>JAKWBJ010000046.1:2107500-3316242 GCA_023159175.1 Wohlfahrtia magnifica | reverse complement strand
CAGTTCCAAAAAATTAATTTTTTTTTAAGCTGGAAGTTTTTGGGAGTATGATTGGCCATTTCTCTAGAATATAGAAGTGCCCACATATACAACTATATACACATGCTGCCCAAAAGGTCTAATACAGAGCCCATATAGTGATATGTCTAAAATAATTAGCGGATTTAAGAAAATCGGGTTCCAAAAATTCAATTTTTTGAAGGATGAATGGTTATTAGCGAGATCTTTATGTGGCGCACGGTTGGTTAACCCATTAAGCTCACCCGGGTTTTATTGGGTATTATATTTAAAAACCCTTGGATGGTTTTTTATTTAAAGTAGAGGGTCCGCCAAATATTTTTTTTTTTTTTTAAACCGGGCGCAAAACATCGAGTGTAGCTTCGGCTGTGTGGCACGTAGCGCCGTCCTGTTGAAACCAAATGTTACTGATATCCTCCTCTTCAATTTCTGTGAACAAACATGGCCCGATAACGATCGCCATTGACTGTAACTGCCACTCCTTGCTCATTTTCGAAGAAAAATGGCCAATTATGCCTCTGGTCCAAAAGCCGCACCAAACAGTGACTCCTCTTGGGTGTATCGGCTTTTCAATGTATGCGTGCGGGTTTTCTGTGCCCCAAATGCGACAATTTTGCTTGTTTACATACCTGCCAAGATCAAAATGAGCTTCATCTGAAAAGATGATTTTTTGGCAAAATCGGCATCTTCTGTAAGTCGATCTGAAAAGATGATTTTTTGGCAAAATCGGCATCTTCTGTAAGTCGATCGCAGGCCCACTTAGCGACGCGTATACACAACCATATTCGTTCAGACATGAGCTAAGTGTTACCATTCACGAAATAAGCACTAGTTGAAAAAAAACGTTAGATGGCGGACCCGTTATATAGTTCGTAGTTTATTTACAACAAAAATTAGTATTATTTACGTATTAGGAGTACAAATTAATTCGGTCCTACTTTTTAGTTTAAAAAAGATAAGGAATTAACAAATTATCAAAATAAAACTGTATGAAATCACTGATTATATATTTTCCCCACCCCAGAGTCAATTTCGTCTTTTGAGGCGATCCAACTTTTTGGTGTTTTTCACCTTCATCTTGGAGTCGGTTGGGGCTTACACTGGTAGTAGCATTATGCTAGGAAGCCTGACTGGTGGCTTAATTCTGGTACCACCTCGGTCCCTCATCGACTACGATGAAGTCCCCTTATAGGAGCAACGTGGTGGATGTGGCTTAGGCCCAAATCGCGGGGAGTGCTATGCTAGCTCGCTGTGGAGTTACATTCTTAACCGAGTGTCGTGACCCATAGATAGGTAGAAGTTATAAAGTCTCCGACACCTCACCAAGGTAGAGGTCATGTCCAAAGAGCATGGCTCGAAGTGGTACTCACTGGTGATTTTAATCATTGGTTGGGGCGTTGGTGGACGCGTTGTATTGACTCGTGCATTGGGACCGTGGGGTAAAGTCTTAGGACAAGTTCTCACGTTAAGCAACTGACTAACCACCACTTAGCAAAGACTCTCACCACTATACTAAATCATATGGCAAAATCAATATGTTTCCTGGAAGAGTGACGGAAAACAAAAGTCAAATCAAAATTTCTCAAGTACTACAGTGTCAGTGGTTCTCACAACCTGTTTTTGTAACACCAGTACATTGCACTGCATGAGCAGGGCTCATCCCCTCTGTGCTGATCTGAAACAAAACAGTAGCGGTGGTTAAACACGCTGGGTATTATCTAGTGATTAATAACATTTAAATTCATTTTTATGTATTAAGTTTCATTCACAATTAAAAATTATAAAATGTCATTAAAAAACCAATTTAAACTAATTATCCATGAGGTTAATTTAAGAATATTAGCCTTTTATATTAAGAAACGAATTTGGCCTAAAAGAAATTAATATATATATGTATGTATGTCTGCGTATAGTAAAAGTGAAAGTAGTAAAAATTGTTAAAAGGAATAGAAAAATTGTATAAGAAATACATTTAAATATGTTTCTTTTATTTTTTATTTATTTTTTGTTGTCTTGTCTTACTTAATATTCATGTTGTTGACCCAAACACGTAAATCTAAACAAACGCCTCCTGTTTTCACCTGATAAGATGTTTGTTCTTCATGTCTCATTTCTTGTTGTTGCTGTTGTTGTTGGTAATGTTTTTATTTTTTTACATATTTTTTTGTTGCCCATATAACATGGAGAGTATTTTTCATAGACACGTAAAGAAAACATACGTACGTGCGTTACAAACCCTTTTTTCTCCATCATCGCCATTTAACAATTTACTGTGAAACATATTCTATAAGACATTCGTTTCGTTTTTTCTTTTTTAATTTTTTTCATTTTATTTATTCATTCATTCCTTTCTGTTCTTTTTTTGTACCTTTATAAACATGTTTATTCAGTGTATGTACGGATGGATGTAAGAATCTATGTATGAAAGTTTGTATGTAAATTCAAATGTAAAGTGTTTGTGTGTTGATTTATGCATAAGTTTATCCTGTTTTAATGTGATTTTGCATTTATATATATACATATGTACATGTGTGTGTATGTGTGTGCAGTGTAAATTTCCTGTGTCCTTTTAACATAATTTGGCGTTACAACCGTAAAATTACCTCACGTACACAAGAATTCTTCATGTACGTTTCTCATTCTATTCCTAAGTCTCGCTATGACGAGTAAAATAATAAAATAGAATAAGAAAAAAATATATGAAAAAAAGGAGAAAGGGGAAGAATGGTTAAAGCATTTAAGTTCTAATAAGTTTTATAGTGCAAATGAGATTGAGATACTTGTGTACTTTGGTTTTGTTAGTTGCTTGAAAATGAGCGTTGCCAGAGTTTCATACGATGATTATTATAAGATGGTGTTGCTAACCAGATTTTTTTTTTTTAATTTTAATTTATTTATTGGCGTTATTTATGTGATCTTGTTAGACTCCTAGTTGGAACAAAGGACCTCCACTTCATTCCGTTTCCCGCAATCGTTTGTAATGTCCAACGCCATGTTTGCGGATTCTAGTCGCCTCTTTGGGGAGTTTATCTGCTGGTTTGAGTAGCGTGTGATAAATCCACCTCCATTTTCGGCGTCTAATTTGGATTGTCGTTAACTCGTCATCGCATTTGCGCAAAAGCTCTGAATTTGACCTAATTCTTGGCTACCATATTCTCAATATATGTATGTCCCAGACAGTGGTTCATAAACACTTGCAATTTGTTTGCCAAGCTTTCATTCATGAGCCATAGTTCACAGCCATACAGTAAGATGGACTTCACATTTGATGAAAATATTCGCAATTTTGTGATTGTGGGAAAAGGTGTTGATTTCTACACTTTTGTCAATTGACTAAAAGCCGCTTAAGCCTTTTTAACACCTCATCTTCAGCAGCTCCTTCTTCAGGTGTGATTAGGCTGCCGAAATAGCACAAACTACTCGAGCTTTCTGTGCTTTCGTTCTCGATACAGAAATGGTTCTTCAACCCGGTCAGTGGAACAGACATAGTGTTTGACGGTTGATCGTCAGACCCACTCCTTTAGATGCAGGTTTCCGGTCATCGATTTTGCTCTACATATCAGTTTAACGAGAGGATGTCAAACACATGTCGTCAGCATAGTCGAGGTTTTCGAGATGTTTCCTGAAGTTCCATTGAATGCTACGTTTATGATCATCCAAAGCCTTAGCGAACGATTTAAGTTGTTCAAACGACAATTAAATCTTAGCTCCGTAATGGCACGAGGGAACTTAGGTTCTTGTCAACCTAACGACAGTATTATAAAAAATTCAGCGTATTTCTGTGTCACATCGATGACCATTCGTCTGATGTTTGTTATTATCACCAGAGGTGATCTGGAAGGTCACGGGAGCTTTTTTAGATGGAAAAATAGATTTATCCGTAATTAAATGTTTTTGCTGTTGGATTTGGAACCTGGGCCGTTTGTGTTTGATGCCTGCATTCTAACCACTACACCATGCCACGATTAATTAGAATATAATTCATTTATATACTGTAGTTTCAATAAATAAATATGTAATTATTTTTCCTGCTAGTTGGCGGGCATTGTTTTGCTTATTTATTATCTTTAATTTATGCTAGTTTTTGTTGCTTTTTTTATCCTTGTCGGCTGGCTATGACAAAAAACCGATAAAAATACGAGGCCACATTGATTTTGTAGTAATTCATGGGGTAATTGATTCTGAGTTACTTACAATTTGGGTGATTTGCTCTCATAATTATTTTTATTTCAAATTATGTATGTATTTCGCTACATTGTTGGGGTTTGAAATCTTATGAATGAATTACGAAAAAAAGTTGTCGTGTGTAATACAGCATTAGATGCAAATTATAAAAAAATTTTATATTCTGGCCACATTGCTTGGAAAAAATAAATACAATTATAAGCTGCAAAGTATGTACACGAAAAATTTTTTAGGCATCCAGATTATTATTTAATTATGGACTTATGTGTGTATGTTCTAAAATTTTAAATAAATAAATAATTTAGCTTTTTATGTAAAATTTAAATAAAGTTGTGGGCCAGAAGTATAACCCAAGGGTCTATTTTTATCCAAAATGATTTTTGATTATAGGTATCCGTGGATGTTTTTTTTTACGAGCCACGTTTCTAACATAATTCTTAGACTTTCCAACCATTTGGCTATGAATTTGTAAGTTTTTTTCACCTACTGAAGCTGATACAGTCGAGAATATTTTATCTTTACTGAAGTGATTACTACGATCCCGCTCAAATGGTTAAAAATTCAATTTAATGCTGCATTTTATATCAAAGTATGTATTTATTTAAATATTTATTATATAAATTACGATATAATATTCAATTATATTGTAATTATTACAAATGGAGTAACTGCGATCTTGTGTTCCATATAGTACAACAAACTGTAGTCTCCGCTGGGATCAAACTCATAACCCTCATCATTCCCAAATTAACGCAAGAATTTAATTTTAAATATCCCCAAAGAAAAAAGTCCAACGGTATCAATTCACATGATCGTGGTGGCCAATTAACATTGCCACGACATGAGATAACACGGCCATCGATTTTCTCGCACAAAAGAGCCATTGTTTCGTTGGCTGTGTTGCAAGCAACACCATTCTGTTTTAACTAGATATCGTCCAGGTTCATATCCTCAACTTATGATCACAAGAAGTCTATTATCATCTCGCGATAGCTTTCAATAATCACGGTAACTGTTTGCCGACCTCACCAAACCTCTATGTGAATTCATCGGCTTTTCAACAATCACTAGTGGATTTTCATTTGCCCAAATGCGGCAATTTTGCTTGTTAATGAATCCACTGAGATGAAAGTGTGCCTCGCCACTAAAGATAATTTTCTTTGTAAAGTCACGTATTGACGACGTTTGAAATGCTCAGTAGGCTTCAGCTCTTGTACCAATTGAACATTGTAAGCATGTAAATTCAAATCTTTATTAAAAATCCTCATTAGTGATGTTCTTGAGATGTTCAATTGTTGGACACGACGACGAATCGAGGTTACGACTTTTCTGCCACACTAACGCGAACATCAGCAATGTTTTCCGCAGAACGAACTAGCGAACACACACACAGGTGTTTCCACATTTCTTACAGACCCAGTTTTCTGAAATTTGCACACTATCTTCCCGATTGTGGACACATTTGGTCGATTATAATGACCAAAAAATGTAACAAAGTGCACGAAATGCATTTTGATTTGAACGCCCATTTTTGTAAAATGTTTCACCAATTTTCACGCGCTGCTCATCTTGTACCTCTCAAGAGCTTAATTTATCAAACACTGATACAACGATATGCCAAATTAACTTGGCCTTAAGGTGTGACTCACAATTAACAATTGCATTATGGTTCATTATGATTTAAATTTGTGTAACTGTAAACAAAAGAATATTAGTTAAAGGGGCCTGGTGGTTACTCAAGATACCTTCCAATATTATCTTAGAGAAATCAATCAATTGTGTACCTTTCAATGGTTGAAAATGTCAACTTAAAATTAGCATAAAACTCGACATTAAGGTGTGACTTACAATTAACATCCCTCTCTTTTTATGGATATAGCTAAGTCTCCTTATAAGTTTGGAGGGGTGTAGACCGGGCTTCTTTGCGGTATTGTATGGGACATCCTGCTCACGGCTGCTGTAGAAGCTGTCAGGATAAAGAAACGGTGCAACACTTTCCCTGCGACTGTACTGCTCTGTAGCAACTTAGCACTTGGGTGCATTTTACTTCCATGATCTGGACTGTCTTTGGGCTGTGTCACTGTCGAAGTTGATTGATTTCATCAAGGATAACGGTTGACTGAAGTAAAGAAACTGAAATTTTTGGGTGTTTAGCTGGGTTTTTTTCTTTCATACGCCATTCGCCTCTTCAATGGCCTGTAAGGGGTATCACAATAAGCCATAAGCCCCCCAAGAGAACAACAAAAAAGCGAGCAACCCATACAACGACCATACAATATTTTACTATTTACAAAATTGTTTTCAATCATTTAATAATTTTAATTGGTTATACCTACTCGTGTACACTCTTTAAAGTCTTTGATGCCACTGCTGGTTTTGTTCTTCTTTGCAAAATACTAATCGATTCTGCAGTAAAATTCAAATTAAGTTGTGTTTTGCCAATAATATCTTACACCAATGTAAGTGGTAGTATCAGCATATGTGTTATTTTTGTTAAATTTCAAAATTTGACTTTTTAACATATAAAGTCTGTGACGAAAGTTTTCTTACATCTTAAAACTTTGTGTAAATTATAGCATTTCTTATTATTTAAAATGTTTCATTATATGCATTCTCTAACATATTAAACCAACCTTTTTTAAAAAGTTGTTTATGTAGGTATGTAGAGTATTTAACTATTGGCTTTGATTAATAAAACTTTTTACTTCACTTTTTTTCTACTTGTTTTATAAGACCAGCTGTTATTAGTTGTGACTGTTTTTCCAATAATAATTCGATAATGGACAAGTAATGCTAATGTAAACGGAAAAAATACAAACAAATATACACACACTTGGTTATATGGGAATACGTTCGTACTTAATAGATATCTTTTTTAAGTTTATACGTGTGTGTAGGTTAGCTAGGTATGTATGAATGTATAATTATAAGCAGGAAGCCAATTTTACAGGCATCTTCTGTTTTGTGTGTGCGTGTATGTAAATGCGTATATACACATTTGTCAGGATATCTGATTGTCTATGTATTTGTAGTTTTGAGTGTGTTATGTATGTGTGTATATTTGTGTTTCGAATTTATATTGTATTTAAATAGGATTTACACTTGTAAGCATGGATGTTTGTTTAATTTAAAGGATAAAAGGATTTTGATGATAATTTTTTTGAAAAATATTTCAGAAATTATTTTCCAAAAATATATATGTAAATAGATATACTAGTAGCCAATTTGAAATACATACATACATACAGATAAAAAAATTACAGCAAAACAAAATAGTTAAAGGGTGAAACTATATAAAGACATTAAGAACTAATATTGGGTATATAAATTAAAAATGTGGCATTAGTGTTGCTATTGAACGAAAAAAATTAAATAATAAAGTTTTTCTTCTTTGATATGCAAAGATTATCGAAGCTTATTGTGCATCGCTTTCGACAAGTGATTTTAAAACGGATGACAAAGAATATTAAGGTCAACCCAAAAAGTTCTCAGATAACACTATGTGACAACAAAGAACAATTTTCAAATATTTGGGAGGTACAGAGTTAGCAATTTAAAGGTTTAAATTTAAAAATGCAATAAAACAAAAAGGTTTAAAATTTTGCCAAATTTTTTTTTTAGCTGTGAAGTACAATTGTTCAGGCACAGTACCCCATTCGATCTGACCAATTTTCCAAATTTTTTCAAATGTATGAGGTCGTACCTCTGCAATGGCATAAGAAATGCTGTCCTTCAAATGCTCAGTTGTCTCTGGTTTGTCGGCATAACGCTTGTCTTTAACGGCGACCCACAGAAAATAGTCCAATAATGTCAAATCGCAGCTTTTAAATGACCATGTAACGCTTGACGCAATTAATCGATTGTGGCATAAGATGTGTGGCAAGTTGCACCATCCTGTTGAAATCAAATATTGGTCACATCAATACCACGAAGGGTTGGCATTAAAAAATTGGCTCTCATAGTACGTAGACCGTAATTGTTGCGCCGTCGTCAAATTCCAAAAAATATGGGCATATGATGCCTCCGCTCCACAAGCCAATCGAAACAGCTACTGCTAACGGGTGGATTGGCTTCTGTAGGACCACGTTTGGGTTTTCTATGCCCCAAATATGGCAATTTTGCTTATTAACGTACCCACCAAGATGAAAATAAGCTTCATCCGAGAGGATGATTTTAAATGATGATAAATTTTCAATAAGTCCCAACATTGTCCAAACGTAAAACGATTCATTTCGTTCAGTGAAGATAATACACTGAATTTTGTGACAGAATAGAATGACATAAGTATTATCAGATTCTAAATAACCGTTGTTTCAAATTTGGCGCTGCCGAGTACAACAAAAATGTGTTGCTGAAATTTTTTAAACACCTTCAAAACTAACCTCCGTACACGGAGGATATTGAAAATACTCTGGCCAAATGTAACCTCTGGAACGTTTTGAGAAAAACTAACGATAGTGTAGCTAACACAACAATTGAGTGGAACCCGCAAAGCAGTAGAAGAAGAGATTGACCTGCCAATACCTGGAGAAGGCAAACTAATAAGGAAATGAACTCTATTGGAAGTAAAGCTTTTGAGGTAGAACAGATTAGAATAAAAATATACTCGATTTTGTTGAACACAATTTTTGGCAGTCTTCATTAAAAGCTACGAAAAATTTTATTTCAAATAAAATATTGCAATAATTAGTATTTAGTTGCGAGACCTATTCGTTCTCTACTTGCCTCCAGTGGCTTAGGCATAGAATGCACCAACAATTTTGTGAGATTTGACCCAATATTTCTCCATTCTTCAACCAGAGTCTGTTTTAGCTTGTTTTTTATTGTCATTGACTGCTTTTTCACTCGCCTGTTAAGCTCTTACAATAAATGCTCTATCGGGTTAACATCTGGCGATTGTGAATGGTGTAGTAAAACGTGCGAAACATTGTTTGCATTGTTTCGGGTTATTGTCATGTTGAAATGTGAATGAACGGGGTAAATTCAGATTTTCTGCACTTTTTTGATGTTTTCTTTTAGGATATTCGTATACTTAATTTTGTCCGTATTTTTCCATGAAAACCAACTCACCAATCCATGCATTGGTCATAGATGTTTTACTGTCGAAGCAAGATTTTATTTCTAGAGCTCTGTATTGGGCATTCTCCACACTGTTTGACGGCCATCAGAGCGGTAAATATTAAACTTTATTTCATAAGAGAATAGTGTCGAGTTATTTTTTAAGAGCTTTTAGATTTGATTAAAAAAAACCCTTAAAATTTAGAAGAATGTATGAAAGCTTTCTGGCGTACTTTATCCAATATATTGGACAGTATTTCACGAATAAATTCTCCAATATTTGCTTCAAGTACGTCAACTGTTGAGGGCTTGTTCCTATAGACATAAGTCAATTGGGCCATTGATTCGCCCGCTGTGTGGCATGTAGCAGCGTCTTGTTTAGACCACATCTCAGCCAAGTCCAGCTCTTCCATTTTGTGCAAAAAAAACAAAAATTGTAATCATCGCACGACAGCGCTCACCGTTCACAGTAATGTTCCTGACTTCGTCATATTTGAAAAAGTACAGTCCAATGATGCCACAGGCTCATTATTCACACCAAACAGTGCATTGGCAGTTCTTGCAATGCTTCTGCCTGCTCTTTGCATCAAATACGACAATTTTGCTTGTTCACGTATCCATTAAACCAGAAATAAGCTTCGTCGCTAAACACAATTTTCCGATAAAAAAGTGGAACTTCAACCAACCGAATTTTGATAACAAATTTCAATAATCAGCAAGCGTTGTTTGTTTGCAAGTCAAGTCAAGTCATTCATGGTTAAATTATAAAACAAATTGAACATGTTTAACACTAACCTGTTACACAAAAACAGCTGAGCTGCCAAAAACAATGTTGCCAAAAAAAAAGTTGTTAAAAAAAATCACCCGATACTTGGTCCCAAAACTTAGACGGCTTACGGTTATAATTACTCCCAAACGCTTCTTTAGATTCATAGATGAAATAAAAGGTTTACATCTAGCAACGCGACAATCAAGATATTGCTTGATCACTGCAACGATCTGGGTTGAGGATATTTGTGGACATAACATGGGCTTTTGATTATCTGTTTACATTCATGGGTAATAAAAGTTTTATGGCGACATAAACGTTTAGCACTTTCAAATGTCGAGCATCCCTTGAAACGCTGCATTATACCTCGAATGGTATACAGACTTCTTGGCATAATTTGTTCAATCTAAGCATCAGATTTATCTTAATTGCACAAGTACAGTATAATTTTGTGCTCAGATTCTGTCGCTTCCCTTTTTTTATTAGCCATCTTTAACAAAATTGCTAAATATGTTGCAAATCTTAGGCAAACTTATGAAAACTCGTGTTTAAAATACGATCACTGTTTATTTGAAAAGATAATTAAATAATTTTTTTAAAGAAAGTGGTGTCCAGATCGATAAAATTTTAAAAAATTCGGTTAAGTTTGCTATTAATTTTGTTCAGAGAAATTAATTTTGTTTTATTTTTTCTATAAAAATTAACATTCGGAATAAAACATTACTTTGCCAATATTTATGTTTGTCACTACTTTACTTAAGTAAGCTTGAGGAATCTGTGTGTGTTTCTCAAAAAAAAAAAAAATTATTTTAATTTTTTTGCATGAGTTACTTTATTAAATACCTTAATAACTCCGTCAATCTCCTATGTATTTCTAAAATCTGAGACTTCTTTTATTCATAATTAATCATAGTTCCTTATTTCAGTAATAAATAGTAAGGTTCCTAAATAAATAAGTAAAAGAAAACTCATCTAAACTTGAAGAGTGTGAAAAAATTTGATAAAAAATGTGTCTGCTTAAGGAATATGTATACGCTGAAAAAGGTTATACGGTTGAAAAAGGTGTTGCAGGAGCACTCCATCTACAGACTGTGGAGGTTCCATTGTGAGAACCTTTTTAAAGAAGCGAAATAAGGAAACTAACAATGTAAGAAATAGAAAATAAAAAAAAAGAAGATAGCAAAAGAACCGGGCGTCAGATGAAAAGACACATCCGTGGGTTTAATACTCTTGACCGCGCCCATTGCCGCCACTCAATCGACAATCTCGTTCCCCTGTACCCCAGTTTGTCCAGGAACCCAGCGCAGCTTGCCGCTGCACACATGGTTAAGTGACGTGAGGGTTCTTCTGCGAAGTGAAACTAGATAGTGTAACTGAGATAGGGCTTAGTCGGCGCCTCAATGTTTGTTTTAACGTCTATATAGAAGACCATACTATCTCTAACCTTGGCCGCGTCCGATCTCATCAGTTCATTGGCAAACTCGTTTCCCAGCAAGCCTGTTTGTTTAGGGCCTCAAGGCACATCTTTAAATAACGTGAGGATTCTTCTGCACACTGAAACTAGCTTTGAGCTGAGATAGCGGTCAGTCAGCGCCTTAACGACAGCTTGACTATCGACATATATAGAGGACCGCACTATCCCCTCTAGCTGCTAGGTCACGAATTACCTTGACTACCCCAAGGACAACAAAGACCTCGCCCGTTGTCGCCACTCCATCGACAATCTCGTTCCACTGCACTCCTGTTTGTCCAGGAATTCAGCGCAGCTTGCCGCTGCAGACATGGTGAAGTGACGTGTGAGTTCTTCTGCGCAGTGAAACTAGATAGTATAACTGAGATAGCGCTTTGTCAGCGCCTCAATTGTCACACTATCTCATTGACAATCTCGTTTCACGGCACGCCTGTTTGTCTAGGAACTGAAGGCAGCATGACACTGCACACATCTTTGAGTGACGTGAGAGTTCTTCTGCACAATGAAACTACCTTTGAGCTGAGATAGCGTTCGGTCAGCGCCTTAACGGCAGCTTGACTATCTACATATATAGAAGAGCGCACTATCCACTCTAGCGACAAGGTCACGAATTACCTCGACTGTCCAAAGGTCAACAAAGACCTCAGACTGGAAGACACTGCATTCGTACGGAAGTCTATAGAACAGTTCGGTATTACTGTTCACAAGATAGACCCCTGCACTACTGCCCTCTTTTGTCTTAAAGCCATGTGTGAATATAGCATGGCCATTTAAAAACCTGATAGCGCTCAGTCAGCGCTTTAATGTCTATATTAAAGACTACACTATCTCCACCAGCGGCACAAGTCACAAGTTAACTCGACTGCCATAAGGACAGCAAAGACCCTAACCTGGAAAACACCACACTCGTACGGAAGTCTGAATGCCACTCCATCAGGAAAGACGGCCGAAGAGCTCCTGCTGAAGTCACATTACATGACCCTGCAGTTTGTAAAACCCGGACGAGTCACCACATGTCCACAAATATAACCCCCCAAGGATGCTTATTGTAGCCTTAGCAAGGCCATTGGGCACACTTTGAGCAAAACAGTGAGAATGTTGTCAAAATTTACATTCATTGCAACCCCCCAAACACGAGATGTGGAGAACGCCTAAAGAATTGCGAATAATCGTACAATCAAGCACAATATCAAAGGAGTTGAAGGTATTGTATCAACTACTTTTAAGCAAATTTAAGAGACTGGAAGCTCCAATGATTCAAAAAAAAAAAAAA
Organism: Wohlfahrtia magnifica; assembly: GCA_023159175.1. Taxonomy (NCBI): domain Eukaryota; kingdom Metazoa; phylum Arthropoda; class Insecta; order Diptera; family Sarcophagidae; genus Wohlfahrtia; species Wohlfahrtia magnifica. The sequence goes on along the minus strand of JAKWBJ010000046.1, from coordinate 3,303,468 downwards.
AAAAAACGGTTAAGGTATCAAGTGAATACAAAGTATTTAAGCAGTAGAATTTGCCATTTGTATGTGCGTAGAATCCATTTAAAATCACCTTATTCTTTAAGGGCAGATCAAAGCTGCCAAGAATTCCAGAAAAGGCATACTCCATGAGGTCTGAATTGTTTTTTTATATACATATGTATATAAGAAAGATAGTGGCTACATAGAGCCAATCAAATATTAAAATTCTTATTATGAATTTGCGAAATATGCTCGCAAATTTTGGATAACGACAACTGCAGGTATAGTCGCTGCAGGCCATAGTACGATTTCATTTTTATATAAGTCTAGGCCTAATAAAATTAAGAAATAAATCAAAAACCACAAATTATAAATTAAATTAACTTTATAGGATACAAATTATAAAAGATTAATTGTTCTTTTAGATGTTTTCGATATTATTATTATTAATAGGTATTAAAAAGTTATTGCAATTCTTTTTCTATTTAGACTATACACGATCGTTCCCATAGAGCGAATAGACAAAAATAGAAGAAGTCGTTGTAGGTATAAAAAATTTAGTGCAGAGAATCATAAGAGTATATATAGATATATACGAAATTATGACAAAATAGGACATACAACACGCCCACCGCCCACATATATATATAAATAAAGTGAATTAATTTTTCTAATAAAAAAGTGTCCTTTCAAGGACAGAGTTATGTTAATGACTGATATAAATAAATAAATTTGCAAGCTATTTAAAGTCCCTGAAACATAAAAAATTCTGCAAATTGAACATTTTGAAAATTACAAAAATTTCTATTTTTTTTATTTGATGAAATAAACTAACATTGTATATCGTTTCCAAAACTGAATAAAAACAAAATATGTACTTTTGCATACCCTTTTTATACTCCTTTAAACTATAAATTTTAAAATTTTATTAAAATAAGTGAGTTTTTCAAAAAAATTAAAACCTTAAACAAAATTTAAAACTTTTTGTATATTATTTATAAAAATTAAAAAAAATACTTTTACAAATTTCTTAAATAACATTAGCCAAAAAGGTTTTTGACTGCAGCAACCAAATATCTCTCCTATGGTAATTTGGTGCGCTGAATTCAAAACCGTTTTCAGTTTTTTTTATGGGCGTGGCAAATTTTTCATTAGAACATGAAAACGACTTGACCGATTTTAGCCCAAGTACCAGTATTTTAGTAGTAGTAAGTAGTTTTTGATTTTCAACAGTTTAGGAGTTATTCATAACTTAGTTGCGGAAAAAAATTTTTTTTTTTTTAACATAAAAAATTTAAAAACTTTAAAATTTAAAAATTTTAAAGTTAAAATTTAAAATTTAAAAATTTTAAAAATTTTAAAGTTTTTACATTTTAAAGTTTTTTTTTAATTTTTAATTTTAATTTTTTCTTAAAATGTTGAGAATAAAACAGGATATAAATCAAAAAAATCGGTTGGCTCTTGTGGATTCTGTTCAAAATTAAATGCAAACACCTTTTTTAAACCAAAATTATCGAAAAAATTTAAATTTGCAAAATTAGTGGAATTTTTTTTTTATTTTCAAAAAGTTATAAAAAAATATTAGAATATAAATTTTACATTTTAAGCATTTAAATGAAAACCAGGTATGTTGATAAGTCATAAAAGCAGGTATCTAACTTTGACAAAAATGTGTCATCCATTATTAGGCAACACAAAAATATAATGAAAGGAAATGTCTGGTAGGAAACAATACATTTTCAGGGAAACTCAGCTTTTGTAATAATTCCACATTATCACAAAATACTAAGTCGCAACTTTTGCTAAAATAAGCCAAAAAATCTTTTTGTCTATATCGAAAATATTAGACTCGTCTCCTTATCTAACAAATTCAATTGCTGTAATCTTTAAGCAAGATGTTCTGACTTTGAATTTGAGAGCTCAAAGTCCCGAATAAGACCATTCAGGTTAGACTGGTTTATAAAATGAGGTTTTCTCGATAGACTTCTATAGGGTCCGCCATATACATTTGTTTTTGAAAATGCTATAAAAAAAAACTATTGAATATTTTCTCTAATTTCTTATTTTATTTGAAAGTACAATCTTTCCGGTTAATAATGGAAAATAATTTCATTCAAATGGCTGCCTCGGGTGGCCATGCAGTAGCCTACACGATCGGTCCAATTTTTAAGCACATTATCGATTGTGTGCAGCTGTATTTCACCAATGGCTTCACGAATATTGTCCTTAAAGCGTCAATGGTCTCTGGCTTGTTGGCGTAACACTAATCTTTGTCGGCACCACACAAATAATAGTCCAACAGTGTCAAATCGCAGCTCCGAGGTGGCCAAACGACATCAGCTCTGCGGCTTATAATGCGATCTTCAAAAACAGGGCGCAAAACATCGAGTGTAGCTTCGGCTGTGTGGCATGTAGCGCTGTCCTGTTGAAACCAAATGTTGCTAATATCCTCCTCTTCAATTTTTGTGAACAAGAATTCGTTCACAATTGACTGTAACGGCCACTCCTTGCTCACTTTCGAAGAAAAATGGCGCAATTATGCCTCTGAACCAAAATCCGCACCAAGCAGTGACTCGTCTTGGGTGTATCGGCTTTTCAATGTATGCGTGTGGGTTTTCTGTGCCACAAATTCGACAATTTTGCTTGTTTACGTACCCGCCAAGATCAAAATGAGCTTCATATGAAAAGCTGATTTTTTTTTTGGCAAAATCGGCATCTTCTGTAAGTCGATCGCAGGCCAAGATTCCCAGCGTGGTTAAAGCGTAAACACAACCATATTCGTTCAGCGGAAGGATAAAACGAATTATCTGTCAAATCAGACATGAGCTAAGTGTTACCATTCACGAAATAAGCACTAGTTGGAAAAAAACGTTAAATGGACCCCATTTATGCAGATGAAGAAGCACCTACAGACGTGTAACTGGGCTTACTCTGAACAGTAAAAGCATATTCTACATTAACCATTTCGTGGCGTCTAGAAGGCATTGAAAGTAAAGAAACATTGTTGTTTCGAAGAAGTGGTCGTCGGGAAGATGAAATGTTCGGATATATGAATTTGTTCTTAATTTTTCTCGTAAATCCACTCGTAGCGGTCATGCAGAAATATTAATCATGTTCGTGATTTTCTGATTTACTCCATATCATTGGTTTCATAAATGATATGATATTTCTAATGCCGCCAAGCCAACCTCTTAAAACTCTAGCGTAAGTATTATAACAAATTTTTTTTATGGCGGCCATTATTTGTTTCTTTTATCGATAGGAAATCTAAAGTAATGTTTATAAGCATTTTTAACTTGCGAAGTTATTGTATGACGTTGTGAATTTAAAGCAGTGATGAGCAAAAGTGATAATGTAGTAGTCTTAGTGAGAACATGCAAATTGTTCTCACAGAGAAAGTAAAGTCGATGTTTTAAAAAAATTTTGAAAAAATCAACATACATTCGATGCACATCTGCACTTGTCACTGTTTCAGTAACAACTAAAAGCAACAGCGTAAGAATACGTGTGAGCTGATCGGGTACAAAAGTACTATGACAAGCTTATGACTGTTTTAAAGTAAATTTCGCAAAGATGTAGCGAAACAAATCTGGAGAATTTTTGCAAGTCCAACCCCTTGACCCCTTGAAGTCAAATATCGGGTAGGATTTGTCTTATCGGTTTCGCAAACAAGTGTTGAATGGTGCATAAAATTGTGTTATCTTTCTTAAGAAAAAAAAACAACATTTTGTACTGAATTTTTTATAACAAAATCTTATTCTTAAAATATTTTTTACCTACCAGTAACACAGAACACAGTAGTAGTCTTCTGTCGTTCGTGTCGTTAATACGTGTTTCTGATGTCCGACCACAGTGTTTCAGTGTCTTTTTTTTTAAACTAAAATAGATTAACAAATAGTAAACAACATAAATTCAAATCACAAGTGAACCCAAAAAAAAAAAAAATTAACAAAAATCATAATATAAAATAAAAAAATTTAATTATAACACTTGACGAAATATTAAGATTTTAAATTTATTGACAACGAACACGAAAAAAGGAATATAATAATAAAACAATAATCATTACAACACTTGACAAAACAATTCGTAAAAGATAATATAATGAGAACAATAATATAGTAACTAATTCAACAACAAAGTGACCAGCATTCGTGCCGAATTAATATATAAAAAGCAAATAACAAAATATCAATATTGGGACAAACAACGAAACAGAAAAAAAACAATATCAACATTAAAACAAACACAACAACAATTTCACAATATTAATACTAAACAAACAACAAAAAGTTAATAAACTGAAACAAACGGAACAAACACTATTGTGAAAAATTATTCACACACCTCTCTCCTAAATGGATGAAAATTTCAAGACGGCAATGAAAGATAAACAATATTGAAATATAGGGGCCAATATGTGATGGACTGTTCGAAGTGGAAAATTTGGGGAAAGGGACTGTTATATCCCACCATCGGTGTTTTTGTTTTCCCTCTTTGTTTCTTCCCTCTTCATTATTCCCTACTAAGCCTTTAGGTGCGAACCGCTTGGAGGGGTTATTCAGTAGCGAAGGTATAACACTGGCTACTGAATAATCAATCAGCAGCAACCCTCTTCCCTATCGTCCGCATCTGAAGAACGGTTGTTCGATTATTTGTTTGCTTATGGTTTATTATGGCAAGACGTTTTAGGGTGGATTTCTGCAATGTGCGCGGGCTACGGCCGAACTTTTTTTCTGTGTATGCGCACATTTGTCTCTATAGGCCGGATGTTTTCGACTTATGTGAGACCCTGGTTTCGGAAAATGCTGATCCACAGGATTTTCATATCCCTGGGTATCACCTTCTATCCCTTTTTAATTTTCATAAGCGTCTTGCAATCTACATTCGCGATGAAGTTGTGTACCAGTACCAGCAACCACTTGGCATGTATGATGCAGAGTTTAACTGTCTCTGGGTTAAATTCAAAATCAGGGCACATCTTTTGCATTTCGGGTTCCTGTATAGAAGCCCAAACGCGGGAAGAGAGGTTTCCATATCTGGCTTTGACTCTCTTTCCGATTCCATATCGAGTATACTTGCGAATTACCCGAACAGTGAAATTAAAAAATACAACTCTAAAAGTATTGAGTACCAAAAATCATATTAAAATACTCGGTACACTGTCAAAGTACTCAATACTTTGCCAGCACTAATACGTATGTAATTACTTTAATGTCCTTTGTTGTTGAAATTTCAGAAAAAGCTAAGAATAGCTAAATGAATTTTTGAACAAATCAAAAAGCTAAATCGAACATTAAAAATATTTTATTTAGCTTAGAAAGTGCTACTATGGCCTCGCTAGTTATACTCATACTTTATTTAGATATTTAACATTGAGAAAACTGTGTCTATTTGTCAAATTCTTATATAAGAATCGTACTATGTATGACTTTATTAAAGAATTATTGCGACTTAGGTTGTAGAAATCCGTTGGTACTTTATCGAGTTATTAAGCTATTTAGTAAAGTAATGTATTTAAAATAACGTGCGTTAATTAGTGAATCTTTCAGGTCTCTTACAGATTATAATAGATAATATTATATATATATATATATATATATATATATATATATATATATATATATATATATATATATATATATATATATAATAATTTTTATATATATAATTTTTTGTCATTTGGTTGTGGTTTGCTAGGTTTATAGGTTGTTTTAGGTTAATAGGTTGTTTTAAAATTTTAAAACTTGTAATACCATGGTCAGACATATATTTTAATTGAGTCAATTAATGTCCAAATTGAGCTTTCAAGTTTTGTGGTGCAATTAAATATGTTCGATTAGCATTTGACAACAGAAAATATTAAGTCAGATTCTGTTTGCATCAACTTAAATTAGGGAATTTGAAAAAAGGTAATAAAATGAATAATTAAATTTTAACTTTAAAAAGAGTGTAAAATTCGAAAAAAAGCTCTTAATTCAGTTTGACAATATATATTTTATATGATATAGCACAGTGTGCGAAAATCGCCTTCATATAACTCAAAGAAATTAAATTTCATTATTAAAAAAAATATATAATTCAAGTGCGTTTTTATTTGTTTTAAGCAATTTTTATTTGTTTAAAATCGTAAAAAATATTATTTTTGAATTATTTTCCTGTTAAAAATTAATACTGTATATAAATGTAACTTCTTAATGAACATAATTCATACCGAGTTGACACTCTTCATTCTGCACACTTTACACAGGGTTGCATTTTAAATTCGACTCATTTATATACCAATCGACAAATTTAATAATTGTACTATTGTATGGTGAATTGAGCTCAATTAAGGCCCTAATTGCGTAAAATCGCTTAAATGTCAATTAAAGTTTATGTGTGAACATGATATAAAAATTTATGTATAGTTTTATAGCAAACAAATTTTGTAAAATTATTTTCCCATATTCTTACTTCCATCCATTTTTTTAAACAAATATTTATACATTAACTGAAAGTAATTTGCGCCTCCGATTCCATACAATTTTAAGCACAGTGTTAATTTAATAGCTTTTTCTCTGTATAGGCTTATTCTATAACGAATACTGTAAAACAAATTTATTTGAAGTGTTGAAATATCCTTGTATTACACTTTACTTTAATAGCATGTTCGAGCGAAAACGAGACTTACTAACATACACATAAATAAAGTCGAACAGCGCTAATACGATTCAATTCAAGCGTTAATTTAAATTGCAATGCAAGTCGAAAAACAAATTCAATTCAAACTTTGAAAGACAATCCAATTCAAGTTTTGAAATCCAAGTTTATAAAAAAAGCACAATTCAACCTATTACCAATAATCACTTTGTTGTTTAAAAAAAATAAATAAAAAAATTAAAATACGAATATTTTGTTTATATAAAATGCATTTAGAATTTATTTTAAGAAAATTTTGTATAAATTTTTTATAAGTATTAAAAAAAAAATGAATAAACTACACATGTATGTATATACAGCTACTGTCTATACTATTTTCCAACTTTGCTGCTTCGAACGTAACTCCTCCTAAAATTGTTCGTTAAGGGGGTAATACATTGGCAAACATTTGTTTGCCAACATCGCAAATAGTCAATCGCATACATGGATAACTTACTTTTCCTTGAATGCCTTTGGCTATTTTGCGAATCCATTTTGCACTTTTCGCCTAAATGGAGAGGAACTTATAATTTTAACACTATTCTTAGAACTCATTTTTTGCGGTGTTTTTAGACATACTATCTACTATATTAAAACGTAAGAGAAATCTGCTCCCGCTTATATTATATTAATTGTCATAGCTTCAACACCTTCCTCGAAGTCCAATTATATTTTTCTAGGCGTTTTTTAGTTTGTCATAGCTTCAACACCTTCCTCGAAGTCCAATTATATTTTTCTAGGCGTTTTTTAGTTTTGTCCAAAAAATCTCCATTGTACTGGAATTAGACTTTTAGGTGGTCACTAAGTTACCTTAAATTTCTGTTACAACAGCTATTCTTTGACAATTTTAGCGGTCTGGCTTGGATCACCATCAACGTTGCCGTTTTGGATATTTCTAACCAAAATTGGTTATATTTTTCTTCGATGTGTAGATGTGTACTTATTTTCTAAATAGTTGGGGAAATAAATTTTTAGTTTTATAACAAAAGAGTAAAACTTCTAAATATAAAACTTTTGAAAATCACTGGATTAGATATACGTACTTAAATGCACTTAATTTCTTCACTATTTTGAAATTTTCTATAATTGTACCCTAATTTTTCGCAAAAATTAAAAAAAAAGATTTTTATAGACAGATACAATGAAAAGTTAATACCGTTAGCTAGGTCTAAAATTCTTCTTTATTGGGGAAGATTATTGTAAATAGGAATAGAGGAACCAGCCCATATGGCTTATTTGCTATCGTGCAGGTTATTGAATTATCGGAATTGTATTGAATGTTTTTATTTTTGTTACTTGAATAAGAAGCTTCTTCGGAGAGTTTTCCAATACATGCTTTATCTAATACCAAGGGTAAAAAGTAACAACCTTTAACAACGTTTTCAAATTATGGTGAAGATCGTCATGAAACCTTTTTTAACTTCTTTCGTGGAAGGGTTTAATTTCATTGAGTTTCGCATAACATATGAAATATTTTGCGAATACCATCTGTCATAGCAAGCAGAATATATTAAATATATATTTGGTAAAATTAACTTGTATAAGCGATATACTTTTCTAACACATATTCACAAACAGTTACCTATATTAGAAAATCTTTGAGGTTTATTTGGATATGATGCCTGTATGTTAAGTGAAATTGATTTGTCTTGGGAAAGACAACCAGTTTTTCTTTCTATATATTATTTTGACATTTGAAATTGCAAGAATATTGTAATTCAATTGAATTGTGCATTAAATACTCAAGTTTATAAGTTTTGGTTATTTCTTATCCAAATTGGTTACTTTTTATTAAAATTTGGTTAGAAAAAATTAAAATCTGTGGCAGCACTGATCACCATGTCACAAAAAAATCACTTTTTCTTTTGTATAAGGGCTTATGCCTCCAAAATAAGCTATTTTTATATTTAATGTCCATAATATATGTGATACTTTAAACTACTCTTAAAGTACGTAGCTTCCTATTTTAACATTTGTAAAGTTAACGTAGGTTTAACAAAGAGATTTTATGATCGTAGATGTTTCAGTAAAATAGCTATAAAAACTCTAATTATTTAAGAAATTTTTAAAGATATGGTTTTTTAATTACTTTACAATATTTTAAACAATATTGTAAAAAGTTTTAAATTTTCTTTATTATGGTTCTTATTTTTTTCTACTTTGAAAAACTCACATATTTTAATAAAAAGTTTAAATTTACCGCAATTTGGAGGAGTTTTAAAAAAAGTATACAAAAATATACGTACATACATACATATTTTTTTGTTCTGTTTTGGAAACTATGTAGTATGTTCCATCAAATAAAAAAACAATTAGAACCAAACATGTCCTAAAACTTTAAAAATTTGAAGTTTTCAAAATTCATTTTCCATATACTTCACGGGCTTTAAATATTTTGAGAATTCATTCATTTATATCAGTCTTTAACATAACACTGTCCTAGAAAGTACATTTATTTTTATTTAAAAAATAATTTTCTACACTAAACTTGATTTATCTACAACGGCTTCTATTTTTGAACATTCGCTCTATGAGAACGACGTACTCTGCACCGAGTATGTTCTGATTAGAAGAAAAAAAAAAAAATGGCAATTTTTTATTACCTATTATTAATAATATCGATAACATCTAAGAACAATCATTTTTTATACTATAAAGCCATTTTAAAGTGAATTCAACTTATTATTAGTGGTTTTTGAATTCTTGTACCTAAAAAATAGCTTAATATTATTAAGCTTTGGGAAATAGTATATAGAAATGAAATCGTACTATGGTCTGCAACGACTGTAACTGCAGTTGTATCTAGTAACCCAAAATTTTAATTCAAAAGAAAATTTTGACCTCCGATCTCATGGAGTATGACTTTTCTGGAGTAACTTTCTAGGTAACTTTGATACTCTCTTAAAGAAATTAACAAATCCACCTATGTAAGTACCTTCACAAATTGTTTGATATTTCAATTTTAGAAATATTACGCATTAACTACAATACTTCAAAAAAATTTTTTTTTAATTAAAATTATTTAAGTCAAAATAAAACAAAGACAAGCCAGTACGCCAGTAATGACGTGAGGGTTCTTCTGCGCAGTCAAACTAGCTTTGAGCTGACACAACGTCCAGTCAGCGCCTTTATAGCAGTTTAACTATATTGAAGACCACCGGATGGTTATCCAAATAGACACCGGGCATCTCCTGACAAGCCAGTACGCCAGTAGTGACGTGAGGGTTCTTCTGCGCAGTCAAACTAGCTTTGAACTGACACAACGTCCAGTCAGCGACTTTGTGGCAGTTTAACTATCTAAATTGAAGACCACACTATAACCTTTAGCGGCTAAGTCACGAATTTTCTCGGCTGCCCTAAGGACAGCAAAGACCTTAGCCTGGAAGACACTGCACTCGTAAGGAAGTCTATGGGACAATTGTATATCACTGTTCACAAGATAGACCTCCGCACCCGTGCCCTTCTCGTTCATAAAGCCAGCCGTGAAGATAACATGCCCAATCAGTAGCCTATCAACATCTGGCCCAGACACTCTATTAAGAAATAGTGCCGAAGAGATAATGCTGAAGTTGTATTCCCTGACTCTAAGGTTCATAGAACCTGGACAAGTCAACACAAGTGCACCCCAGTCTAGCCTCCACCAAAAATGGCACAGTGGAACGTTTGGAATTTACATATTTAAAAATGAAATCGTACTATGGTCTGCAACGACTGTAACTGCAGTCTTCGAATGTCACAAAACCCTTTACTTTCGTTTTATACGGAGACTCCTTATCTACAGCTAATCTACATATTTGTAGGCTCTTTAGCCACCTGCCACAGTAGGCTACAAGTAGGCTAAAAGAATAAAAGTAGACACGATTTTTTGGAATATGTGAAAAAAAATATTTCTCTCAGAAAGATTACTAAGAGCTTTAATACTATACAATAATTATGCCACATTCGTTTTAGCTGTTTGGTGTGTTACCCCACAGTGTAAGAATTGATGGTAGCCCAGTTCGAAATTTTAGTTAAAGACCCAGAGAGATTTCAAAGAGATGGAGTTTTAAACCAATTAAACGGTTTGGTTATATAATTATCTGCGTATGAGTGCCTTCATTTTTGCTGTTCCTCTTTAAATTTCAGCTGTACCTAGGCTTGGCACTTTTTTGAAAATTTTTTATAAATATGAGAATTATTACGATGACTCCATCGTCTTCTCACTTAATTGTTTGGTAGCTTTTGGCGGCCACTTGTGGCAAGCTATTACCATAACAAAAAATCTTTCTCTTTTACTGTGAAGATTTGGTTCTGCTTTTTTATTTGGTTTTATGATACAACAAACATTTAAGGCCAGTAAAGCTCCTTAAAATCATTCTCATTCTGTCCGAAATTTTGGTTAAGCATCTTGCTCTACACAGAGCAATTTCAAAGAGCTATGGTTTAAATACCAATTAAATGGAGTGGTGATTTAACTATGGACATACGTGTGCCTCCGTTTTTGTGGTTTTTCGCTGTACCTAGGCCTGGTACTTTCTTGAAAAACTTTTATAAAACGATAATATTTATATAAATATGATAATTATTACGATGGAGTCTTCTCGCTTAATTTTTTGGGAGTTTTTAGCGGACACTTGTGATAAGCTATTACTATAACCAAATATCCCTCTTTTTTACTGTGAAATTGGATTCTGATTTTTATTTGGTCTTATGATACAACAAACATTTAAGGCTAGTAAAGCTCCCTAAAATCAATGAGCTAGAAATACGAGTACACGCCTCAGCCCTTAATTGTTTGGGAGTTTTTAGCGGGCAATTGTGGTAAGCTATTACCATAAGCAAAAATCGTTCATTTTTACTGTGAGATATGATTCTGTTTTTATTTGGTCTACAACAAACATTTAAGAGCAGTAAAGTTCCTTAAAATCGTTGAGTTCCAAATACGAGTACACGCCTAAGCCTACCATGATAGGGTTAGTATTTGTAAACTATTTGTTTACAATAAATTTAGTACGTATCTTAAGTAAGATACATAAGTTTTAATGTAAATACATAATTTAATACATAACTGATTGTAATTTATGAATATAATTTTCATAAATTTGTTATTTTGCGTGTCATTTTAATGTTATGTTTTGCTCTGAAAATCAATTTAAAAATTTTAATCCTTATGAATTGTGTCAAACATTTCTGGCATATACATTTATACATACATTTATATCTAAGTTGTTTACGGTATTAAAATAGTTTAATTGCCCCAATGTAACACAGTCTGCCCAGGTTCGAGTTTATACAAATAAACAGTCCGAGCCTATACAATTTTATGTAAGTTGTTCAAGATAATGTTATGGCTCGTGTGTTTCCACACAACACAAGCGACACAGTTTCTAGTTCCCGGCGTCTTATAATTAAATAAAATTATTGAAAATTAATATCCGATTGAAAATTAAAATACACGTTTCTAGCGTTATATATAGATTGTTCAAGATGGTTGCTTTTTTGCAAAATTTAAAATCTTTAATAAACCGGTGAAATCTTGGTTGTGTAAAATTAAAGCATCCACTATATAGCACGGATATTTCATCTTCAGATTAAAATTTGTTTCGATCTCTGTAGAACTCTCTTAATGATAAAAATTTAAATTCTCTGGAGAGCTGTTAAGCAGAATTGGACCAACTCAGAAAACCCAAAAGATCTACACTGACAGAATAATGGCTTTAAACTAAAGATACAAAAAGTTATCGCTAAAAACAGCACATATTTGGTTTAAAAAAGCTTTTTTGGGATATAAAAAAAATTGAGTCAATATGTTAAAATTTGTACATAAACTTTTTCGAATACCTATTATTAATAATTTTTTAAATTTTAATTAAAATTTATTTTTTTAGTAATTATTTCTGGAGTTAAAACTTTAGATTTTTAAGAGTTTTTCTCAATTATATCTTGAAGTTTTACATGAAGTTTTTAGGGGTTTCGAAATATTTAAATTTCGTACAGTATGAAGATTTCCATTCGAAAGCTGATTCATTTCCGAATTTTTTTATTTGAACGTTTTCTGCAGACGCTTTAACTCTTTAATTGTGAATATAACTTGAATTGGTGAATTTTCAGCTGATCTACGATAACTCTTAGTAGAATTTAGCTGTGTAGCTTTTAAAAAGAAGTATTAAAAGTATTCTTATAAAAGGCAAATAATAGCGCAAAATTTTAATGCGGTTTATACTTTCCGCCCGCCGGAAACAAAAAAGTGATTCATTCTGATTGGAAGGTTAAAAAATAATGTTGAACTTACTGTTAAATTCATTGATTTAACTTAAATGTGTTATTTCTTTGATCTAATACGGCTGCTGGTCTGAGCCAAAAGTAATTTGAATTTGCTGATGAGGGTTTATTGTTATTGCAAACGGGTAACAAGTACTGTGCGTGTGATATTATCACAAGGGTTCCCTATGATGTGGCCAAACCACAACCATTTTAACGGTCATAAAATGCTATTAATTTTAAATATTTGTCTTCCACGATCTGAATGCATCCCAGCCTTTAATGATTCGATATTTAATTCCTTCAGCAGTTTCGCCTTGGTTTGTTATTGTTTTTATGCTGAGATACGTTATTGATCATATTCGGCCAGAAGATGGGCATTATTTTTCTGAAACCTCGATTTATAAGTACCTGAAGGGCCAGCAGTTCTCTGTGAGCAGCTTTCCACGTTTCACAGTAATAAAATATAACGGACTTGTCTTTGTATTTCATGTGAGAAATTTTAATCGCCATATTTTTTGACAGTTTCCCGTATGCCTTTGTTGATTCGATATTTTATTTCTACAGCAGTTTCGACTTTGTTTGTTGTTTAATTTTTGCGTTAAGATACGTTATTGATCTTATTCGGTCAGAAGATATGGTGCACATCTTCTCTTAACCTTTGAATTATAAATGTTTGAAGAATCTGCAGTTCTCTGTCAGCAGTGTTTCTCATTTCGCACTATATACTACCGATATTCTACAGGCGTTTAAAATATATTAATCTTTGTATTCCATGTGAGAAATTTTAATCGCCATATGGTCTCTAGGGAAACTGAATGCTTTGTTGATTCGATATTTTATTCCTACCGCAATTCCGCCTTTGGTTGTTGCATTTTTATGTAGCCGTCTTGGTGATAAAATTTGGCCCTTATTTTCTTAACTTTGTTTATAAGTACTTGAAGAGTTTGCAGTTCTCTGTTAGCAACGTTTCGTATTTCGCAGCCATAAAGTGCTACCAAATTTATAGTGGCATTAAATATTTAAATCTTTGTATAAAGTGTGAGAAATTTAAATCACCATATCGTCTAAATGAAATTAAGTGCGTCCAAAATCTTTGTTGATTTAGTTATTCCGCCGTTAGTTCTGTTTGTCATCTTGGCTAGTAGAAATTTAAAAAAAATAATATGAAGTACGAGTATGAGGCTATATTATAATACAAAAGTTATGTGGTCCTAAAATGTAAAAAACAAAGATCAATGACGTTTTTATTTAATTCGTCAAAAAACTTAATTTTTCCAAAAGTATTTGTATTCAAAAATATTCTTAAAATATGCACGTGGCAGTTCTAAAATGTGCGACGTAGAACTTAAAGTCGCTACCAAAATAGGTTTTCTCAATTCTTACCAGTCAAGCTGTAAGAGAAAATAATTCCTTCAAATTTTATTTTTATCGCATTAAGCCTATAATTTCATTCTTACAAACAATGAGATTTGACGTTTTGGTTAAGGCATCCTTCCATTTACAATGCTTTTGTTGAGATTTCATATTTCCCTTCCTATGGAAAACTGATAGTGATGACTTTGAAGATTTTCTCTCTTCTCCGGTTATAGAAACGTCTAAAGAAAACTAAATGCGTCCAGAGTCTTTGTTGATTTAGCATTTGATTCCTTCAGCAATTCGTCCTTATCTATCCTTATCTAAAAATAATCCTAAAAAGGTTTAAAAACAACCATCTTGCCAGTGGCAGTTCTAATACGTGCTACGCAGAACTTAAAGTCGCTACGAGAATAGGTTTTCTCAGTTCTTATCAGTCAAGCTGTAGGAGAAAATAATTCTTTCAAATTTTATTTTTATCGCATTAAGCCTATTAATCTCATTCTTACAAACAATGAGATTTGACGTTTTAGTCAATACATCCTTCCATTTACAATGCTTTTGTTGAGATTTCATATATTTCCATCCTATGGAAAACTGATAGTGATGTTTGTAGGATCTTCAGCAAGAGCTTTGTGATCTGAAATTGTTTTGGTATCTCCTCCGTATTTAATTAAATCAATATTTTTTATTTACTATCAATTTTTACTGTTGCATTGAGAAAATCCATGTTTTTTGTTGGAAAAACATTATTTTTCATATTAATTATTACGGTCATCTTGTAAAACAAATTTTTTTTTAAGAAAATACAATGTAGAAATACGAAAATTAACAAGAAAACATAATAAAAGGAAAAACCATTCATCCTGTATATGTACATCATCAGATCAAAAGAACAATTCGCTGTACAAAGTTCTTTCAACTGTAAGAACAAATCAATTTAATGAGTTAATTAATTTTATCTACATTTTCATTAAAAACTCTTGTTGTTTTTAATAACATTCTCATATATACACACATACATACAAACATATAAACATACTAACACTCATGCATTGGTCCACGGTAACACAATATGTTATATGTACAGTAGCAAGGAAAACAAATGCAACTCATCTTTAAACTCGTGCTTCAAGATTCCAGCACACACAAAGCAATTTTATTCTGGTCTTTTGAATTTGCTTAAAAGTAGTAGACAGAATTTCTTCAACTGCCCCTAACTTTTCATACCCATTTCTGCTTGGGTAAATCTCCTCCAAGTTAGCTTTTAACGTCCTTTACTACTGATGGTTTGGGGATTTTGCTAAAGGCAGGTTTTATCATTTCATAATCGATTTTGTTTGGGTTCAGCCCCTCAAAGTTAGCTTTGAGCATTCTTTATAACTGATGGGTTGGGTAATTTTGCATATCAACTTCCTCATTGGTTTTCTCAAAGTGTGGCCAGTTCATTTTCTGCATCCACTTCCTTTTTGGCCATGTTTTCTCTTTCATATCTATTTCGCTTCGTGTGATTCTCACCAAGTTAGCTTAAGGTATTCTTTACAACTCGTGAATTAGGGGTTTAGGTTTTATCAATGTCCTTATTATTTGACTACGCCTTATTACTTGTACTACGCAGAGCAAGTAAACCGAGATTGTATACCTGTGGAGACCAAAATATTTTCATAGTGCGTTTTAGGTACTTAGTAGTTATTAAATATTGTGTAAACAACGTTCACTGCTGCACTATCCTAGAGTAACAATTATTTTACACAAGTATTGAAAGTATAAAGATTATGCTCCCTCGAGATATGTTTAGCCTGCTATGCTCTGGTAAATGAAGTGTAGTTATAAGGCGCTTTATTTGTTCTGATGATGTTAAGTTATGGTTATAACTCTACATCTACTGCATTTACTCCCCCGGTAAGTTATTATTTGTCATTAAGATAATTTAGCATCTTTGATGGTCAACCGTTCAATTTTGTCCTGTAGATCAGTTAGCGTATGTGATATAAGATAAATGTGGTCGTCGTGGTCTAGATCATTCAAACACCTGTTGAATTTCCACTAACTAGTGTCTGATGCTTTGATATTCGTTTTGGTCATAACTGTGTATAATACCAACAGAAATAGTGTCAGTGGGAGAACACAGAAGTACCGCTTTACATGTCTTTGAAACGAACTTAATAAATAGAATCGTGATTGCATAGAGCCTGTATTATGACTAATTTTTTTGATATATGACATATCGACTGCGTTCAGTGGTGTTTCCAATAAAACAATCCATCCTCCTCTTCTTGGAAAACTCCATTTCCGGAAGGCCCAGAACGACGTCCTTATAAGGATCGTTTTTCACCCAGCCACGTCAGGTTTCACCTTATTTCAAGCCAGAATCATTCTATTGGCTCATCTTTCTGAGTCTTATCTCGTTTTCGTTCATAAAGATCTTGTTTTTGTCTTCGTAGTACACATTCCGTGTACATTCTTTTACATTCCATTTCTTTTCTCCTTCGAGCATTTCGCTCACCAGATTATAGGGATCAAAAATACCAATGCGTTTCCTCAAATTAGCCCTTTCATCATGTCATCTTGTGCAGTCAAAAAATGTGCTTCGCGTTATCATTTTCTGTCTCGCAGTAAATGAAGGTTAGGGGTATCTGGTATTCTTATATTAGCTAGACTTTGCCAGGTGACGTCCTGTTGATATTGTCGAAGTTATGTTACGAATTAGCAAATGTCAGAAATAAAGATGAGTGGTTTCATTCGACCGTCTATTCAGTAATAGTTATGTCTGTAAATCGCGGGAGAAAGCACCTATAAAAATATAATTAATAGGTAAATATCTTTAATGGCGGCTGACGTAAGCCATCTGTGCTAGTGAAATAAGTTAAATATCAATTCGTCGCTCCGCAACACTTTGTTATAAAAATAAGCTGATGTGTGGCTAGATGGAAGGGTTTTTAAATGAATATAATATTGTGTGGCTGTTTGCCAGTTTGGATGGAGTCTGATTGGACATGACATCATGCAGTTGGTAGTTTAAGAAATCCATTTGTTTTACTAGCATTGTCCACAGGTCTAAATCTGTCAATTTAATATGATTTCTCTGGATAATTGAATAGGTATTTTTTTGGCATGGTGTACTGAGGGACAAGCCTGGCATGAATGCTCTAACCGTGGAAGAATTAATAGCCGGCTGAATTCTGACCTTAGTTGGGCCAAAATTGTTTTTGTCTTCTAGATTTCAGCCATAGATGAAGGATGGTTGTTCAGTACTAGGTTTGGGTCAAAGCTGTTCATTGCCTCGTCAACTGCAATTTAGTACAGAGCTTTCTGTATCATTAGCTATTGTGGCAGCATCCATTATGGGCGGAACGATATATTAGATCCTATCCTATGTAGACTAGGGGAGAGATTGGTCATAGCTATACCGTTATAAGGATGATGAGTGCGTAGGCATGACAGCAGGAACTGTGTCTTGGCATGAGACCCTGAGGAACATGCCTGGCATAAATGCTCTAACCGCGGAGTAATTATGGGCCCTTGAATCCCGACCTTATTTGGGTCAAAATTAATTTGTCTAAGTAACTACTTCTAGATTTCAGCTACAGATGAAGGATGTTTGTTCAGTACTCGGTTTGGGTAATAGCTTTTCATGGCCACGACCTCTGCAATTTGGTACCATTAGTTATTGAGGCAACATCCAGGATGGGCGGAACGAGATATTGGATAGCTGTCAAAGCTACACAGATGTATGAATGATTAAGGGTTTTATGTTGAAAGTTGGAGTTTACACCTTTGCAGTTTCGAAATTTCGAAATCAGATTTAGATCAGGGGCTACAATCACTGCTCAGTCACACCATCTACGCTTGTTGAATTATCTTAATATTTTTTTATTATCATAGAAGGGTCTATGAAAATTATGTGTGAAACAAAATATCGGCCAAATGCTCGCCACATCTTCGGTGGCATACCTCTATCAGTTAGTTCATATTTTCAACGACTCTGAGACATAATTGATGTTCAATGTCGTTAATGTGCCAAATTATCTCATCCTTTAGCTCTTCTTGGTTTATTGATGTACACTTTTTCTTTTAAATATCCCTGAAGAAAGAAATCCAACGGTGTAAAGTCACATGATCGTGGCTGCCAATTAACATCGCCACGTAATAATAACACGGCCATTGAATTTCTCCTGCAAAAGAGTCATTGTTTCGTTGGCTGTGTGGCATGTGACACATGTTGGAATCACATATTGTCCAGGTCCATATCTTCCAGAAGTCCTTTATCATCTCGCGATAGTGAGCACCATTCACGGTAACTGCTTGGCAGACCTCATTTTCGAAGAATTACGACCCTATAAGCCTCAACAAACAGTCACTCTTTGTGAAAGCATCGCCTTTTCAACAATCGTGGATTTTAATTTGCCCTAATGCGGCAATGCAGCTTGTTATTGATTCCACTGAGGTGAAAGTGTGCCTCGTCGCTGCAGATGATTTTTTTGTAAAGTCACCATTTACTTCTGTCTGTTCAACTAACCATTGACGACGATTAAAATTAACGAGCATAATCAGGTTTCTCCATATTTCCAATAGGCGCGGTTGGCTGAACTTTGCGCAATTCTCGAATAAGCTAAAAAAAAACCAAGTGCACAAAATCAATTTTGATTTGAACTCCCATTTTCGTAAAAGGCTCAATTGTGTACCTTTCCATGGTTGAATTTGTCAAACACTGAAACAAAGAATTGTCGAATAAAGTTGGAAAAAAAACTTCTCGTTAAGATGTGACTCATAATTAACATCATCCACGTTATCTCCGTGGACACCGGCCTAGTACCAGTAGAAATTGACCAAAGCATTCTGTTATTATGAAGATAAGTGCGTAGACATGACAGTAGACACTGCTCATGGGATGATCCTAACTACTTTCCAAATACCCGGTATGTTCAGATGTACCATGGAAATATTTATTACATTGGTGATGCATGTATGCCAGATCTCTTGGTCACAATCGAGATGCTATCTGCTTCTACCACCATAGATGGTTTCGCCTTAGGTAATACACCAATAATTAGTGTTTTTATATGCCAATTGCTACTCACAATATTATTGCGCTTATTTATCCCAATCAAGTGCAACCCTGGTTCGACAATCATGCACCATATATACGCCAAAATTTATTGTAGAAGACACCGATTTTTATTTTTTAATTGACTTGTTTTTCTGAAAAAACACTTGTTTATACGGTATTTATAACTGTCATCCCTTAAAATATGAAATTTTTAATTATTTATATATAAATTACATCACAGACTTCCACCATTTATTTTTTCATTATTTTTACTTTTTTAAATCAAGCGGACACCTGATAATTAAAGCCGATGCAATTTTTATTTTTTAGAAAATAAATCATCTTTACTTTAAAGAATTAAGTATAATTTGTAATTCTATTCCAATTTAAATAAATATTGTAGTGAATTAACTTTTTTTAATTTATTGAAATGTTTTCTCATGAGCACCATCAATGGCCAGTCTTGTGAGCCTGACTCACACACTTCTGTTTTATTTTATTTTTTGTACTTCTTTTTATTTATTTGTTCACTAAATGACCACAATATATGTAAATAAAGAAGACGCTTTTTTTAAAAAGCAATGGTTCGCTCTTGAACAAAAAAAAAAAAATATATATATAATTTACCACAACAGCTGATTTACAGAGTTGCCGTAAACTGGAATAATCGTGTGGCAGCGTTGTTACAATTATTGTCAACACATCGTTTCGCGCCATCTTGTGACAATATATTTTGTATAAAATAAGACAACCGTGTGAATACAGAATTTTTAATTGGGATAATTTTATTATTGCGCGCTAAGTTGTCACAATAAAATTTGTATCAGATTGGTGTATTTGAGTCAATCGTGTGATCCCAGCTTTAGATATAACTCACTAGAAGTGAACGGTGGCGGAATTGTAATGTACTTGTTGAGGTTTTTAGGGTTGCTGCTCATTTGGTTGCGATTATTTTATTGTGATATATTTTGGTGTAAAGCTTGGTGTTGTTTGGGTTGCTGCTGTTCAGATAAGTACTGTACTTGCCCTATTGTACTATTTATTACACATAACACGACAAATTAAAGAGACTATATGTATGAGTTCTGCTCACTAGATGGTTTTTCATGTTTCTGGATGATCCTAACCAATTTCAAAATATCTGAAAAGTCCAGATGGTCCACTGAAATTTATTATTACATCGATGTTGTATACCAGAGCTATTGGTCCTAATGGAGATAATTTCTGCTTCTTTACCATAGATGGCTTCACTTTAGACATGAAAATCACTAGACAGTGCAAATGTAATAAATTTGTTGACGTTGTTGGTGGCATGGTAGCGTTTACTTTGCCGTGTTTATATTGGTCAGCTTTTAGATGTTGTTTAAGTTTGCTGCTCGGTTGGTTTAAGCGTCGGTTACGGTTTTTTTTTTTATTTTGGAATATGTTGCTGTAGAAGCTGGTGTTGATCTGCTTGATGTTGTTGAGGTTGCAGCTCGGTTAGTGTGATCATTGTCTGCGGTTGTTTTATTTTGGAATAAGTTGGCATAGAAGCTTGTTGGTCTGCTTGATGTTGTTTGATTTGTTGTTGTTCAGGATGACGCTATTTAGGTTGGTGCTGCACCTACCCTGTCTCAGACTATATATTAAACGTAACACGATAAATTAAAGATACAATAAAAAGTAACATTTTTTTCTCACTACTGTATATGACCACGTCTCACATGCTTTGATATGTCATCAGTGTCATACATTTAATATTTTGAAAAATGAAACGAATCCAAGGTTGTATTCATTTACAATACCGTGTGTGTGTTTGCTAGTAAATGTATAATTGTAATATGCTATATGCTGTACAAAAAGAGAACATCAAAACATTGGAAAATGTTCTCTCAGTAACCTGAACAATTGGCAATTGTTGCACGAAAGTCGTTTAATGTAATTAAAGCACTTAATTTTACCAATTAATTAATTGATTTTGTAACGGTGCTCCTTCTGGATTCTAGTACCAAATACATTCCAACATACGAATGACAACCAAAGCTAGCAGCAGTAGCAGTATTGTTGTTATCGCTAGCATATCGGTATGGTGGTGTGTGCCTGTTCGCTGTTACCATGGTAAAAAGAGTGAAAAGTGACCAACTAGTAACCGGTTTTTTTTTAAGTTTTTCTCAAATTGTTTCCTTTATTCCACGCTACAGATGTAATGTGGTATGAATTCTCTTGGCAGTAGAAAATATTTTCACTTTGTCAGCATTTGGTTATTTGCTCGGTCACTACTGCTACTTCTACTACTGTTACCGTGTCAGTTTATCGCATTAAGAGGCATGTAGATAAAATAAGTTTTACTTAAATAATAAAAAAATATATAAATGAAGCAATTAATTATTTTAACAAAAACATTTAATTCTTTAAAATAAATTGGACCCATACGGTTTCATGTATTGGATATACGAGGTTTAAATTAACAAAGAAAACAAAAGAAAAAGAACTTTGGAAAAAAATTATAAATTAATTTCTTTTAGCTCGATACCTTTAGCGATTACAATTAAAATTTTCTTCATCATGAGCTCAAATTTTCAATCATATAAATAGTTTCAATGCTCTCAGATGAAAAAACCCCTGATGCATCATAAATGAAACAAGAACAACATCAACTCTAGAAACATCATAGAAGAAAGATCAGGCTGTAATGCAGTTTTATTTTCCAGCTGCAGTTTGCAGGTTTGTTTCAGAGGGTCGCTTCATTTGAAATGAAAACACAGTGATGTTGTTGCTTTAAAGAGGAAGGAAGGAAAGAAAGAAGTCAAGAAAACGAGAGAAGAAAGGACACCCAAATAGAAACCGGGCATCACCTGACTGATGCAACTTCTCCTAGACCATTGAAAAAGCCCATGAAGAGCGGGCAATGACACGTAATATATTCCACAGTAGAGCAGAATTACCAGTCAAAAAACGTATAAGAGTCCTGAGAGATTTGCTCCTGAGATTAAGGACCCATTCATACTAGAGCGAAGAAGAAAGAGATTTGTTGTTCCAATGAACCGACTTTTCCTCTCCAATTCGTTCCACTTCAAAAATGATCTACACGGGAAAGCAGTAACCGACCGATCGAAGCTGATGTAACCTCCACCAGATTAGGTTGGTTTACATCTTCAGACGCCAAGTTGGATAATCCACTCGAACCAGGCGGCGTTGGGATCGTGGTGATCTTTAATTAGTCATTAGTTCAGATTATTTAACAGGTGCACCAAGACACTCTCCTGACTCATTCTCACGTATCCAACTTCCTCCATGAAGCTCTGTATCACTCTGCTATGCGCCAGCAGGCTTTCGTTGACGGACTCTTGGATCAGGCCCATTTCATCAACTTGCTGTACTTACAGACGAGTTACTTCTACACCCTTTTTTTCCTTGTGTGTTACCAAGGATAGATTTGCACTTGTAGCACCTCCCCCATCCACGCTCGGTAGAATTGGCCATCTGCCGAGGGGAGTGGGTAACTTAGTATTTCTTGAAGGCAATATGTGTAAATTTGTTTATCAGATCAGATTTTAAATGAAAGTAGAAAAAATGGGTATTTCGAACACTTTTAAGTCGGTTGTCGATAACGATTTAGAGCAATATTGAAGTCAGCATAATACACTCCGTTAAATGTTGTTCCTTTTTAAAAATAATCAATAAAATTTGTCTCAATCCCATGCCAAAAGAACAGACGTCATATTCTTGCTTTGGATATAACTTTCTTTGTCTTTGTAGGACCTGATTTCTTTCACTTCTTTTACTAAATCTGTCTCGGGTGGACTGATCAATTATGTACAAATACGGCTCCGATCTTACGCACAGCTTTACATCTCCAAGATTATTTTTTTCAACCGATATTTATCCACTACCATTTTGTAGATTTTCTTAGCCATTTCAAGAGCGGACACCTTAACTGATCGCCGAATTATTATTAATAGATTCCTTTAAAATTACTAATTGGTACTCGCCCCGATTATCCACAACGGTACCGTCATATAGTATTTCTCTTCTTGTCAGCCACAGAAATCCTATAACGTTCGTAATTTCTTCGGAGGAGATGAAAAATTATATATGGGGAAGTATAGTAATGCCACTTCAACGCTTCGTTTGCTGCAACCGATGATAAAGAGAGCGTATTGTGAGACGGTAGTGAGTATGTCTCCTGAGTATGTCAGCCAGAGTCATCAGGAAAACTGTAGTGGTGATTTACATCCATCACCACATCTCGTTCTGAAGCTATCAATGTAGACTCTGATGTCGAAGACATTGAGTGAATAGCCACGATACTGTCAAGAAGGAGAAGGAATTTTCATCCAGAGTTTCCTGTCAAAGCTGAGCTCCGGATTGCAGTAGTTAGAAGTAGAATGCCGACCGACCGAGAGTTTTTTCAATCAATTATTATTAAATTGTGTTGGAGAGGCTCAACCAGCCATGACACTGCGATTTAGAAAGACCTATTGTGGCAACACTCCGGGATCAATACATCTGGTCGGATGACGGTCCAGTTAGTCTGGAAGCGCCAATCGGAATAATCTCCAGAAGAATAGCTTCTACAATTCTATCTTGCATAGCAATATCTCCAATGGGTAGCCGACGAACCTGTTCAGGCCCCATAAAGGGCTCTATAAAAGGTCGTCTTCGAATGTTTGCGAAAGCAACAATTCACAGAGAATATCCTCCATCATCTCCTCTCTCTCCCCGCACTCCGCGACACTCCGGATCAGGCACCACTGAGGCTGAATAGGTGATATTTAAGATAGTAATGACACGTCAGGAAGCCAATAAGTCTTATAATAGTCGTTTACAAGTCAAGGAGATGCAACAACATATCAAAAGCCACAGAATGAGAGGTATGCAGAGTATAACCTTAGGTTTCAGACGGCAACCCAGCAATTTGCGACAGTTACTGCAAGTCATTATATTATTCTGAAACCGAGGCTGCAGGTTGCCCTTTGATCTCAATTTCAAGTCCAGAACTACGCCTAAATATTTAGTGTGATACGAGATATGCTGTTCTTGTCCACATATTCTGGAGAGCCTGGATATTAGAATCTTTCTCTTTCTAGTAAACTGCAACAGTTCTCAATCATGGAATGACAAAGCTCTCAGCGTACTGTAGTAAAGTCAGTTTATTGGTTTAATTATAGGTTCTCGTTAGCTTTGACGGATCAGTGCTGTTTGATGTTTTTAGGACAGAATATTCTGCGAAGGATTCTGAAACACTTGTTGGTGAATCTCAATAGCTTTTGCGTAATAGTGTTTGACACTAGCTAGCTTTCATTTTAGTACTTTACAGGCATGTTGAATGTTGTAAGCTTGATTCGATAGGTTGGCCTGGTACATAATGTTATCAATGTCGTCGTTGTTAACTCTCATGTCTTTGGTTTTTTGGATATTTATCTCAAGTCCAACATTGCGCGCTAATTTAATCTAAAATCTCTCTATATTCTGTAATGTAACTTGCAACTCCATTTAAAAAATAAAGAAGAGCCCTCCTGACTTTCCAGCTTACCTGATCAGGATAAAGCGCCATCTCCCGGGGAAAAATACAAAGTACCGCTAGTTAGCAAGGATCTTCACCACTACTTAATCATATGAACGGGAGCTACAGTGGATTAATCAGTTACTTAGCTTGAAAAATTTCAACTTGATTAATAATAAGTTCCAATTGATCCTAAAAGGAGCATAAGGCCTCAATAAATTCCCTCAAGAAATGATCTAACCGGCCAAAAGTTTGGTACGCTTTTTGCAAAGAGTTCTCAAACCTCCGCTTGCGAATAAAATTCTCTCCAAGTAGCAGAATTGACGGACGTCTTTAATTTCCTCAGTGCATATAACCCTTATAGTCTTCTCGACATTTATTTTCAAACCTGCCGCTTCCACTGTCAGCGTTGTGCTACATAAATTTTCGCCAGATCCGAAAAGTTCTATGAGCTAGGAGACGGATATCATCCTCATAATCGATGTCGTTCAGCCGGTTTTGCAGTCCTCATATTATCCTTCTTCCGCCGAAGAGGGCAATCTCAAGAATTGTGTGTTCAGAACGATATTAAATAGCAGTGGTGACAGAATATACCCTTGCCGGACTCCAATTTCCACTTCTATCGGTCCACTTAATAGCTTGCCATGTCTGACTTTGCAAGACGCATTGCCAGCCCACTCCATATCAGGCTTCAATCTGTAAAAGGCTTTCTCGAAATCTATAAAGCAAATATACAGTGGTGAGCGCCACTCCACAGATTGTTCTTTAATGAAACGGAGACTGTTTACATGGTCTATAGTGGATTTTTGTGGTCTAAATCAAGCTTTATCTTGTCTCAAAAGTGATGTTACCCCTTCGGAAAATCACTTGGAAAGGATTTGAGCGATAACCTTGTTAGTCATGCACAGAACGTTAAAAGGGTTTGTAAGATCTCCCATTTTTGCGATATTTATCGCTACATCCTAAGCGTGCTCACCAGATAATTGGGTGGAGTATTGTACCACTAATAAAGGGATCAGATTTTCATAGCTCTGCAGCTATTCCATCTATACCAGTAGTTTTGTTATTTTTGAGGCTGCTGGTGAAGCTCGCGATCTCCTCGATAGCTGGGAAAACAGACGGGTCTTCCTCATGCGACTCGCATGCCCATTCATACCGTATAGGTTGACCATTTACTGCCAGCAGATAGCCATAATAAGCAGCCCAAACCTCAACTTGATCCTTCATTGTCATCGCAAATTCGCCATTTGGCCTTCTGAGCGGTCTCTGCGATGTCGTATGGCTAGCTGTGATCTTCCTAAGTGACAAATCGCCAATACGAGGGCTCACAGCAGCGCTCTGAGCACCGAGAACTACGCTTAGCCAGCCTATTAAGGTCGCTGAAGCGTGCCTATACAACTTGATTAGCCTTGTGGAAAGCCAATATGCTCCCTAGAGGACTGACGGCAGAAAAAAAAATTCCTAATTCTCAAGGTGATGTACATGGTGATCAAATTTGAGGTTAGGAAGTAAATTGGCTTAAAAACACATTTTTTTTTGACAAATTCAGTTTTATTAATACCAATATAAAATAGAAATATGGGAGTTATTAATAAAATATGATGTCGGGCTACTGTTCAAGTCTAGTACGTCGGCAGACGTCCGCTATTTTTACAAAATTTTGAACCACAGTCGCAGTGCCGAATGTCAGTTGTTTGTTCACGTAAATCCGGTCTTTCAAATGGCCCCAAAGAAAATAATCCAGCGGCGTTAAATAACAAGAACGTTAAATCGACGGTGAATTGGCAACGCCAAATCGGGAAATTACGCCACTGGGAAATTTCTCATGCTATAACTGTGGCTTGTGGCGCCGTCCTACTGAAACCAAAGGTCACTGATGTCAACATTAGCAAATTGTAACTACAACAAATCGGTCATTATGGTTTGGTAGCGCAGTGAATTCACGGTGACGGCGTTTCCTTGCTCATTTTCAAAAAAAAGAAAAAAAAAAACAAAAAGTGTCACGGCCAATGATGCCGCCTAACCAAAAACTGCACTTTACGGTCACTTTCTTTGGATATAATGGTTTTTCGAGGACTATTTGTGGATTTTGTCAGCCCCATGTGCGATAATTTTGTTTGTTTATATAACCGCTTAATTGAAAATGGGCCTCATCAATAAAGATGATTTTGTTGAAAAATGGGATTTAAAATTTTTGGAAAAAAAACGGACATCTGCCGACGTGCTAGAGGTGGATATTTGGCCGACATCGTATTCCATTATTAATTCCCATATTACTGTTCTATATTGGTATGAATAAAAGTGAATTTGATAAAAAAATGTATTTTTAAGCCAATTTACTTCCTAACCGCACTGCTCACTCTTTAATTCCCTTTATCTGTGAGTAGATTTGGCTCTTGACATCATCCAGCACAATGGTGAAGAGCTGAGGCGATATATGGCATGCTTGCTTTACTCTAGCGTTGGTATGATCTGATTGACTGTTGCCCCCGTTCTGATGAAGCGCGAGTTCAACGTGCTTGTATCTACAATGTGACTTTGATTTTTGAGGCTATTAGAGTATTAATGCTCAGCAGAGACAACTAGTGACAGTGTAGTCCAGCTCTTGTGACTGGAGCTTAATTATTATTATTACATTGAGCTTAATTTTATTATTTTTAAATTAAAACTAAAATATTGAATTGCAAACTTATCAAAGAGGCACTCTTTACTTCATTGGCCAACAAACAATGCAATACAAGTCGAGTGATAGTTTCTGAGTGAAGCAAATAATTATTTTCATTTCTTTTTTTTTATTTTAGTTTTTAACGTGTTATCTGTGTTTTCCTTTTCTGTTTTTATTTTTATTTATTTTCTCCTTGATTATTATTGCCATTGTATTTTTGTATTTTTGCATAACTGTCAGTCTCGACCTCAAAACTCTGAACGAGTATTAAGCGAGTTTTCCTTGTTTATTGTTTTGGTAAGAACAAGTTTTTTTTTCCTTTTTTAAGCAGACTTTTAATTTGTCAAAAAGTTAAAACATTTCAGACTTTTCCTGTTTTTGTTATTTTTTGTTTTTTTTTTTATTATTTTGAATTTACAAGTAAACTTTATATAGAAAAACTATAGTATTTTGCTATAACAATATGTATGAAATAGTTTTATTTTGTATTTTTTCTTTTAATTTTCGCTGTCAAAATGGCTGCTGTTATAAAAAGTACATAATTCGCCAAATGAATGACAAATTCAGTTGGTAAATTGTAACTGATTTTTGCATTTTTTAAAATGTTTCACAACGTTAATTATCTTTATTAAGCCCTTTTGCAAGTAAATTAAATTTTTTTTGCTGTTTAACTGAAAAAGCAGCATTTTTGGTACATTTTGGGTGTATTTTCATCATATTGGCTATGGCTTAATCTATTCCTTAAAGCACATAAAAGCTAATTTCATAGGCAACAGTTACCAGCAAAACTTTTATAATGAATATGATTTTATGAAAAAAAAAAAAAAATTAATACTTCCAACTGTTTTTCTTTTTTCCCGTACTAAAGTTTAAAATCCATATATTCAAAGTTTTATTTGTTGCTATTATTGTAACCATTTAATAGAAGCGAATTTATGTTTTTTTTTATTATAAGATTACAACAACTACAGCAAAAATTACAAAAATACAAAAACAGCACAAAAAATATCTCAAAAATATTATAAAACTTTTTAAATACGATAATTGAAAATGCAACGAACCATAAAATCGAGAAGAAGACAAACAAAAAACAAAAAAAATTATATATCAGATGTATTTTATTAGCACATACATAAAAAATACACATACACACACACACACTCATATATTAAAATTAGGGCGCTACCCATTAAGCATAATGTTAAATATGTTCTCTTATGTTAAGTTAGGTGATATGGCGGTCTCACTTGGAACAGAAGTAGGGCCCATTGTGACACCTGAAACGTAAAAGCTAACCCAGGGATCAATAACTCTCTATGGGATGACATTTCGATTTCGATATAAATCTCGCAACTAAGAGAGTTCAGTCAAAGATGACATAAAGTGAGAGGTCTGGAGGATATTGAGCCACTTTATGAAGGATGGACAAAATTTTTAACGACATTTTACAACAACGCTTTGCTTATCTCGTCAATGCAGCGCCGAACTTCATCTTACAGAGTGTCAGTTGCATGTGGTTTGTTCACGCGAGCCCTGTCTCTCAAATGGCCCCAAAGAAAATAATCCAGCGGCGTTCAATCATAAGAACGAGACAGCCAATTGACATCTCCTAATCGAGAAATTACGCGACCGCAAATTCTCATTCAATAACTGAATTGTTTGGCTGGATGTGTGGCTTGTGGCGTCGTTTGCTAAAACCGAAGGTCACTGATGTCAACATTAGCCAATTGTGGCCACAAGAAATTGGTTAACAAGGTTTGGTAGCGCAGATATTTCACGGTGACAGCGTTTTCTTGCTCATTGTCGAAAAAAATATATGCCGATAATGCCGCTTAACTACAAACCACACCATACGGTCACTTTCTATGGATGTAATGGTTTTTCGAGGGCTGTTTGTGGATTTTATCAGCCCCATATGCAACAATTTTGTTTGTTTACTTAACTGCCTAATTTAAAATGGGCCTCATCACTACAGATGATTTTGTTGAAAAATGTGGTTCAAAATTTTGTGAAAAGAGCGGACGTCTGCCGACGTGCTAGAGGTGGACATTTGCCCGACATCATATTTCATTATTAATTCCCATGTTTCGATATCATATTGGTATGAATAAAACTAAATTTGTCAAAAAAAAAAATGCTTTTAAGACTATTTATTTCCTAACCTCAAATTTGCCCACCCTTTACTTGCTAATGCTATCCTACTACTATGCTCGACCTAAGCATGGATACGCTTACTCAATTAGCAAGAAAATTTCTTCCATATGTGAAGTAATACATCAAATAGTTGTCAGATGTTTTCTAAACGTTCATAACTTTGAGTTGAGTTACTGTTTGTTTAGTTTTGTTTGACATCTTATTATGGATAGTAAAGCTTGCAAATTGTTGACATTTTTTATTAAAAAATGGTTCGCTTTGTCAAACTTAACTTGCACTTCGTACATAATTGTCCTTCAAAGCAGGCTAATTCGAATAACAATGGATCATTTCAGACCACGTTTACTCTTACTGATAATGTACATCCCGTAAGACACCGAACAGTGCACATTGAAGAAGATGTAGTCGCTGTTCTGAGAAGCATTGAATAAGATATAAATCAATCAATACGTTACCGTTCTCAGCAACTGGTGTTGTATACTTCCACTTTGTGAAAGATTTCACGAAAGACTCTTGGCTTAAAAACTTTAAAGATTTAACTTGTGCAGGAATTAAAGCAGAGCGCCAATTTAATGGGTCGAATGGACTGAAGTACAAATTGATTTTTATATTGAATTTTCACAAACGTCCCATTGCGCCAATGCTTTAAAAAATCTTTAGAGTTGCTACCCTATCGTCATTAATAAGCAACTTCAGCCTCTCCTATATGCGGTCGAGAAGTCCCAAAATAGACTTTGAATAATTGAGCCAAGCCGCTTCTAACTGTATCATTCATATTCCGCCTTTTCACACCAATTTCCGAAAGACTTGACCATTCTTATTCTTATTCAGAATATAAATAACAAATTTATTATCATCTGCGAAAGAGTAGGTAAGATTGAGAGTAAGAAAATTATTAAGAATTACTCGTATAAGTAATAGTATGGAAGAAAGAACTCAGCCCTGCGGTACCCCTGAAGTTATCTTGAAGTCGTCAGATGAGATTCAATCTTTAACAACTCTTTTAGAGCGATCTCAGAGAAATCTTGTTATAAATGGAGAGAAGCGATTTCCGAATCCGAAAGCAATAAGTTTCACTACGAGCGCTCTATGCAAACTGTATCAAACGCCTAGAAATATTCAGAACCATAACTTTGCTCTCGCCAAAGCCATGAATGGACTAGTTCTACCTCTCGGAGAGCACCGCCAGCAACTTACCAGTAGAACGGCCCTTGACGGTCGCTGAACAAATCGTTTGGCTTTAAGTACTTCAGAAGGTGTTGATTAACCATACTCTCTACAACTTAGGAGAGTGCCGAACAAACTGCAAGTGGGCGGCAGTGTTTACAGTTGGTTACGCAAGTCTCAAAGAGTACTGCTTCAGGAGATTTGCAGGAACTCTTTCAACTGCAGTGGCCCAGATTTGAGCACCAGCAGAGAGCATTGAGAAAAAAATTAACTTTCGTTTTGAGTGTTTAATAAAGAGACTTCCACTTCCTTCTAGACAACACCATATAAAAAATTAAGAAGAAGCTGCTCTGCCCTTCCAGCTTTTCACCGGCGATGATGACAAACATCAGACGAATAATTAGGAGAAAACGCGACCTATTGGGTCAAAAATTACAATCTTAAGTAAAAACCGCCACCACTTAGCACGGATCTTCACCACTACACAATCATATGAAGGTGAGTTACAGGGGATTAATAATCTACTAAGCTTGAAAACTCAACTTGAGTAATGAAACGGAAACAAAGCAATGAACGCTTTGTGGAAAGCCAATATGCTCCTTGGAGGAGTGGTGGAGAAAAAAATGACTATGACTATGCGGTATATTCCAGACTCTCAAGTTGTTGATTAAATATAAAAGGGGATAGAATGCATCCCTGACGAACACCACTTGCAAAGCTCTTGCTCTTGTAAATAATCATCATCACATAAGCACCACTCTAATGAGATTGCGAATAGGCATAATTATCTCCGTTGGAATACTCTTTAAAACAAAAGCGCTCCAAATACCATGATTCTTCAGGTTGTTGAAAGCCTTTTTGAAGTATATAAAGATCGAACAGCATAGAACCACAGCAGAGGACATGACAAAAATAAAGTTTAATTGCGGTTTCGAGTGTTTAATAAACAAATTTCAAGCTTCCTCAAAACAAAGCCACCTAAAGAATCCCGTCTTATCTTTCAAATTAATTCTGGTACTAATAAAAACATCAGAGGAATGATCAAGAGATATCGCGACCTACTGGGAAAAAATTACAACGCTCAGTAAGCAACACCACCTGGCAAGAATCTTCACCACTACACACAATCATATCAAGGCGAGTTACAGTGGATTAATCATCTCTTTAACATGAAAAAAACTTCTTGATAACTGAAACTGAAACAAGGCAATGCATGCTTTGTGAAAAGCCAATATGCTTCATAAGGAATTGTCGGAGAAAAAAAGAGATGAAACTGCTATTCTGCTGACTGTTCTATAATATTTTTCAGAATCGGTAAGGTCTCCCTTCCTGAGTATATTCACAATAAAGCCCTCTTTGAGCTGCTAGTCGAGTTAGCGGGTAAGACAGAAATTTTTGATGAAAAAA
This sequence comes from Wohlfahrtia magnifica, assembly GCA_023159175.1. Classification (NCBI taxonomy): domain Eukaryota; kingdom Metazoa; phylum Arthropoda; class Insecta; order Diptera; family Sarcophagidae; genus Wohlfahrtia; species Wohlfahrtia magnifica. Next base: position 3,271,266 of record JAKWBJ010000046.1, on the reverse strand, counting down.
GCAGGAGATTCGCAGTTGTTTGACAATCAGCCTTGAGCAGCTCAGTAGCAGTATTATAGACACCAGGTGTCTTATTTGTCTTTAAGGCCTTTAACGCATCTAGCACCTCAGTAATATCACAGCCCTGTCTAAAGATATCCTGCCGCATGTAAGCTATGCATGTGCAGATATTCGATATATAGTACATACCGACGGAAGGCACAAAATATACTGTGCTGTCATCACCCTTCACATCAAAAATGCCTTCAACTCGGCCGGTTGGAAGCATATTGTGACAGTGCTGAGAAAAATTAATGTTCCGCATTACCTAGTGAACATTATAAGAGATTATTTCTCCAACAAAATCCTGCAAGCGGTAACCGAAAGAAGTGCAGTTACAGATAATATAACCGCCGGAGTTTCACAGGATCAGTACTAGGCCCTTTACTTTAGAACACACTATATAACTATATATTTAACCTTAATATCCCGGTTGGTTTCGCGTACGACATTGCAATCGTAGTTCGAACAAGGTATAAGGACGAAGTGCAAATATATGCCAACGAAGCTATTAGAGAGATTAGAGGATGGTTATTCTCCATAAATCTTCAATTGGCTGATCGCGAAACGGAGTTAGTGCTCATTAGCATAAAGATGAAAAAGGAAACTTTGAGTTTCAAGGATGGTGTCACAAGAAGCAGCAAAATATTTAGCCGTGATGATCGATGATCGCCTAGGCTTCAGGATACATGTAAAATGCGCCACTGCGAAAGCAGCCAGTGTATCAAACGCATTAGCTCGGATGATGCCAAATGTCAGTGGACCACGTCAAAGTTGTAGCATCCAGGTGACCAATTTCATGCTACCTTAAGGTGCATCCGTCTAAGAGAAGGCAATGTCAATTAGTAGAACAAATTGCCTAAGAGTATGCAGCGCTTTCCGTACGTTGTCTGGGGAATGGAATGATACTAGTTGATATAATAGCTCGAGAGTACTCAAGCATATACTACCAGATATGCATAAACTTAACAGTTCCACATAATATTATTAGAAAACATGAAAAGAGTAATTCCATATTAGGCTGACATCCATATTAAGTGGGCAAACTCATCAAAGGGAGATAAGTGGATACGGAGAAAACAATGCGAGATAAACTATAATCTTACCTAACTCCCAACAGGTCACAGAGGCTATAGAAAGTATTTATAACGATGTGACACTTCAAGGTGTCCAGTTTGTCGGGACGAAGATGAAAGCGAGGAATGCGTTGTATTACACTACCCACGTTTTGCCAAGTACTGCTGCCATGTCTAGATATGCCTGGGTGAAAGTGTAAAAGCGGAGAATATCGCCTATATTGTGCTTAAGTCCGAGAAAAACTTGTATACGGTTAATCAATTAAACGAGAGACTAAATCAAACACTACGTAAAGCCTAAGCACAACAAAAATCTGCTCAGAGTAACGGTTTATATAGTGACCAGCAGGGCGATATATAGCCATAAAAGGCTCACCGTTTCCATGAAGTAATACCGAGAGGAAGTTTTGTGGAATCTGGAGACGTGTAGGTGGTTTAGTTAGTACATAAAAATCGTGCATGCTCTACTTTACAGGCTGTAAATTTAACGTGACAAAAAGGAATTCTTAGCGATGAAAGAGTTAGAATAGTGCTGTGTGTTTTTTCGAAGCACTTTGTGCATCACATCATAATACACAATTTTTCGCAACAAATTTTTAATTTTTTCCCCTTTCACAATAGGTACAACCCTAATAAACCAAAAAGTTATAATTTTTTTTATCGCAGAACAAAAAATACAATAGTATCTGTGTATGTTGTAAAAGCCTTAGTTACCTGTCAGTCTTAAATGATGGTACTCCTCTGTTACTTTAATACTTATAAAGAAAAAACTGCACATTCAGACAAAATCACGCACACACCACACCAACGTCAATACGTATGCATGTATGTATGTATAGTATGTATTTATATATGGTATGAAAAAATATATGATTTTTTGGCTGAAATGCTTGGAAGGGCAAAGTTAAAAAATCGTACATCGTTTGTGAATGAACAACACACGTTCAAAGGTTGCATATCCTTCACGCACACACACACACTTACACTTACACATTTATATTTTATAGGTATTTGTCGGTAAATGTTCATTCATTCATTCATTGTATGCGTATTTATATTAAAATTTAAAGTTAACGCATGAATGAATGAGTAAAATACCGCAAAAATACTTTCTTTTTTTAACATTGTATTTGAGAAAAAAAGACGAGGATTTTTTTTTTTGCTGTTGCCAACTTACATACGCATTTTATCTAATCAGGAAGGACTAAGTGTGCTACACACAGATTATGCCGTCATGTGAACAAATAAAGTGATAGACTTTAATCGTATAACACAATACGAGTACTTTCTAGCCTCTAAAAGACAAAAGGAAAAATATATTTATAAAATATATACATATTTTTAAGTGATTTTTTTATACAATTTACGTACACTTAGTTTAAGGATTATTATCCATAATGATGTCCAAATTCACAGCTCAGTTTTTTAAACAAACTGTAGAGGCTTAACAATGTTTTAACTAACATATCTCTTTAAAACCGCAACTTGTTTTTTATAGCATGTTTCCACGTATTCGCTCTCTCATTCGCAACTTATGCCTCAAACACTACTAAAACAACATGTTTAGTCATACAAAATATGGAGAGCAAAACATCTTGTTTTAAAATGTTGCAGTATAAAACACCTTCGGAAACAAAAATAATTATGTCTTCTTTATTTTTTATCGAAAGTTTATCTGAAGTATCTATCAAAATAACATAAGTAAACAAACGAAAAATAAAAAATATTAAAATTTCTTAAAAATTAAACACAAGTAATGGTGCGGAGCTTCTCGACCGTGTACAGGAGAGGACGAAGATGCTCATCAATGACGGTAGGGTAGCCAGCTCTATCGATTCATTGGAGCACTGTCGCAATGTGGCGTGTGTTTCATTGTTCTATTGGTACTATAACGGAATGTGTTCTAACGAAATTAAGGCATTAATTCCTAAAAATCATATATTCTTACGTAGTACTCGTATTTCTCGGAGAGCGCATCCCTTTGTAGATGATTGTTTAGTGAATCGCACAACGCATTATAGGGAGAATTCGTTCTTTGGTCACACTGTTCGTTTGTGGAACAGTCTTCCTGCGAATGTCTTCCCTGCCACTTACGACATGAGCAAACTCAAATCGAACGTCCATAAACACTACTCACTCTATCCTCCTTCCCACAACCTATTTTCCTAGTACCTGCACAATGCAAAAAAAAAAAATTGAAAAAAAAATTAAAATTTTTTTTTTTTTAATTAACAAGAACTTTTATTGGGTATACGAGCCCTAACCACTATTAATTCGTACACTGACTGTCTTGTTACAATGCGATATTAAAGTAGAAATATTTTCCTAACTTTACTGACTACACAAGAAAGTACATATTTTTTCTTAAAGACAATTTTATTGTGTTTAAATATAAAAGGTCTGCCATCTAACGTTTTTTTTTCAACTAGTGCTTACTTCGTGAATGGTAACACTTAGCTCATGTCTGATTTGACCGATAATTAGTTTTATCCTTCCGCTGGGAAATATTGCGACATTACTTTGAAAATCATGGTAATGTTGCAGAATGTGTGCGATGTGTTTAGATGAAGTTCATTTTGATCTTGGGGGGTATGTAAACAAGCAAAATTGTCGCATTTGGGACGCAGAAATTCCGCACGCATACATTGAAAAGCCGATACACCCAAGACGAGTCACTGTTTGGTGCGGATTTTGGTCCAGAGGCATAAGTGGGCCATTTTGCTTCGAAAATGAGCAAGGAGTCGCCGTTACAGTCAATGGCGATCGTTATTGGGCCATGTTGAACGAAATTTTGTTCACAAAAATTGAAGAGGAGGATATTAGCAACATTTGGTTTCAACAGGACGGCGCTACGTGCCACACAGGCGAAGCTGCACTCGATTTTTTGCGCCCTGTTTTTGAAGATCGCATTATCAGCCGCAGAGCTGTTGTTTGGCCACCTCGGAGCTGCGATTTGACACTGTTGGACTATTATCGGTGGGGTGCCTTCAAAGATAAGTGTTACTCCAACAAGCCAGAGACAATTGACGCTTTCAAGGACAATATTCGTGAATCCATTGGTGAAATACAGCTGAACGCAATCGATAATGTGCTTAAAAATTGGACCGATCGTGTAGGCTACTGTATGGCCAGCCGAGGCAGCCATTTGAATGAAATTATTTTCCATTATTAACCGGAAGGATTGTACTTTCAAATAAAAAAAGAAATTTGAGAAAATATTCAGTAGTTTTTTTTATAGCATTAAAAAAAAAATTATTTTGCGCACCCTTTACATTGAAATCGTAAGATATTTAAAAAAAATTCTTTTAAAAATATAAAAACTAAAACGAAAGTCCATTATTTTCAATTAAAATAAATTAGAATACAGTCACGTATTTTCTTACTTAGAACTGTGTTACATCTCCCTTGTTTTTTAAAACGGAATCAACTCGCTTTGACATGCTACTTATTACTTTTTGACAATCTCCAGGAGTTATTGGGTCCCAGATTTCTTGGATCTTACCTCGTCAAGAATCCGTTGAGGATCATTGCGAAGCTTTCTTTTCGTAAGAGCCCACAGATTTTCTATAGGATTGAGGTCTGGACTAGACGATGGCCAATCAAGAACCTTTATACCGTTTTCTTGTAGCCATTTTTTTGTTTTTTTTTTAGCTGTATGGTATGATGCACCATCTTGTTGAAACATATATTCACCGCAGTCGGCTAACTTTGGTACCGATAGTATCAAATGAAGTGAAGCTTACTGGCAACCATTGAGGACATACAACCCCGTACCATGAGGCTAGCTGGAAACTTGATTGTGCGTTTCAAGCAGTCTTTATTATAAGCTTCTGTGCTACTACGAATCACCCTCTTTCTAGCATCACCCACACAAACGTTAAACTTCGATTCGTCACTAAAAATAATGCTGTCCCATTGCCTTTGTAACCAAGAACGTCTCTCTTTACACCATAACAAACGTTTTTTCTTTTGAAACGCGGTAAGCAATGGCTTCTCTTTAGCCTACAAATGTTTATAGTATTCTAAGCTGATTTCGACATACCGAGTAAATTTCTAACTTACTTCATAAAAATTATACCCTAAACTTTTCATTTGCTGGCGGGTCCATTCACGTTATACGAGCTTTCAGATAGCATCAGACCACTTCGAGGCTATGTCACGAACGGTGCTTCGACGATTTTGCTAACCACTGTACTACACTACGCTACCCCAACTTTTTCGTTTTCCGTTTTTACAGAATTGTTTCTTTTATAAAATGTCAAACACTGGCATGATAATAGAGTTCTTTTTTACATAAAACTTTGCTATAAAAATCAATCAAAAAGTACTTATTATATTTTAATAAAAATAAAGTACTTTTGGTATACAAAAAATTTTTAATGAAATTATTTTACAAAAATGAAAAACAAAAACTTTCGAATAATTATAATAATATTTGCTAAAGCTCTTGTATCTCGAGTTTAATTTTTAAAGTCCGGTTTCTTTTTGAAACTTCATTGCAGTTGTTTCCACTTATTTCGTATTTTTTAACCCTTTCTACCCCAACTTTTTATCCGTATCCCTAAAAATTTTGTTTTATTATTAATCATTTTGTGGTCATTTAAGGAGTGTCTGGCAAAAATTTCAAGTTGCCACGCCCATTCGTTTGGGCGGTAGAGAAAGTTGCTTGTGGGCAACGTTGGGCAATTGTGGTATATAAAAAAAATTGTGTTTTGTAATTATAGCCGTATTAAATGTTATTGAATTATTTTAAAAGTTAAGTATGAAAGGGCAAAAAACAATTTTTGTTATTGTTACAGCAAAGATGGACTACATTTAAGACATTTAGACATTGGAGTTTCCTGTTTTGAAATTGTATTAATGGAATATGTTTCTGATTGGGTAAAGCAACCAGGCATTTGTAACGGATGTTCCCAGGCACCAATAGAAGATTCTTATGTACCATTTTCTTGAGCGGTGGTTAACTTTGTACAGCTCCATGAGCATATCAGTCAGGTCAACCCCTCCCATGCCTTTATTATAGGAAGCAACAATTAATTTTTAATTTTAGTTTTTTCGAACCGGCCGCGAGACATTGCTTCTGATATAGCCGTAAGCTTTATGTTTTGGGACCATGCCATTTTAAACTGGGGCAATCTAAAAACACCTAAGTATAACAAGGTACCAATATAGCGTCTTACTTCCTCCTTAGTACAGTTGAGCTCAACGCAAAGTTCCTGCAGTCCATATAAATTAGTTTGCTGTGTGATCAAATCAATACAAAGAGTATCAAACATTTTTTCGAAATATTCAACTGATGTCAAAACTTCATGAAATTCCAGGATATTATCCTCCTTCAAAATAGTCTCCGCTGCTTTAAATGGCCTTGATCTCTATTTAAGAGATTTCGGATCAATTTTTTCAAAGCACATATTAACTCATCCGAAAGTATGTTCTCAAGAAGGCCGATCTCTATTCTTTCTCCTCTTTCCACAATCCCTTCCGAATTCCTCTCCAGTACTTCAGATACGTCTTCCAGCTCATCGCCGCTTTCCTATTCACTGGAAACATCCCAATTGAAGTTCAAAATTATTTCAATTTCTTTGTTTGTCAAGCCCTTCTCTTGGGATCTCATGCCTAAAAATATGTAAATTAATTACCATAATTGCCCAAAGTTGCTCACAAGCAACTTGACAACTTTGAAAATTACTCACCTGTTATTTGTTCACAATTTTTAGATTTAACTTTAACAAATATTTGACTTGACATTCAATAAACATATTTTAAATTTTCGTTATAATTTTGAAAAGAGTTCACATGTATAAAAACCTCTTTCAAAATTCGCAAATATTTTTGTCTTGACACACGCGAGTACTAATGAAAACAACATTGCTAATTGAGAATCAAATTAGCTGTTGTCTTATTTAATTTAAAGAGAACACTTGTAGCTTACGATATGGATACAGTTACACGAATAAAAACAAAAACAACGCTGATCGTTAGTCGTCAAACATATATAGTTGCCCACAAGCAACGTTGGGGTCGAAAGGGTTAACAATGCTTGATATTGTTGATCTTGGGAGTTTAAGATCAATCGATATTTGCCCATATGTCTTTCCCGATTTTATTTTTTCAATGATTAAAATTCGAATATCTTCACAAATAGGCTTACCGCGTGCCATTTTTCAGAAATAATAAAAATTAAAATAAAGGAGTAAAATATATTCGTACAATATTAAATTATCTTTATAAATAAATTTAAAGGAAACAAAGCAACCATCCAGAAAAGCACAAGCCTGTTAGAATAGTTAACTTAATTTAATTTTTTATCGTGGTGTTTAATGTTAGACAGTAAAAAAATATTTGGTGTACGAATTAATAGTCGCTAGGGCTCGTATAAGCAGCTGATGTCGATTTGGAGAGCATATGGCATAACAATCACATATAATTTCTATCGATAATAATAAATAAGGTATTTTGTCATTATAATTCAGTATTCGATAGATACCAAAGTATAAATACACATTTTTTTCAATCTCTATAATAATGTTAAATTTTGTGCCTAAAAAAGATATTTTGTGGGGAAGTCTGATAACCTTTTTTCATTTGAAGAAAACTTCAGCAGCCGTTTTCTTATTATTGATTGTTGGTAGAAACTTACGGTCAACATGCATCAACTTAAAAGACTTGAACATGATGGTTTGCCGGATTCAAAAGTTGTGATTTCGAAACAGAAGACAGAGAGAGGCCTGGTCAGCTGAAAAAGTTTGAAGCAGAGGAATTGGAAGCAGTATTCGACGAAGATTGTTGTCAAACGCAAGAAGAACTTGAATTATCATTGGGAGTCACACAAAAAGCCATTTCTCTACGTTCAAAAGTATTCGGATTCATTCAAAAGCACGGAAATTGAGTCCCATATGAATTGAAGCCCAGAGATGTAAATAAGCCGATTTTTCAGGTCGGAAATAATGCTTGAACGCTACAAAAAGTCATTTTTGCATTGTATTGTTACTGCTGATAAAAAATGAATACATTACGGTAACCCCAAGCGCAAAAAGTCATATGTAAAGCCCGGCCAACCAGCCAAATCAACGCCGGAGCCGAATATCCATGACACCAAGCTAATTCTCTGTATTTGGTGGGATCAGAAGGGTGTTTTGTATTATGAGCTGTTGAAATCGGGTCAGACAATTACAGGGGATCTGTATCGAATACAATTCGTTTAAAGATAGTAATCAACGAAAAACGATCAGAATATTCGACCAGACAGGAGGCCATAATCTTCCATCATGACAACGTTCGGCTACATGTTGCAAGACCGGTAAAAAATTGTTTAGAAAACAGTGGATGGGAAGTTTTGGCGAACCTGCCCTATGGCCCAGGCCTTGCCCCTCCTGACTACTATTTGTTTTGATTGATGCAAAACGCCCTTACTGGAATAAGCTTCACTTAAGAACAACAGGGTGACACAAATTTTGCTTAATTCATTTGGCGCGGAATCCATATGCTACGAGGAAGATGAGACAAATTTGAATAATGTATCAATTCATTTTGTTATTATAATAAATACATTTTTCAACCAAAAAAATCGGCATTATTAACTTGTATACTTTTAAGTTTCTAATTGAGTCGAAAATGAATTTCGAAGCCATTAAATATCTGTGTATTCAGCATTTGCATTTTTTAAGGAAACTTCTTTGCCTTAATCAGGTTTCGCTCTCTCTAAAATTAAAACACGCATATGACGTGTAAACACTACGATTAGCAATTGTAATTAAGAGAGCGAAACAAGTAATTTTTTTATTGTGGAAACATACTATTGTTACGTTTTTACCTTTTTAAAAACGTGTTTTTATGAGTTCGTAGATTGTAGTTAAAATAAAATAAATTTTGTGTTTGGTTTTAATTAAAATCCTCTATTCAACACAGTTTTGTGCACCACTGCTTGTAACCTTTTTACAGGCAATAACAATTTTCTACTCTTAATTACTCCGTCTGTTTACAAGTTTGTAAATAACAGGAATTACTCTACAGATCTTTCTACCTAAAGATCTTCCAACCCGATCGTAGTTATAACTTAGGTTGGATCACAACCTTTTCAACCAGAGGTTATCCACACTTAACTCTCTTTACTGAGTTTGCTCCAACTAAACTGGTTTTTTTACTTCACTACTAGCTTCACGAGTTTATTCCTTATAAACTCCCTTCACACCAATAACACTTTCACTGAGTTAACTTTACTTAAAAACTCCACTCGCTGAGTTTACGACACATCAACTTGTTCACTGAGTTCACTGATTGCTGTTCACATCGATGTGCTTTTTATATGGCTAAGTAAACGACACATCGAAAGCTCTCGAAACTCTCGATATTTCAGGTAGATTCCATTTCTTTCTTTTAACATCTTTTTAGTTCTTTTGTAGCCATGCGTATGTAAACATCAACCTCTTTCAGCTCTTAGTATTTGTTGTTGTTTGTTTATTGTCTGTTACTTGTTTTCTTTGCTGCTTAATTATTGTTGTGTCGTGTTATTTTTATTTACTTTGTCTCTGCTAATGGTTGTTGTTGTAGATTTGGTTATTTGTAAACAGCACGTATAGAGTTGTTCTTGAGCTTTTGTTTATTTATTTTAACGATGTAATAAACGCTGTGACGCCCAACCTCATGTTCATAACACTATTAATTACAAGATTTACATGTAGTAAGCGAAAAATACAGACGGTCTATTTACCTTTAAAATTGATTTTAAATCTATAGTAATTGAAGAAGATGGTCTATGGTGTTGCACATTATACATATGGTGTTGCATTTATACAAATTAAATAAAAAAATTTAGTAAAAAATTTAATTTTCAATAGAAATGTTAATTTTAATCTCCTTATGTTTTACAATAGACCAAGCAAATAGAAATTAATTAGCAATTAAACATTTTAATTTTAAATCATTATTTAGTCTGTCTAAGGACTTTTAGTAGTCGCGTTTTATAAAATATCCTTAAGAAGCAACAACAACAAAAATGATAACTGCACTGTTACGGATGGAAATAATTGAGCCATGTTGGCTCATAAGGGTGTCACGTAATTGGTCATGCTGATGACTTAGATATAAAAGTACGTAGGCAGTATGACTACGTTGTGTGACCTCATGAGGACGGCCCTGGGCGAGGTGTAAAATTGGTGCCCTCAGGTAGGGCTTCCGATGAATCCCTTAAAAGCGGTTATTGTACCTTTTACCAGGAGATACAAGTTGTCATACTTCTTTTACGGGTATTACTATCAACTTTTTTTAGGAGGTTAAGTATCTAGGCGTCATTCTGCATAGAAGGCTAAGTTCGAACTCGAGCATTAGCGTCGTTGAAAATAAGGCGATAAGGGCAAGTCGCTTCGATAAGACATGGGGTCTTATGCTGAGAATGACACTATGGATATTTTTTTTCTCCTTCACTCCTCCAGAGAGCATATTGGCTTTCTACAAAATATCCATTGCTTTGTTTCAGTTTCATTAATCACGTTGGTTTTTTTTCAAGCTACTCGTAAGTAGATGATTAATTTAATATAGCTCGCCTCCATATGATTGTATAGTGGTGAAGATCCTTGCTAAGTGGTGGTGGATATCTGTACTTAGCCTTGTTAATTTTTCCCAGTAGATGCTGTTTTTTGCTGATGTCTGATGTTTGTCACCATCGTCAAAGATAAGCTGAAAGTTCACAGGGGCTCCTTTATTTTAGATGGAATTGACTGGAGGGAAGTTAAAGCCTCTTTATTAGTCACTCGAGAGTATAATTAAATTTTTTTTCGTCATGTCCTCTGCTGCGCTTGAAACGTACGCCGCTTGTGTTGTTATGAGTGAGCTCTAATCACTACACCACGCCAACCGACTATTGATATATACCGAATAATATACCGTTATTATTCGGCCCATTATGACATATGCGGGTATAGCTTGGTGGAAAAACGCTACCAACATAAATAAAATAAGCTGGTTAGAGAGACTAGCCTGCCTTGAAATAACACTAGGAACGTGTCCAACAACGGCTTTGGAGGCATCTATGATTTGACTCCGCTTTATATCTATATGACGTTCGTTGGCAAAATTTTTCGCCAAGGTCGGAAAACCATCTTTGGTCCTGGATGTTATGCCTTTACAGCTGTGATTTTGCAGGAGATTCTGGATTGATTCTCAGGTCTTGATTATTGGTCTAATGGGGTCTTATCTCGGAGTGAGCTTGAACTAAACTGTTAAGCCGATGGCCTTAAAATGTGTGACAGTGTTGATGTTAATGGACCAAGCAAAGGCTTTCGCTTAGAAATAAGGTTCAGTCCTTTTGGGTGCTTGGACACTGTCGGATAAATGGTAAGAAAAAAGCGAATACATTTGCTAGGAAAGTATCCTTTATCGGTCCAGAACCGTACTGTGCAGCATCACTTACTAAAATCCTTAATCTGATGAGGAATGGGAAATTGCCAGATACTTGGAATGTTGGAATCCTCAAAGACGACTTCGATACTCTGCGGCGATCAGTCCCCCTCTGATGTTCTCAGTTATGGCAGGCCGGACGAAAAACTCATAACAGAATTTCTTACGGGCCGTTGGGGACTTAGAGAGCATCTGAAGAGGATAGCTGTGCTCACAGACATTATATACGCAATACATATTGTGTGCATATGGGGTTCCTGCAGTGGTGGCTGGTCAGAATAATGAACGATAATGATGATCATGGGAATCAATATGACCACATCAGTACTTAGAACATCACTTTTATTACGCCTTTTTTGGGCAAGTTTTAATACTTAATTTAGAATTATTGTTTCTGTTCTGTATTCAAATTTAAATTGTAAAAGTATTGCCAAAAATCATTTAAGGTGTTATATTCCATTTTCTTAGAACCTTTAAATTTTGAAAATTAACAAAGCATTAGGTAATAAATACCACCGCTTGATTAAGCAAATAATTAATATGCGATTTCTAATTTGAGGACTTGTTTTCTAAGCTCACATTTTGTTGTTATTATTTGAAAAACTTACTTACATACAAACATGTCACACAAATGACATACAATGTACGACAAAAAATTACGTTATTTTAATAAATATTAAGATGTTCCATTGTTTTCTCTAGTACATACGCACAAACATACATTCAGACATATTTATGTCTAATAATTTTCTAATAGAATTTTTATTATACTGACCACACAATTTATTTACATTTAAACATACAAATATGGTCATAAGAAATGTGGTATGTGACTACATTTTCAAATGCGAGTGACGCAAGAACTTATCATACAGCCAAGGATATCTAATCAGGAATGATTATTAACTGATGGTCTGTGCTGAGGGAAGAGAAGCTCTCTCGGATTTGCTACATGCATATCGAAAGAGACACTCTACTGTAGATGTGATAAGATGGGTAGTGAATATAGAAAGGCAGGAAATACAGGACGAAAGGTGAAGGTTTGGCTTCAAGGAACACTGTGCGGTGGTCCCACTTGACTTTAGGAACACCTTTAAGTTCGCGAACTGGTAGAAGATCCTGAAGACTTTTTTCAATATGAATACACCGCTATGGTGAATGACTATTTTCGGAAGCGAAACTTTATTTGTTCAACGAACAATTGGGAAAAGGAGTATATAGTCACGGCGAGTGCGACGCAGGGCTCAGTACATTGGCTCTTGCTCTGGAACATTCCGCACGACAGAAACAACAATAAAACGTTAGTTTGCTGACTCCAAACGTGGCCGTTGCACAACGCAGTGGACGCCCAATTGAGATTGATAAGGGTTTTAGGACAATATCTACTAGCACCGAATTGATATTGTCGAAAGCAATCTCAACAGACATACTGGCGGATGAAATTAGGCGGACATACTTACGCCGTTGAAGACTCACGACATGCTGAAGCTATAAAAATTATGGAACGGTAGGTCTCCATATGTAAATGGCAGTCGCGGTGGAAGTGTAGTTTGAAGGGAAGATGGACATTCTGTCTTGTAGCCAAAATTTAATATGAAATTTTTGGAAATATTTGCATAAATTTGAACACGATGGATGATAGGAGGCACACTCCTAGACGATGACAAGTAGGAAACTGTTCTCTGTGTCTAGGCTCAGTTAGATCTATAAGCGGTTTTAGGACAATATCTGATGCGCGACACTGAGATTGCTGAAAACAATTCCGATTGACACAGGGAGTGGTAGCTTCGTTAAATCAAGGCACATTTGAGCACACATAGCGGCTCATTGTGATATGACACATTCAGTGCTGCCCTATGCAAGCCGACAAGTCCAGATTAACTGGTCTTGACAGTCAACCAGAGGCCTCACATAGAACCACAAACCCTCTGACCAAGTTGGAAATAAACCTAATAAACCTGGTTATTAATTTGATATGAATTTCTGTAGCTCCTATAAACTATCGAAAAAGAGTGAACCAAGTGTGATCAGTCTACGTCCAGCTAGAGACGGACACTGGCATAGACATTTTGGCGGATAAAATGAGGCAAATCTACTTCCGCCGTCTTGAAGACTCACGACAGGCTGAGACTATAACAAGGGTCGAACGGTGGGCTATCATATACAAGTGGCAGGTACGGTGGGAGTGCACACTCCGTCATGTACCTGCCATAAACCTTTGGATGGATTCTCTTATATATCCAAACTGTGTGGATAAGTATTAAGATGCGTAACATGTGATATCCGGATGTCCGATATTCAGGAGGCTGTGGGAAATGGATGCCAGTTCATGTCAACTGCTCAGTGGGGTATGGATTTCGTAATCAAATGTGAAGAGTGCATAAGGAATATGGCTGAAGTTATCGGATTCGGAAACCAGATGGACCGAGTACAAGAGGCATACGACAAGAACTTCGAGGGTTGGAGAGACAAAAGAATGTGGCAAGCGATACTCAGATGTCCGAGATTTAGGTGTCGATATTCGAGTGTCTTAATTCAAGGGGCCATCGGAAAAGTAAGCTAGTCCCTGCTAGCTGCTCATTGGGATAATGGATTCAAAAAACAGATGAAATGAGTGCAATATGCATATGGCTACCTACATAGCGGCCGCGTCTTGCGAAGGGAGAGTGGTTGAGAGAAGTAGGGTGTGCGCTTAGTACGCAGGTGACAAAGATGGCGAATCGTACATGCTTATGCTGAGGAATATAAGTATCTTTTGAAGATTTCCATGACAAAAAAATATGTAATTTCATATTCAATTCAGAAAAGGGCGATGTGTGAGAAAGTTTTCCAAACAACTTGAAGGCAATTAGTTGGGTCATGTCTTGCTGATAGTGACACATTTTTACTGCAGTAGTATCGAAGCCTTGGGTGTGGTGTGGTATAGTGCTTAGAGCGCACGCAACAATACAAGCGGCCCAAGTTCGAACCTCAGCAAAGGACATGACAAAAAACAAAATAATTGCGGTTTCGAGTGTTTAATAGACTTTATACTCCCTCCTCATTTTGGGAAAAATGTACAGCGCTAAGTAAGGATCACCACTACCGCTTAGCAAAAATCTTCACCACTACACAATTATATGAAGGCGAGCTATATTGTAAATTAATCATCTACTTAGCTACAAAATCAACTTGGTTACTGAAACTGAAACAAACTAATGGATGCTTCTAAGAGAAGTGACGGAGAAAAAACAAATCGAGGCCTTACATACGTAAAAATGTTTATTAACAAATTTTATTTATTCACCGAAAAATTTCGAAATTAACAAAAAAAAATATGAATATATATCCCAAAAATAATGTCTAAATAGCTTAGCTCAGCTGTATGTTTATGCTACAGTTGTTCCATTAAGGATGTTCAATATCCATCACGTTTCCTAAATAATAAACATTTTCCATTTAGTCATCGAAAAAAAGAAAAAAAATCAAATATTACAGCACAGGCGTGGCTTAGCAGAGGGAGAAAATGAAATAACATTATCTGACAAAACGAGGCCATTCTTTTACGATTTCTTATATCAATTTTTGGGGTTTTATGTAAAATTCAAATACAACTATTGCCCCTCTACCACAAGTAAGTAAAGGTACGCTGATATATTCATCTAACTGGAGTATAAATGTGTGCATACTTATGTATTACACTATTGACAATAACAAAAATCAATTAGGCTGATGTGTTTGCTTCACAAAACAAAAAAGCATCTCATGCTTCATAAAAAAACAAAAAAGAAAATAATAATTTGTGGGACAGTAAATGAAGTAATTTTTGTGAAATAATAGTTAAGTAAGAAATATTTAAGCTCTTTAGGAAATAATAGACGTAGTACGTGTATCAATTGCACAGATACTAATAGGAGGATATGTACATATGTATGTACATTTGTGTAGCTCTCTATTTATTCACATCATATATCATTATGGCTTATAACGCTAATAAATAGCAAATAATAGGAAACATCTTTAGCCAGGCAGCTTTAGGTGGTCTTAGTCTTGTAATACGCTTTTTAGCTTAATTTTTTTAAGGCAAAACATATTCCAACAAACTATTATTGGAAGCAAATGACAATCATTTAGAGTTGACAATAAGAAGCTTGATAAGTTGGATAGTAAACGTAATTTCTTTTTAATGCATAAAATATATTAAAAATATTATAGTTTTATTATTATATTATATTATAATTTTATTTTACAATATTAGGATATGGGAACTTTAAAAACTCCCACTTACTACATTAAAAATTGTCAAAATGTGAATAAAATTAAATTTTGTAAATGCGTTACCTAACAATTACAATGCTAAGCAAGGATCACCACCACCACTTAGCAGGAATCTTCACCACTAACAAATCATTTGAAGGCGAGCTACAGTAGATTAATTATTTACTAAGCTTGAAAAAAGAATCTGATTAATGAAACTGAAACAAACCAATGGATGCTTTGTGAGAAACCCATATGCTCCCTAGAGGGGTGACGGAGAAAAAAACTGCATTCTAAGTTAATTGAGGAATTACAATTTGATTACTTTGTTACTTGCAGCGGTATAACTTTCCAATGCCAAACATACACCTCTTCGCAAATTAACATCAATCAACTATTTCATAGTTAAGCCGGAGTAAAGAAAGGATATTGTGTTTCACCTAAATAAGTAACCATCATGCTGGATAAGGTTAAGAACGAAGTCTGTTCATAGAGAAGAGAAATTGCATGGTATCTCTCATGACAATTCGAGGACTTCAACTGTGGCATCGTGATGGTAATCTCTCATACAAATTGTTAGACTTGAAGAGGTTCGATTATGTCGAATACCGACTGCCTCAAAATCGTATGCAGAATATTCTGGTATAACACATACATATTTAAGCAAAGAAAACGTACAAATTTAAAAGACTTGAAGAGATTAACAAGAGATTAACTCACAATGTTTGTCTTGAGGTATATATCAAGAAAACCAAAGCCATTAGAATAAGGTAAGCTTCTGCTTTCTAGGCATTTAGTAACAACGAATGGCGGTTTCGAAACAGACATAAACGAGACGCTCAATAAAGCGAAAGCGACATTCGGATGTCTATAAACAGTGTAGAAAAGTTCACAAAGTTCCAGACGAAATAAGCTTAAAATTCACATTCAACACATGTGTAAAATCAATCCTGTTTTACGAAAGTGAAAAGCAAACTAATTCCGAATATCATTACGCAAAACTTTAGCTATCGAGCATTAATGGTTGCCTCAGAATAATTTGAAGCATATTCTGAATCAAAAATATTAACAACATGGATCTCTAAGAGCATTTAAACCAATAAAATATGGAAAAAATAAAACTAAAACTGACATACCATCATAAAAAAAAATTTTAGTGAAGTGCTATACCCGGGCCTTAATACGCAGTAATCGTAAACAAAATACTTGAAGACGTGCGAGATTTAAAAGAGAATAATATTTCTTGTGAAGACGCGGAAACAATAGCGACAATTCGAGTAATGTAGAAATTCTATGTATATGCCATATGCTTCGAATATTGCTTTGTTTCCTGGTTAGGCTGCTAGTTGGAGGTCTTTGACAAACTTTCTCCACCTCTCTATGTTCCCCAAAATTGCCTTTATCACTTTTCAACTTTTGCCAGAACCGTCAATTTCTGCATTTATTGTCAGACGCCATGTTGTTCTTAGCAGCCTGCGTCTTCTGATACCGGAGTTCACTTGTGAAGCCTAATTTAGATTGTTACGAACTCCTTAAAAGGTTTGAGTCCAAAATAATTCTTGGCCACCATATTCTCAACATATATTTTAGACAGCGGCTTACAAACACTTGTTGTTTATTCGACAATCTTTTATTCATAAGCCAAATTTCGCAGCCATGCAGTAAGATGGACTTCATATTGATTTGCATAATCGCAGTTTTATTCTCGTATATAAAGCTGTTGATTTGCATATTTTTCTCAATTGACCAAAAGCCGCTTTAGACTCGTTAATACACATTTTTAGCAGTTCCCCTTTCGGGTGCGTTTAGGCTGCCCAAATATCATAATAAGCTTTTCAAACGTTCTATGCTTTCGTTCTCGATTCAGAACTCGTTATTTGACCTGATCGGTAAAATAGATATAGTCTTTGGATACGCGATTCTTGTAGTCGATTTTGTTCTGCATATTCGTATAGCGAGATGATATCAAACAGGCATAGTCGAAGGTTACCTGAAATTTTATTGATTGCTACGTTTATGTCCATCCAACGCCTAAGACATGGGTGACAAAAAACAAACCTGCATGATAGCAGATGTTGAGCTGAAGCTTTCAGAATATTGCCATTGTGAAGAACTCTACATTTGAAATTCTCATATTGTGCCCTTATAAGACGGATATATCTTTAAAGGCCAAATGTATTCTTGTGTCACGCTTATTAAAGCAGTTTTACAATCAATAAATGCAATAAACATACATTGACTTGCTCGACAATAATGTGAAGTTGTTGATTTGTTCAGTACAGGGCCTTTTGCCGAAAACCAGCTTGTTAGTTGCGTATAACGGTTCCACGTTAATTAATCCTTGCTAACAAGAGTTTTGTGAGAACCTTTGATGATATAGAAAAAGCATTATGCCATGATATTGTAGTTGAACCACACCGACAGGCTGTCCTTCTACGGCATCATAACGATTGTACCCATGACCCATTCATTCGGGATTTTCTCTTTCTCCCATATTTGATATAAGACCATTCGGCTACAATCTCGTCGAGTCAATTAAAAATTCCCCATTCTTGGGTTCCTTGATAGCCACTGTTATCTTATGAAGTGTCAGTGACCGTGATGCAAGTGTACCATGAATGGATGAACTAGGTTGGGAACAAGTGCTCTGTAGAATATTAGAAGAAGGTACGCTGTGATCCCAAAACTCTACTTTCATCTGTGGAGTTATTGTTCAGTCTAGATCAGAAAATCACCAGCGCAGTCTCTAATTGATTAGCGACCTGCAAGCTTACGGGTTATCTCGAATAAACTTCATATATTCTTTGCCAGAACGTATATATATTCATATATTTCTTGCTAGAACGCTGATTGCCTTTCTCTTATCATTTCTACAGGCCCTTATTACAACTAAAAGATGATGGTGAGATCCAACTCCGCACTTCTCTTAACACGGACGTCGAGAAGACTACTTCTCCAATTCCCTCTGGTAATGGTAAAAAAATTTCGGTGCCACTCTGTTTCCATTAATGTCCTAATATGTCCTAATATAAGGACTTTCAATTTTTAAATTTATATAAAACATGCGGTGTGTTAAATATCCTCGATATTTTTAAAGACATCAATGTCATTAGGTTCTGACTTCGATTGGCGCTCGCATCTGAATTATAGAATTTTTCAT
The DNA here is from genome assembly GCA_023159175.1 of Wohlfahrtia magnifica. Lineage (NCBI taxonomy): Eukaryota > Metazoa > Arthropoda > Insecta > Diptera > Sarcophagidae > Wohlfahrtia > Wohlfahrtia magnifica. Next base: position 3,252,360 of record JAKWBJ010000046.1, on the reverse strand, counting down.
GACTTTGGATGGAGTTATTTTAGACATATTGTTTAATGAAAAGTTACAATAAGAACTAGGTTAGAACTCAGTCAAACCACAACATCTTGGTGGCTAATTCACATAAAGAAAGCCGTATATGCCATCGCTTGTACAGAATGGTGAATGTGTTAGTTTTAAGCCACAAAACGCAATCGTGCTAAAATCTCAAGTCGTTGGTATCCATATCATTCAATTCAGGCTCAAAGAAGTGGTTAGCCATCGATCTATAGATAGTGATGGCCATGTTAACGTTGTTCTCAAAGAAATATGAACCGATGATTCCGTTTAACCAAAATCCACAACAAACAGTAAGTTTTTTAGAACTGTTTGGACGCGCTGGGATCTCATGTGGATTGGTATTTTCAAAAATTCGACAATATTGTTTGTTGGCTTCATCTCTCAAAGAGAGATTTTTATGAAAATTAGCATCAGTTTTCAACTGTTCCAATACTCGTTCAATGAAATTTGCAAAGCTGAGGTCTCCTGCACACATTTCGATCGGCAAATCATACATTTGGTTGTCGTACCAGTGTTAGTTCACCGTTTACTAAACCAGTAAACTGAAATGTATAGTATGCTCGACATTGTCGTTCAAATAAAAACATCGCTAGACTTTCATCTCAGTGGATTCGTTAACAAGCAGTATTGCCGCATTTTGGCAAATGAGAACCCACTAGAAATTGTTAATAAGTAGATGCATCCACAAAGAGTGACTGTTTAGTGCGCCTTATGGGCTGGCGGCGTCATGGGGCCGCACTTCAGTTACCGTGAATGGTATTCCCTATCGCGAGATAATAACGGACTTCTTGTGGCCGGAAATTGAGGAAACGGACCTGTCTAATGTGTGGTTCCAACAGGATGGTGCCTCTTGTTAAACAGTAAACGAAACAATGGCTCTTTTGCGCAAGAAACTCAATGGACGTGTTATCACATGTCATGTAATTTGACATCGTTAGAATTCTTTTGTTGTGGATATTTAGAAGCAAAAGTGTACGTCAATAAGCCAAGAACAATTTAAAAGCTAAACGATGAGATTATTCGGCACATTCTTAGAGTCATTGAAAATAGGCAGCGACGAGCATTTGGCCGATATTATGTTTCACACATAATTGTCATAATAATTGTTTTGGTTGGACTAAGGTAGTTACACTTAAATATGGATAAGGTTCAGCGAGTCATTCGATTTGGCATTTACTCGCATCTCTATAATCGTAACTGCATTTATTCTGAGATTTATTTTATGTGATTCTAGAGAAAGCCACCCTTGCATATCACAAAGTCAGCTGAAAACTTGACGTTTATAAGAGTATATGCTATAAGCCATCTGAAATAAGTACACACGATTGGCCAAAAAAACATAAAATTCCAGTTAAAAACTATTTATATTTATTTATTTATTTATTTCGATCGATGCAGAAAGCACTCACTGGAAAACTCTGCATTTCAGAATAATTTCACATAATTGGCTTAATGAGTTCGTGGCTTAAAAAAGCACAAAATCCATACGTTGCCAGAAAGGTAGAAAAAAAATTTACAGCTCTCTTCCAGAGAGCATATTGGCTTTCCATAAAGCATCCATGGCTTCGTTCTAGTGTCATTAGTCAAGTTAGTTTTGCTAATTGGATGTAGCTCTGCTCCATATGATTGTCTGTAGTGTTAAATATCCTTGCGAAGTGGTCTCATCTGGCTGTACGTGAGTCTTCGGCGTGCGGCATAACCCACGGTGCCTCAATGGTACGAGTGAATACGATACGTCCACAAACGCCCCCACCTATGATACCCATAAGTGAATATCACAAGTATTTATATTACGAGGCCTGACTGTAGGCTTAATTCTGGTACCACGGGTGTTGGGAGCCCCAGGAATTTCGGCTCCTGCCAGACTATGGCGAGGCCCCCTTGTGGGAACAACGTGGTGGCTGTAGCTTAAACCTAAATCGCGGGTGCCATGACCCATAGATCGGTAGGAGCTTAGATGGTCTCCGGCACCTCACCAAGGTGTGAGGTCATGTCCAAATAACATGGCTTTTTATTGGTACTCACTGGTGATTCTTATCATAGGTGGGGGCGTTGGTGGAAGCATTGTATTCACTTGTGTTTTGGCATCGTGAGGTAACGTCCTAGGGCAGGTACTCACGTTAAGCCACTGATTTAATCACAAGTGAGTGCCAATTCGAAGACGTGTTGTTTGGACACTCATAACCTTCTCACCTTGGTGGGGAGTCGGAGACTATCTAAACTCCTGCCGTGATATGGGTCACAGCACTCGGTTGAGGAGATGCAACACCACAGCGAGCTCGCGCTCTGACTGCGCTTTAGGTCTAAATCACAGCCACCTCGAAGCATCCACAAAAATCGGGCAGAGATCGGAATCCCTAGGGCTCCCGATTCACCTAGCACCAGAATACCTCTGGTTAGGCTTGGCGATACGTGAGTGTAAACACAAACACGTGACTGGTCACCGGTGATCTTGCGAAGCATTGTAGTTTTTTCCCAGTAGGTGGCATTGTGTTCTGATCATTTGTCATTATCGCCAGAGGAAAGCTTATGTACGTGCACTCTAACCACTACATCACACCACCCCCAAAGCATGGTCTATACTTTACTGGAAAATATAAAATCCCACACTTTTAAGTTATACATCTAATAAATTTTAAAAATTTTCTCGTAAACCTTCTCATGACAAAACCGAGACAATCCTATAAAAAATTTTATTTCATTTGTTATTATATTTTATTTTTCATTTTGCAATTTATTACCAATATTCATGAATGCAAGCAGGCAAACAAGCAATGTGTTAAAAATATTTCTCTGAAAATATTCAATTTGTAAGGAATTATGAAAAATAAATAAAAACAAAGAAAATCTTCATTTAAAATGTGTTTATTTTTACATTTTTACGTTTTACATTTTTTTACTCTCAGAAGATCTTTGTATTTTATTTATGAACATAAAATAAAAAGATTTTTATATTTTTTATGGAAAAACATATATAAAAATGACCAAAAATAGATGCCATGACCAAAAATAAAAAAAAAACAAATATCGTTTCGTTACCAAGAAAGGAAAATTTTTGTTGCCATCATAAAAGGAAAACTAGGATAATAAGAAAATGTATCTATAGATGTGTATGTGAGCGAACGAGTGAGTCTATTTCGAAAGACATAAATCTAATGAAATCTACTTGTAAACGCGCTCTATAACAATGTCCTTAAGATGTTTGCTTGTGATTTTCTTATTCTGTTGCTATTGCTGTTGATGTCTGTTGGCCTTTGTTGTACGAATTGTGTTTGGCAATTTTATATCTCATGTTAAACGAAATGCAAAAATCTTGTTACTCCTGTAATGCATCACTGACTGCATCATCGCTGAAATGGAGCGCAACCTAAAGAATTAAAAAATATTAAATAAAACAAACTGTTACGAGGACATTTTTATTATCGTATTATTATTTGTGTATAATGAATATATTTCTTAAGTAATTTAATAAGTATTGGGTGTTATTTTTTTTTTTGGTAAATTTTGGGCATTATTGTGTGATACTTAAGATTTTTTCCAAATTATTAACCCTCCTGGCAACATATGAATGCCAAGCTAAAATAAGTATTAAATATTTAATTTTGTGAACGCATCTGGCCAGTTTAAAATACTCTTTTCTAAAGAAAAGCATGACAAAAAACTGTCATTATTATAAGACTTTTCAGAGGAAGTATGTCACGAGTTGTGGCAATCAATTTTGGGTACTAGCCATTGTCATCTCGAAGTCGTCAACAATAAAATATGCAGACGCTTTTGCCAAAAATCGGAAGCATATGCTGTGTGCTTGTGCGGCTGTGGGCAGTAACAAGCTTCAAACTTTGCGGAACTGTGTACATAGAATTATTAGTTGACTCTATCCATTGCTATACAGCTGAATTCGTTGAAGGATGACACGTCAAAGGTAACACTTAGCTCATGTCTGATTTGACAGATAATTAGTTTTATCCTTTCGCTGAACGAATATGGTTGTGTATACGCTTGCACAACTCTAGGAATCTAGGTCTGCAATCGAATTACAGAAGATGCCGATTTTACCAAAAAAAATCATCTTTTCAGATGAAGCTCATTTTGATCTTGGCGGGTATGTAAACAAGCAAAATTATCGCATTTGGGCCACAGAAAACCCGCACGCATACATTGAAAAGCCGATATACCCAAGACGAGTCACTGTTTGGTGCGGATTTTGGTCCAGAGGCATAATTGGGCCATTTTTCTTCGAAAACGAGCCAGGAGTGGCCGTTACAGTCAATGGCGATCGTTAACGGGCCATGTTGAACGAATTTTCGTTCACAAAAATTGAAGAGGAGGATATTAGCATTTGGTTTCAACAGGACGGTGCTACGTGCCACACAGCCGAAGCTACACTCGATGTTTTGCGCCCTGTTTTTGAAGATCGCATTATCAGCCGCAGAGCTGATGTCGTTTGGCCACCTCGGAGCTGCGATTTGACACCATTGGACTACTATTTGTGGGGTGCCGTCAAAGATAAGTGTTACGTCAACAAGCCAGAGACAATTGACGCTTTAAAAGGAAATATTCGTGAAGCCATTGGTGAATACAGCTGCACACAATCGATAATGTGCTTAAAAATTGAACCGATCGTGTAGGCTACTGAATGGCCAGCCGAGGAAGCCATTTGAATGAAATTATTTTCCATTATTAACCGAAAGGATTGCACTTTCAAATAAAAAAAGAAATTTGACAAAATATTCAGTAGTTTTTTTCATAGCATTTTCAAAAAAAAAAAAAAAAAATTTATTTGGCGGACCCTTTACCTATTTTCTTCTTCTAGGGAGATTTTGAAAGAACTAAATTTAAGTGTTCCGTCATGTATAATACGGAGGAAGCTTAGCCAGGGCAGTCTAAAAAGTTTTTACACAAAGAAAAAACCATTACTACGACACGCAAATATAAGAAAGCCTTTGGAAAGCCTTCCAGAATCATATTTGACTCGAGTGATTTTTCCAGATGAGTCGAAGTATATACTTAAAAAAATTTAAAACATGCAAAGACATCCGTACACTTTGCATTCAATAACTTAAATATAAACCAGTGACGCTCAAAAATGGAGCCACACTTAAAATGAGAGAACTACACTTAAAGAAAAATTAAGTCTTTTGATGTATTGTTATTGTTTACATTTTAATCGAAACACACGGATAAGTATTCAGCATTTTTATACGTTCTGTCGTTTCCCATTGCATAAATAGCCCTATGTCATCCGTCCAGCGTGCTACTGTTTCACGAGAGGCATTCATTTATAATATTCCCCATTTTTGCATTATGGAAAGGCATAGTTCTTTAAAAAAATTTCCTACTTCTAAAGGGCGAATTTTTTTTGCTAAAGCCAAACTAATAATATATACGGTTATTAAATTGAGCCACTGAATGTAGATTTTATTTGATTATCAATGGTGCAACCTAAAGAACTACTCACCTGCCTACGTTGAACATATGTTCGTAGATTTTTAAGTCGAAAATTTTCTTTAAGTTTTTTTACTAATTAGTTTTTATCATATCCAGAAACAAAATGCATTTTAGGATGTATTTTATCATAATGTCGCTTAAACAAGATGCAAACATATTTTTTATTACTTGATTACATAGAAGGCATTCAGCTTCATTAAATGTATTGATAGAAAATTAAAAAAAGTGTTAACCACTCAATATCCCACATACTTATTAAATAATTTCTTTCAAAGTCCTGTAAAGAAATATATATTCATACAAACTATAAATAATCATACATAAATTTATGTAGCTTGTTATCAATCTTCTCAGTGTAATAAGCGAAAAAAAGAAGAACCCGATGTAGTCCTTCTTCTTTGGCAATAAGCAAGCTACTGAATTAATTGTGGCGCATACACATGTAAAGGGCCCTCAAATTTATTTTTTTATTTGAAAGTACAATCCATCCGGTTAATAATGGAAAATAATTTCATTCAAATGGCTGCCTAGGCTGGCCATGCAGTAGCCTACACGATCGGTCCAATTTTTAAGCACATTATCGATTGTGTGCAGCTGTATTTTACCAATGGCTTCACGAATATTGTCCTTTAAAGCGTCAATTGTCTTTGGCTTGTTGGCGTAACACTTATCTTTGACGGCACCCCACAAATAATAGTCCAAAAGTGTCAAATCGCAGCTCCGAGGTGGCCAAACGTCATCAGCTCTTCGGCTGATAATGCGATCTTCAAAAACAGGGCGCAAAACATCGAGGGTAGTTTCGGCTGTGTGGCACGTAGCGTCGTCCTGTTGAAACCAAGTGTTGCTAATATCCTCCTCTTCAATTTTTGTGAACAAAGCTTCGTTCAACATGGCCTGATATCGATCGCCATTGACTGTAATGGCCACTCCTTGCTCATTTACGAAGAAAAATGGCCCAATTATGCCTCTGGATCAAAATCCGCACCAAACAGTAACTCATTTTGGGTGTATCTGCTTTTCAATGTATGCGTACGGGTTTTCTGTGCCCGAAATGTGACAGTTTTGCTTATTTACATACCCGCCAATATCAAAATGAGCTTCATCTGAAAAGATGATTTTTTTTAGCAAAATTTTCAAAGTAATGTCGCAATATTTCCCAGCGTTGTTAAAGCGTATACACAACCATATTCGTTCAGTGGAAGGATAAAACTAATTATCTGTCAAATCAGACATGAGCTAAGTGTTACCATTCACGAAATAAGCACTAGTTGTACTAATTGTAGTTGTTAGTAGTACATATGGTTGCCATTTGAAGTAATATAAACAAAGCATTTGATTTTTTTTTAGACAAGATTTTGTAGCGTATTATTTATTTATTACAATTTCTTAAATCTTTGATAAGAAACTCAATATCCAAAAATACTGTATTATATATAATTTGAGAGACTATGAATAAAGGTTAGCGGTATAGTTGAGTTTGGTACATTTCAGGAAAATTGTTGGAAGGAATTTTTTTCCTTTTAGCAGCCCTGGTTATAATATTCACGAAGAGAATAAAAAACAGCCCAAAAACTACTTAATCTGAACAATATGGATGAGTGTCGTTGATCTAAACAACACACTGAATCTAAAGACAAAACATGTTGGAGGAAGTCTGGGTTTCTTTCTTGGGAGTGGGTTGAATAGTCAGAATTGAAACAAAAATGTCACGGACTTGCGGTACTTTGTATTCCAAAAAGATAAGCAAGGCCGCAAAGAACAACTTTTAAGAAAATTATACCAAAACAGTGGAATGATCGGCTCAGGGTACCGATCTGAACGCTGTAGAAGACCTGTGAACCAAATTAGATAACAATATTCCAATCGGCCTAACATTAAACATTTTGAAAACAAATACATGCCGAGTTGTGAGAGATTCCTGTAAAAATTTTTGAAACACTTGACTTTTCAAGTATACCTAAAAGACTTTGTGAGGTCATATTTAATAAGGGAGAGCTGCTACTAAGCTCCGATTATTATAATATCCCTTCATATTTCTGTGGTTATCATCCAAGATTTTAAATTTGCACTTTATTTTGTCTAACCGGTGGCAGGCTTAATTAAATTGTAAGGGGTGTTTTTTATAGAGGTATAGAACTTTAAGTTGCAATAAAACAACGATGGATTATTCGATTAACATGAGTTTTATTTATCCGAAAGATAATCTTGTGGCATTACAGTTTAAATGTGACTTTTGGCATATGATCGCCACGGCTGGCGTGGATGCAGTCTAATCTGGACGTCCAATTTTCGATGACTTTTTCCAACATTTGTGGCCGTATATCGGCATAACAAATGGTCAAGCGTTTGTGGCTTTACCGCATAGACCGATGACTTTACATAGCCCTACAGAAAGTAGTCTAGCGGTGTAAAATCACAAGATCTTGGAGGCCATTTCACAGGTCCACCAAAAGCGTCTTTCAATAAATCTATTGTGTCACGAGCTGTGTGACATGTTGTGCCGTCTTGTTGAAACCACATTTACTGGATATCATGGTTATTCATTTCAGGAATGATAAAGTTTGTAATCATGGCTCTATACCGATCACCATTGACTGTAACGTTCTGGCCGCCATCATTTTTGAAAAAGTACAGACCAATGATTCCACAAGCCCATAAAGCGCTCCAAACAGTCAGCTTTTCTGGATGTAACGGTGTTTCCACATACACTTGAGGATTACCTTCACTCTAAATGCGGCAGTTTTGTTTGTTGACGTAGCCATTCAACCAGAAGTGCGCTTCGTCGGTAAACAAAATTCGCTTATGAAAATTGAAAAAATTGAAAATTGAAAAAAAAATTCACTTATGAAAAATGAAAATTGCACTATTTGCAAGCGTTGTGCAGGCGTGAGTCTATTCATGATGAATTGCCGAACCAAACTGAGAATAAATCAATTGACAGCTGTTAAATCGGTCGCCATCTTGAAAAGTAATGCCAACTTAAATTTCTATACCTCTACCATGTTTCATCAAATAAAAAAATTAGAACCAACTTTGTCCTACAACTTAAAAAAATTTTTAAATCTGAAAAATGTATAATTTAAAGAATTTTTCATAAACTTGATTAATTTTAAATAGACTGCTTAATGCAAATAAACAATTAAAAATAATACATTTTATATATATAATGTATTGTGTGGGCAATTTAAAAGTTTAAATTTAAAAATGTAATAAAACAAAAACGGTGTAAAATTTAGTCAAATATACTCGTATATATTTTTGTTGTGAAATATTGTTCCGGTTAGAAATAAAATATTATTTCAATCATGTGGCTGCCGCGGCTGACCTCACAGTACCCCATTCGTTCAGAAACAAAACAAAAATTGCTTATGAAAATCGGCAACATCGGTAATCTCGTTTTGGGCCCATTCGACGAATATACGCCGGGCGTGAGTCTATTCATGATGTATTGAGCCAAATTGAACCAAACTGAGAATAAATCACTTAACAGCTGTTAAATCGGTCGCCATCTTGAAAAGTAATGCCAACTTAAATTTCTATACCTCTATAAATTAAAAAACACGCTCTATACGTAAGTCTTTATGTTTTTCATATTGAAATGTAAACCAAATTAATAAATTCAATTAATTCTGCTGAAATCTAACAAAAGTAATTTGCATTTTTAAGTTATACACCCAATAATAGAAATGAAATGTTAATTTGTATTTGCTTTTATACATATTTGTTAGAAAATAATTTATTTTGTTTGTGCTTAAGACCAGTAGTTTAATTCCAAAGAATCAAAAAAAAAAAAAAAAAAAAAAATACGTAAATGAAGAATGAGCTGCTCTTTCTCTCTTTTACATTTTATTTCACAGTTTGACAAAAAAAATTTTTTTTGAATGAAAGTGTATTCAAGATTTCAAACATTTTTTGAATGCAGGCAGAGCTCGAATGACAATTCGTTTGTTATTTTTAGATTGTTTACTCAGTCCTTTATTCAAATTATAAATTTTTGCCTAAAGTGAAAAAAAAAAATATACCAAAAAGGAACATAATTAACCTCATAATTTGTTATACATTTTTATTACTCGTAAATATAAAACTGAAATGCAGTTAATTCTAAGGATATATTCGATATAGAGCGTTAAATAGTTATACTAACACTTCTTATTTACTTCCAATAAGGCCAGCTATTAGAATAGTTTGCTTGATTTCGATGAAATTTTACAAGGACTCAGTAAACAATGAACAAACAACCGTATGGCGGCAAAGTTGAAGATCTGCTGAAAACAACGCCGCTAAACGTAAGAGTGTGCGAGAGAATCCGAATCAAGAAATCGGCCAAGCGAATATTATTTAGTGACTCGAGCTTACATCCGTATAAAATTTAACAGACCAAAGAGCTAAAAATAAACGATAATAGACAACGACGTGTGTTCTGAAATCATTTTTAGCGTTGTGGCCTGGTTGTAACATCTTTTATTATATAACGAGTGTGATCTAGTGGAAGGCATTTCGGGTACAGGAAGCTTCTTGTCAAGAACAAGTAGAAAAGCAGCAAGGAGTTTGGTTTGAATTAGCAGATGAAAATCAGTATAGGTAGTCAGCTATTAAGGCCGGTTAGGTCGACGGGTTTTATATCACCAGTTTTGATTTTAAAAGAATACATGGGGGGCTAATTTGTTTGATTTTGGGTAATCTTTACGGACGTGTCCAAGAAGTATATGGGCATCTGGGCAGGAGATATACGCCATTCGTTTAAATTATTTGACACCTATTGCGTGGTTGAGAATAAAAACCTCGCTATCCTTAGGAAAACTCAGATTGAGTAAATTGGCTTAAAAACAATTTTTTTCCTTTTTTTTTGACAAATTCAGTTTCATTCATACCAATATAAAATAGGAATATGGGAACTAATAATGGAATATGATGTGGGGCAAATGTCCACCTCTAGCACGTCGGCAGACGTCCGCTCTTTTCACATTTTGTAACAAAGCTTTGCTTATCTCGTCAGAGTGTAAGTTTCTTGTAGTTTGTTCAAAAAACCCGATCTTTCAAATGGCTCCAGAGAAAATAATCCAGCAGCGTTAAATCATAAGAACAAGGCGGCCAAATGTCATCGCCAAATCGAGAAATTACGCGACCGGGAAAATTTATCATACAATGACTGAATTGTTTGTCTGGCTGTGTGACTTTTGACGTCATCCTGCTGAAACCAAAGGTCACTGATGTCAACATTAGCCAATTGTGGCCTTGCTGATTTTCGAAAAAATACGAACCGATGATGCCGCCTAACCACAAACCACACCGTACGCTCATTTTCTCTAGATGTAATGATTTTCCGAGGACTGTGTGAGGATTTTGTGAGCCATATATGCGACAATTTTGTTTGTTTACATAACCACCTAATTGAAAATGGGCCTCATCAGTTTTTCAAAACAACCAATTCACAAACAATCGACGCAAGCAATGGTCGGCTGGCGTCAATTCTTGAACGAGTTGAACTTTATAAGCGTGAAGATGAAAATCTTTATGCAAAATGTTGCTCAAAGTTCCTCTGTGGTTATGCTTGCATCACTACGGCTACTGCGAGCGTATTGTTTTGATCTATTGTCAGCAACAGTACCATGAGCCTCGACTTTAGCAATTAAATTACGCACAGCGGTCGCAGAAGGAGGCTGGTTATGAGGCAAAAACGCTCGAATTTTGCGAAGTAAAAAGAGAGTAAAATTTTCACCATTTTGATAGTAAATTTTCACAATTAAAGTTCTTTGTTCAAGAGTGTAGCGTTTCACAGTTAAAATTTTTTTTTAATAAATAAGTGTCAAAGGTTGACAGCCCAATTTTTAACATTTCATTATTTGACAGCCAATTTACTTCCTAACCTCAAGTTTGCCTACCGTTTATTTTAATGGGTAGGAGATTACTGTTTACGTCGACAGCATAAGTGTGAATTTAAGATGGCCTTTAAGGGGCCAAATTATGCTGAGTCACTGTAGTATCAACGGAAACAAAATTTACGACGAACTAGGAACAGTTAGTAAAATCTCCGATAAGAACAAATGAATGGATCTTAGATACAGCTCATGGAGTAGTTTTCGAGCGGCCTTATGTTCCTTTAAGAAATCATAGGAATCAATATACGTAGTAGAAGTAACTGCAGATTATCTAAGGCGCGATGGCCTGTAGTGGACGATTTAGGAACTCAATTACTGCTGGAGTTTAATAGAAAAACACTTAGGGTTGCTATTGGGATTTTGCAATAATCTTTCTATGGTACAGCTGTATACCAGACATCTTTGTTGAATGTGTGAAGAGGAGAATGAACTGGAGACAGTCTAACATATTATCTGCCCAAGACTGCGATTTATATGGTTAGACAAGTAAGTCCCAAGTTTAACGTAATTATCGCCATGAGTGAATACAATGCTTCCACCAACGCTGCTACACATGATAAAAACTACACATGTTATTTGCACATGTCTTCCACCTTAGTAATATTTGGAAGCCTCTCTAAACTCCAAAGGATATATGGGTTACGGCACCCGGTTAAGCACACCAAGCTTTCCCTTTCCCCGCGATTTGTGTATAAGCCATAGCCACAAAATTGGTTCCCAAGGGGGGCCGCACCATAGTCGGGTAGGGACCTAGGTCTCTGGAACTTCCAACTTCCGTTGTATTAGAATTAAGCTTCGGTCAGGTTTTGTAGCATAAGTACTACTACCAGTTTAAGTCCCTATTGATCCCGAACTGGTGGTTAGACAGGCGATGCTACATTACGTTCTAGGTAACATGGTTATTTAAATTAAGCGAAATCATTAGTTAAGGTAGGGCAAGATTAGCATTCCAGGAAAAATTAGAAAAAGTCACTGTTTGACGTTTTTTTGGACTAGCGTGTCAGGGTGTCACTGTCCACGACTAGTGTTATTGATAATTAATTATCAACTGCTTTTGCTTAATTGAATGATATAGACGCTAACATTATGTGGTTTTAACAGTACAGCACTACTTGCAACAAGCTTATGTTACCGGCCATAGTGGATCTCAAAGCCAACATTTAACATGTAATCCATCAAATTCAGCTTGATTTATGCGCCACATGAAAAATCATGAGAGAATGCTTATGAATTATAGCTTAATTCATCAGAGCCTCAAGGTCGTATCCTAGAAAACCATGTAAAGAAGAAACAGAGTTCGGTTATGTAAATGCAATTAGAATTTCCATTCAGACCTGTCCAAAATGGATTTGGAGTTATAGTGCTCTTTTAAATATGAAACGCACTTTGCAAATATAAATTGAATAGATCTGTGAAAAGGATGAGATACGTTCATTCTCTATTGCTTTCTTCTAGAATTTTTACAACCGTCTTAAAAAATGAGAAGGAAATGAATTAAAAAAAAAAACACACAAACAAAATGAAAAAGTGAAGAATAAACTCTGTGCCAAAGGATCCACATTCATTTCATCCAACTCACAACACAAACCACCACTAGACTTATAGCCCCTTACAGACAAAAGAACAAATAGACACAGACTTTTATACCCAAAAAGGTCTCTACAAAATGAAACTTCGCGCTTTGTTGTGTCATCATTGTTCAAAGTAAGAGTAGAATGATTGCAACGCTTACAGAAATGCAACATAAATTTTTGTTTTTCGTTTTTTTTTCTTTTTTTTGAAGTCTTATTTCACTTTGTAGTACAACAATTTGCAAAAAAAAGTCTCTTTTATTTGGTAAATTATTTTCTGTCCCAGGAAAATTTATTATATGATTTCATTTTGTTGGAGAAGAAGAAAAATTAAAATAAATTCCAAGTAAAAACGGTGAAAAAGAAGTTTTTCTATGCGTTTTTGTATGCGTTTTTCTAATGCAAATTAAACCCAAAACCAAAAACATAATAATTTTTTTTTAATTGTATTAAATCAACGCTCTATTGAAAAGATCACAGGTTATATGTGAATTTTTTAATTTGAATTTTCATTGTTAGAAATTTTAAGCCGAAGTACAAGGGTGGTTCCATAATAAGCTCACCTAACAAAGCCAACAACACAAAGTAATATATTTCTTAAAATCTGTCCTTTCAACTTGATGCACTTTTCCCAGTGATATTTAATAGCTTCGACAACAGAATCTTATAATAAGAGGTTTCATTCTGATATATAAAAACCAACTATTTTTAAACGAAATCAGTGGTTGAGTAAATAGAAGGGTATGCCATTAATAATTGAAAACAATAACAGACCAATGGCTGCCACGATTACACTTGCAGAACCATAATCTTTTCATAAAATTTACCATCAGCAACTCGCACATTATTGGCTATATTGGCGAGTATATAAGGTGTGCTTCACCTTAAGATTTGCTCAATTCATCCAAACTATAAAACGTTACGTGTGGTCACTTTATTCAAAAAAATCTACGTTCAAATAAGTGAATAATAAGCCAGTTTTGCTTTTAGAGATGTACCATTATATTATGTTTATTTAAATTTATGTAAATAAGTCCAAAATTCAATGCGTCAAAATGATAAGGTCAGTAATAAGCAAATAATCTAATCAGAAGGTATCACAATTGTTAATTATCTTCGTTCAACATTGAATTAAATATAAAAATGTTGGATTTCTGAATTAGTTTAATATCAAAGACAACAACTGTAAGTTGAAAATATTTCAATGTCGATCTTAAAATGCCAAAACATAAATCTAAAGGCTTACGTTTTTCAATTAAAACATTACATTTTCGAATCAATGTAAAAACACTTTTAAAATTATAATGTACATTGTTGATATATTTTAGTGATGAAACAACATTAAATTAACATTGGTCTTTGCCTTAATTTAAAACTTCTTTTTGTTTTGAGATTACTCGTCCAGATGTCAAAATAAATAAAAATTGAAAGCTATCAAATAAAAGTTCTGTATTTTTGTGAAAAAAAAATATAGTTTTGGTGAAACTAATTCAATACAAATCCAATAAAAAAATTAACATCTTTAATAAAACTTATTAAAACTTAATTTATTACTACTGTTGTCGATATTACAAGGTAAGTAAATACATTTGAATATATTTTTACTGCGCATTCAATCTCTGTCGCCAGTTCATCTCCAACTCGCTTCCTAAAAGACAGTGTCCCGTTATTATAAATATGATGTTCCTAAGTATTGTCCTGTCATTCCAAGAGTAAATGAGTTCTCGGTTCTTTGTTGCCGCTAATACTGCAGTGACCCGATGCCCAGTACATTCGGACCACATAATGGTTCATAAGCCTCATAAAGACAGTTTTACAGTCTCTACTTAGTCTAAATCGCTCCGCCCTACCAGAGCCATAAGTACCCCCAGGATGTAAGCGTATACCCTTGCCCCCTTCCCTACTTCAATATTCTAAGCTCTTACTTTAGTAGCCCTAATAACAGCCAGCATTTTAGCCTGGAAATATATTGATAAACTGCCATATGCGTATATTTATGTAATTTTTAGAAATTCAATTCCTCTTTCAGAACGACTTTTATTGCGTGATATGTTTTATATAAAGGGTCCGCCAAATAATTTTTTTTTTGGTAATGCTATAAAAAAAAACTACTGAATATTTTCTCAAATTTATTTTTTATTTGAAAGTATAATCCTTCCGGTTAATAATGGAAAATTATTTCATTCAAATGGCTGCCTCGGCTGGCCATGCAGTAGCCTACACGATCGGTCCAATTTTTAAGTACATTATCAATTGTGTGCAGCTGTATTTCACCAATAGCTTCACGAATATTGTCCTTTAAAGCGTCAATTGTCTCTAGCTTGTTGGCGTTACACTTATCTTTGACGGCACCCCACAAATAATAGTCCAACGGTATTAAATCGCAGCTCCGAGGTGGCCAAACGACATCAGCTCTGCGGCTGGTAATGCGATCTTCAAAAACATGGCGCAAAACATCGAGTGTACGAGTGAACGAACAAAAATTCGTTCAACATGACCCGATAACGATCGCCGTTGACTGTAACGGCCACTACTTGCTCATTTTCGAAGAAAAATGGCCCAGTTATGCCTCTGGACCAAAATCCGCACCAAACAGTGACTCGTCTTGGGTGTATGGGCTTTTCAATGTAAGCGTGCGGGTTTTCTGTGCTCCAAATGCGACAATTTTGCTTGTTTATATACCCGCCAAGATCAAAATGAGCTTCGCTTGAAAAGATGATTTTTTTTTTTTGGCAAAATCGGCATCTTCTGTAAGTCGATCGCAGGCCCGCTTAGCGAAGTTGTTGAAGCGTATGCACAACCATATTCGTTCAGCGGAAGGATAAAACTAATGATCTGTCAAATCAGACATGAGCTAAGTGTTACCATTCACGAAATAAGCACTAGTTGAAAAAAATCTTTAGATGGCGGACCCTTTATAATATATATGCATTATTCGTGTAAATTATTTATTTCAAATAAAGTTTTTGAAACAAATTTATTGTTAAAACATTAAAGTTGAAAGTGCTCGATTCAAAGATTCTACGCCTTTAAAGTTGAGCTATGTTATGTTGAATATTTTTAACTTTGATGTAATGCAGATCATTTTTACTTTAACATTGCACGTTTTTAAATTTAAGATTCAAATTTTTAATTAATATTGGCTAATGTAAAAACAAGTACGAGCAATTTTAAATCAAAGTTGTTTCCACTTTGCTTTTGAATATAAATTGTTTCTACGTTGAACGTTGTTAAATTTATAATTGTCCATCTTGGCTAGTTTTCATAGTTGTTTCTTGTTGATTTAAGGTTGTTTTTTTTTTTAATTTCTGTTGTTTTTCTATGATTTAAAAGCATAATTTTTGTCTTAAGTCATTCCATTTATAATTTTCTAGAATATTTTGAAATCTATATTTGCATATTGTGAAGCGTAAATATTTAGAAGAATTATATACATTTAACAATACGATTAAGTTCACATATAATTAAATAACAGGCTTAGTTTTAGCATTGCCCACAGTGTGTACATTTATAATAATTTTGTATGTTTTTATTGTTGCAGGAGAAACATTGATGAGGACCAGAGGGTATTTTGGTAAACGTTCAACACTAAAATTTAACAAGAATATCAAACTACTCATCTTGATTTATTTGGAATATAATGGAAGGATAACATTCGCAGATATTTGATAAACAACAACATTAGAAAACTCAAGGTAAACTTTTAATTTAATAAATGCATTCATTTAATCAATTGATAGACTAATTCTGATGAATACTTGGATATAAGTATACATAAACAACATAGGTAGCAAAACAGCTACTTGTAGACAAAGATAAAAAGATAGAATTAAAGATTACACTGCTCAACGTAAGTTTTGCTAATATATTTTTTTGTATTATTGGGTATTTATATGGTCCTGGCTAAGCAAAAATATTGGAAGGTTATTAACAAATTTGGCAAAAAAAAAACACAACAAATTAATACAAAATTTCTACTAAACACTATCAAATGATTTTTTATAAGATTTCCTTAAACAAATAGAAAGGAAGATAGATCTTGATGCAAACTCCAGCTGTAGTCTGCCATCATATGTGAGTAGTCTCACCTTCCCTGATAATGTAGTTTCATTGTCCGATATTCCTGATAAATATTTCACCATGCTCCTCGCTAAAATTACCAATATTATGTGAAAGTCGGTCTAAGTGGGAGTGCGGGCAGTAAAGTCATAGGCTCATGTTAAACCCTAGCTTATGCAAGTTCGATATCATATACTTAACAAGCTCGACATGATCGTAAGATTTCTTTTTGCCTAGGCAATTACTCACAACCAAAACGAAAAAATTCCAAACATTGGATTCAACTTAAGTCATTGATTTGACGACATTAGAATATTTTATATATGATATAATAACTATGGCTTGTCCTGATTACACAATTTTATTTGAAGTATAGATTTAAAGTATCGATATAGATTATGGCAAAAAGAATTTTGGTTAAGCACGAAGCCATACATAAAAGTCAAGAGAATATATTTAAGTGTCCAATAAAAAACGTAAATATATATAAGTAAAAGCTGAAGGAAAAAGCTGTTACCTTATCTGAAAAATACGCTTCATTTTGATACAGAAATAAAACAAAAAAAATTCCAGGAAACAGACAATTGTTTTTCGTTTGTAGCTCAGTGTTATAATTCAACAAACTATCACTGAGTTGACCATCAATATTTCATAGAATTCAAAATAGTTTTAATATTTTTAAAGGGTCTGCCAAATAATTTTTTTTTTAATGCTATAAAAACTACTGAATATTTTCTAAAATTTCTTTTTTATTTGAAAGTACAATCCTTCCGGTTAATAATGGAAAATAATTTCATTCAAATGGCTGCCTCGGCTGGCCATGCAGTAGCCTACACGATCGGTCCAATTTTTAAGCACATTATCGATTGTGTGCAGCTGTATTTCACCAATGGCTTCACGAATATTGTCTTTTAAAGCGTCAATTGTCTCTGGTTTGTTGACGTAACACTTATCTTTGACGGCACTCCACAAATAATAGTCCAACGGTGTCAAGTCGCAGCTCCGAGGTGGCCAAACGACATCAGCTCTGCGGCTGATAATGCGATCTTCAAAAACAGGGCGCAAAACATCGAGTGTAGCTTCGGCTGTGTGGCACGTAGCGCTAATATCCTCCTCTTCAATTTGTGTGAACAAAAATTCGTTCAACATGGCCCGATAACAATCGCCATTGACTGTACCGGCCACTCTTTGCTCATTTTCGAAGAAAAATGGCCCAATAATGCCTCTTGACCAAAATCCGCACCAAACAGTGAATCGTCTCGGGTGTATCGGCTTTTCAATGTATGCGTGCGGGTTTTCTGTGCCCCAAATGCGACAATTTTGCTTGTTTACATACCCGCCAAGATCAAAATGAGCTTCATCTGAAAAGATGATTTTGTTGGCAAAATCGGCAAAGTAATGTCGCAATATTTCCCAGCGTTATTCAAGCGTATACATAACCATATTCGCTCAGCGGAAGGATAAAACTAATTATCTGTCAAATTAGAAATGAGCTAAGTATTACCATTCACAAAATAAGCACAAGTGAAAAAAAACGTTAGATGGCGGACCCTATATCATTCGAATATGTGCTTTTATTCGACACTTAATTGCATGTTTACACTGAACTTTGACCTACTTTCGCTGTCTGAATTACTTGTGCATTACGCCGTTCCCATGGTACATTTGTACTTCAATTCGGTTGTTGTTATTTCAATGTGTCCGCAGTGAAACTGAAACTGTCTCTTAATTTAAATTGATTTATGAATGAAAGACCGAATTCAGATTTCGTGATTCCGTTTTCTCCTCACATAATCTGCACTTCGTACTTGAAACGATGACCATTCTGTACATATACTACTTGAGTCTACAATACCTAGACAAAATTACGTCTACCATTTTAGATAACTAGTTTTTCCCCTTAGAGCATATGGCTTTCCACAAAGGATTCATTGCATTGATTCAGTTTCATTAATTAGCTGAACTCGAGCTATGTAATTGATTGTGTAGTAGTGAAGATAAGTAGTAGTGGTTATTATTAGTGGTTATTAATGAAATTGCTTCGTCATGTTCTCTTCTAGGGATTCGAATCTGGGCCGTTTGTGTTGAATGCGGGCACTCTAGCTAGTACACTAAGCTCCTGCGGTAGTTGCCCAGTAAAAGTTTATTCTGTTTTACACTCACCTGGATTGAAGAGTCTCCGCCTCTCATCTTCCTCTCTTTTGCCAATCATACCCTTTCAGAATTCTCTTCTATTCCATACGGAAAGATGTTATCTGCCTTCAACTCACAGAAAATTCATCTACCCTTTAATTTCCCCGAACTTCATAGATGGCTAGAATTTATGGCAGAAGAGGGGTAACCGTATTGTCTCTACTTAACTTATTTAACTACTCAGACAGTACCATAATAATTTTCAGACAACCTTATGGGTGCTAAGAGCTCAGATGAGGCCTGTCTGGCAGATGGTAAAGTTTTGTTCTGTTGAATTCGGAAACTTTCGTCTGAAAACTGACGGTTAGTTTCACCATGGGTTACGAATGTTCCATCCATTCTTATGTTAGAGCGAATCATCTGGACGAGCGATTTGAAGACACGGTCATTTATTGTAAATGTGATGTAAGAACGAGCGGTTTGACCTCTTTTGATTTTTGGTTGTGAAATTTCTCTATGTCGCAGGAATGTGCTAATAAGCTACAGGCTACAATCACCTTAAACGCCAACATAGTAAATACCATGACAAGTTAGACATTTTGGAAGAGATCGGTAGGCCAAATTGAAACAAATTGAATAATTTCTCTAATATATCACGCACACGTAGGTAAGACGGTGAGCACAGAATCCTATCTTACCATTCTGAACAAGTAACAGAGGGTGGCATTTTTTACTTTTACTGCTTACTTAAGTTACACTCTTCAGTACAGTTTGGAGACGATGCTGGGTATTACATCTTTATCAAGCGTGTTGCAGCGAAACTGAAACGTAGGGAATCAGGTGTCACGCCAACGAGAAGTGCGCGAGATAGTAGCGATAGGTACTAGCACACCTACAAGGGACGTTTGATTACAGTCGATCTTTCTCGTCTCTGACTTTAGGTAGAGAAGTCGGTGCTCACGCATCCTACCCGGAACCCAAAAAGAGCTGAAGTCTTCAGAAAAAATTAAAATAAAAAAAGATAAATCAACACAACTTGACTTGATATCTGTGCAGTAGTGACGTAAGGGCCCCTGGCTAACGTGACGTTAATGTCATACGACTGTCCATCAGCAGTATAATCTCGTATTGATAGCGTTTAGACAGACATTTGGATGTCTGTCGTATAGCTGTAATAAAAATTGACCTCCGCACCAGTGCCTTCTTCTGAAGTCAAACAATCCTTGCAAATCGTGTGGCCAACACACACATTTTGTTCCTTAAATTGAAAGATGAGAAGTGCTTAATGACCGACCATTTAAACTTTTCGTCTTGCTTTCCTATTGAAGAATCTATTCCATTAAATATTTTTATTAAATTCGCCACAAGGTAACATAACTTCACTTTGAAGAAATTGTAATTATTTGCTCCTTTTAAAGTTAGTTGCTTTACAAATTTGGGTGTGTGAACAAAAAGAAAAGAAAACAACGTTTTAATAGACAACATTTAAGCTTTAGTATAACGTTTGTATTTTTTATCTTAATTTTGTTTTTTTCCTTCAATTAATTCCACAAATTTATTCACATCTTTAACAAAAAACTTTTATTCTTCGATATCCTCTATTGACGTATTTTTCTCATCTGTCCCATTTGTTTATTTTCGATGTTGTTTTTATTTTCTTAGTTCTAAAGAACACCAACAAACACATGGAGAGTTTTAAATATTGCTCTCCATTAACAGCTTCTTTGGAACAGGCGCATTTCATATAGAAATTGTGCTCAATTTCTTTTACTCTCTGTAATAAACAGCTCTCTACGAAAAAAAAAAATTTTTTTTAAGTTGAAATAGAGAATAACGTTAAAAAATAAAAACATTTTTTTTAAATAAAACAGTTTTTACATGCGAAGTTCGAATTAAATACTCCCATGCTGTGTTTAACGGGTTTTTCTATACATATTAAGCGTTTGTTTAATGTAAAGTGCAGTTTCAACACTGTTTTATCAAGTAAAAACATGTTTTTGTTTTTATTTTGTATGTATGTGTGATTTGTTATTCTTTTTGTTTTCATATGTTTAGTTTGTTTTGGTCTTGTAGCAGGGAACTAGAACAAGAAAAGAGCGAAGACTTTAGCGAGAGTAAGTGTTAAAAGCAGTGTTGTGTGTAACATGTACACAGAGCGTTACTCTTGTAATAATTCTTATATGACGCATATGCGTCACTCCAACTAAACTCTCATAATGGCTCTCTGTTTATGCTCCAATATTTAGTATAAAACTTGGCTCTTTCTCTCTCTGTGATATTAAGTGTAGGCTGGTTCTCTTGCAGCCTCCACTTTTTTTCGTTCGTATGTATGTACATACTTGTACTTCTTTGTTAAGTGCGTGCTGAAATTGGAGTATGTAATGCATATTGTATACAGCACTGGCTTAGGTATTGTGTGTGTTGTCACTGTATGGTGAATGTTGTGTCTCTTGGCAGGAGAGTTAAATAAGTATTTATTTTTTAATATTTTGTGCTCTTTTGTACATGTGACTATGTTTAGCTGTTGCGCTGCAGTTTTGAGTATGTCGTTGCGGAAACTGCCGTTAGTTCGGTTTTAGCTCTGAATCGGTTTTGACGGTCTTTAAGCGGAACTATGCGTTTCTGTTAAGATTTTACACAAAAATTCTGCTGAAAATCAAAAATAAAAAAGAAAAGAAATCAAAAGGCAAATAAAATAAAACAAGTGTGTAAGTGAAAAATAGCAACAATAAGATTATGGTTCAACTGTCACCTATTTTTTAAAGGGGGGTAATTTTGTTGTTGTTTTTCTTAACTTTTAGCCCCCCGCCTAACCTCGCTCTCTTTAACATATACGACTTGCATTTACAAAGAAAACCAAGCACAACAACAAGTTAAAGTAGCAAGAAAAAATTTCAGTTGGAAAACATAAGAAAAAAAAAAAATATTTGCAGCAACTAATCTGTAATTAAAAAAAGAAAAAAATAGCATATCACTTCATAATGTGTGTGTGTTTGTGAGAGTGTTGGAATAAATTATAAAATTCCTTAAAAGGTGATTAAAATGACGACGGACAACGCTTAACGTTTTTTCGAGATATTCAGAGCATTTTTTTATTTTTTAACACGTTGTACGCGTTTCGTTTTAAACAAAAGGTTTGTGACGTATGACCTTTAACGGGGAGCTTAAAGGTGTTTCAATCTTAGTGTTTGCCGTTAAACAAACAAATTGTCAATTTGATAAAAGCGTAAGCAGCTAAAAGCTCAAACGTTAACAATTTAAAAAAAAAAAAAATAATTATTATTAAAGTATTTAAGTGTTCATAGGCCATAGCTAATTGAAATAAAACCTAGCCATTACCAAAAGTTATGTGAAAACAATATGCAGTTGAAGTAGCCCTTTACTTACGAAAAAAAAACAGCTAATAAAACGTAAGCTACTACTGGCTATTATTCTAACTACAAGAACATATCCCATCCCTGCAATAAATACACACATACCCACCCACTCACTCACTCAGCTATTTGTTCTGGCTCTTATATAAACAATAATCTCCATTACAGTACTTTCACACACACGCATGCAAACACAATACAGCAGCAATACATCCTGTTACATTTTCATCGAGAGAGTGTGTTTAGTATACATATGTTTACATTCGTCATTTCAGCAGCAGTGCGTGTACATAAGCGTATGTTTGTGTGTTTATGTGTGTAAGGCGAACGCATCTTAACACAGCAGTATACACAGAGCTGGGAGTATGTGTTCGTGAGTAAGTGTGTTAATAGAATAAAAAAAATAAAAAGAAATTTTGTTAAAACCCCACCACATGAGTCAATGAAATTATACGTTGATTTGTTATGTTTTGCACACACACACAAGCTCTATGGCATCTAATATGATGCCTAAGTTGCTAAGGATGTAATAATGAAATAAAAATAAACTTGCTAAGGATGTAATGAAATGAAATAAAAATAAATTTCGAAAATAAAAAAAAAAATTAAAACGAATTATAAAGAATTTAATAAAAATAATAAAAAAGAAAATATACAAAAAATCCGAAATGATAATAAATGTTTACATGGTTTTACAGTTATTTGCCATGTGACCTTTAACCTTTAAAGTAGCTGCTGTATAAAAAAGAATTGTTAAGCAAAAGGCAATGTGTTTAAGGATAATAACTTGACGTTATTATTAGTTAATAGCTTACATATGTATGCATAAGGAGTTTCTCTATGGCTGCCTCTTTTCTTCAAAACTTTTTATGATTTAAACTTGTACCACAAACTTAGTACTCTTAACTACGCTACTCAATTTAAACAATTCGACATGTTTAACCGAAAAATAATAAATAATAAAAAGTGAGATATTCTATAGAAAATGTTAAAATTATTAGAAATTTCAAGTTGAGTCGAGGGTTTACGCTCCCAAAAAGAATTTATAAAAAATCTAAACATGGCAAGTAACACCATAAGTAAAACGCAGCTACAGGCAACCTGCAATCACAACACTAAGTGTAATAACTGCTAATAATGCTATAATTAAAACTAAAAGCAGTGAAAACAAATGCAACAAATGTTGTAGGGAAAACAAAAGGAATTTTTTTTTTCAAACAACAACAAAATAAATAATAAATAAAATTAAAATCTAATAATCAAATAATTGTATAAAGAAAATTTTTAAAAATTTTCTCTCTTCACCACGCTTTACCTAACAGTTTAAAACCCAATTTTAAGCGCCAAATAAAGTTTCTTTTTAACCAAATCTTAATATACCAAAAAATAATGCTAAAAAGTCTACATGAATACTAAAGAAAATAAAATTTAAAAATATAAAAAAGTACAATACCAACAATAGAAATAATCATTAATAAAATGCAAAATATTTTTACAAATTCAATGAACTGTTTTTCTCATGTGGCTACTGCCGCTGCTGCTGGTAGTTGTTTAAGCAAAATGAATTTGCCATTTATTCTTCTGGTAACGCCTTTAAAATTGCAAAAGACATATGCTGCAACAACATCAAATGCTGTTGGCAATATATGTCAACATTGCAAAAGTAAACGTCTTTATCAGCAACAGCAGCAACAACAACAAGAGCATAATCATCATCATCATCATCTTTACCATCATCATCGTCGCTATTGTCAGTCGCTGCATTGGATTAAAAATCTTTATTTTATTTGGTTTGGTAAGTAAGCATTCCAGCAATACTTTACTGTTTTGTCGTAAAATTAAAAAAAATTGTTTTTTTGTTTAATATTTTTTTTTTGTGATATTCTTTCGCTGCCAGCCATTACTCTCATCACTCTGAATATGCACTTATTTGAGTTGTGTTTTGCTATCTTCGCATATAATTCAGTTTTTTTTACTGATGCGTTATTTTATTGCAATTATTTTCATTATGATGGTTATGATTATGGTTAAAAAAATAATAATTTCTACCAGTTGATGATTAAAAACACTGTACGTTGGAGCAAACTGACCAAATTTTGGGAAAAAATATATTTTTGAAAAATACAAATTTAGGAAGAATTTATAATGTGGTTCTACTAAGTACAGGGTTGGCAACCCACTGGGTAAATCAATTAAACCCACCCGGGTTTTATTGGGTATTATATTTAAAAAAGCCCGGGTGGGTTATTTAAAGGTTTTCGTAGCTTATATACAAATTTCCAAATTTATTTGTTCCGTTTTTGAGCTCAAAAGGATAATGAAATAACAAGACTATTAAATCACTGCTTACATCTTTTCCCCACTTCTGAACCAATTTCCAAATCCTGTCTCAAAATAAAATTTCTCGTTTCTAAGTCGCTCTAACTTTGAAGCCGATTATGTATTTCTTCAAAGGAAGTGATTCGATGACATGTTAAAAGATAAACTCATACCGCTTTATACGACATAATTAGTTTCTGAAAATGTAGGCCGTAAATCGAAATGCCTTTAAACGAGATGAACATGCTTGTCTCTTTTACACATTTTGTTAAAAAAAGGAGATTTCACGGGTTTTTTTAGCCATGGAACGAAGTAATTTGCGCTTAAAGCGAATGTGTTCCATATTTGATAGAAAAATGCCATTGTAAAGAAAGCCCGTATAAATAGGTGCGAGTATGTTGTATCCGCCGCCACAGCCGACGAAGAAATGTTCCGACAATACGACGGATGCTGCATTTGATCGTTTCTAATAACTGTTTTGAAACTTATGCGACATAATCATGCCTGTCAAACGCAGTAATTGCAGTCTGCTTCGCTCACTGATCTTTAGCAGCTCATAGTACACAATGCCTCCTTAGTCTCACCAAAAGTGCAAAGTTGCACTATAAATATTAAATCAACGTGATTGTATAAACAAAAAAAAAATATTGTCGACTTGAACATATTTTGGAAGCAATTATAAAACTCATACAAAAATCCAATAAAACCCAGTGGGTTAGGTGCTTTTTTTAACCCAGGTTTTTGCCAACGCTGACCAAGAAAAGCTTAAGCTTTAAAACTTATTCTCTATTACCTAAGAATCAAATCAAGCATATTTTTTTACAATATTAGTTACGACCTTTCTAAATTAAGGTAACGATATGTATTTTACAATAGTCTACATGAAATGGAATATAAAATTGGATCAAATATGGAGTCCTGTGGTACACCTCTAGGCTTTGATGATAATAGTTTTAACGCAGTTTCTGAAAACTTGCACATATGTTTCAGTATATGAAGTAAACAGTATAAGAAATTACATAGTATTTCGTTTAGTAACCTGGCATCTGATTTCTTTAGTTACATCGACCAGTGCACTAATGCAGCTTTGCTTAGGTCTAAAACCAGGTTGCCTTTCATTAACCAAAGAATAAGAATGTAAGTGACGACTTATCTGCTTATGTATAAACTTTTCAAAAACCTTTGATAAATACGTCAAGATGACAATAGGCTGAAAACTCGTATCCGGTTTTAAAATCAGAACAACTTAGCATGTTTCCACATAGATGGTAAAGTAGACATGGAAGATGTATTAAACAAATGTGCGAAGTAACTGAGTATAGAAGGGAGTTTAATTTTAACAAATTTTTACATTCAGAAAAGACTTAATTCATTCAGTATCTCCTCTAGTATTAAATTTATGCGATTTTTGTCGGCTTAGAATTACGGTTGCAATGGAATATTTGCAAATTGATGATTCATTTGGTTTACATTGCTACAATTGATTAAACCCATATTATGAATTTCTCTTCACTTTCTTTCTGAATCAATACATGTTCGAAACTTATTTCAACAAAACATAGCTTTGGCATTTCTTATTCCCATATATACAGCAGTTCTTGCTGCTTTAGAATTTTCATAAAGTTCTGGAATCCTGAACCGTTTAATCTGATGTAAACCGAGATTTACTATTCCGTATGAATTTTGATCTTATACGGACATATTTATCATATCATAGATTGATACCAAAAAATGCAATTGCCCGTCAACAGTAGAGCTTAGCAACACATTATTTCAATCCAGAGATAATAATTCAATACCAGGAGATTGATAGTCTATACTGTCAAAGCCGCTTTATTGAAAAGTTCTTGTTTAATCACCTTTTATAAGGTTAGAATTATAAGATGTAAACAATAAATCATGTCGTGAAAACATTGGTGCATATAGCTGATCAAAGAGTAGCAAGCGAAACGTGTTATTAGTAAAGCAAAGGTCAAAGTAAGGTGCTTGATGTGGATGTAAAATGTGTAGGATTTCTATTGTTGGCTACACTTAGACCTCAAAAACTTTCACTTTAAACCACCAGTTAAAATAACATGGTTACATCCAAGAGTGTAAATAGTCGGCATTTCCAATATATGATTCATATGGATATTTCTCTTACATAGATCTATAAAAAGTACCAACTAAGAGTTTATCACTGTTGTTAGAAATTTCTACCAAAATGTCCTCAATACTGAATTATTCGTTGCAATCTCCTTGCATGTAATGTTAGTTTTAACATACACCACTACCATTAGTTTTCCTATGGGAGCGTAAGAGAAAATATTATTTACATTATAAACCAAGCTACCAAGTTTCTGAAATGCATATTATATCAATTTTCGAACCACCAAAAAGTAAACGAAACTCATCCATTTTATTGTTCGAGCTCTAAGCATGAATATGACAGATCTTATGTCCCAAATCTTTTTTAAAAAGAAACCCAATCATAGTTTTCAGATTTTCTCCAATGCCAACGAATATTGTTAAAATTCAGTATCATTATGTAAAAAAGTTTTTCTAACACTGGGAGCATCTATCGAAAAAATCTAATTTTTCAAGGCTTGGATCTTTTCCCAGCAGGGGTTGGCAATTGTATTTTTAAATGGATTACTTAGTCCAAAGTGTATAGTTTTCAGCGATGGTAATTTCGTTCTGCCCATAACTGCCCCAACTACGAACCACCAGAACACGTTTTTGAAATTTCAGAGCTGATTTTTTATCACTTTTGTTTTGTTTTATACAAGTAAATAACGAGAGGCGACTAATCAACACCTGGTATGTGATACGATAGGCGCTATCGAGTAAAAAAAAAAAATTAAATTTGAAATTTTTGAAACACCTTTAAAATCTTGAGATACGAATAAAAAAACCGGTTTCGAAAAAAAATGTCGCCAGCGCTATACAAAATTTTGATTCACAGTTTCGAAATAATTCAAAATTACCTGTTGGTTCCTTGTCTGGAGACGCGCAATAATATTTAAAAAGTATTTCAGAAAGTTAGACATTATAACGCAAGGAAATGTAATGGAGTTAATAATTTATAAGATAACTTCCTTTGAATATATGCACATCTGGTAGCCGTGGCTACTTGCAAGACTTATATAACAAAACAAATGGTTGTGCAAAATGTTTTATCCTTTAGTCGTTTCATAAGGCGGAATGTAACACAAGTAGTGATAAAGATACGGATGAAATACAAAGGTTCAGCGAATATGTATTAAATAATATAACTTAAAAATGTCAAAATGTTGTAACCTTCGATACTTTTATGAATATTTGCTTAAGCTTAATGATTTTAATAAAACAAACATTTTTTTTTCAAACAAAACACACATTTTTTTGATTGATTCATAATACCAAGGCCACAACCTTTCCAATGATACCCATATCTTGTAACTAAATCCAGCGTTTTAATTGCTTCCAGAAATGATACAATCCTGCCCCACTGTGCACTGTGAGAATTGTTTAGGTTGACAAAAATGTTGCGTTCTTAAACATTTCCGGCAAAGTATCGTTGATTGGGAAAAGAATAGAAAAGATGTGAAAATAGTTTTCTTTTCTTAAATCAGCAACAAGCATTAATGGAACGGAGCGTTACGTTGGGTACTTGGTTAAAAATTTAACAAAAAACGAGCTTTGTTAAATCAAGTATAGTATGTGCCGATCGATAACCTTTGCCATCTTTGGTGTAAAGACATTTTTCCATCAGTATAGAATTTTTGGAATTTTTGATTGAAAAACTAAGCCAATTGCACATTGCATTCCTCTACAGAATTTAAGTTTACTCGATTGAGAGAGTTTTGCAAAAACTGAAGCAAATGCAACTCTGAAGGTACCAGGTCGAGGCTATAAGAAATTTCGTAAATTTCCAAAAAGCTGACTCCTACATATAGAGTGGAACTTCGAGATAATCTGAAGGGCTATTATCGATATATTGGGTGTTTTTTTCTAAAGTTACACAAGTTAAGATCTTAATAAAACAAACAAATATGTAGTGAAAAAAAAAACACAAAAGAATACAGTGCAATACAAAGTCAAATTCACGTGGGGAATAACCCGAAACATAATTTTCTAAGAGTAGAATAATGACTTATATTGACACATTCTCTACTGAGCTCTTTTACAGACATTGTAGGTGTATACGTATTACTCGAGCGCTAAGTAAGGAAAAAAATAGACTGAAGACTAACCTCTTGGATATATGGGCAAATAAACCACTCAATATCACCAAGAATCTAATTCATTTTATGAGAAAAAGGAACAAAGTTTTAATGGAAATAAGTACTAAATTTTGATCTGTAGCCTATTTAAAAAAATAACATGTGAAAAAAAGCAAGTGTACAACTTATTTTTGCTATGAAAAACGAAGTAATTTTGACTTACGCTTATTACTAATATTAAAACGAATTTATTTAATTAAATAAATTTTTTTTTTTAGAAAGCTGACTAGTTTACCTCTAAATAGTGATGGGGTTAAATGGCGCGATTTTGGTAGGCAATTAACTGGATCATTACGTGAATTACTCTTTCAATTAAAGTTTCATTGAGTAAATTAGTTGCAGCGCACGCTGTGTGACTTGTCGCCTGATGCAACCACATGTCAGCAAGATTAATGTCAGCCAATTGAGGTATGAAAAAATTCTAATCATACCCCAATACCGTTCATCCTTGACGGTAACGTTTTGACCATTATCGTTTTTGCAAACATATCGAATATTAATTTTCTGTGGATATAATTTCACATCCAATATTCTGAACCATCTTACTTAATATGGCATACTGCTCATTTAATCTTAGACCACTGGTTCCTATATTTTTTAAGTATTTTTTCAATACAACCGAAGTTTACAGGAATAACAATCAATTCAGTTTTTATTTACTTGTGTTAGTTGGAACATCTAGGATATTTTCATAATCGTCAGCGAAGTAATTGATGTCCGTTATAACTGGTTCGAGCGGCAACGGAAGATCTGCATACATTTCTTTACTCTATTTGGAGCTTTCAGGGACATTTTCTTATGTGTGTGAAGATAAATTCGAATTTGAAAAGCCAAGACACCAACCTTACTTTTTTTGTGTTAACAGAGTACTGTTAAGAGATTAACAGTGATTACATACATAATGTATAAAATATGGAAGTGCTCCCCTATACCAGTATATACAAATATTTGTGCCAAGTGTCCTGTCTAAAGCCCATAAGGCGATTTTTTAAAATTCGACTTTCTCAAATCCGGTGATCTTTCCAGACATACCACTATATGGGCTCTAGAGAGGACCTTTGGCACAAACATTTGTATATACTGGTATAGGGGAGCACCTTCATATTTTCCAGAAATGTTCATTTATCTTCTGAAGATATTTTACATTTTGTATGTAATCACTGTTAATCTCTTAACAGTACCCTGTTAACGCACAATTTGTGTATGTTAAAAATGTAAGGTTGATGTCTTGGCTTTTCAGATTCGAATTTATCTTCACACACATCATTTTCTATACATTTGCAATGACTTTGTTTACGTTTTCGTATTAATCTCTATACGTTCGCATGAAGAATGCAGTGTATGAGTAATGCATGTTAAATGCGTTAACTTAGAGTAAAACACATTTATGGCCTTGGTAGCGTCTGTCACAATTGAAAAATCAAGTTTCTATTTAAATTTACGTACAATATCTTCAACGAATAGTCAAAAAGTTGTGCAATTGTGAAGTAATTGATTTTGTCCAAAATAACTGTGCTCATTAAAAATTTTTGGGCTGATACTTCTTTATCACAATGTAGAACACCTATGTATGTACATTTGCGATAGTTTTTTCCGATTATCATCAATTGTTTCATCTACTGAAATACATAAAAGTTGGTCTTTTATGCATTTGTGTATGCCATCTAAGCATTTTTGGTATACATAGAGTCCGCCAAATATTTTTTTTTTTTTTAACAGGGCGCAAAACATCGAGTGTAGCTTCGGCTGTGTGGCACGTAGCGCCGTCCTGTTGAAACCAAATGTTGCTAATATCCTCCTCTTCAATTTTTGTGAACAAAAATTCGTTCAACATGGCCCGATAACAATCGCCATTGACTGTAACGGCCACTCTTTGCTTATTTTCGAAGAAGAATGGCCAATGGAGTGTATCGGCTTTTCAATGTATGCGTGCGGGTTTTCTGTGCCCCAAATGCGACAATTTTGCTTGTTTACTTACATACCCGCCAAGATCAAAATGAGCTTTATCTGAAAAGATGATTTTTTTGGCAAAATCGGCATCTTCTGTAAGTCATCGCAGGCCCACTTACCGAAGCGTATACACAACCATATTCGTTTAGCGGAAGAATAAAACGATTTATCTGTCAAATCAGACATGAGCTAAGTGTTACCATTCACGAAATAAGCACTAGTTGAAAAAAAAAAAAAAACGTTAAATAACGGACCCTAGATATAAAATGGAATCTGTATTAGTTTAAAGACTGAAAACACAGAACCGATTATCTTGAAACTTTTACATCTTAAATGTTCGAACTTGAACCGGATTGGACTAAAATGGGGAAAAAGAGTTAAAAATTATTATATAATTATATTATACAAAAAGCGAAGCAAGAAAATAATGAGTATTGAGAGAAGTCGCTGCAATTGTAATTTTTTATTATTATCATTTTTATTTTGTTTGATCAGATGCTTATTATGATGTCGTTTCCAATATATTTATGTAGCTGACTACACGACTACAAGTGCTGCTAACGGCAATGGTAGTCGTCTAGTCGTGTATCCTGCCGTCGTCTATGTGTTTACAGCATAATTTATATCTTATGCTTCTGTTCATACTAAATGCTGTTATTAAATTTCCTAAACTATTTTTTGCATTGTACTGGCAAATAACAAAACTATGAATAAAATACCAAGACAAAAAGAGCCATCAATCTAAATTACAAAGGTACGATGTGAACGGGGTAATTCTTATAAATAATTCAAACAGCTAGCAAAGTAATTCGAAGTTGAGTGTGAACATGTTATAACTGTATATGATTCGCATTTATTATGCTTTTTTGCTTACAAAAATGATAGAAAATAAATTTATTAAAATGTTAAGTTTTCTATTGTAGTTCTTGTAGTATAAGCTAATAAAGAGTTAAGGTTTCAGTCTTTTTTTCTAGATTATGTATTTGAATTAATAATGATGCTTCTTGGCTGTTTAAATTGCTTCCGAAATTTTTAAAAATAGGACTAATTGTTACTCATAAAGTGTAATAGCACGAAATTGCCTGCAATTTATATTTGAAAAGAATCTTAAATTTTTGTTTATGACTTTCTTATATAGAGCAATTATTGATTTATGTTTTCAAATTGAATCCCACACTAAGCACCAAAACCTCCTTATAATTCATATTATATTTCATATTTAACTCATTACTCACTCACTTTCAAACTTTCCTTTCAATTAAATTTTAAATTATTTGCTGTAAAATAGTCTTCAAATAGACCATTCCCACGATTTCTCAGTATTTTGTTTTTATTTTTTATTTTAATTTTCCATTCAACTTGTGCGCTTTTTCAGTTTGTTTTTAAATTTTTCTTTTCTATTACACTCTTATATACGAAATAATTAATTTAGCGAAAAATACATGATTTGATTTTGTTGAGTTTGTTGATTTCAGTTATTCGCAGAAGTACGCTGACCTGTAAAGTCTCAAAAAGCGCATTTTCCTCCATGTGAACAATCATACAACAACTAAAACAAAAAAAAAAGAAAAAAAATTAAACAGAATTTCCTAATCGAAACAGGTGTACGTACCAGTATTTAAATACAGTTGGACGAACGGACGGACATTGAATGTTAATATAAATGCGAATCTAACACATGAGTTGAGTTGAAAAATGTTGTGCTGCTGGTTGTGTATGTGCCAGACTGTGAGTGCAAAATAGAAGTCATTTTAACAGCAAGAGTAGTACTCGTACACAGACATAAAATAATTTGTTCAATACAATTACATGTACCATTTTGTTGTAATACTAGCGCATGAGTTAATGAATGAATGAATGAATGAATGACTGAATGATTGATTTGAGCGACTGAATGAATGGATTGCACTCTATTCACATCATTAGCTAACAGAGTGTATTTTACCATAAAGAGTATGTGGAGGAAGTAAATAATGTTTATTATTAATAACGAGGGGTGAAAAGATAACTAGAAACACTTCTAGTCGAAGTTATTCGTAATCTACAACAATTTAAAGCTTTATTTGCTAGATAATTTGTTTAGGATTAAAATTAAAGAACTTTTAAATATTCGGGTGTTTTTTTTACAGTTACACAAGTTCAAATCACATAAAACAAAGAAATATGTTTTTAATATCAATGAAAAATGGGCTTTGGGGGTTGGAAAATTTTATGACAATAATGTTTTAATACGATTTTGGCCATGTGGCGCGTACAAGTCGCAGCCTGGAACACTTATTTTCACAAACTTTTCGCAGCATATGCGATTTCGCTAATAACTCTTCGAATGTTGATTTCGCGGTGTTCAATTATCTCTCTGCATAACCCCCAAGAAAATAATACAATGGGGTTCAATCACACGATCTAGGTGGCCAATTAATTTCACTATTACGTGAAATTACTCTTTCATTAAAAGTTTCCTTGAGTAAAGGCCCAATTATAACATAGTTTTGCTTACTTAAGCTACTGCCAAAAACTTAACGAAAAGTCTGTCAATTACTTAATCAACTTTTTGATGGCAATAATCTACTTTTTGAATAGTTGTGTTAGTGAGAACATGACAATTGCTATCTGAGAGTTAAATTGAATGGTTGATTAGCATTATTAGTCTCTGGATGAATTTATTTGTCATTAAAAATATAAAAATTTTAATATTTTGTGTAAAAGTTTAAGATTTATCAGAAAAATAAATAATAAAAAATTTAAATAAAAACTAAAAAATTCTGCATACACCCGCTACTCATGTTCTATCGTTGCTGTTTCAGTGACGAATAAAAGCAAGAGCATCCATTACACAACGTGTTTCGTTTGTTATTGTTTTGCATATAACACACATACAGCTATTTACGGACGTAAAGTGCCTTACTAAGCATTATAATTTTTTTTCTGCAGGTGGCGTTTTCTCCTGCTCAATCGTCTGATATTTCTCTTTATCGCTGGAGATTGAAGTCCCCTTATTAAACACTCGAAGGCGCAAAAAAATTTTTTTCGTCATGTCCTCTGCTGTGGTTCGAGCCTGGGCTGCAGGTGCTGTGTGCCTGCGCTCTAACCACTACACCACTCCACCCCACTCTACTCACTGTTAAAAACCTCTAAAACGACACCCGGTAATTCATAAATGAAATTCAATTTTATTCTGAATTTTCACAATCCAATTTATGTCCAATTTTTAAAAAACTTTTACTTCGTTTGCTCAATAACTATTGGGTTACTTGGCTAAATATATACCATAGAGTTAACATTCGCTGTTGTCATCCGCAATCCATCAACATTTCCTTTGTTTAAATCCGTTTATTATTAGAACTCGTTGTGTAATTTGGCTGAATATGGGCCAGAAAGCTTTCACAATGAGCCGTTTTGATTGATTAATTAAGGCCAAACAAACCACGACCCAAATGATCTTTTATGCAGCCTTATATTTCCAATGCATTAATTAAGACTACATGAAAAGCTAGTTAACTTAGTCGATGAGAGAACAAGTGCCCTTTTTGGGGTTTCTATAGCCTCTCCCAGCTACATTATCCTGAAGGCCGAAATAGCAAGGCACTTACAAAAAACAAAGTTCAAATGTCTTATGTGCAGAATCAAGACTGATTAGTCCCAAAAATTCCCCAAGCTGTGTTAATGGTATTTGTGGTCACAATATTCGCTCTTGTTGAGCATTAGTAGCTTTCGGGATCTATTAGCCTAGGGCACATTCCCATACGGAGAAATATTCCGCTCAACCTAGAAGTTTATCTTAATCAAGAGGCATACAAAATGTACACCAACTCACGGTTAAAGCCCAATGAAAAACCTTCAAGCTCCTATGTTCTTTAATTTACGGTTGACCCTCGTGATCTATGACTCAGTGTCGCATTACCTTGGAGAAAACGCTAATTATATTAACTCTTGTGCACATCTTGGCAGATGACAAAACTTATATGACAGCCTGACTGTTTGACACCACATGAGCGAATACGCGAACTCTTCAATTAGATATTCTTGTACAATCTTACCTTACACACACGTTAAAGACCAAAGATTTGATTCTTAGGTTCAATCTATGGCGAATGTCAACAAATCAATCTGTTTCGACTCCGTTGAACCAAATAAAAATGCTGTCGAGATAGCAAAAGGAGAAACTTAATCTAAATTTGTTATTCCATTTGCTTAATTTCTATATTCGCCATGCTTATCAGCAAAGCCACTCTGTATGTGAGCCAGGAGACAGATATTTTAGGCATATTCAAGGTTTTAAAGTTTTGTGTTAACACTACAAGTTATACGTTGCTATAACTCGATGCTTTTGTAAGATATGGCATGTACTGAATCATCGTGACAAACGCTGACAATGGCAAATCATCGATGACTAAAGATTATTTTTTTTAGTGTCATATATGACATTTGAAATAAATTGTCAAAATTTTCATATATGACAGAAGTTAATTTTATCTTGCAAGCGTCTGTGTAAAAATAAGTCCTACAGACAATACCATCGAGAACCATTAGTGTTTTATTAGTTAGTGGGAAGGTGTAGCAGACAAATTGCATCGATCAGCATGTAGTCGACTTATAACAGACAATGTCGCTAAATTTGTGCATATAGTCTACACATAACAGACAATGTCGGTTAATTTCAGCATGTAGTCGACTCTTAATAGACAAATGCACTAAATTTCATAATGTAATCGATTTATAACATTCAATGGTGCTAAGTTTCAGCATGTAGTCGACTAATAACGAACAATGTTGCTAAATTTCAGCA
This sequence comes from Wohlfahrtia magnifica, assembly GCA_023159175.1. Lineage (NCBI taxonomy): Eukaryota > Metazoa > Arthropoda > Insecta > Diptera > Sarcophagidae > Wohlfahrtia > Wohlfahrtia magnifica. The sequence goes on along the minus strand of JAKWBJ010000046.1, from coordinate 3,216,558 downwards.
TGTAGTCTACTCATAACAGACAATGACGCTAAATTTGTATTTCTAGAGTTCATTTCCTTATTTTATATTTTGGTAATGCTTATTAGCAAACCCGCTCTGTATGTCTTTGTCTGTAACGAATTCAGTTTTTCGCTGCATGTCGCAATAATTGCGAGCAAGGGAACAGATGTTGTAGGATTATCTAGGTCTTTAAGATTTGTGTTAAGAATCCATGTTATACTTATCTTTCCATAATACAATGCTTTTGTAAGATACATATACGACACGTACCCGCTGTTAGTCGTAGTGAATCATCGTGACAAGCGCTAACAACTTTATATCACCTACGACTGATGAAAAATTTCCTTTAATGTCATAAATGACTTTTTGGAGTAATTGTCCAAATTTTCATATATGACAGAAGTTGGTTTTGTCTTGCAGGTGCCCGTGTATTAGTGAGTCAAAACCGACAATATAGTCGGGAATTAGTGATTTATTTGTAAACGTAAAGATGTAGCAGATTCATAACAGACAATGTCGTTTCATAATTGAAAAAATCGCAAAATTTCAACATTCTTTAGTAAGGTGCCATTACAATGAAGTTGTCATTCATTTATTTGTGTCATTGTCACTAGGATTCATCAATGAAATTTTTCATTTGCGATAATTGCGCACCAATTTCGACTTGTTACTGATTCTGTGAAGATGATTCATCGGTGAAAATATCATAGTGGCAATGTCGCTCAAATACGCCTTTTGATAGCCATATTGGTTTCTGTAATGGTGTTTTACTTAGTTTTCTTGCTTTACTTATACTGTATATTCACCACATATGTTTGGTTTTGGGTCCATTTAACCAAAAATGAGAATGATGAATTTTGAAGAATGTAAGCTAAGATCTTTAATCTGAATTAATGTAAGCTAAGATCTTTAATCTGAATTCTTTATGTACTGCTCTATATTCTTCATGTTTGAGTTAAGGACGGGAGCGGTGTTAACAAATTAGTATGAATGCCATCATTTTGATTTCTTTTGTTAGGAGTATACCGACTTTAACAAAGCATCTTTGCTTTGTTTCAGTTTCTCTGCAATTGTCAGTATATAATTTCTTTTCCAGTTAATCAAGTTATTGGCCTACTGTAGCAGGTCTAGAATGAATGATGGTGCTGTCATCTGTCGTTACCTAGCAACAGTGTACTGATGACGAGTTTTTGTTTATCATAGACCACAACCTTTTTTCTTTTTTTCCTTTATGGTTGTGAGGCTTCTTGAATAGACAATCTGAAGGGCAACTAGGTTTGTTTAATTATATGCATAAAATTCTAAACTACGACAAAGAAAATTGTTCGTACGAAGCTGAGCTGCTATAGGTTTTATATGCATGCACGTAGTCAATACATCATGCTTACATACATTGATTTACAGAAATGATTATATCCTTGAGTCATATATTTCCTTGTAATGCAAAAAATCGCTTTTTAGCTGCTTAGAAGAGCGATTGCGATTCTTCACACAGAGCATCTTTTTATATTCTGAGCATAAACTTACTGAAAAGCAACATAAAAGCATATTAGAGTTTAGACTTTCACATAAAGTGGCTATTGTTATTGTAAGACTAGATAAGTTAATAGAATAGCCTTTAAATTGAAAAAAAGCCACAAAATTTATGACTCCAAGAGGTGCCATTCAACACTGCCACAACGATTTGTAACACCTTGTTGACTTGTTTTATTAGCGTTTATTTTAAATTTTATATTCTTCTTCTCCGAGACCAAGCTAAACACCATTCTGCTGCGAAAGCAACTTTAGCCAAAGACTTGTGAGACTCATAAAACATTGATTGAAAATGATTGGTAATAAAATTTGTTTTTTTTTGGATTTTACTAGACTTTCAAAGCATATAACAGATATATTTGGTTTTTTTTTACTTTTAAATTGGCCATAAAATTTTGCAGCATTTTTTGGACTATATTTTGGATTGTAACCAAGTAAAATTGAAAAAAAGAACAAATCTAAAAATAAACATACATTGTCTGCCCATTTCTGAAATCTCTGTGTATTGTCTATGTTATAGGTTTTAGTTTTACAATATCGGAATACAAATTATTCGTTTTGTTAGAGATATAAGCCTTAAAACATCAATGAAAATTGTTTTACATTTTAAATCAAATATTTTTGTTCATGCACTGGTTTGTTTTGTGGGGCGTATTTTTCGATAAAAGTGATTATTGTAGTTTTTTGTTTCTCTCAATTAAAAATCTCGTTCCAAACGAAAAAAAACGCTATAAAAGATAAAAACTATGGTGGGCATAGAGGAAGATAAAGTATTATTTGATATCCGTTTCGTTTTTTTTATTTCATGTTTCTTTGATTGAATTTTTTTTTTTCGTTTTTCTATGTACCAAACTCTCTGCCAACTGTATTAATAAATAATTATCGTTATCTAAACATCATCATTATGGACGTATTTGTTGTTACAAATAAGTTCTATTTTTTGAACCAACTGATATGATTCAACAGGAAAAAATAACAGGTTTTTCATTGTTGTTGCTGCTGCTGCTCTAGCTGCTTAAAGTCTACGTGATATAAGAAACATTGTGGCGCTAAAGAAAAAAAATAAAAAACTTGCCACAAATTGGTTGATAGTGCCAGAGTTCAATGTAATAAAAACCAGCAAGAAAATTGTAAACACGCCAGCTAGACTTTATCATACCCTATATTACAACCACAAATTTTTCAGAGGCACAAACAAAAATGTGAATCAGTTTTCAACTGCTGAAGAGTTGCACTCTTCAAACATTAAATGACACACATAAATATTAGGCTGGTTATGGTGAAATATGTAGGGTATAAAGCAAAGCCTCTACATTTAAATTCTAAATTCTCCATGTAGGGGACCGGTAATATACAGGTTGCTTGTCATTCTTAGCAAGTATTAATAAATTTGGATTAATGCCATCACTTAGATCTTTTTCCAGCTTCCGCAGAGATTCTTTACCTTGTTTCAGTTTCTTTGCAATCATTAGAATAATAATTTGTTTTCCACCTGAGCAGGTGATCAGTCTCTATTGTAAGTCTAGGATTAATTTTATTGCTGCTATCTGTCGTTGTCTAGAAATAACAGCCTTTGTGTGTTTGGCGTAATGATGAGGTGTCTTTGCTTATCATAGACTCCTACTTTTTTTCTTTACTTTTCACCACCAACGGTTATGATGTTTTTATAGTTCATGTAGTTCTTTTCATCTTTTCTTTACGGTAGGAAGGGCTTCTGGTATAAATCATTTTGAAGGGATCTAAACATGTTTGATTATTTAAAACCATGATAAAGTAATTTGTCTGGTATTCAAACCACAATTTCCACAGGTTTTTTTTTATCATATCACATATGCTGCAATCCGTTGTAGTTGATATCTTAGTATACGTTATTGACACTCGCCTTAATTCTTTTTGCAAGTTAAGATAGAAAGGAAGACTAAAGTCAATGAAAGTACGAATGACTCAATTATAAATCACGGCTGCATTTCATATTTTATTTCTATCACTCCGCTAGAGCGCATATTGGCTCTCCACAAAGCAATAATAGCTTTTAGTTTCATTAATCAAGTTAAGTTTCAAGCTAAGTAGATGATTCGGCTACTCTAGTTCACCTCCATATGATTGTGTGTAGTGGTGAAGATCCTTGCTAAGTGGTAGTGTTGATCCTTACTCAGTGTTATAAATTTTCCCCAGTAGGTGGCGTTTTCTCCTGATTATCCGTCTGATGTTGGTCATCATCGCTAGAGGTAAGCCAGGGGGACTTCTTTAGATGGATTTGTGTGGAGGGAGCTTGGAGTTTCTTAATGTCCTCTGGTGGTATTCAAGGCTGGTAGACGAAATTCTTATTTTAATTCACAAAGCCAAATTAAGGTATATGAAACTGTGGCATCATGAAGCGTTAACATGAAAAATTTATTATATTCTATTACAGTGTCTAAGCCACTTTATGTCTTGCCCATAAAATAGTGCTGCCTAAAGTAGTTCTGAAATCTAAAGATTTGTATATCTGTCCTATTTAGGGAAAATGCTTAAAATCACTTATACGAAAATTACAAGCTTGTCAGTATGTATTACTGGAAATTATGTTAAAATAGCTAAAACCTATTTTGCTTCGCTACTATTATCGTAATTATTACCTTATAGCGTTCTCAATATTGTTACGTTTTAACCTTTTTAAAACGTTTGAGTTCCGAAATAAAATAAAACTCTACTTTGCTTTTTTTACGATCTTTTATTCACTTTGTCTTAATACAGCAAATTCGCTTTTACAACACTTCTTTTTGCACCTAAACAGACTTCACTCTGCGACAGCCAAATGATAACTAACTCACCAGCCGTAATGCGCCATCTTTTTATAGTATTTCAGCATTAGTTTTGAATGTTCTAGTACAGACACAAATCTCCGATTTTTCTACGTTAATTGAAATGGTCTAAAATAACTTTTGGTCTAAAATTACCTACTCTTTGATTGATATTATATATTTTCAAAGACGTTTAGTTTTTAAGATAAACAAAAATTAATATTTGTTATGTATTCGAGATAGTACGCCTATTTACCTAATTGGGTCAATTTTTTCTTAATTAATATTTATTTATATGGCTATTTACGTGAGGCTGTGGTCAATAACAGAGCATATGGAAGCCCAAATCCGTCGATCTTGTGCGTTTCTTCTCCAGTTAGTCACACAAAGTTTTAAAAGAATCTCATCGACCTGGTATTGTCAATGTGGCCTTGGTTGCCCTCTCTTACGTCGTCTTTCAGGTACCGTATCGACCACTTTTCGAGCTTGGGAATTTGCATCATGCGTGCGGCATGTCCCAGCCAACGAAATTGTTGCACACTGATGTGCATAAAGTTCAGAGTTCATCCGGTATAGATATTTGTTATTTAAAACAACAGCCCGTATATTTTGCAAAGAATCTTTCTCTAGTAAATTCCTTCAATTGCCTCATCAGACTGTGTCTTGACTCACTATTCGACACCATACAGTAAAACTGATATAATTAATGTCTTGTATATGTAGAGTTTTGCTCGTCTACTTCTGTTCATGAAAATGCCTACTAAGTCCGTAATAGCATCTGTTGGCAAGCACGATTCTCCTTTTTATTTTCAGGCTGACATTATTGTTTCTATGCTTGCGGAATCGAGATAAACGAAATTATCTACGGTCCAAGGCACACAATCTGTTTGTCCGTGAAGACCATTAACTTAGTTTTGGCCTCATTCTCCACCAAACCCGCTTTAGTTGAGTCTTTCTCAATTTTGGAGAATACTGACGTGACTTCTTGTAAGTTCCAGCCAATTATGTCGATATCATCGGCTTATGCGAGAAGCATGTAGCGCTTATTGTAAATTATGCCACTGGTATTCACCGCAATGTCTCTTACTATTTTCTCCATTACAAAGTTTAAAAGACAGCAAAATAGACTATCTACCTGTCTAAGTTCGATTTTAGTTACAAATAGCTTCGAGAGGTCTTGCCCATTTTCACTGAGGATTTTGTATCTGTGAGCATCATCGCACAAGTTTGGCAGGTATTACGAACTCATACATAGCCTTATAAAACCTGCAATTAGTCTACCGACGATGGGTCTACCGACTCATTTTTTCATTGATGATTTATATTGACTACGACGTCATTTAAACCAAAATTAGAAAGTCCCACTTATCCAATTCCGGCTACTTTTTTTTAGATGAAATACCATATATCAGCAAAGAAGTTATTTGGACAAAGTTTGGAGATCCCCGCTATTGCCGTTCTCAAAGTATCAAAAAATATGTAAAAGTAGATGAAATATTCATTTAAAAGTTGCCTGCGGCTACGCCGTAAGTGATCCAACCGTGAGCTCCAACTTTATCATATTTTTTTTTAGTATTTCGGTCGGTGTCTCACCAATGACAGCTGTCATTTGTCTTCAAGGGCTGGAACTGTGACTATCTTTTTCCTCTGCACAAAACACACACATGTTTCCGCAAAACCTGAGCTTATTTGTTCACCAAACTCACCTCTTTATAGGTTTATGGTATCGAATGCCGTGTGGTATGTTACACAGTCTTGTTGAAACCACTTGTTAACCAAACCCAATTCTTTCATTTTTAGCAAAACAAAAGGTGGGTAATCATTATTGCTTTAATTACTATGTCGTTCAGTTCAATGATGCCATAGGTATGTTTTTTAATACGTCAGTAGGTATAAGTCTTGTCAATACACAATGATTTCGATTTTAATTTACAATCTTTGACAATAGAAGAAAACCATTTACCATTTACTCACAACAAATTTCATCTAATGATTACAACATGTATTGTAATTACTTGCAACACAAATGTAATATATGTATCCCAACTACGTGCGCAATGTTGTAGGTCACATTGAAATTCAAGTGTAAAGGACTTGTTCTTGCAATGGCAGCCAATTAAATCTTATGTGTGTTGTACTCTCTCCCTCTCCTATTGTATTTCTTTCTTTCAACGTCAGTTTATTGTTATGCTTCACGGACCAACATATTTAATTACCGGAAGTTATTGTACAAATATCCATCAATACGAGAAGGAGGCCATAAACTGGCTATTTGGCTAAAAACGTTATAAACGTAATCGTAAACGTATGTAATCAAACACAACGTGGAAAGACAGGGAAAGGGAGAGATAATAAACGTATTTCTAATATATTTGAAACTTGTTTCAAACAATAATACGAAAATGTTTTACAAGTTAACCATCTGTACTTGATATTACGACACACAAATATTATTACTTTTCTTGACCGATTAAGGAATAACAAGCAAGTCTTGTCATATAATATTTTTTATGTCCTGCTTTATTACTTAATTCTTAATAAAGTTTAACGAAATTCAATTAAGAATGGGCTCTTAGCTTCACACCTACTTAATTAGGATATAAACAAATGAAGATTACAGTGTCACATGTGTCATGTATGTATGCATGGTATACATATATGTATGAGTACTATACAGCATTAAAATTGTTTATTTTATCATGTGTAATGTATTAAACAAAAAGAAAATTGTTTTTTTTTTATTAAGAAAAATTGTATGGATTGTTTACAATTGCATACAGTATGGAAATATATATTTCTGCATTAATAAATAAATTTAAATTAAATTTTTTTGCATAAGCATGTAGGCTTACAGACACTTTTTTATTTTTATTTATTATATTAATTTTTTTTTTTTTTATAAAAAATTCTGCGCCAATTTCATTTAAAAAATTATTAAGATCAAAATTTTGCATTATATTTTTTTTCGCGGAACAAAATAAAATAAAATATTAAAAAATAAAAAAAAAATTAACAAAAAAAAAACTTAAAAAAATTTTGTAGAAAACTTTTAAAATTTTTTTCTGATTAAAAAAATTTTTTAAATTTATGCCAATATAATAAAGAAAGCTGATAAAATAAAATATTGCATTAGAAAAAAATAAAATAAAATAAAATAGAATAAAATGTATAAAAACTTTTTCCTAAAGCTTAGATCCCACTATCGGTCCACTGTACCGACTTTCATTTTATTTCATGTTCCGATAATGTGAACGCACACAATTTTTTTTAAGTACAATAATCTGCGCCGATGTTGTATCGATTAGGTAGAATTAAAATCAACTTTCATGAGCCGATAATCTGAACACTTATTAGCACAATGCACAGCAAAAAAATTTTGTAATTTGCGCCAATTTTTATCGGCCTCTTAAACCCCAGTCAAAAACGACAAACAGCGCCGACAAATGTGACAACATTTAATAAATAATAAAAAAAACTGTGCCGCTGTGATATGGTAGGTAAGACACACGCCTACCAACCAGAAGGTTCCCGGTTCAATATCAGGCCAGACCATCTTAAAAAAGAAAGCGGCATCTCGTCATAACATTGGCTAGTAAGTGGTTATGAGCATTACTTACTATTGAAAACTTCTCTAATGCATTTGCCATTCGGAGCCGGCGTTAAACTGTAGGTACCTTTCAATGAGTTTAAAAATAGAACCGGGTGTAGCTCATTGACTGAGAGAAGCCCCCATGTTCCTTCATTGAATGGGATTTAATATAGTATATATAATAAGCACTGCTCAATAAATTCTTCTTAATGCAAATATATTTTATTAAAATACACATAATATAGTATATTTATTATCAGTTATTTTAGAAATTTTTAATATGGAATTAGAATATGTCTTCGTTTTAATTGATAATAACATTCCTCCAATGCTTCCTATAAAAACAGCCGCCCATTCCGACGTCAGTATATAAAAATGTGTACTCCGCAGCAACGACAGCCATAAGCACTATGCTGTGAAATCTCCTTTATTTATAAAAGGTGCCGCCGGATTTTAGAGGTGCAATAATTTGCACTTGTTTACTGCCAACAGCTCTTATCCATAACAGTTCAAACTTCGATGCAACTTTGGTTCATTGTTAACTTATTGATACTTACTGAAAAACCATACGAAACGAATATATGTACGTAAGTACATATACATAAGTATATGTATGTACATGTGTTATATACATATAAATATATGAATACTGTACCTTAAGGTAATTATCTTTAAGTACTGCAAAAATTGCGTGACAAATCAGGAATAAACTTTAATATTATGTTTCGAACAATGCGGAAAATAACTCAGAGGCTTTTGTAGCTGTCACCAGTGACTAAATAGCGAAAGGTACAAGCTAAACACTGACATACTGGAATATCTTATCGAAAAGTGGTGTCATTCTCTTTAATGTGTTGTGTGATTGTTTCAATCGATTTAGATAAATGTAACTCCTTAAATCTTAAGCTGGGATATTATGATTGACGCAATGCACCAATTATTGGTACGGCAATTGTGACGGTGACGGTGATCATGAGGCAGCAAAAATTCGCCAATATTTACTGTTTGCTTGAGCAACAATAAAAATGAACAATCGTCCAATAAATTACATTTTGATGTATTTGTGACAATCATGTGATCACAGTTTTACATAATTTTTAAAAGGGATGTTTTAATTGTTGATTTTACGATACTCATGTAAAGTACTCCGATATGCATAACATTCCCATAACATTCTATGAAGGAACATGTGGACTTCTCTCAGTCAATGAGCTGCACCCGATTCTACTTTTAAACTCATTGAAAGGGACCTACAGTTTAACGCCGACGCCGTACGGCGAATGCATTAGATAAGTTTTCAATAGTAAGTAATTCTCATAACCAGTTACTAGCTAATGTGTATGAGGTGATACCGCTGTCGAATTACATTGTCTTTTTGAAGATGGTCAGGCCTGTTATTGAACTGACGACATTCTGGTTGGTAGGCGCGTGTCTTACCTACCATATCACAGCGTCACACACTCCCATATACATATTCACTTCTTTTTGCTAACCACTTTCTTACCAAAGCGCTTCGTTTCCTCCTTGTTTTTTATATTTTTGCTTAGTTTTAATTATTGAGCCGACAATAGCTCAATATATTATGTAGCAATTTTTGGTTTTTAATTAAAATTAATTTAATTTTGTTTTCTAATACGCGTAAACAGGAACATGTAATTTTTTTAGAGACAGTACACGATATTGTGACCATATTGTGCCGATAACTCATTTTGGCCGACATGAGCCGAAAAAATATATCACAATATGTGACAATTTAATACAATAAAATTTAATACAATAAAAATCGGGGCAGATTGTGCTATCTGCGCCGATAGTGGGATCTTAGCTTAAAATTAAAAAAAAATTGCGATTTTTTTCTTTAATTGGGAATTTTTGGGAATTTTTAAATTGGGAATTTTTTCTTTAATTGGGAATTTTTTTTAATTGGGAATTTTTTTTTTAATTGGGTTTTTTTTTAATTTTAAAAAAATTTTGTTATAAATTTAGAAAAAAAAAATTGTTCCTACAAAAAAAAAAAAAAGAAATAAGCAAATAAATTCAGAAACAATTTTTTCTAAATGTTATTGTATTTTTTTTTTTATAGATAATAAATACAATATTTTTAGAAAAAAAAATTCTATTATTTGATTTTTTTCCTACTTTTTTTCATTTTTTCAAAATTTTATTTTGTTTTCTAACAAAAAGCCAATATTTTAATTTTATCAATTTTTTTAATTAAATTGGCGCAGAAGGACTCCTCGTTAAAATTGCCAATTATGTCATCGCTTAAAGTTGTAAATAAATGTCACTTTGAGATTTTAAATCTGGAGCTACACAACGATCAAACAGGCTTTAGTAGGTACAGTTTATGTGCGCATAACTACTGAACAGTACTACATGCGTTAAATGGTGCCCGTCATTTAATCTTGATTTTCTTCATATCGAAAAGCTTTTCATTGCACGCTCTATTATTTGTAAAGCAATGACTTATTTTATTTAAAATACTTAACACAGTAACCCAGACGATGGCAGAGTTAGTCTCCCAATTTCTATGAAAACCGGTGTTTGACAAGGGGATGTGTACACTGCTGTACATCATTGTTATTAAGTATGTATTGCTACGAGCCTTATGCTCGCCAAGAGATATCAGCTCGGAACATAATACACACATAAATGGGCTAACAGAACAGACTACAACAAACGTGGTCATAAAGAAAACTTAATTTGTAGTGGTAGTTGTGTAAATTATTGCAGTGTACGTTGCAGATAAAACTTAAAAAGTAAACAACAACACAATTAAACAATTTTAATGCGCAAAGCGATATATATTTGCTTTTATCAACATCTATCACAAAACTGAATGAAATTGTTGTTTATTTATTATTATCTTATTACTAACTATTCGTTTTTGTTGGGTTGTATACATACCTATACGGAGGAGATAATTCTCATGTACGGGAGTACTTATTTGGCTATGTACAGACTACAGGACTACAGGTGTTATGCTACATCACTAGTATATGCAACAAAAAAGTGTACGTATCTATTACTTACCTCTGAAGTTTTGTTTAAACAAAATTTTCATTGTGACTATTTAAAATTCAAATGTCATTACGATGTCAATTGAACAAAAAATGAAAAAGAAGAAAAGACTTGTAATACACAAAGGCTATACGTATGTGGCGGGTATGTGCTATTGGGCCAGTGTATGTGTAGAATTCAAACTATAGTTACAATGACTTTGGTAATAAAACTCACATAGAACTCCACCCCCTATATTATGTAGACCACAAAAACAGTAGTAGCATTTGGCAAATTTTAAATTTTGTAAGACATCCTTTTTATGTCCTTAGTTTTTGGTTTTCTGAAACTCTTTAAAATTAAGAGAGTGTGTGCAGAATAATGCTGCACATGATTGCATACAAAATTTGTCTTGAATTTTATGGGTCAGTTTAAGCAAAACCACATCTTCTTTAGCAAAAATCAAAAAATTTGCAAGATGACACATGACTATGAGTTCATCAAATTTTACTATCCGAGAACACACACATATACATACACATTCATTCACATGCTCTAATGACCATGACAATTGACTGTTGAATTTTAAAGCACTAACCTGGATAACCAAATTAAAATTGCTACCATCCATTCCCTGGCATTCATTCTTCTTTTTTTTGGATACAATTTCAATGAAATTTTGAATTTTCAAAATATCATCGAAAAACCAACTTTTATTGCATTTGAAAAGTGAATAAATGATTGAATGAAAAAGTAAATGAATGAATAAATGAATTTATTTAAAATTAAACAAAAATAAATATGCTAATTTTAAAAAGGTTTTATGTTATATTGTCATTATGTGGACTATATTAGTTTAAAAGACTATTAGATGACTACCTACCAGAAATTTATTTAAATTTTTCGAATATGGTTTTTAAAATCAAAATCAAAATTTTATGAATGAAATTTTGATTGTCAACTATAAAATGAATGAATTCATTACTAGCATAGTAATACATATTAAAAAAATTTTATTGGATACTAAAAACCATAAATAGACATAAATAAGAATAACAACTAATTTTTATGGCATAAAAAAACATTTATATGAATGAATAAAAAAAAATTAGAAATCTTACTCGCATTTTAATTATTTTTAATTCCATTTACAGTCAATCCAGCAACCATTTGGCATGTATGATGCAGAATATAACTGCCTTTGGGTTAAGTTCAGAATCAGGGCATATCTTTTGCATTTCGGGTTCTTGTATAGAAACCCAAACGCGAGATGAGAGGTTTCCATATCTGGCTTTGACTTTCTTTCCGATTCAATATCGAGCATCCTTGCGAACAGTGAAATTGTTGTTGCTGGTGACTTCAATGTTCATAATTCGTCTTGGCTACGCCATACCGGCCGCGCAACTCCAGAAGGCCACTACGTGGAGCTATTTTCCGCGCACAACCACCTTGCGCAATTAGTGAATGAACCTACTCACATATCGTGTGTAGATGGGCACCCAAATAAAACCCTCGACCTATTCCTCACTACACACCTTGAAAAGTATGTAGTTAAGGTCCTTGCACCTCTCGGAAATTCGGATTACTGTACTATTTCTGCCTCTTTCCCGTTCTCCACTCATCGCAACGCTTGAAATACGAAGCGCTTGGTTTTCAATTACGGGAAAGCTCGTTGGGCTGAGTTTAGCGATTTCTATGGACATTTCAATTGGAAACTTTTTTCCCCGATTCTAACGTCAATGCCATGGTCGAAATTGTTGTCAATATAATAAAGCCAGAAAGCTTCCGATTAAATGAAGCAATAAATCTTGGTTTAATCAGACGTGCAGTTCGGTTCCAGTTCTTATAAAGGATGACCAAACATTCACTAACCCGGTTGATAAAGCAAACCTTCTGGCTGAAATGTTTGCAGGTAATTCGAACTTGCCGGAGAGCGTTCAACCACTGCCCGAACTTAAAGCAGTATTAGTGACTAGGCCTAGTATATTCTTTCGAGCCTGTGCAGTTAAAAAGGTTCTTGCAAATCTCGACGTTAATAAGTCTTCTGGGTCGGATGGCATTCCAGCACTGATCTTGAAGTAGTGCTCTTCGACGCTTGCGCGTCCATTGGCTAATATTTTCAGTGCGTCTTATTGTGCTTGTATTTTTCCATCTTGCTGGAAGATTGCCAATGTAACGCCAATCCCTAAAAAGAGTGAGGCTAGTAACCCTGAAAACTACCAACCAATAGCACTTTGTTCGGCACTTTCCAAAGTTGTGGAGAGTATGATTAATCATCACCTTGTGAAATATTTAGAGTCCAATAATTTGCTGAGCGATCGCTAATATGGTTCCCGTAAGGGTCGCTCTAATAGTGATATGCTAGCGCTACTCTCTGAAAGGTGGAATAGGATTTGGTGAGAGTAAAGTTGTGGCCCAGGATATTTCCAGATTCTGGCACGAAGTTCTCATATCCAAACTTATTGCTTTTGGTGTCGGTAGTCACTTCTCTCGATTCATATCGAGCTTTCTAAGAAATCGCACTATAAGAGTGTTTATAGATGGGATCTCATCCGACGAGTTCAGGCTAAATTCAGGGGTTCCGCAAGGCTCTGTTCTTTTTCCAACTCTTTTCTCATATATTTTTACGTAGTACTCGTATTTCTCGTAGAGCGCATCCTTTTTTTGCCTTTTTCAAGATAGTCTATATATGTTTTGAAACTTAATAGGTTTTAGCTACTCTCCAGATTATTCATCCACGAAGCCACAGACGCTCTCTTTCTTGGGGAAACGTAGAGGTAAAAAAACATCATTATAAGAGTTAGGTAATATCACCTCTTGGTAAAAAAAGGAAATGACCAGCAACAGCAAGGCCCCAAACCACTACTATACCAAAAATTCATAGGGCGTTATTGACAGCTGGCAGCATCAACATCCATCCTAGACACCTGCTACAATAGATCGATCACCGGTTTAGCTGAAAGACTAAAATGATTTTAACGAAATGGAAGCAAGGCAAAGATGCCCTGTTGAAACCATATGCTTTCAACAAGGGTTGCAAAGAGAAACGAAAATTTGCCAGCAAACTTTTAAGTTGTTGGTCACTTTGAGCGACTTTAAACTGACGATCTGTTTGATTCAGGCGGATCTATGCTTCAACCACTTCTATTATCATATACCCACGCCAGAAATACTCTTTATTTTGCTTGTATAGCCTGCTACAATAGATCGACTAAAAGATAATAGACTAAAATGATTTTAACGAAATGGAAGCAAGGCAGAGATGCCCTGTTGAAACCATATGCTTTCAACAAGAGTTGCAAAGAGAAACGAAAACTTGCCAGCAAACTTTTAAGTTGTTGGTTACTTTGAGCGACTTTAAACTGACGATCTTTTTGATTTAGGCGGATCTATACTTCAACCACTTCTATTATCATATACCCACGCCAGAAATACTCTTTATTTTGCCCTGAATCGTTGACGCATATGTAAAAAGCAAGTATTTTTAAGTGAAGTCATCAGACATTTATTTCATTGTAAAGAGTAGGGTAAGGAAACAATATCAGCTAAATGGCTACCATATCTATGGTTGTAGGACCGTATTGTTTTCATGAAATTTTCTATTAACAATTCTCACACTTTTCTTGCTGCATATTTTGGCTTACTTTACGAATTCAATCTTTGAGGTCTTGAATCGTTTGTAGGCCAATTATTGGTTAGGGAGTCTCAATTAAAAAAGTATAAGGGTGTTACAAGACCCCGTTGGCCACGTTCAGGAAATTGCACTCAAAATAGCGATGGTCTCTTTACTATTGTAGCAGCTGTAGCACCATGTTGATGCAACCAACATCAACATCAACAACCGCAATTCCGACCCTACAAAATCATTAGTCATCGTTCAAAAGCACACTCCATTCGCCGTAATGGTTGCTTCAAGTTTGTTTTCGAAAAAATAACGCCCAATAACTCAGCAGGATTAAACACCACAAAACACAGTCACAAGTTGAGGTTCATAGGTTTACCGAGCCCCAAAATGCGACAGTTCTGCCTTATAATGTAGACTCCAGATGACTTTTCGATAAAATATCTGATCAGTTAGTTACATTTTTAGAAATCAATTAGCAAAGACATGGCGTTATTAATGGTGGGTAGACGTTAGTTTTAAATCTTTACGCAAACTACGGTGCAGTATCGCCTATGGGTATGTTCAATTCCAAAGATCGACGTGAAAAAGAAAAACCTCGGTTCACTATGGCGGCAATATTATTAGTTGTTTTTAAGCAACGTGCACTAATTTGATTGTTAATTCACTAACTTCTCCTAACAACTCAAAACAATTCCACCAGTTTCACCATTACTGGCCCAGAAGGTACTTTACAATGTTCCAAATATGCTTTAAACTGCAAAACTTTACCATTTTTCTAGTGAGTTTTAATAACTTGAGCGTGTGCTTAAAGCTTATGTCATTCCATTTTTATTAATGAGGTAGTTCTTAGCTGCCATCTGTCAAGTAGTTATATCTTGAATAATGACTACTGTTGTGTTATTGGAACACTCTGTAGTTCAGCTTAATGAAACATCGCACGAATTTGAAAATAACCTTTAGTCTTCTTTGATTTTGAGTTTTCTTGAGATGAACCAAGTAAACTTTGTTTTCTGTTAGGCCGCTGCACACACAATTATAAAGCAAATATTATTTGATATTCTGAATCATTTGATTGATTTAAATACTTCAAAAGAAAACATATTGAAATTCAAAGCTAAAAAGCAAATATTTTATAAAAAAAAAAAATTGTAACCCACTTTAGCCCCACACAGACCTATAAATAAAATCATGAAATTTCGGTCTAATTCTTACTTACACTACTACACTATAGAGTTTTAAACTATTTTAGTTTTATACGTATGAATGTGTTAAATGTGTGTGTGTGTGTGTGTGTGTGTTCGTTGGTTGGTAGCATTATATGCCAATCGCGAAAATTGTGTTGCGGTTGAATGGGTTAATATGTGAGTGCATAAAAGTGGTTTTATTTTAAATATGTTGCGGTTACCGCGACTATTAAAAAAATATAAAATAAAATGATACTTTTTTCTATTTATTTATTGATTTGTTATTAAATAGGGTACATCTGCGACCAGTTTGACACATTTAACGAACTTGTTCTCTTTTTGCTTTGCTAACAAATACACTCTTTGCTCAGCACACTGCCATGAACTTATATGTCCTGCAATTTAGAGGATTGGCTGCCTACAGATAAATTTAATAGCCTTACTCTTACACAAATATTAAAACTGGCAATAGCAACCACTTACATATATCACATGAAAACATTCTCTTCAGTAGTAGAAGCAATTCAAATCAAGAAGCGTGGTTACTATAAATCTTTTATTTTATTTCGCTACCATTGTTTAAAAAGTATCAAAGTGTCAATCAACCCTACTGGGAACATAGTTAAAACCTTGATCAGGAGCTAAATTAGAGTATTTCACATCACAAATTTTAAAAGCGAATTATTCGAAAATATTTAATAATTCAATTTCAATTACAACAAAATCAATGTCCGTTTTTAAACCATAATTTAATGACATGTAACAAAGCAAGATAGAGAGGAATATGCTGTGTGTACTGGGTAATTCGTATAAGTAATTCAAAAATCTACCAAACTAATTTGATGCTAAAAGGAGAAATTTATTCGCGTTTGCAATTTTTACGATGGGGGCAAATATCTTTTTTTACGACCTTCTGCTTTACCTCTATTTTAAACAGGGGATGATAACAAAGAAAAAAATTATGGTTTTTATTAGGCACGTTGTGGCTAGTAAAGTGACTAGTAATATTTAGAACATATGATTGGTTGTGTATTAATACATAAATATAAATATTTGTATAAAACAAACTTGTCTATGTATTTGTGTATGTATGTATGTATGTATATAAATAAATGTATGCATTTATGTGGTTGATCTCTCTCTTTTTGTAGGCGTATTTTGTGGTTTCACATTAAATTGTTGACCATCAAATGATGTGTTACGTGTCATTTAATAGGGTTTCTTTTCATGTCATTAGAAAATTAAATTTCAGTTTTTATGGACATTAATTTATTAATTGGTTTGCTTTTCGTATTTTTTTTTCTTTTGTTTTGTTTTATTAGCATTCGGTTTCAATTTTCAATTTAAATTTAGAAAAATTATTGCCAAATAATTAAATCATTAAATTTCATTTTTACATTTTTTATTTTTAAAGAAAACATGGAAACTTATGTATACGTTTATGGCATTAGTTATGTTCCTCCAATAAAGTAATTAGGAAGTATCAAATTGCAAGTTTGTTAAGGACAGACAAAGAAACAGTTTCATATCGTGGTATTAAGCCATGTACACATGCAAAGTTTTTTCATTTTTTTTCTCTTGTTCGTAATTCAACACCCAAATTGTAATTAATTCAAATTCAATTATCCTGTGGATTACTAAAAACTTAAAGTGACATCTACCGGGTCTTTTGATCGGGTGATTGCCCACGCTAAATGTGCCCATTTAATTTAACAAAATAGAAAACAAAAATAATAAAAAATGCAGAAGAACCAGCCCCATTACCCCTCTTGGAAGTATACCCATCTACAAAGCGCCTATCTCTTCAGATTCTCTAGTGTAGCTTGCATGTCAGAGATCTTACGCTAGAGTAGACAAATAACATCTGCATAATCGAACTTTTCTCTTGGTCATGCAGTTTCCCTTCTCTTTGAAAATACTACACTTATGGTATCGTCTAGCACAATGTTAAATAGTTGAGATGATAGAGAAATCCTTGCTTTACTTCAGCGTTGGTATAAAATAGTAGGGGTGGCGTGGTTTAGAGGTTACAGCGCAGACATACAATGCAAGCGGCCTAGGCTCGAATCCACAGCAAAGAGACACCACTGAAAATTATATTTTTAGGTCAAGAAATATACCACGGAGCCACGTGTAAAGTCCTACGTGAAAATTATGTGATTGACCAAATAAATATAGCAACTGGAGTACCGCCTTTGTTTAATATTGTTCTGAATGTTGTGATGAAAAATGCCACCAAAGCAAATCAAAAACAAATCGAATTACATAAGGCTTGCAAGGACAACTTAATGATTTTGTATATGCCGACCCCGTATATCTGCTAAGCCATTGGTACACTGAAAACTTACAAAAAACATCAAACTGTTAGAAGCATCTGCGACCTGAGAACCAACTGCGTGAAAGCCCAATTGACGCGAGAAAATGCAAATTAGAGTGTACGCCTACAATATAAGCGGCCCGCATTTAAATCTTCATCAGAAAACAGGACAAAAAAATTAATTGCGATTTCGAGTTTAATAAACAGATTTCAACCTAGACAAATCCAAATAAAAGAACCTCTATGATTACCACCTCCACATAAAAAGGATCTTAACCTCTACACAATCAGATGGAGGCGAGCAGTACAGTAAATTAATTTTCTATTAACGTGTAAGTCTACCTGATTAATGAAACTGAAATAGAGCAATTGATGCTTTGCGGAAAGAGATAATATGCTCCTTGGAGGTGTGGCGGAGAGAAAACAAGGGAAAAGTCGACCAATGCTTCCGTTGTGAAAACAGAGGGTTCAGCTTCCTTTTCTTCTCAATACTTTCCGTAATACAGCATTCCGTCTGATGACATCAAAGACCTTCTATGAATAGCAGATGCCTGCCATTCTTTGGTGTACTTAGCTAAAACCCGGTGTGCTTCGCCACCCCCATTTTTATTATTATATTAAATACTAACTTGGTTACATATTTAATCCTTTGTCCCATGTTTGTCTCCTTCCCGGCGAAATCTAATCATTTTTATTGATCTGCTTTGTGTGATCTGCTTTTTATCTTTATACAGCCTTCAAACAAACACACATTTATTTTTATATAGTATACGTATATAGACAGCTTTTATCCAGTTACAATTCAGCTATTCCCACTTTCTGGCTGATGTTGATAATAACAAAGCTGTAATAGTTGTCGTTCTCCACATATAAAAAATATAATATTTAACGGATAGGCCATCTATCGGCTTAAATTTGAACCAGCGGTTATTTCGAACCTGGCAATACTAATGTCACAAAATACTGTATATTATCTCTACTGAATGAAATGAAGCGACTTACACTTGAGCAATGTTGGGACTTAAGACAATTGATCGGAAATCAAAATAAATTGCAACACTTATCTTTTCGGATGAAGATCATTTTCCTCTCGGTAGGTATGTTAAAAGCAAAATTGCCGCATTTATGGCTCAGAAAACACAAACGTGGTCTTATAGAAGCCAATGCACCCCTTCCTAGTGACTGTTTGGTGCGACTTGTGGAGCGAAAGCATTATTGGCCCATATTTCGTTAAAAACGATGCGGCGCAACCATTATGGTCCATGGAGATACTTATGGCGCCGTGATAACCTGTTTATTTGTTCTTGCTCTTCATGGTATTGATGTGAACGCTATTTTGTTCAACAGGATTCTGCACCTTGTCACACATTACAAGCCACAATTGATTTATTGCGTCAAACGTTTGATGGAACTGTAGTTAGAAAAAATGATGTCAGTTGGCCGCCAAGAAGCTGCGATTTGACACCGTTAAGCTATTTTCTGTGGGGCGCCGTTAAAGACAATTGTTATTCCGACAAACCAGAGACAAGTGAGCATTTGAAGGCCAAGATTCGTGATGCCATAACCGAGATACGACCCCATACACTCGAAAAAAATTTTGAAAATTGTTCCGATCGAATGGGTTACTGTGAGACCAGCCATATGAGTGAAATAATATTTGATTTCTAACCGAAACAATTCTACTTCACAACAACAAAATAATTTGGCAACATTTCAGGTTGTTTTGGTTTTATTCCATTTTTAAATGTAAGTTTTTGAATGGCCCACCCTACATTATGAGTGGAAGCTGCCCCGCCTACTTGTCTAAACTCGCCCAGTTACTGACTAATGATTTGTATAGACTTTGAAGTCAATAAGACCAAATTCTGAAACTGTTCTCAAGATATACTACAATCAATACTTACTATGTATGTGAGATACCACGCTCACTTTTCTAATCCGGCCAACTTTTTTAGTTAATGGTTTTTACTGATAATAAAGTCATTCGGTCCAAGTTTAGAAGCTTATGTTTAATCATTCTTAAGATATACAGAAATTAACATTTAGTTTTTATGGTAGATACCACGCCCACTTATCCAATTCCGCCCATATTTTGAAGTCATTCAGACCAAGTACTAACTCTTTAGCTTTAACCATTGTGAAAATATAACGAAATTAATACTTAGTTTGTATGGTAGATACCACGCCCACTTGCCTAATTACACCCACTTTTTGCTTGATGATTTTTATTGATTACGATATCATTTAGACAAATTTCAGAAGCTTTTGCTTTAACTGTTCTCAATATATGCAGATATCAATATATAGCTTATACGTGAGGTACCACTCTCACTTGTCCAATTTCGCCCAATTTTTGGTTGATGATTTGTGTTGACTATGAACTCAATCAGACCAAACTCTGAAACTTTAGTTGCATCTGTTCTCAAAATACACTACACTTCGTGTGGGTGGTACCACGCCCACTTTTTGACTGATGACTTGCACTGACTATTAATATATTTGAGTCAAATTTAGAGCACCTGGCTGTTACCATCTTGAAGATATAGACAAAAAATGTGCGTTTTGTATTAGAGTGGTACCGTCCAGCTAGAATTTTTAAAACTTCTATAGCCTATAGTTCCTTTCACACATACAGATAGATACTGTAAAAATTACAGAATTATAGACATAAGGCACAAACAAGCAAACCCATATTTATATAGATCTTCTCCATCTTCCGTATAAGCATTTATGACCAATCTGAGTTTTCGTCCGCTGAAGTTGAAGTATATTTATGTATCGTCTTGTGCGGAGAGTTGGATGGGCTGAAATATCTTCAAAGGTTTGCCGTTACTGTTTCTAACCGTGCATTCCAATGCTACTTCTATCTTCACGTTAAAGTATTATGTCATGATATTTCATGAGTATGATGATATCTGCTGTCGAATTGCGACGAGCGTTGTCGCAACTGTATTGAGCTTGACTTGAAAAAAACTTAACTAATTGTTTTACCTGCTTCCTTCGTTTTCGTCATCTAAACAACAACAACAACAATGTCTGATCAGATTTGCTAGTGACACATTTTTACGGTCCAGATCTTGAAAAAATCATAACAATATAGCTAAGCCTTTACAGTTCGCTTAGACGTGGCTTAATATAACCTCATAACTGTATCAATAGTCGAGACTATCAAAATCGAATTCGTCTGTTAAGGCTTTATGACATATCAACACTAATCGAACACATTGTGAACATCTGTAGTGTATGGCGGTCTCAGATGTGGATGTTTGTAGACGGCGCTTGCAAGCATCGGAAACTAAGGAACCCATATTGTGTGAATATGGGGTTCTGGATAGGCTTAGATGAAAGTGTTAGTGGAGATGTAGGGTCTTACTGGGTGATATATTCACCATTATGGTTTCAGATCTGTTAGCGTTCATTAGTAAGACTGGAGATGTATTCAACAAGCTATAGACTGGAAGGGGCATAATATATCTCATAGGTCACACTGTCCTGCAATAACCCCTTAAGGCCTGAACATGAAGCGATTAAGATATCAGTTTATTTTTTGAATATATCGTTTCCTTTAGGTCATTATTAAAAAAACTCGTGGTGTTGTTAAAAAAAGAAAAATTAAATTCCATAATTAAACGGCGACAACTTTGGTGAATATGCCATTTGCCGATAGTTTTTGAAACGTTAGAGTCTACGTGAAGAAATACAAGTCCAGTAGCTTCCAAATAATGTCGCTACTTGTAATAAACAAATATAATTTAAAGTACACACATTTGTACCCGAGGTCTCAAAAGGATAATGCCTGGACAATATGATGAATGTTCCCCAACTATGCAGTTTTGTTCTGTTAGGTTTACTAATTTTGAACCGCAAAATTTTGAAGAAAAATTTTCATACATAAATGCACCAAAAAAAAAAACGAATACTTTTTAAATACAACCCTGAGTAGTTTATTTTTATTAAAACAGAACCTGAATAAATGTCATGACACCACACCGTGTGCTTAAAATCAGTAGAACAACGTGTGTCGTTTATAATGATGAAATACTTAATGTATTTCCTTCCATTTGGAGGACCAACTTTTGTTTTTTAATTTATTTTTTTTTTTGTTTCGAAGACAATTAAGAGGCAATATTGTCGCATAAAGAAAAAACTTATAGCACAACTACAACAAAAAAACTATATTTCAAACCCCTTAAGGAAAAACACTAAAAAAAGAAAAGAAATATTTCACAAAACTTAGTCGAACTACGTTCCTTTTTTCTTAGCTTTTTTTGTCCTAAAGTTTTTCATCATTTTGGTTCTTGTTTTCTTTATTTTTTCCATATTGTATGAATGGATGCTAGAATGGAGAAACAAAAAAAGTGTATAAATTTGTTGTAAATTGTTGTTCCTGAGCTCTTTTCTGTTTCTTCTTCTTAGCAATGCCACATGACGCAGATACATTGGCAATAATAACACCCTAAGCTGTGCTTGCCTCGGCATGCAAACCAATTGTGGTATAGAGACTTCAGAGATTGCTTTGTTAATTTTTTGATTTATTTTTTTCCATTTTAATTTTCATTTGGTATCAGATATGTGTGTGTAAGGAAAAAAAATTGTCAAATATTGCTGCGTAATAGACATTGTCACATTCTCTTTATGTTGCAACACTGTAGTCTTATGGTTGTTGCTACTGTTGTTTAGAAATTATTTATTCATTTCTTTCTCTCCCTCTCTCTCCCTTTTTTTCTTTTGCTCTCATTAACATCTTTCAAGTAAAGCAAAGGAAGTAAAAAAATGTTGTTTTGTTTTTGGTCTTTTGTTGTCTCGAAGTTTTCTTTTTCTTTTTACTGCTGTTGCAGCAGCACGCAAGCATGCTTGAGTCGTACCATACATAAGTAACAACAATTGACAATTAAACTTCCGTCAAAACTTTTAAAGTTCGACAACTTGCATTGTTGACAAGTAAACCTCAAAGGATAATGAAGAGAATTGAACTGCAGGCATTTATTATCCTTGTTCTTGTTTAGATATTAAACACACACATAAACACACATACATACTTAATTGTTGTTTTTATTCATTGACAAAAAATGAAATTCTTTTTTTAAATAAAAAGAATTTTTCTTAATATTTCTTGAAGGCCCTACTGATAAATGAATAACACCTCTGGGTAATGGTTTCAAATCGTGCAATATCTCTCGACATGTGATCCATAAGATCAGACTTTTTATATAGGCCTGTGGACAAATATAAAGGTTGTTCGCTCCATTAAAATATCGACCCTCCATCTATTTTGTGAATACCACCTGGTCGTAGCTGTCAAGAGAAACTGCTTTCTAATACCTTATGCTTCATTTGGCGAATGGTGTGCTCTGGTCAAAATGGTAACATAGCCTTGGTGAGTTATCTAAGTCTTGGCTCAATGACATATTGAGATATTTTACGGTTACCACATTGGTTTACAGTAGGATACATCTCTCAACCCTTTCGGAAGCATTTGGCTTTCTATATAGACCTGTTTCAGTTTAATTATTCAATTTTTGTCAAAGCCAGGGTTGACAAAAACTCAAGTTTTTGGAAAAACCCTACCCGCCGACTTTATTATGTTTCTTTTTTTGGAGATTTTATAACTGCTTCCATATTTTGTTCAATTTCGCAACAGTGTTTTGTTTGTTAGGAAGTATGGTTAGGTTGCTTCAGTATTTATTTTGGTGGGATCTAGATGGCGTCGTGAACTATGATGGTGTTCAGAGCAGACTACAATTACTTCGTTTGAATTATAAAAAAAAAAAATGGCTGGAATATAAAAACAAACATGATTAAGTTATTCTTTTGCACAGCAACGCCTAGCCTCACGCGGCAAGAATTGCCAAACAATTGATAAAACGATCAAATCCCGCTCCCACCGTATCCTCGGAACATTGCTCGTTCTGACGAATGGCTATTTCGACGAATAATACATCTTCTATCACCGAATCACTTGTTTGGAGAAATAAAAAATCGGCTTCAAACTCGGTTCGTCTCAAGCGAAGAAATTTTTCTGTGATAGGATTTGAAAATTCGGCTCAGAGGTTTTGCAGTTGAAGCCTATTTTTATTAAACATTCGAAAAACACAATTAAATTTTTCTTCGTTGTGCCCTCTGCTGGTGCTCGAACCCGGTTCGTTTGTGTTGTTATGCGTGCGCTCTAACCACTACACCACGCCACCACTGATAACTTGTAGCTCGTTGTAAAAGGTACAACAACCGTTTTCGAGAGATTTATCGAGAGTATAAATACTACTCTATACTACCTTTTATACCGTTAGGCTTCCCTCTCAAGATCATGAAAATATTTTCAGACGTGCTTGGGAGGAGGAATGATAGTTGGAATGGCACGAATGGGTGTACTTAGCAGGGACTGCATTGAAATTTTGTTGTATTGAGGCACAGGTAAGACCTTGGACTCCTCCAATGAAGGTAGTCCAGTGCTCACACGCAGATGTATACTGTGGTGGTGCTTAGGTATTTGGTATTTGGCATATAAGCAGAGTATTTGTTTAATAAATAGTGTAAATAGTGTTTATTGCTGGACCTCCAAATACAAGATGTCCGCCGGGAAGGTATACTACCACCATTTTGGTAAACATTAGTCTTGACAGTTCATATTTGGCAGTCGTGAAGTAGATACGTGGCATATTTATAAGGAAAAATATTCAGTAAATCAACGTGTTTTAATCGTTAAAACATTTTATCAAAATCAATCATCGTTTACTGTGACGATAAGAAAGTTGTGTGAAAATTCATTTGAATGGTTATGTGAATAAACAGAATACTCGGTTCTGGGCAATGGCAAACCCTCAAATTATTCATCAGTCACCTTTGCATCCATTAAAAGTGACAGTCTGGTGTGCAATTTGGTCAGGAGGAATCATTCGACCTTACGTCTTTGAAACTGAAAACGCCGTAACGGTAACAGTCAATGGGGAGCGATATCGTGATATGATTGAAAGCTTTTTAACGCCACAACTGCATGCTTGCGGTTTCAACAAGACGGTGCCACATCGCATACAGCCAGTGATGTTGATTGGCCTCCACGGTTCCCTGATTTGATTGCTCCGGACTTCTAGTTGTGAGGATATCTGAAAAGCAAGGTTTATGCAAACAAACCAGAAATGCTGGAGCAACTCAAACAAAGTATTCGTGATGATATTAATGAAATACCGTGTGAAATGTGTGAGAATGTAATGAAAAATGTGCTCAAAAAGGCTCTTAATTGTGAGGCTAACAGAGGCGTGCATTTATCTGATATTGTATTCCATACATAAATGCCGATATTCAAAAAAAAAATATTTATCAAAATAAGATCCATTCTCTTTCATATAATCAAAAATTATAAACAAACAAAGTAGTGTACCTTCCCGACGGACGCCCTGTACTTTTTATGTTTTTGGTGCTCAGTGCACCAGATATTAGGAAGTTTCTCAAACATTGCCATATGAAACAGATTTGTTGTTGTTGTTTTTTTTTTTTTTTTTTGCTGCAAAAGAGTCTAATTCATGCGATATACGATATAACTTTTACGATATATAACAAACTTTAATATCTTCTACGTCATATGAAGGTTAATAGTCGTTTTTTTAATCAATGCTGCCCATATTCGTATTTTAGTTTTCATTTTATATCTTTTTCTATAAATTTTGTTTTCATTTTATGGCTTTTAAATTAGCATTCAATTATTTATTTCTGTAGTTTTTTGTTCTTATTTTTATTTTATTTTATTTTATTTTCCGTTTTTAGTTTGACACTGATTTCTTTTTGGGGCATGTAGGTTGCCAATTTATGGCTGTTGTTTTTGTTATTGTGTGTTTGCTTTTTTTGTTGACTATACGATGCTATGTAATTATCTGTTTACTGTGTCTTTTAAACTCGTCTAAAAGTTTATTTTTTTTTTCTTTGGCTGTTTTTTATGTAACACTTTGAAACACAACTTTTAAAACCAGCGCCAGTATCAGCTTCTCTACTTCAGTTTCAGCACCTCCTACATGTCATATTCTGCTTGTTTTTACACGATTGGTGCTGCTGCTGTAGCTCTAATGTCTGGCATGGCTTTAAGTTTTTTTTTTGCTATTTTTTTGTAAAACTCTTGTTCGATTTAAGAAATTTGTTGTGGTGACTTTGATTTAACTGCAGTATACGAGTGAGTACTTGTTTGTGTTTCTTTCAAAACAAGTGTTTTTTCTGTTATGGCGTGTGGGCTTGTTATTTTGTCTAACATACAGAAGAAGACAAAAAAACTCAAAACTTTTAACGCAATTTGTCTTTCAAAATAAAAGGTAACGGCAACGGAGAAAAACCTGGTATTATTGTGTTAAAAAATAATTTTTTTTTGCTTGTGAAATGAATTATTGTTCTTTAAATAATTGAATTGTTTTGTGTCCATTTTAAGTGAATGAAAATGCAATAACTTAGTTTGTTTAATTTGACACATTTTTGTTTTCTCCTCTAATTTTTGTCAGGATTTCATAAATTTCTAAAATATATTTGTATACAATTTTCGTGGCTTTGCATTTACAGGTTTGCAGTTTTCGAATTACTTAATTTGCTGTTTAAATTAGTTATGCGAATTACCTTGTTCATATGGCACCTATTTATTCATTTCTAAAATGTGTTTACTAAAATTTGTATACATTTTTCGTGACTTTGTATTATTTTTACAGGTTTGTAGTTTTCGAATTTGCTCGTTTGCTGTATATATTGTTAATTCGAATTACCCAGTTCACATGGCACCTTTACTATATATTTATTTCTAAAATGTGTTTCGTAAAATTTCTATACATTTTTCGTGGCTTTGTATTTACATGTTTGTAGTTTTCGAATTAGTTCGTTTGTTGTTTAAATTACTTATACGAATCACCCAGTTCACATGCCACCTTTACTATCAATTTATTACTAAAACTTGTTTACTAAATCACTTATTGTTTTGCAGTTTTCAAATTACTCCGTTCGACGTTTGAATTACTTAAACTAATTATTCTGTTCATATAGTAACTTTTGCATGTATTTGATAGTTTATTTTTTTATACTCTCTGTTGTTTTTATTATTGTTATTTCTCATTAAATTGTATTTTAGAAATGGAAAAATGTTAGCTGTGACTTTGTTATATCAGATTGATGTTATTGTGATCCATAGAATAATTGAATCTTAAACGAAAAAAAAAAAAAATCAATTGATAATCCTAGGTTAGGTTAGGCTAAGAGAGAGTGGCAGCCTAGTTGAGTAAAGGCAGACTTTAACACACATAGCGACGCGTTGTGATACCACAAATGAAGCGAATCGCCTGTGAAGTCCTGATTAATAGAGCTTGACGTTCATTCAGAGGTCTCACATAAAGTAAATCTCATCGGAAAACAGTCCGAAAATCTAATGAATCTGATATTGATGATCTCATACAGGTAAATGAAATGCGCCACACTCTCCTCTTCCTCAGTCGATCTACAACCTCGAAAAAAAAAAACATTCGTCAGAAAACGTAGGCGCTGCATGTGCTTTCCCATAATGCATTGCCCCATAGGGATAGAAACAGTAGAGGAGATGCTCCCACGGTTCAATTTAAGCAACTGATTGGTGCGAATACCATCTAAACTAGGCCAGGTAAGTCTAGAAATAAAACAAAAGTACTCCAATAAGTACTTCTGTCTAATAGACAGACTAATGTAGAATAGCGCTACACCACACCTTATTGGTAAGTAACTGTCCGCAAGGAGTGTAACCGACCTAGCAAGCTCATCACCTCCACACTCTCGTGTGAGTATCCCAAGGGAATTTGGGACTGTCACTAACGAACTTGCAGCTAAAAATTTACCCCGGAAGAGTTATTATAGTAGCTTGGCTATCAGAGAGAATGCATATATCAGCGTATTAGCACCGCCTCTCTGAACAATTTCTGCAGTATTGCATATAGCCACCACTTCGGCTTGAAACATGCTACAATACTACAGAGAAACACCCTGGGATTGAGCCTTTCGGAAAGAGTTCTGCTGCCCACCCTTCACCACCGCATCGCCTGGGATGACCGAGCCAGAAGCCTAGTTATCTCTGCTAGGAATCACGGAATGAAATCCCTCATCAAGCACCGATGCGGAAGGGACATAGCTAATATCATTCAGAACTTGTGAATCCTCAGCTGGAATTGAGAACTGTTTCGACAGGACGCTAGGTCACACTACTACAAGTTTAACCAGTTGCCTGGCAACTATTCCGGAAGGAAGCCAAACAAGCATAACAAAAAGGGCCTTTGAAGGGATGGTACGCTATGCCCGTGAGATCTGGATTTCAGCAGACCTTCTGACCTTATCCAGGAGCCTGATGTTGCAGTGTTTCTCGGGGACAGTCCACCAAAAGACCATTCCGTATAGAAAATTAGGTTCTATAATCGCCGATTGGATGCAGAAAATGACACTAGGTCTGAGATCCCATCTAGCACACACTGCTCTCTTACAACAGTAGGTCCCACAAGCCGCCTCACGAGCTCTCTCAGCCAAGATAGTCTTCCAACTTAGCTTGGGGTCAAGAATAAGTCCCAGGTATTTGATCGTTGGATTCCAGCTAAGCTCGGTCCTATTCACACTGTGTAAAGCGAGGCGCCCTATACCTTATATAGTGAAGAGCAGAGTGTATCTGTCTTACAAGGGTTTACAATAAGCCCAAATAGCTTACACCAAGCAGATACAATGCATTGTCAACACAGTGTCTGCATTGAAAATGCTAAGTCATGATAACAATGTTTTCCTTATCTCGCTGAGGGCAATCAATTACAACCAAGCCCATATTTGCCTTTTGCCGTTTAGGCAAATTCATTTTCTGTCGCTATTTGGTAGGCTCTTTTACCATCACGATATTTCTGCATACAGTCATACAAATCGTAGTTAGACGTTATACGACTTCGTTCGGTCTTTGAACAATTGACTCCTCTCATATTTGTTTTTTCGGCATATTTTTTCAAGACACCTGCTAAATGCTCACTTATGCAGCCACTCTTCTTAAGATTTTTAAATTCCGATTTATTTCTCTGATCAAGCAAAATTGTGTGTAAATTTTATTCTGGTATTCTTAGCAACCCATCGTACATGGCAGGAATTTGTCAAAAAACATGCTTAACTTAAGATTATAACTTAATAAATGTTTTTAAACTTATTTAATACCATGACGACCAAAATTTTATTTATTAAAATTACTGGTTAACTGGTAAGAGTTAATAATAAAATCAAAAGTCTCTAAATTTAATTTATATTTGGAATCAGAATACGTACGTGCATGTGTGAATATTGTTTGTACATATGCTCTTCACAAAAGAATTTGTTTGTCATCATAAAATAAAAAAGAGGGGAGTATTTCCCTAGACAATATGTCGACAGGGGCGTTATAATAAAAAAGTTTGACAATTTATGCTGTGGTCTGCTTAATAAAGAAATATTGTCATTATTTGAGATATTGCTGCTGTAACTTTAAAAATGATTGCCAAAAAAGATCATATATTTATTCCACCATAATGACAAATTGTAAAAGCTTTAATAACCGGATACTCATCATCGAGGTTGTGAAAGATATCCGAGTATGACACAGGTACTGTTTTTTTCATTAAAATATTTTGAAAATTTGAATTTTTTTGATTGGCAGCTGTTCATAATATAGCCCTCTTGAATGCAAAGAGTAGCTTCTCCTATTACTATGTGTCTGTCTACTATTATACCAAAGCCCTGACAACTATCCAACTTCTAACAGCCAGCAGGTCGCTTAAACAATGCTTTGATTGAAAATTTTTTCGTATAATCTTCTTCGACCAGTCATATGCAGCTTCAAGTCGTCTAATGCCGGATAATACATTTTTTCAGATATTGGCGTGATGAAAATGAATTGAGAAATATATCAAAATAAAAATTTATTTACATATTTTCCACACCTCTCAGCCAAAGTGCAAGGTTACGTCTCAATAAAAATATTCATCTCTAGAGCTGACGCGGCTTTGAAACATGCCACTGTATTCGTCTAGCAAAGCGTTGCCATGAGAAAAAAAATTAATCATGTCTGTCATTATATTCCGTCCATTTTTCTCATAATGCACGGTTTTAACGATGTAATTGCGGTCTACTCCGATCACCGAGCTTTAAAAAGTCATAGTTTACAACGTCGTCTAGATCTCACCAAAAAAAAGACCTTGTCTGTTGAGTTTTTGCCATAATTTTGGATGCAGTATAGTCTGTACAGATTTACACTTGTCGCTTACCTAATTGTGGCCAGATTTTCTTTGTTCTGCAACAGATGGTTTTACTTCTACTTCCTCCCTATATATTTGCCATGAAATGTAGTTCCTGGAATACTAGTTGTATACTTATCTTAAAAAAATATTCGCCAATATCCTAAATCGATCCTGCCTGAGCAAGTACAACTGACGTGCAGATCTCAGCTCCAGGAACCCATTTAAGAGCATGAGTAGAATATCTCGCAATCTAATACTAAGACTCCCAAGATTCATTAACAATTTTCCATGTGTTTTGTACATTCTCTGATGGTAAAGTGACTAAAAAGCTTGTATACAACAGAAGCAGCCCAGTTTCAAACCTCAGCAAGAAAAAGAAAAAAATTTTCATCGAAACATTGAATTTTAAACAATTAGGAGATGATTCAATCAAGAAGCCTCGTGACTTCAGTCTCACTCCGTTCACATGAATAAAAATACAGCATTGATTACAAAACATCATTGGAAGGCTCTAGAAATGCCACATCTTGAGGAAAAGGGGGAAAATAAAAAGGTAGAAGTCCTTGATAATCAGCTGCAGCAAAGCTCCGTCAACAGCGTATTGGCTTTCCACAAAGCATTCATTGATTGCTTTGTTTCAGTTTAAGTAATCAAGTTGATTCGCAAGCTAAGTAGGCGATTGATCATCTATTATAGCTCGACTTCGTATGATTGTGTAGTGGTGATGATTCTTGCAAAGTGATGGTGGTGGTGAACCTTACTTAATTAGCATTGTATTTTTTTCCCGAGTAGGTGGCGTTTTCTACTGATCATTCGTCTGTAGCTTGTCATCATCGCCAGAAGTAAGCTGGAATGGGCAAGGGAGTATGTGTGTGTTTTTTTAGATGGATTTGGCTGAGGAGAAGTAGAAAGAAGTCTCTTTATTAAACACTCTACAGCATTTGTTTACTGTTACCTATCCGTTATATCAGTTTTAAAATTCGGAACAAAGCGTTTGTCTGGTACTCTATTTTTCTGTCACTCCTCTAAGGAGCATATCGGTTTTCCACAAAGCATTCATTACTTTGTTTCAGTTTCATTATTCAAGTTGATTTGCAAGATAAGTAGATGATTAATCTACTGTGGCTCGCAGAGGTAAACTGAAAGATCAGAGAAAGGTTCTTTAGATCTTAAATGATCTTATAGCCACTTTGCCCTCAGTAAAGATATTCCTGTTAAATATTCTTAAGACTGGATATACTGCGTGCCAATATTTATGGCCATAATTGCAATAATTTCAGCCTATAGATTTTGATTCCCAGTTGCACAAGTAAAACTGCTTAGCCAATGTATAAATAGCCTGCCTGTATAAATAGCCTGCTTGTGATGGCTCATATCATTTGCTTATTGTTGCCTATCTGCTCTATCAGTTCTGAAATTTGGTCTAAAGTATGGCTTAGGTACTCTTTGGGAGTTGTCAAGATTCGAACCGACTTAGCTCCAAATTTTAGCATATCCGTAGCCACAATCTCTATTAATTATTGACCTTTAATCTTAAAGTGAAGCGATTCTCCTTGCCCAAAATTGATGAGGTGCTTTTCATAGTCCTAATTATGATCGTTCTTGTTCTTAAACTAATAGATTCCTCCCACTGTTGCAGGCCACAAGACAACCGATCTATAAAGTTTTTTGAACAAAGCTTTCGATGAGGTACTTTTCATAGCCCTAGTATCAGTATTGTTCTTATACTACTGTTACGTTTTAACCTTTTCAAAACGTGTGAGTTCTTCTGAAACAAATTTATTATTACATTTATACAGTACTTTTATTAGCACAATTATAACTATATTGACTCAACTCTTAGTACTGATGTACCGCCTATCATATAGAATTGGCATTAATTTCGAATGCTCTAGAAAAAACTAAAACCTTCTTGAACCTTCTATTCAGATCCGTTAATTCAAATGTAAAATCTTTACACACAAAAACTGAACTGGTAACACAGTTAATAACACAGATATAAACGGCATTGACAGGGTGCATGTAGTCTTAACATTAATCAATAGAATAAATGCCATAATAAAATTTATACTTCTACACATACTAATGTTGGTGTATCTTTTCTTAAGGCATTTTTATTTTCATAATAATATTGTTATGAAAATGTTAAAGACGAAATTCACCACATCATGTATTTATTATGAGCTTTTAGCTATAACATTTATTGGCCTGTGTCAAGGCTTAATTACTGCTAAAATTAACTGTACTAATTAAGAGTGCTACCATTCGCATGGAGTTGCCAGTTCGATTACTTCTTGTGTTTATAAAATTAATTTAGACCATTTGAATTAACGTAGAAAAATCGAAGATTCTTGTCTGTACTAGAACATTCGAAACTAATGGTGAAATACTTTAAAAAAATTACGCATTCCATCTGGTGAGTTTAGTGACCATTTGGCTGTCAATAAGTAAATTCGCGTTCAAGCGTAAATAACAAGTGTTGTGTAAGTAAATAAAAACAAGACGAACTGTAAAAACAAAAACAAAGTAAAGTTTTATTTTAGCGCAATATAAACAGACTCAAACATTTTAAAAAGGTTAAAGCTTAACAACACGCTTCAAATTAATTTCTTGAAACCTTTACTCAAGTGTCGGCCACCAGATAAATTCGTGCAGCCTGTATAGTTACTCAGAGGAGCAAATGGTCGTAATAAACTTCCTAAAATTCGTTCTATTCTAGGCTAGCTTTTTTATTTCATTCCTGTATCCTCTCTTTGTAGCCTCTGTTTTTAATAAGCTTCTTTATGCCTTTGCAAGTCTACCTTTTTTGCGACTTCATAAGAACTCCACTCGTAAACTGTGTATATAAAGTCATCTTATGGCCTTCAGAGGCTGCGACCAATACATATTAACTTGCAACATCGGATTTCCTAGATTATAGTTTCCTACTCCGTAATTACCCGTATAGCTCCATTCGAGGTTTTGTCAGACCAGAAGTGTGATGCGCAGGCAGTGTGCATATCTGGGATTGAGTCCCAACAGAACATCTAGTTATATATGGAGTAGGCTATGTATCGGTTTAAATTTCATATCTGGCAATAATTATGTCACTCTATTCAGTACATTATCTTCACCCAATGAAATGAATCGATTTACGCTTGAGTAACGTTGGGATTTATTGGAAATTTATTATCATTTAAAGTCATTTTTTTCTAATGACGCTCATTCTCACCTTGGTGGGTACGTTAATTAGCAAAATTACTGGATTTGGGGCTCAGAAAACGCAAACGTGGTCTTACATAAGCCAATGCACCTAGTACGAGTGACTGTTTGGTGTGGCTTGTAGAGCGAAGGCATCATTGACTCATTTTTCTTTGAAAATGATAACCTATCGCACCATGATAACCGATATTTTTGTGCCCGCTCGTCATGGTACTGATGTGAACAAGGTTTGATATCAACAGGATGATGCCACTGGCCACACAGCTCATGTCACATTCGATTTATTGCGTCAAATGTTTTATGGTGATGTCAGTTGGCCGACAGGAAGCTGCGATATGACACCGTTGTATTATTTTCTGTGGGGAGCTGTTAAAACCTGAGACAATTGAGCATTTAAAGGCCAAGATTCGTGATACCATTGCCGTGATAAGACCCCATACAGTCGAGAAAGTGCTCGAAAATTGATTTGATCGAATGTGGTACTGTTTGGTAAAATTTCCAACCGTTTTTGTTTTATGGCATTTTTAATATTAAACTTTTAAATGGCGCACCTGATACATATATGCAACAACAACAAAAAAAAATTAAATTTAAGCCGTTATAGAAGCTACCTGGTTATATAATATGTACTTACGTAACTATTAAAAGGATTACTTTTAATAATTTTTCTAAAATTATCTCAAAAAATAGAGTTTCTTTTTATGGTTTATAAAATATTAAAAATTAAATTAGCAAATAACCTTTAGTTTCATTATTTATTTAAGCTTGTGCTTAAGAAATAAAATTATTATTTTTTAAAAGCTTCCTTTTATATGCGAATAAGGAAACTTTTACTTTCTCTTCTTATGAGTGTTCATAAATAAATAATTTCAATCATATTAGACTACATACACATACATATGATATACATACATACAATACGTACACACTATAGTATAGTGTACTATACTATAAATTCTTACTTTAATATAAAAACATAATTTTCCTATTGAATGAAAGGAAGAAAAAACTAAAAAAAAGGCATGAAAGCAATAACTTCCAATTGATTACATTACTCAGGCATAAAGTAAGAAAATCAAAAGGAAAAGAATTATTTTTTCTCTACTACTTTTTATAGGCCAAAATTGGCATTCTTCATGCCTTATAAGAGAGAGTATGTTGTATGTAAGTTGATGGTAGAGAATATAAAAAATTCATAAATTTAAATTTAAGGCACTAGGCCAAAAAATACACACACTTTATATATGTATGTCTGTGTATAGACTTACATAAACACTTGCACTCACTCTTCTTGTCAATAACTCTCCTTAAAGTGCTTTGAAAAGTTTTATAAGATGCCATTATTTTCTAGGCAAATTTAAAAACAAGCAAGAAAAAAAGAACAAAATTGAAAGGAGAGGAAAAAATCCCTAAAAACACTCAAAAGCTTAAATACACATCTGTGTATACTAACATAACATTTAGACATACAGTTGTGTCAAATATAATAGTAGAGTTCTATTAAAAAATATTTTTGTTTTATTAAAAAAATGAGCTATTTTTGTTAAATATTGTTTCGTTTTAAGCTTTTTAAAACGTTTCTTTTAAATGGTGTAGAACAGAACAAATAAAGCAAATTTGTTTCATGCAGACTATTACCAAATTATCTATTTATGCTCCCGAAAATAGTAACGAAAAAAAAATATTTTTATACATAATTTTATCGATAGGTCTTTCAATAGAATCCAAAAATTTCTATACTATCTCACACACACTTTGCTTTATTAAAACTTAAAGACGTTACCAGTCAATTAAAGATTCTTTATATACTTCGGATCATTTGAATACAGGTTAGGGATTGTAATGGTTCCGCCAAATAATTTTTTTTTTGAAAATGCTATAAAAAAAACTTCTGAATATTTTCTCAAATTTCTTCTTTTATTTGAAAGTAAATTCAAATTGTCAAAAGTCATTCAAATGGCTGCCTTGGTTGCCCATGCAGTAGCCTACACGATCGGTCTAATTTTTAAGCACAATATCGGTTGTGTGCAGCTGTATTTCACCAATGGCTTCACGAATATTGTCCTTTAAAGCGTCAATTCTCTCTGGCTTGTTGGCGTAACACTTATCTTTGACGGCACCCCACAAATAATAGTTCGACCGTGTCGAATCGCAGCTCCGAGGTGGCCAAAGCGCCGTCCTGTTGAAACCAAATGTTGCTAATATCCTCCTCTTCAATTTTTGTGAACAAAAATTCGTTCAACATGGCCCGATAACGATTGCCATTAACTGTAACGGCCACTCCTTGCTCATTTTCGAAGAAAAATGGCCCAATTATGCCTCTGGACCAAAATCCGCACCAAACAGTGACTCGTCTTGGGTGTACCGGCTCTTCAATGTATGCGTGCGGGTTTTCTGTGCCCCACGTGCGACAATTTTGCTTGTTTAAATACCTGCTAAGATCAAAATGAGCTTCATCAGAACATATCGCACACATCCTGCAACATTACCATGATTTTCAAAGTAATGTCGCAATATTTCCCAGCGCTGTTCAAGCGTTTACACAACCATATTCGTTCAGCGGAAGGATAAAACTAATTATCTGTCAAATCAGACATGAGCTAAGTGTTACCATTCACGAAATAAGTATTAGTTGAAAAAAAAAACGTTAGATGGCGGACCCGATACATAGTAAATAATTCCTCCATTTTTAGAGATCTGTATCCGATTTTGAAAGGTTCATACAATGTTTTACGCCGGCCACTAACGTTGTATGCCATAGTTTAAAGGTGGCCATAGAGAAAACTGTATCTGTAGTTTTAGTATTACTACATTTTTGCAGTGTGCATTGGAAAAAAAACTTAGACGGCAAACAACAACAGAAATAAACAATTGTAATGAGGAAAGCGAGATACGTCTGCTTTCATCAAAGCCTATCACATAACTGAATGAAGTTTTTGTTTACTTGTTATTCTGTTATGTTATGTAAGCCGAAAATGGGTGCATTTGAAATCGAGTAAATTTTCAAAGACAAATGA
This sequence comes from Wohlfahrtia magnifica, assembly GCA_023159175.1. Taxonomy (NCBI): domain Eukaryota; kingdom Metazoa; phylum Arthropoda; class Insecta; order Diptera; family Sarcophagidae; genus Wohlfahrtia; species Wohlfahrtia magnifica. The sequence continues at coordinate 3,180,091 of JAKWBJ010000046.1, read as the reverse complement.
AATTTAACTACAAATTTTTTTTAAGTTTTGTAAATCAAATAAGTTAATTTAAGGATAAATAAGCGAATTTATAGAAAAATAGTATCGAAGTCTTATTAGATTTGCAAATTATTGAATTGAAGTTTTATTCGATTTCAATTTCACTCGATTTCGGTTTACATAATTTACCCCATTATCTTTTTTTTCGTTCGGTTCAATAAATATACGTAGTAGAATATTCTTGTGCACGGGAATGCTTATCTGGCCATGTATCGGGTGAGCCATTTATCGGTTTAAAGTTGAACCAGTGGTTATTTCGGAAATATTTATGTCATTCTATTCTGTCACAAATTTCAGTATATTATCTTCACTGAACGAAATGGATCGATTTACGTTTGGGCAACGTTGGGATTTATTGGAAATTTATTTTCAAAACATATACTCGTACAATTGGTCGAAAATTGCACGAAAATGTCGTACAAAATTTGGTCGCAGAGAACGATCAACAGTGCCCGGTATACGCAAGTTTATTGCTAAAGTTCGTGAAACTGGTTTAATTGTTGATGCGCCAAGACGTCTTGTCATCGGTCTCAAAAATTGAACGCACCGGTTTACGTCGAATTTTACGAAAAGATTTCGGTATGAAGCCTTACGAAGTTCAACTGGTTCAAGAGTTGAAACCGCACGCTTCGGCTTCGCTTCGCTAGATGGGTCAACGAGAAACTGTACAATGATGTCGATTTTGTCAACAAAATCATCTTTTCGTATAAAGCTTATTTTCATTTTGGTGGGTGCATGAATAAGCAATATAGCAGTATTTGCGGCTCAGAAAACAGAAACGTGGTCTTACAGAAGCCAATGCACATATTACGAGTGACTGTTTGGTGCGGCTTGTAGAATGGAGCCATCATTGGCCACATTGGCGCAACAATTACGGTCAATGGAGACACCTATCGCATCACGATAACCGATTTTTTGTGTCCGCTCTTTATGTTACTAATGTGAGCGAAGTTTGGTTTCAACAGGATAATGCAACTTGCCACACATCTCATGCCACAATCGATTTATTGTGTCAAATGTTTGATGGCCATTTAATTAGCCGAACTGGTGATGCCAGTTGGCCGCCAAGAAACTGCGATTTGACACCGTTGGATTATTTTCTGTGGGGCGCAGTTAAAGACAAGTGTTATGGCGGCAAACCAGAGACAATTGAGCACTTGAAGTCCAACATACGTGATGCCATTGCTGAGATACATCTCTATACACGCGAAGAAGTATTCTAAAATTAGTCCGATCGAAACCGGTACAGTGAGGCCTGCCGTGGCAGCCATATGAATGAATTATTTCTAACCGTTACAATTGTACTTCACAACAACAAAATAAATTTGGCACAATTTCAAACCGTTTTTCTTTTATTGCATTTTTAAATGTAAACTTTTTAATGGCCCATCCGATACAGCTTAGTTGGAAAAATATTAATAATTCTCATAACTAATCGCTAGCAATGATCAATGCAACACTGATATGGAGATTGTGGGGCCCTTGCTTATGAGGGCTAGCTCTTGCCCCTCAGTGCTAGCTCGTTTTAGTTTAACGGGGACTCTTTTGCTGTTTGATGGTAGTTGGCCCGTTTATTATTTCTCGGTTTTGAAACGGATCTAGAACTTAAAACATTTCAATTTTGACTTCTGTTTAGCTAGGAGCAGCTTTACCTCCTCTATTTTGTTGATTTCATCATCCTTCTCTGCCGCATCTTCTAGATTACGTACCGTTTGTATTTGTGCGAGCTGTCTCCTGAGCTACTGCGAACGCAACAGTCTCTGCAAATGTTGTCATACAGCTAGTGTAACATCAGGGTCTCTCTGACGACAGCTTCGGTCTTGAGATGTTCTACTAGTGGGTGATTTTTCCCTGGATAGGTTAGCTGCACCAACCTCTCGATAATGCTGCTGTTGAACATTTTCAGATGATCTGGGGCAGGCAATCTGAGGTAGGTAGATGGGTGTGTTGCCTACCACACCACAGCTGCAAAACAACGTTTGATATTTTAGTGTAAGAAAAGTCAAATTGAAGTAGCAGCGCTACTAATATATTTCACCCAACTGTAACTACATACTTATATACATACATTCTTACATACATTTACGTATGTACATATATATTTCTTTATCAAATTTTGAAAACTGGATGAATAAATGTAGAAAAAAATAGAGAATAAAAAACTTGAGAAAAATAAAGTTGTTAAGTAGTGCTTTAGCAAAACGAAAAAAAAAAAAAATAGAGAAGAACTTAAAGTAAATGTGGCGAAAGAAATAAAAACTGGGAACAAAATTAAAAATAATAAAATTTAATATTTTTTTTTTCTGTCACAAAAGAGGATAAGGTTTATCTGCATAACTTCAATATATTCACCAATATATCATTCATACACTTACACAGATAAAAGATGACAGCCAAGAAAAACAACAATAAAATTTTTTTTTTTCAAAATTTTTAAAAGCCCTCATAAAAACATTGAGAGAGAGATATACGTAGATGATATACCATCATGTGTTCTTATGGCACTTAAATATTTTACAACTCATTGCAGATGGAGCGATGAAAAGAATCAATCAAATAAATTTTCAATTTTTCGTTCCTTTCTTCTTCTTTCTACTTATTCATACAATTATCATAGCTTTTCAGATCTTAACTTGGCCATCATCATCATTATTATCGTCATCATAATATTTCCTTTCGTTTTTATGCGAATATATATGGAAATTTCATTCAACCAATTTATACAACTTACGCAAATATTTGTGTTGCTTTAAAGAAAAGAGGAAGAAGAAGAAAAACTAATGAAAAATTTTGATGGCGGTTGGTAGATACTGCCATCATGAAAGTATCTGCAAAATATTCGCATACAAACCAATACCTTCATTCAACAGTACATACACAGGGGGACAAAAATTACCTCATAAAATCACAATAAATTCTAAATTTTTAAAAACTCATTCAAATTTCATTTGATTTGATATTTTCGCAAAAGATACTTTTTGTCTTGAGCAATAATATAACATTTTTTATATTTTTGTATTCATATTTGTACAGTGGTGATCTTATAATTAGAAACGATATTTTAAGCAAATAAAATCGAAGTATAACTTCCTTTAACACCTACTCTCTAATTAGAAATACCGTTATTCGACGAGTAGACAATCAACATTGTTGTCGATTCAAAACATGTCAGGTTTAAAGTTTTCTATGAAAAAAAAATCGATTATTTTCCAAGTAAAGGGTCCGCCATCTAGCGTTTTTATTTTCAACTAGTGCTTATTTCGTGAATGGTAACACTTAGCTCATGTCTGATTTGACAGATAATTAGTTTTATCCTTCCGCTGAACGAATATGGTTGTGTATACGCTTGAACAACGCTGGGAAATATTGCGACATTACTTTGAAAATCATTGTAATGAATCATTGACAGAAAACCCGCACGCATACATTGAAATGCCGATACACCAAAGACGAGTCACTGTTTGGTTCGTATTTTGGTCCAGAGGCATAATTGGACCATTTTTCTTCGAAAATGAGCAAGGAGTAGCCGTTATAGTCAATGGCGATCATTATCGGGCCATGTTGAACGAACTTTTGTTCACAAAAATTGAAGAGGAGGATACTAGCAACGTTTGGTTTCAACAGGACGGCGCTGTTTTGCGCTCTGTTTTTGAAGATCGCATTATCAGCCGCAGAGCTGATGTCGTTTGGCCACCTCGGAGCTGCGATTTGACACCGTTGGACTATTATTTGTGGGGTGCCGTCAAAGATAAGTGCTACGCCAACAATCCAGAGACAATTGACGCTTTAAAGGACAATATTTGTGAAGCTATTGGTGAAATACAGCTGCACACAGTCGATAATGTGCTTAAAGATTCGACGTAAAGTTTTTGCGCTAATTTCTTAGTTTATGTTATTATTAGTGATTAATTTAGTATAATTTGAAAAGCAATAGATTAACTTGAAACAAATTTGAGACGTTTTAGTTCTTTAAATGGGCAAAAACAAGTCATGTATTCCAAAACTTCGGGATATAATTGTGCTGTGTTACCAGAAGGAAAAACTTTCCATGTCGGCTATCGCAAAAAGGTTTTCCTGCTTTAAAAAAATTGTATTAAGTGCAATCCATTTGTACAATGAAACAAAAAAGTTTGAAATCCCCACCAGGAAGCCTAGGGCTAGAAAGACCACTCCAGCAGACGATAAATTTATTTGTAGGGCCAGTAAGAGAAACCCATTCTTATCATCGCACGAAATAATGGCTGAAATTGAACAACGAAACTCTGAAATATCCACGCGGCGGCGGATCTATTATGGTCTGGGGTGCTTTTTCTTGGCTGGCGTGGGTCCAATTGCGAGAATTCAGGGAATAATGAATCAACATCAATAGAAAAGCATTTTATAAAATGTAATGGAACCATATTCCTTTGAGAATATGCCCGTCCATTATATTTTCCAACATGATAATGACCCAAAGCACACTTCAGGGTTACTGAAGAGTTGGCTTTCGGCTCAAAATATTGATGTTCTGCACTAGCCACTTCAAAGTCCTGATCTCAACCCAATTGAAAACTTATGGGCAACTGTTTAGAGAGACCTGAAGGACAAAACTCTACGAAAAACATATCCCAGTACACATACCATCGTTTAATAAGAAGTTTACCGAAGAGACTAGCTAATACTGTCAAAAATAAGGGTTATCCAACAAAATATTAAAAGACATGCCCATTTTGTTTGACTTTATGAAGATATTTTCAAGTTGTATATACATTTGTTGTTTTGTTTCTAATTATGTCACCAAACCGAAATTGATATTTGGTTTCACTAAACTTTCTTAAAAATTTTATTGATGCTGTGAATTCTTTTATTTTAAAATTAATACTGATTTGTTACTTTGCAATTTTTCGTTATTAGTTTTAAAATAAAAAGCATAGTTTTTAAAATACATTAACAAATATGTGTGCTGCTAAGTTGGTTCTCATTATAAGGCCACCACTGTATATAAGCATGATGAAGTTCTTTTCAAATTTGAAATTAAATAGCAAATAAACTCGGTAAACTATAGGCAATAAAGTGAATATTCTCTCATGGCAAGTAGCGAATGATAAACACACAAAAAGTGCTTTGTGTTTAGGTGAATTAAACACTCTTACAACTCTTGTCTTACAACTAAGAAAGATTTTATACGTCGAAAATGGCAATCGTAATATTCAAAGCATATAAGGGATCGGGTGGATGACTGCTCGATCAGCCCGGAAGCGTCATTCGGAGTAATTTCCAGAAGAATATGCTCTACTTTGTGTCTGAAAATAGCAATGTCTCCAATAGGCCGTCGACGAACTTGTTCAGGCCCAATAAAGAACTAAAAGTTCGTATTTGAATGTTTGCCGAAGCAACACATTCACAGACAATATGCTCTGTCGTCTCCTGCTCTCCCTACACAGGCGACACTCCGCATCAGCCACCACATCCATGTCGAAGAGGTGATATCTAAGACATAAATGACGCGACAGAAAGCCAATAAGTCTCCCAATAGTCGTTTTACCCATATGGCGCATTAGCCAGCTTCGCCTTCCTCAGACCCGGGCATTGTACCCAGTATTTCGAGCGTAGCCCACGCTTTCATTCGTCGATTTTCCGCCTGGCGGTGGACCAGCTAATATCACAGCACAGTAGTGTGTTGCATGGACGAGCCCCGCCTTGCTAGTTTATCAGCGAACTGGTTTTCCAGAACACCAGTATGCCCAGGGACCCAACAAAGCGTTACCCTGTTCCTCAATGCCAGTTTGTTGACATTCGTAAAGCACTCGAGTACCTGTCTCTAGTCTATATACTCCGATGAAAGGGCCCTTAGTGCCGCTTAACTATCGAACTATATATTAATAGAAGCACACCTGATTTCACGCTCTAAGTGCTCAGATGCATAGATGGAAATAGCCTGAATCTCAGCCTGGAAATCGGTGGGTTATTTTCCCATGGGTTCCCAGGCTTTGGTACTGAATATCCTTGCACCCAGGCCCACTATCCATTTTAGATTCATCTGTGTACCAATTGTGAACAACCGGGGTCTACTTCAAAGACTTTATGGTCCCACTTCCCATGTTCATGAATAGCAACCTCGAAACTGCGACCGAGCTATTTAAAGTCGGGCATAAGCTAAGAATGCTCATGTGACCCCTATGGTCCGTGAAGCTAAGACCGCCACGTGTCAACAACCTGAGGGCAACCAGAGCAGCAGATTTCACAACAAAGATATGCGGTCAGACTAGTAAAAGCCTCCATGGCCACAGTAAGACAAGTTCGCACTGTACCCGTCTCTGAAGCCTCGTGCATCTATTTATGAAAATCTATTTATCTTCAGCTTTGGGCCACCATACAATCGATGCATAAGAAACTATTGGTCTAATTGTCATTGCATACCACTAATAGATGATCCTATTGTTAAGACCATAGGTTTTGCCGATAGGACCATGACAAGCCCATATTGCCCGTGTAGCCTTACCTAGAACAGCATAAATAAGTACTTGTTCCAATTAAGTCTCATGTCGAGGGTAACCCCCCAGGTATTTCACCTCTTTTGACAGTCCAATTTTAGTTAACTTCAGTATAATAGGCCCCAGCCTCAATTTCTAGAAATAGAAGAGAATAGCTGTGATGTTTGAACCTTTATCAAAAGGAACCAACTACCAATAGCAATGTTATCGAGAAATTTTTTTGTTACTTCTGTTGGGAGCATATGCCCCCACAAAGCATATATGCCTTACTGCAATATCTATTTAACCAGGTGATCTGCCTACTGTAGAGGACAGATAGAATGAAAGATGGGACTGATATCTGTCGTTGCCTAGAAACAACAATTTCTCTGAATTTCGTCGTAATGCTGAGGAATCGCTGCTTATCACAGACTACTGCTTCCTGTACTTATCAAACCTCCTACATTGCTTAAGAGCAGAATTTTATGAAGATTTATTTCATTAATTATCTGATGTGGTATTATTGATTCTGACGTAGTACTTAAAAAATTGAAAATCATAACTCTAATTTGAACGATGAGATATTGCATTTCTCTGAGGCTGCAATATAAGCATTCCAATTCTGCAAATTGTGATCAATTCCGAAGTATGCATGCTGCTGAATTCAGTAAACAGTATTTTTTTTTGAATGCTCATGTTATTATGACATTTTTTAATACAATATTTATTAACATGCACACACGATACTTAGAACTATTTTGTTGGCTGTTCAAATTACTCTAACGAATTACCTTGTGAGTAATATTTTTGATGGCTCTTCTCCTTTTTGTCTTCTTTTTCTTGTTATTTTTAGTTATTATTCAGTTATTTGCCGGTAAATTGTGTTTTTAAATACTAAACAATTCTAGGAAATTAAATAAAAAATTAGAGTGGACATGAACCTTATAATACATTTATTACATTCTTACAATTTTGTATGGCGAATTATGTAATTCTTTTCATAATTGGTATTAAACTGTAGTCTAAACGTGATATAAACTGTATTCATTTATATATATGGTCACCTTAATTGCCACAAATGTATTGACATTTTATTTGTCTTTGTAACTAACTATGTATGTAATGGTCTGTAATGGCGAATTATGCAATTCTTTTCATAATTGTAGTCTGAACATTATATAAACTGTATTAATATATATATATGGTCACCTTAATTGCCACAAATGTATTGACATTTTATTTGCCTTTGTAACTAACTATGTATGTAATGGTCTGTAATGTAAGTATGAGTGTATTACAAATAAATTGAATTCTAATGCAAATTAAGGTAAAAAGTAATAAAAAGAATGTGGTTGTATATACAAAAAACAAAAAAACAAAATAGTAAATTATTATTAAAGTCTCCTGACAGTGTGTCAGATCAGATACTTACTATCTAATATGCCCACAGACATACGAACAGACGTGCTGTCTTGTTTGGTAAACTGATGGAATAGATGGCTGGTTGGTAAGTTGATTGAATTGGTTTCAGTGAACACAGACGACTTGACATTAAGAAAGTAAAGACATGATGACCATGCTGGAAAGGTCTTTTGTGACATAAACCACAAAATTAAGATATTTATACAAAATTGTATACAAACTAAAAGCACAAATGACTCAGGAACGTGTTGGTAGGCAAAAAAAAAAAAAACAACTTTTTTCTTAAAACACTTGCACTTGCCTAGGAATACAGACGAATAACGTAGGTGGCTTCCTTTGAATACATTTTGGTAATCTTTCCAGGGGAGATGGATATCAAATTGCTTTTGATTAAGCTATAATTAACAATTAACAATAAAGAATGATAAAATAGAAATATATATTAAAGCAACATGAGAGAAAACCTTAAAAATTGTTGAGTTTAATTGATGATGACAGAGCAAGAAAAATAAATGGCAAATTGACCTTTAAAATAAAATATAAATTATTTAGAATTTTTTTTTTTTTTGTTTTTGTTTTTAAATTTAAAACACGCCTTCCCCTGATGAAATCTGCCTAAAATTTTCCACAATGTGCCTTTTTGCTACAGTGAGGGGAGTTACGACCCAAATTTAAAAAAAAAAAACAAGTTTGCCCATACATATAAAGCACACCCTATTATGGCAGAATGAGGCACGCTTTCTTCTGATGCAATCTGCCACAAATTTTCCACAATGAATTTTTTGGCTATGAAGAACACTTCTAGGACGAGTTAGGTCTAAACTTTACAAGAAATTTACCCATATATTTCCAAATAATTTCAAAAACTTGTTATTTTGAAAATAAAAAGCTTTCTTTGCTGTTGGCGTTATAGTATGTGAGTCCATTTTAAAATTAATTACGTCTCGAAGTCCTTAACAGTTACATAAACGGGATGTGTACAAAAAAATAAATAGGTTAAGAGTTTTTTGTCGAAATTTTCAAATAAAAATTTTTTTGAAAACACTTATTTGACAAACTGTATTTATCTTTTAAAGAATTTTGTTTTGTTTTGCATATTTGAACAAATATGTAGTCCATTTGCTAGGTAATAAACGTTTTTAACATTTTTACTTAATTACAGTTTGGCTTAATTGATCAAAAAAAATGCAGTTTTATTTTATTTTGTTGTTGTTGTTGTTGTTTTAGTGTTAACATTTTACAAATAATTATGGTATTATATTGCTTTGCTATAAACAAAAAGAACCAAAATTACATTTACATAAGAATTGTTTTTCAAATATATAGTTTTGTGGCCTCATTTAAAAACTAAACTGAAGTTTAATACTTAGATTTGCAATAGAAAAAATATGTAAAAAAAACAAAACCAATTCATACACAAATAAATGGTTTTTCTGCATAAAGTTAAATGCTGTAAAATAAGTGTATTTTTTTCCTCCTCTTATTCGTATATACATTAGCCAACAATAACAAGAACAAAAAATTTTCAATATAGTTTACGTTGCTATAAATATGACCAAAAATCACAGTAGGAGACCCCAAAACAACATATTTAAAAGCAAACAACTAAATCAGCCTCCTAATGATACTCTGGCACAGCCTCCATCCATGTTCGAGTGCCACACAACATAAACAAAATTTTAGAGATATTGCTGCTGGTGTTGTTGCTGCTGTGCCTACAAATAAATAAATCTCTGTGTACTTTAGATGGACTCCAAATACGTAGTACAGAGACGACAAAACATCATATTTAGTAAACAACAACGAACAACCAACAACAAACAACAAATATATAAATCGTAGAGAAAACATATCTCAACATATGTATGCACAGAAAAAAAAGGCAAAATGCGGAATCAATGCATGTGAACATTTAACATTAAAATGCATTTAAATGTTTTGTATTTAAATATCCTCACACAAATGCACAAAGAACTACAGAAAGAGAGAGAGAGAGAGAGAGAGAGAGAGAGAGTAGAAGTGTAATAAAATTAAACTACAAACTCAGTTAAATGCCTAAAATGCTAATACACATAATCAGGGTTCAAGTCTGGAATTCTTTTTTTTTGTTCCTTTTTATTGTCGAACAACTTTCAGGCTCAACAAATAATGTTAGAAAACTTTATTTATCTGTGCGATATTATTGTTGTTGTTGCTGTTGTTGTTCGACATTAAATGCTTTATGTGCTACATAAATTATCGAAATGCATTTTCTTTCTAAAATGGCCTCCTTCAACAAAATGTTGTTGTTTTTTGTTGTTGTTTACGACTTATATTTTAAAATCATTAAACAGTTTACACAAGTTATTGTATTTGGCCTATGCTCCTTTTTTCTTTGAAAATTCTGAAAATATATTTTATTGTTGTTTTGTATATATCTCTCCCACATGGAATAATTATAAAAAAAAGCACTAATTAGCGTAGAATCCAAAATCAAAATGGATAGAGCAGAGCTTGTATATTTCAGCATAACCTGAGATTCGCAATAAGCAATTGTTCGCTATAAGCGAAGAATTCTCGGAACAAACAAAAATGCAAAAGCGGCGAAAACAGAAGAGAGCAAAAGCAAAAATAAAAGAGAACAAAACAAAGTTATTCTCTTTAGATACTGCTAAAGGTTTGCTCTTGATATTACAGGCAAACCTTAGAGCGTATATGACCAGATAAGCTCGCCTGAGTATTATCTGTCTGAGAATTATCTTCTCCGTTTATGTAGATAACCAAATGAAAGCGAATAGATAATAACAAATAATCAACAACTTCATTAAATGGTGTGAAAGATGTTGCTTTGCATATTAAAATTTGTATTTGTTCACCTTTTTAATTTTTCTCTTCAATGCACTCAGCAAAAATTCACTAACACTACTACACAAATTTATTTGCTTTTGCTCACCCCTGCCTTAAAGATTCAATGATTGCCTGCCATAAACTTAGCGATGGGTGAACTCTGTGAGTTCGTTTTCGTTTCACTTCCATTAGTCGTTTTGGAATGTTTGTCAAACGTTCGAGGGTGATGTTATTATCGAATGTCGTGGTCAAGCGGATTGTTGACATTTTTTTTTTTTTTTTTCATCAAAATAGTGGTTCTGATCGTCATAATTATCGTGCACTTCGGTTGTATGAGTTTCTGTTGCATTTTTGATTGAATAGGTACGTAAATAAACTGAATTGTCGCATTTGGAGTGAGGATAATCCACTAGATAGAAAATTACTTTTTGGTAAGCTTTATGAGCTAGGGGAGTTATACATTAGATTGGTTCGAAAAAACAAATGTGCCAATCACCCCCTAGGATTAAAGATAATGTGAAAACAATTCCAAAAATAATTTGTTTCTTTTTACCATGCGTACAAATTTTGCCCTTTTAGTATTTCGCTGACTGTGTCGCCATTTTTAGTCCGATCATAACATTTTGTATACCGGTGTTCGGTAGGAACCGAGTTTTTAAAAGTCATGAGTAGAATTTGGCGTGTTAGTAAAAAACTATTATTCTTACAGTGCCATGAACACTGGTATATAAAATGGTATGATCGGACTAAAAATGGCGACACAGTGAACAAAGCAAACTAATCCGTATGTCTTCAAAAACAATGATGGTCAGAATGTTACTTTCAATGGTGAACGGTATAAGGACATGATTAAAAATGTTCTTCGTACTTCAATTGATGGCATTAATCTTTTTGACCGGACGGAGAAACTTGCCATGTAGCACGTGTCTACGATTAAATATATACATACATAATTCCCGTGACATCCCAAGTGGGACAAGGGGGACTTCTCTAAAGCAATGAACTGCATCCGATTCTATTTTACGACTCATTGGAGTTAACCTAACGACGGCACCGAACGCATTAGTTATAGACGTTTTTCTTAGCGTAAATACTTATAAACAGTCGCTAACAGTTCTATGAGGTGATACCGCTATTGAAAATTGTCTGATGGTCTGGTCTATTCTATATCTGGTATTGCACCGACGACCTCTTGGATGGTAGCGGCCACACGTGCTTCATTTTTTTACTCAAAAAAAAATTTTTTTTCTGATGAAAGAGTAATTTTTCATGTAATAGTTCAGTTTATGGGCCACCAAGATCGATGATTCAACCCATTAAAATATTTTCTTTACGGGTATGTAAAGTCATTTGTCCTGTCACTTGTCTACGTTGTTAAACTAGAGACAATCGACACCTGGTAATCAACATTCGAAGAACGAAATACGGTCACATATGTTGAGAAGAGTTTGTAAAGATTAATTTCTAGATTCCACGCCAGCCGTGGCGGCAACATAGTCAAAATCATAGTCAAAGAAAAAAATTGTATCATCGGCTTACGAATTTGTCTTGGAAAATATATAAATAAAGACTCCTTTTGAAAGTAATTGATCGATTCCTGTAATATTAATAAATATGTCGTTTAATAAACAATGGATTGGTTAGAAATCTCCCGCTGTAATACTTATTAAGACATAAGATAATAATCACTTAATTTGTGTGGAGATATATAAATTACTCTTTGTCCCGATCCCTGAGATGAACGATAATACATATTATGGGAGGTGCCACGCCCACTCTTGACTTTACAAGCATTCAGGCCGAAATTCAAATACTTCCACTATTACCGCTCCCAAGATAATAATATCAACTATGCAAGGGGAGAGCCACATCTACTTATCAGTCACTTATTTTGACTAATGATTTTTATTAACCACGATTTTTATGATATTTACAGACAAATAAATATTGTTACGAAAATAAAAATGCCTAAAAAGAATATACTATACACCACATCAGGGCCTTTAAAACTGTATTCTGAAATTTTGGTATCTTTGGTAAAGTCTACTGTTGCATATATTTGGTACAGTTTGCACTTAAATCAAAATCGGTTAAGTCGTTTTCAAGTTCTGATGAAATATATTGACATAACTACCATATTTTGGGCGAAAAATTTCTCACGCCCAAAAAAAAAAAAAAAATTGAGCCCGATTGAAAAAAACTGAAAACAGATTTGAATCCAGCGTTTTTTGATGTAGACCAGTGTTATTTAAAAAATCATTATTCTTAATAAAGGATATATAAAAATCCTTTTTTATTTTTACTCACTTTTGGAACTTTTATTTTATTTGTTAAGTCCTTTATATATTTTAATTTCTTCTAATTTTCTGTTAAATTGGCACCCCTTTAGTTTTTATGTCCTTTTGTACATATCTTTTAAAAGTTTTAATTGTTGCTCATTTTGATTTTTCAAATTTGAATCCTTTTTATTTGTGAAATTTTGTTTAACTTCCTTGAATTTCTTTTTTATCGAAAACGAAAATTTTGCTTCTTTTTTCTTACAACGTATCTTTTGGTTTTCTACCAATCGAATCAAACTTTTTACTTACAAACAGGCTTGTCAGATCTGGCGATTTATCGCCAAATGTGGCGATTTTAAAAGTTAGTTGGCGTCATAATTTTTGCTTTGGCGACATGCCGATTTTTTGGCGATTTTTTTGGCTATTTTTGACAACAAATACGAAAAATGAAAATTACTATTTTGGTATTTTTATGTATTAAATTCGTGAACATGGTGTATTTTAATATGTCTTCAGTTGTGTTCTCGGCAACAAGAAATTTGTGGTTGCCTTTATGGAACTGAAACTAATAGATTTTCAGGTTTCACTTTACCTATGTAATACAATTTTCAGCAACTGGTAATGAAATAAATTCATAAATGATACGAAAAACACTGTCTGCTTGAAAAATTCATACATATTTCTCAAGATTATGAAGCATAACATTATTCAAATGGTCTATTTCTCTTCTTTCTAGATTTACAGAAAAGCTTAAAATCGGATAGTATTCGGATAAGTTATTAGCTTATAACTGTATGCATGTACGAAAAACTGGTTTTTCAACCTTAAAAATAGTTTTCATAAACTACAAACTACATATTTTATAATAAACATTGTACACTTTTGTTTTTACTAATATTTTTCCTTAAATAATTAGCAAAGTATATATTATTACGAAAATAAGGTTGGGCACCACAGCGTTTATTACATCGCTAAAATAAATAAACAAAAGCTGCAAGAACAACTATACGTGCTGTTTACAAATAACCAAATCTACAACAACAACCATTAGCAGAGATAAAATAAATAAAAATAACACGGCAACAACAATAATTAAGCAGCAAAGAAAACAAGTAACAGACAATAAACAAGCAACAACAAATACTAAGAGCTGAAAGAGGTAGATGTTCACATACGCAAGGCTACAACAGAACTAAAAAGAAAGAAGTGGAATCTACCTGAAATATCGAAAAGTTCGAGAGCTTTCGATGTGTTGCTTACTCAGTCATATAAGAAGCACATCGATGCGAACATCAATCAGTTTATGTTTCGTAAACTCAGCGAGCGAATGTGTTATTGGTGTGAAGAGAGTTTATAAGGAGTAAACTCGTGAAGCTAGTAGTGAAGTAAAAAAAAAAACAGTTCAGCTAACTCAGTAACTCTTTTCTGAGCTAAGTGTGTATAACCTCTGGTTGAAAAGGTTCTGATCGAAGGTAAGTTATAACTACGATCGGGTTCGAAGATCTTTAGGAAGACAGATCTGTGGAGTAATTGTTGTTGTTTACAAGATTGTAAGCAGACAGAATAATTAAGAATAAAAATTGTTATTGCCTGTAAAAAGATTACCAGCAGTGGTGCACATAACTGTGTTGAATAAAGGATTTTTAATTAAAACCAAACACAAAATTCATTTTATTTTAACTACAATCTATGAACTCAGACAAACGCGTTTTTAAAAATATTATGTCGAATTTTTTTCCACTTTTGGCGAATTTTCACGTTTCGGAATATGTTACTTTTTATTTAATTTTAGAATGTTTTTTTAATAAAAAAAAATATACCCAAATTTTGCTGCCAAAATATAGAAAAAGATTATTTGGCGATTTTGGCGATTTTTTAAAATGAATTATTCGAAAAAGCTTAAAAAAATTCTGACAACCCTGCTTTCAAACCGAAAAATTTGTAAAACTAAAATTCGAAAGCCTGCTAAGATTTTATAATTTTTCTTTAAAAAAAAAAAAAAAAAAAAAAAAAAAAAAAAAAACAACTTTACAATTTTATAGTACTATAACGTAAGGTCTTGATTAGCAGAAAAAAAAATTAACTTTTAAACGTTTATTACACATGAATAATAATTTCCAGCATTAAATTATATCGCGTTAAATTACAACAAAGTCCAATAATTGGACAATTCACTGTACGTATATAATTCTCCTTAAACGTACATAGGCATACAGTAAAAATCGGTTGAGCTGTATAGCTGTCTATAGACGTCAAAGAAACTTTCACTTGTATACATATGTACATGTTTTTATGTATGTATGTATTTTTGTACATAAATTAAGTCTTCGACGTTCTTAAAAAAAGACCCCGTAAATAGAAAATTCGTTGCCGTAGTTTTTTTTTTAAATTTTTAATATTTTTATATTTGTAGGTACATATGTAAGTATTTAAATTAAAAAAAAGGCTGATTTCTGTTGCATGCCTCACTTAGACACGTTTTCACTATAAATTTTAATACAAAAACAAACAAAGAAAAATAAATTTCATATGAAAAGTGTACATGAAACCTTTAAATCTTTATTTACATGGTAAACTTTACAAGTGCGCTTGCATTGGCATTGTTAAACAGCAAAACCAACGATAATAACAAGTAATAACAACAAGTAGAGTAAAAACAATAGGAAATATTATGACAAAAACATCATCTACAGAATAGATTCATCATATTGTTGTTGTTGTAATGTCACATTACGATGGAGACTACAATGACCAACGTCAAGGATGACTTGTATTACTTCAACTTTACACTTTTTGTTTTTGTTTTAATTTTTTTTACTTCATTGTCTACACTTTTGCTGTTGCTGCTCCTACTATTTTTTCTCCATGTGTATGTGCTATAAGGTATGACAAAAGATATGTATAACGCCATCATCATCTCTTATATAAACAATGGCAACAACAGAACACTGATATGTAAATAAAATAACATGTGTATGTACATATATAATGTCAGCAAAACCAACAGCAACAACTAAAACACAATAACCATTCTTAAGTGTAACATGAATGAATGACTGATTGTTGTATGTATGTTGTTGTTGTCTTTATGTCTTTTTCTTTACCACCATAATTGTTGCTAATGCTGTTTTTGTTGTTGTCATTGCTTTTGTATAGAGATTTGAGTAATAGTATCAGGTTGCATGTGATGTCTTTGGCCTTCTTAAAATACAAACATAAGCCTAAGACACGTAAATGCTAATGTGTTAGTAGAGTAGAATAGAGTAGAGTAGTATTCTCATATATTAGATTCGTTCATTATATTGACAATTTAGCTTAACAATAGACAGACGGGCAGACAGATACACACACAGCAGCAGCAGCAGTAAAACAAACAAGTTGTTAAAGGATATTAATATCTACTGTGTCGCTGTCAATTAAGGGATCATCTGGAAAGGATTTTAACAAAACAAAAACAAAAATAAGCCAGAATAATAAGAACCAAGCTTTTATTTATTTTTTCTTCGGCTTTTTAATATTTATTTTTTTTTCATATTTAAATTACAAAAATAATAGCAACAGCAGCTGTTGATTGACAACGCGCATTTTATTGACGCTGTACATAGTGAACACAAAACAAGTTTAAGCTATTGTTGCTTCTTATTGTTGCATGACATTGTTGTTAAGCGCAGTTGTTTTGCAATTTTGAATAATTGAAAACAAATTTGTTCTGTTAGTTAGTTGTTGCTGCAGCAGACATGATACATCACCTTCATCAATCCATCATCAACAATTCTTCTTTCTAGTTTTTCTTTTTAAGCATTTTTTGTTATGTTTGTATGATTATGCCATAAAATGTTTTGTCTGCTGTATTCCCTTATCATAGTGGCAAGTCATGTTGTGTACCGTGTTAGTTTTTGTTTAAAGTATTTTTCAAATTAAAGGCTGTATATTGTTTAATAATATTCAATTAAAACTTCGTTTGTTTAAAAATGTTATCCAATATAAAAAACCTCATTCATATATCGGATATGTTTTTTAGAGTTGACAATACTGCTATATTTGACAACAAATTTAACAGCTGATATTTGCTTTTAGTTTAGTTTGGCTTAACCATTTCATGTATTTGTTGTTTATATACAACATCACTATTTGAGAGTGATGTGAGTGAATATCTACCGATATTTTATTTTTTAACGAAGTAATTTAAAGCGAAGATTTTTACCCTCAGATTCGATTTCTACTTATTTTGCTGACGCAGAAAAAATGTTGAATTTCTTACTATAATTTTCCTTCGGTCAAGTCTGATGATGTTTTAGATATTTATTTTGGACAAAAATAGGTGTCTAACTTTTTTAGAAAAACTGAAGAGAATTCAGTAAACATTTTTTTCCAGTTACAATAGTTTAGCGTCAATTGTCTCTGGCTTGTTGGCGTAACACTTATCTTTGACGGCACCCCACAAATAATAGTCCAACGGTGTCAAATCGCAGCTCCGAGGTGGCCAAACGACATCAGCTCTGCGGCTGATAATGCGATCTTCCAAACAGGGCGCAAAACATCGATTGTAGCTTCGGCTGTGTGGCACGTGACGCCGTCCTGTTGAAACCAAATGTTGCTAATATCCTCCTCTTCAATTTTTGTGAACAAAAATTCGTTCAACATGGCCCGGTAACGATCGCCATTGACTGTAACAGCCACTCCTTGCTCATTTTTGAAGAAAAGTGGCCCAATTATGCCTCTGGACCAAAATCCGCACCAAACAGTGACTCGTCTTGGGTGTATCGGCTTTTCAATGTATGCGTACGGGTTTTCTGTGCCCCAAATGCGACAATTTTGCTTGTTTACCTACCTGCCAAGATCCAAATGCGCTTCATCTGAAGAGATGATTTTTTTTTGGCAAAATCAAGCGTATACACAACCATATTCGTTCAGCGGAAAGATAAAACTAATTATCTGTCAAATCAGACATGAGTTAAGTGTTACCATTCACGAAAGAAGCACTAGTTGGAAAAAAAAAACGTTATATGACGGACTCGCTATAATAAAAAAATTAGACGCTATTTTGAGACTATAATTTATTTGTTGTATATGTATATACAACATGGTGCATAAGCGGGGTGTTTCTTTTAATATTTTTTATTGTAATATGTGTTACTTTTACAATATTTTCCAGTCCTTTACTTACTTTTTTTGACACTTAGCCAATTTGAAACGAAAACTGTTTAACAGCAAAAGGAATGCAACAAATTCTTGAGTTTGATTATGATGACTCTGATGCTGGGGCAGAAACTGATATTATTACTGGTAAAAATTCATGCTGATGAAGCCAACATTTCTGGTGATATATGTGAAAAGAATTGAATTGCCCGATTAATTACAAATCAGGGTTTACAGCTGAAGGAAATAGACTATACAATTCTTGAGCATTCTAGAAATAGGGTGGAGTATCAAAAGGTGCGGCTAATAAATATAAAATATAGAAAACTATGAAATAATCCAATAGAAGATGTATAATCCCCTTGAAAAACGTCAAAATACTTTAAATATAATCAAAATATTTTTTTTCTCCGTCACTCCTCTAGGGAGCATATTGGCTTTCCACAAAGCATCTATTGCTTTGTTTCAGTTTTTTTTTAATCAATTTGATATTTCAAACTAAGTAGATGATTAATCCGCTGTAGCTTCTTCCATATGATTTTTTTTTTGTATAGGTGAAGATACTTGCTGATTGGTGGTGATCTTTACTTGAGCATTGTAATTTTTTCCCAGTAGGTGGCATGTTTTTCCTGATCATTCGTCTGATGTCAGAAGGGTCAGGGGCGCTTTTTTCTTTATTTTTTTTTTTTTAAATGGAGTTGTCTGGAGGGAAGAAGTTGAAGCCTTTTTTATTATTAAATATTCGAAGCCACAATTAAATTTTTCTTCGTTATGTCCTCTGCTGGGGCTCGACCCTGGGTCACTACACCATGCCACCCCCAATAAATTAATAATTAAAATATCATCTAATAAAAAACATTGACATTTTTACTCCGTTTATGTGCCACGTTGTATGTGTACAACATTTTCTGAAAACTACACTTCGAGTGTAAATTGAACTTTTGCTTGTGTTTTATCTTAGTTGACCCCAATCTAGTTGGAAACAAAGTTTATAAAACTATAGTTGCCCTAACAAAGATTGGTGTATGAGAGGGTTAACATTTCATTATGGATCGTCTTACGCCGCTGTCAATTAGCCGAATGTATAGAAGCAAAGATTGAAAATTTTATTTTGCGATGAGGCCCATTTTAGGTAGAATGGGTACGTAAATGACCAGAATTGGAGTGAGAATAATCCACAGGCTTTTGTTGAAACACCATTGCATTCAGAGAAAATTACTGTTTGGTGCACTTGATGGCCTGGCGGAGTCATTAATCCATATATTGTCAAAAGCGATGATTTTCAGAATTTTACTGTCAATGGTGAACGGTATACGACATGATTATGTGGTTTCAACAGGACGGAGCTACATGCCACACAGAGAGTGCTACAATTGTTGTAGTCAAATTAACTTTTGATAAAAAAAAGTAACTTTACGTGGTGGATTAATTAATTGCTCACCAACATTGTGTGATATAACTCCACTAGAATATTTTTTTGCGGTTAAATACCTAGAAGAGTTATTGGCGAAATACGGTCGCTTATGCTATGAAAAGATTGTGAAAATTCATGTCATAAATTTTTTTTGTCCAACAAAGCCCATTTCTTTCATATTATATTAATTCCCATTACATTCCATGAAGAAACGTGGAAACCTGTTTAGTTCTTTTCATAAATGTTTCTAAAGCATTTGATAAAGAATGGCATAAAGGTTAGGTACAAAAATAAAAATAAAAATTTCCGGTAGACATACATACTATTACGTTTCAACCTTTTTAAAACGTTTGAGTTCTTTTTAATTGCTTCAAAATAACATAAATATGACGTTGTTGTTCCTCTACAGTTCTTATTTCCTCACTTTTACAGTATACAATCAAAACTATGCAGTCTTCAACTTATTTATCTTGCACTTAATATTCGTTTATACAACACTTTTATTCATGCCTTAACACGACTTTATGACTTAAAAACGGTAACTATATCGACGTAGGCAAAGTAGTCTCCTTATATACCTAATTGCCTACAGTTTGGAAAGTTCCGGAAGTATCTCAAACGCTCTCATTACTTTATATACGTTAATTTTAAATATGTAAGATTGTGTTACCCAAAGATGGTCGTATTGGCAGTGCCGTTAAATACACAAATCAGTACAGCATTATCAGGATAATACATCCACAACCTTGAGACAAACTAAGAGACTAAAATCCTACTTTACAGTTCCTAACGTAACACTGCCTCCCACTTAAGTCTGTTAGTCCCTAATAGGCTAATTATCTTTCTTTCTATAGCTCGCCAGTCGCTCTAGATGCACCACATTCATGTTTTATCGCGGGCTATTGTTCTTCTGTAATCTGTATACCACATCGTTTAACCTTCTGACTACTTTATAAGGTCTATTGCAGTTAGTTTGCAGCTTGGGAGATAATATTTTCTTCCACTCTGAGTTGTAAGGTAGAACCAGTTGTCCCTCATGAAAACCACCGGCCATTTCTAGAAGTGTGTGCATAGTTTCATTAACTTCTTTTGGACTTTCATTTTTCTTGGCATTACCGACTAGTGCTCTCGATTTGTATTGCTGTAGCACATTTTGGCTTGTTCTGACTGCATCTTTAGCCGCAATACATTCAGTGCAGTTCGCTTTCCATCCGGCGGCATCTTGCTGGCATCCAAACCAATAATAACGCTGTTTTAATTTTTCTACTGCCTACATATATGGACTATTAGAATGACTATCTGAACGAAAAGATAAACCCCAGTCAAAACCCCAATACCGAAAACGGGAACCCCAATCAATAAGAGAAAGTAATATTAAAAGTTAAAAAATTGTTTGATCCTCACGATATTTCTTCAAAAGTGTGTACTTAAACGGAGACATGCAACACAAACGGCGATGATGCCAACATCAGACGAATGAACAGAAAAAAATGTCATTTACTGGGAAAAGATTTCAATGCTAAGTAAGGATAACCACCACTTTGCAAAGATATTTACCACTATACAGAATCATATGGAGCTTAGCTTGATAATCAAAGTGATCGCTAGGGGAGTTAGACAGAAAAAAAAAACTTAAGTAAAAACCTTATGTCGTTCTCAACTCAGTTCAGTATGGAAATCTCAGCTTTATATGCTTTGTTGTCGTGGCGTAGCCTTATGTACGTACGCACTGCAGAGTGTATTCCCCTATTTTAAGTAGGCTGCATTAAATTTTGCCAATTAAGGAACAATTTTTCTGTGCCTGTTGCATGAAATTAAATGGCGTAGAATTCTATTTAGCCGATTAATTGCGTGTCTTTTAAACATGTGTTTTGTTTTAGATTCAACATTAATTATTAAAGAAAAGAAAAAATCCATAAATTATACGTTGCCGTCTAGAGACAAACAGACAGTGTAACTAATGTGCGTGAAAACTAATATTGAGAGAAAAGAAAACATTTTGGTCAGAATGATTTGTGTGGTCAGAGGTCATTCGAGATACTCGTATACCATTATTATATTGTTGCTTATAGAGAAGTTAACAATAACAAGTTTTATAACAATAATAGGAAAAAGTTTACTTAAGAGATAGCATTTACTACTTCCATGTGGTATATTTATTTATTTATTTTTTGTTGTAATAAAGCAACTTACCTCTAAACCAAAACAAAATTTGTTTTATTTAAATATACTTTGGTTAAAACGCCTATAAAAGCCTTTTTATCTGGTAAATGAACCGACTAATTACTAAAATGCTGTTTAACATTTAAATAAAATTAGCCTTTTAAAGCATTTGGTCAGGCCAGCCATAACCTTAGGAGTATTGTACAACGAGTATTGTACCTAAAATATTGTCAAATTTTAGCAACAAAATTAGATTTTCGCATGAGAAGACAAAATAAAAAATTTTAACAAGATAACAACGATAAAAGAAAAACAAACGACTCAATAAGGACCTAATAAGGATACATTTTAAATGCTCTTTAAGGAATTTCATAAACTTTAACAAGATTTTTTTACTTTCGCTACGTCTTTATAGCACTCGAAGGACCACTGTAGTAGCACAACACACCTTTATTTGTGTTTGAGCTTAAAGGCTCACGCAATGAATTAATTCACTCGCTCGAACTGAAATTACAACCCCAAACGTTCTACTACTAAATTATACGTTTACCAGCATTTAAATGCCACTTTTTGAAATGGGAAATTTTTTATTTATATTCTGTTGCTGTAGCAATAACAAGCCGCATTAAAAAGAGAAAAAAAAAATACAAAAATACTTCTACAGAATGTGGGAATTTTTGTAATAAATTTGTTTAAATAGTCAAAGTAGTAGATTGTAGGAAATGCTTAAGTATTTTTTTAAATTTTATAGAAAAGTTGAAGGTAGAAATATAAGGCTCTTGTTAAAATTATTGTTTGATTTATTATCTAAAGAACGCCATTAGTGAACCATCGTAATAAACGCTGACAATGGTAAGTCATCGATGACTGACGATAATTTTCTTTAGTATCACAAATGACTTCTTAAATTAATTGTCCCAGAAGTTAGTTTTGTCTTGCTGGCGTCCGTTTATTAGTGATCCCTAACAGAAAATATTATCGCGATTCATTAGTTGTTTATTGTTTAATTTTATGCTGCATCTTTCAGCATTTAGTCGATTCATAACAGACTTATAACAAAAAATATCGCAAAATTTCAGCATTTAGTAGACTCATAACAAAAAATATAGCTAAATTTCAGCATGTAATAGACTAACAACAGACAATGTCGCTAAATTTTCGCTTGCAGTCCACTCATAACAGAAAATGCTCCTTATTCTCAACATATAGTCGACATATAACACACAATGTCGCTAAATTTCAATATGTAGTAGACTCATAACAAAAAATATCGCTAAATTTCAGCATTTAGAAGACTCATAACAAAAAATATCGCTAAATTTTTGCATGTAATAGACTAACAACAGACAATGTCCGTAAATGTCAGAGTGTAGTCAGCTTATAATAGACAATGTCGCTAAATTTTAGCATATAGTCGACATATAGCAGACAATGTCGCTAAATGTCATCACGTTGTCGACTGATAGTAGACAATATCGGTAAATTTCAGCATGTAGTCGACTCACCATAAATAATGCCGCTAAATTTCAGCTTGCAGTCCACTCATAACAGACAGTGTTGCTAAATTTTAGTAAGTAGTAGACTTATAACAAAAAATATCGCTAAATTTCAGCATGTAATAGACTAACAACAGACAATGTCCCTAAATGTCATCGTGTTTTCAGCTAAATTTCAGCATATAGTCGACATATAACACACAATGTCGCTAAATTTCAATATGTAGTAGACTCATAACAAAAAATATAGCTAAATTTCAGCATTTAGAAGACTCATAACAAAAAATATCGCTAAATTTTTGCATGTAATAGACTAACAACAGACAATGTCCGTAAATGTCAGAGTGTAGTCAGCTTATAATAGACAATGTCGCTAAATTTTTGCATATAGTCGACATATAACAGACAATGTCGCTAAATGTCAGCACGTTGTCGACTGATAGTAGACAATATCGGTAAATTTCAGCATGTAGTCGACTCACCATAAATAATGCCGCTAAATTTCAGCTTGCAGTCCACTCATAACAGAAAATGTCCCTTATTTTCAACATATAGTCGACATATAACAGAAAATGTCGCTAAATTGCAGTATGTAGTAGACTCAACAAAAAATATCGTGAAAATTTAGCATTTAGTAGACGCATAACAAAAAATATTGCTAAATTTCAGCATGTAATAGACTAAAAACAGACAATGACCCTAAATGTCAGCATGTAGTCAGCTTATAATAGACAATATCGCTAAATTTCAGAATATAGTCTACATATAACAGACAATGTCGCTAAATGTCAGCATTTTGTCGACTAATAGTAGACAATATCGGTAAATTTCAGCATGTAGTCGACTCACCAGACAGTGTTGCTAAATTTTAGTATGTAGTAGACTTATAACAAAAAATATCGCTAAATTTCAGCATGTAATAGACTAACAACAGACAATGTCCCTAAATGTCATCGTGTTTTCAGCTAATAACAGACAGTGTCGCTAAATTTCAGCATATAGTCGACATATAACACACAATGTCGCTAAATTTCAATATGTAGTAGACTCATAACAAAAATATCGCTAAATTTCAGCATTTAGAAGACTCATAACAAAAAGTATCGCTAAATTTTTGCATGTAATAGACTAACAACAGACAATGTCCGTAAATGTCAGAGTGTAGTCAGCTTATAATAGACAATATCAATAGTCTACATATAACAGAAAATGTCGCAAATTTCAGTATGTCGCCAAACGCCAGCATGTTGTCGACTCATAGCAGACAATATCGATAAATTTCAGAATGTAGCCGGCTCACCATAGACAATGTCGCTAAATCTTAGCTTTTTTTAGCATGATAATATTACAATGACATTGTCATACGTAACACCCTGTTTGTGTCATTGTCACGAGGATTTATTACTGAAATTTATCGTATACGCTAAACTCATACAAATTTCGTTGTAATACAGATATTGTTGCAATGATTCATAGATAAAAAAATATTAACGTGACAATATCGCTCTGATACGTCACCGGCCAGTTCAAGTTTTGTAAAAAGAAAAAAAAATTGAATTTTCTAAAGCTATAAATATTTGTGCTCGTTCAAGTGCGGTACAAATTGTAGGTAGATAGTTTTCAAGTGTAATATCTCTATCTTTCAAGTGTAATATTTCTTGTATAATTATTTGCATCTGGGAATACTATAGCTTGTTTCAAAACCGCTACGTTTAATAATGAGTGTAAATTAGGAACATTACCGTCATATTTTGTATATTTTTTGTAGAAAGAAAATAAAATAAGTCTCAGGCTACTAAGAAAATTTGTGAAGTTACGGAGACGATGCTGTAACTAGAAAAACATCAGGGAAATAATTAAGAGAAAACGCCACCTACTGGAAAGAAGTTACAATTTTAAGTAAGAATCACCACCGCTATTTAGCAAGGATCTTCACCACTACACACAATCATATGGAGCCGAGCTACAGCGTATTAATTATCTACTACGCTTGAAAATAGACTTGATTACTGAAACTGAAAGAAAAGAATGGATGATATTTTTTTTTTTTAATAATAGTGAAAATATTAAGAAAAGTTGAGTCTTTTGTTGCTATAAAGCCCTTGATTAACTAACTTAAGTTGCTTTCTTAAACAATGCAAATAAAATGTGCAACAGAATGATGTCAAGAAGAAGTAAAATGAGCTCTAACATTAGCAGCGACAATTACTAAACTGTGAACTATGTCGTGAAGGATATACTTTGGTTTTCGAAGACAAACTGTTGTTCATGGTTAATGATGCCCCGGCTTAGGTCAAAAAGCTAAAGTCAATTGTTAATGTTTAAAAAACAAATAAAACAAAACAACAAAAATATTACATTCTGACATGGAACGTGCCAAGTGCAGCATTATTTACCATCGCTAATAATGTAGTCAACCACCACCAGCTGTTATTTTCGCCATGGCACCCATTAAAGGGCATTTATTAATTTATTTCATATCCTTTGAGCCGGTTTTCTCTTGAATCCTTTTGTGTTGGCTGTGTTGCCCTTTTATTTAATTTTTTTTATTATTATTTTTTTTTGCAAAATTCTTTGTTCATATTTTAATTGGTGTGGCATGATAAATAAACACTTTGTGGTTATTGCGACTAAACTTTAATTGATTGCCTTGCTATCTTTGCCAAGCGTAATGGTGAACCATTAAGTTGCTATTTCAGTTGGTTGTACAAAATTTTTCTGTTCCAATTCCTGTTTAACAATTTGTGTTGCTTGCACCTGCTTTTCGTTTCTTTTGTGGTACATGCTGCCAACGTACCCCATATTTATGTCCCTTAAATGCCACAAAGAAATTAAAGTCTAACAGACAACAGCTTCATATGGTTTTGTTAGGCATTATTGTATTGAAAATATGTAAGTCTGTATAGAGCTGAAGAGGTTTGGTTTTATTAAGTTTTTAAGAAATGATTCAGTAAACAACAGCATAATTGCTGTAATTTTAACAAATCGTGTGCACTACTACTAAATTTTGTATAAATTTTCTTGTTTAACATTTTAAGGAAACAAAGGTTCAAAGTCGATTTGTAACTTTTTAGTCTAATTTTCTTATCCCGACTATTTATTGTTTCATTCAAGTATAGGGTCTACACCTTTTTCTTCTCATATGAAATCAATTTCCCCCCTTTCCTCGTTCATTTGACATCATTTTTTATATGTAAAAAAGAATACAATAAAAATAACGAAATGCCTAAACTGAGTCACTACTCTAAAGCAGTCGCATCAATTCATTGATTGAGAAAATGTTGTAGTTTGTTGCCTGTTTTGGTTGGTAATGCAGCGTGTGAAAAATTGGACAAACACTGGGCACGCTTCAGTAATTTCACTTAAAAGTCACAGGCACCCAACCACATGCAGGCTGCAAGCAAAAACAAAAGACATATATAAGAAGAATATGGTGACCAAGGAAATACCCACCTTTTTTAGACGACTTATTCAACAAGTGTTTGTTTTTGTTTTTGTGGGCTACGTTTTCAAATTATATATCCAGTTTGTTAACTGCATTATTACGTAAACTGCTAACCATCTTTTAAGCTACACTCACGATGTTGATTATGACGACGATGTTAGGGGTTAATGCTTGACTGCCTTTGTCTTTTAGAACTTCTTCGCTTTCTGTTTCGTTATACGTTTTCTCTAGATACGTTTACACTTGCTGTGAAATTGACAAATGATCTTAATTTGTCATATTGATCTTTATAAAGATTTATTAGGTTGGTTTAGGTTGATAGGTAGCTGTGGTTAAAAATGGCATGTGTACAGCTGGCATGTTGAAAATTATCGGCATGCTCATCAATATGTTTCAATTCAATCCATTTACGATCATAGTTGTTACAAACCCATTTTCAAAAAAGTAAGGTCTAACGACCTCGCTACACCTAAAACCTTACCAAACTGTCCAATGTTCAGCGTGGTGGGGCACTTCAAAAATATGCTTCGATATTTATTTTAATAATTTCAATAGGTTATTAAAGCTTATATCGTTTCAGTTTTATTAATGGCGTAATTTTTACTTGTCATCTGTCAAGTAGTTATATGTTGACGCATGACAATTGTAAAAATGGCGTGCTGTTGAATAACAAAATGTCTGCGTTGAGTACGAAGGACAAACAAATTCGGGCGTAATTTCTATAAAATAAAGTGTGTATGTGTAAGATATCAAGTTTACAAGGCCTGTCATTGTTATTATTTGTGGAACATAGTATAGTACAAATGTCCGTTGCAGCTTTGATGGGTGGTGCGCTTCGGAAATGTTCAATGCTCATTCGTTCCGAAATGAGTCTGATCGCTAAAAATTATTATTGGTGAATTTAGTGTTGGTTTTCTCTTCAGATTCAGGGCCCATTCAGCGAACACACTATATAGCCTATGATCGTTTACCTTCAGTTTCTGGTTCAGCTTATATTTGTATGAGTGCAGGCAGTAGTTTCAGATGTTTTGGCCTTAAATCGAGAGATAAGCTCGAAACGTATCTGAACAGATAGAACAATATTATAATTTGCAAGTTTTGCTCAACGCTATTATCATTCCATGGGCACGCAACGCCAGATAAATTTTTGCTTAGATTTTCAAGTCCTTTGGTTCGACTGCTCTAAATTTTAAAATAAATAGGCTGATTAGGTAGCACTATATTCAGCCGCAGAGAAGCTGAAGCCTCTTAATTTTATAAATTCCGAAATCACGATGAACGTTTTTTCTTTTTCTCGCTGAGATTTGAACCTTGGTTGTTAGTATTGTATGCAAGCACTGTAACCACTACTCTAACTCTTAGTTACTTGTAAGGCCGCAAGAAAGTTGTTCTAATCATCCTTCTCTTTTGCAATGAGTCTTTTGTCGCTTCAACTATGGCCTGAAGTAAGATGTGGGCAAATTTGGAAATCCGTCTCCGGCCCTGAGGGTTTTTAACGTGTGCGGCCAATCAAACGCCATTACGCCTACGAACCTCTGTCTGGATTGAAGTCATCAAGCCTTCCTACGAAGGTATCTGATTATGAGCACTTGAATACTGTTGGTGTCTCTGTAAGCAGTATTTCAGATATACAAAGAATGTTATGTCTTTTATAGCTCGGTGTGTTTAATAGTAAACATGTTAACAATTCTTTTTAAATTCAAATCTGTAGCTCTGCAACATTTTTGATTGCAGTTTTATTACATGGCTTTACAAGACACATGACACAGACAAACTAACCGACAGGCCTTATTCAATGCAAAAAGTGATTATGAATCGATTGGTATATCTAAAAGCTTTGCTTGTATAAATTAAAAAAAGCATAGAAAAGCGCCGATTGTAGTGTAAAGAATAAACCTTAATACTACCCAAGTGCTATCCATTTTCATAGGACCAATAACGTTGATAAAGGTTAAATATCTATGACTGATTATGATGATTATTTGGTGTCATAACTCGACTTTTCAAAGCAATTGTCCAAATTTGCATAAATGACAGAAGAAGTTAAAAGGGACTTAAAGGAGTTAAAGGAGTTTAAGGGGGAGGCGTAGCAGAAAAAGTTCTGCATCGCTTAGAATGTAGTTGACTCATAATAGACAATGTCGCCTTTGTGAGTGTTTTTGTCACGAGATTCACCAATGAAATATTTCATTTATAATAAT
Organism: Wohlfahrtia magnifica; assembly: GCA_023159175.1. Classification (NCBI taxonomy): domain Eukaryota; kingdom Metazoa; phylum Arthropoda; class Insecta; order Diptera; family Sarcophagidae; genus Wohlfahrtia; species Wohlfahrtia magnifica. The sequence goes on along the minus strand of JAKWBJ010000046.1, from coordinate 3,151,215 downwards.
TTTTTACAAATTATATCTGGAAACTGATTCTGTTACGATAACTTATCGAATAAAATATCGTTTTAACAATTTCGCTAAAATAAGCTACAGGGTTACCAAGAATTTTTTTCTTTTCATTATCATTATTTAAACAAACTTAAGTAATATATCACTTGTGCCACAGCGATAGCTTTTATTTTTATTTTAGGTATGACAAAGTAATTTTTTACAAACTCGTAGCAATATCATATAATGCCTTATATGCTGGCAATACGCAAACGCTATTTCCATAATCAGGGTTGTATAGTTTTGATATTTGTTACTAAAAATCTTTACTTCCTAAACCTAAGTAAAGCCAGCAAAAAATGCGCTTAAAAAAATAAAATTCGAAGGTTTTGATTTACCAAATGGCTATAAAAAAACCAAATTATCTTACCAACCGCTATCGATTTGTAAGGATAATTTTTAACAAATTTTTTATTACGTGTTCTCTCCAACAGGTATTCACTTTATAGAATCGCTTAAAGCGAAATAAATTTCTTCACAATTTATTTAGCCCTGTTCTAATGCAAGTGTAAACGTTGTCCACTAAATTGTTCTTCTTTTTTGCTTGTTTATGTTGCTTTCTTTAGAAGTTGAAACATTTTATTTAAATTAACATTTGTATGAGTGCGTATTTCTCAGCTCAACAACTTCCCCCTCTTTTTCAAGCAACTGATTTTGAAAAATTATAATAAGTTTTTAATTGTTTCTAAATCTTGAGAAAAAGTTTTATTGAAAAAAATTAAGAAAAATAATAAACTAAATTATGAAGAAGCATAAGCTTAAAAAGGAAGTAAGTAAGTTTGCTTTTTATCGCTTTTGTTCATATTTCATACTGTGTTGGTTAGTTTTTTAATTTTTTCTTTTTAATTTTTCGTGTTTTATTTTGGCTTTATTTTCAAACCATACTAAGTCAACAAGCCTCAGCCAATAGACTCCTGTCGAAATTTTGTTTGTGTTTGACAGCCGTTAATAGCATATTACCATGTGATTATTAGTAAATTTATAGGCTGTAAGATCAAAGATACTTTTCTCCCTTTTCTCATTAAAGTCGTCCTGCATCATTTTGATGTCGTGGAAGTACCAACTGTTATATGTCCCCTCTAGGTGTCTGTAAAAAGTAATATTGCTCATATTGGTTTTCAGAAAACTTCACTTTGTTAAAAGACATTGTTAAATTAACATTGTTCTCTGAAAAGAAAAAAAGAATCAAGTTGATTTTCAAGTGTAGTGGTGCAGATCCTTACTAAGTTGTGGTTGTGTTCCTTACTTAGCATTCTAATATTTTTCCCACTAGTTGGCTGTTTTCTCCTGTTCACAGATCATCATAGCCAAAGATGAGCTGACAGGTCAGGGCGGCGTATCTAGATCTTTGACTGCCATTAAGCAAAACAAATTTAACAAACAAGTTGAATATTCTGAGCTTAGTTCGCCTGAATATAAGTGAGCTTTTCTATACTGACTGCGGTCGTAAAAATAAGTCCTCGTTTTATTAAACCTGTTGTCTACATCTGTTTTTGCGCCACCTTTTGTAGCCATTATGCTATCTACCTATTCAAGTGCTGTTTCATCGCTGGTTACTAGAGACGTACTACGGACAGCTTTGTCACCTAAATTTGACACACTGGCTTCATTGTCCATCTTTAGCCACTACTTTTTCTTTCTGATAGCAGTTTTGATATAAAGAATGAATCCAGCCAATTTCTGATACTTTGTTCTGAAGTGAAGCGTATTCCAGTAAAAGCGTTCTGTATCGATCGAAACAAATGGTAGTCAGAAATAGCAAGATTTGGGCTATAAAGCGGGTGAGATAAAACTTCCCATCCTCTGTTTTTGACCGGTCTTACAACATGTAGACGAGCATTGTCTTAATGAAGATCATGGCCGCGTGTCTGGTCAAATATTCGAGTCGTTTTGATTGATTGCTCTTTTCAAACGAATCAATTGTGTTCGGTACAGGTCCCTTGTGATCGTCTGATCCGATTTCAATAGCTCATAATACAAAACACCCTTCTGATCCCATCATATGCAGAGCATTAGTTTGCCGTCATGGATATTCGGCTTCGGCATTGATTTGGCTGATTGCCCGGGCTTTACATATGACTTTTTGTGCTTGGGGTTATCGTAATGTATTCATTTTTCATCACTAGTGACAATATGGTGCAAAAATTACTTCTTTTTGTAGCGCTCAAGTATTTTTTGCGACATGATAGATCGCATTTCAACGTCTCTTAACTTCAACACATATGGGACCCAATTTCCTTAATTTTGAATGGATTCCAATGCTTTAAAACATATGGAAATGGCTTGTTGGGTGATTCCCAATGTAAATGCGTTTGACAACAATCTGTGTCAAGTAATGCTTCCAATTGCTCATCTGCAAACTTTTTCAGCTGCCCAGGCCTCTCCTTGTCCTGTGTGTCGAAATCACCACTTTTGAATTGCGCAAACCATCGTTCACAAGTTTTTGGAGTTGGTGCATGTTGACCGTAAGCTTCTATCAATAATCGATAACTTCCAGCAGCTGTATTTTTCAAATGAAAGGAGGTTATCAGACTTACTCACAAGATACAAAATTATACATTATTGTTACGTTTTAACCTTTTTTAAACGTCTGAGTTCGTTTGAATCGCGTTAAAATAAAGTTAAAACACTTTGTTGTTGTTACAGTTTTATTTATTCCACTGTGACTTTTATACACTATGTTTTAATACAGCAAATTCGTAGCACTCTTAATTAGTGCAGGTAATTTTAGCACTTATTAAGCCTTAAGACACAAGACAATAAATTTTATAGGTAAAAGCTCATATTAAGTTCATGATGTGTTGAATTTTGTCTTCAACATTTTCATTTTCGTAACATTATTATGGCAATTGAAAAAAATGTGTGGTAACACTTTGGCGTCTATCGAATGCTGAATCATAATGACAGATATTTAATAATTGTTATTAGTGCCACAAACCATATGTGATAGTTATGCCATATGTTGTCCAAATCGACATTATTAACTAGTATACCCAATAATCTGAAACACCATTCCGAAGAGTACGTGCTATTATTCCATATTCCAGGCTTAAATATTTGTAGTTACTGTTAAAATGCTAACAGTGCTCTGTTAACGTAATAAGTGGCCGTGCTAAAAATATGGTTTGTGTCTTTGCTAGTTAAATTTAAATTTATCTCCAAACACTTGTCTATACTTTAACTTGAGAAATAAATATCATTTACAGATTTTAATAAAATACTTTCAGTAGCTAGATGCCAAGTCGTGTGTCACACGTACATGCATACATACATACATACATACAAATGGATAGATATTAACATCTTTTGGCGCCACATTGCATTCGTAACTCCAATCAATACGGTTCATACGTGTTTCGCATTTTTATTTTTCCATACCATTCTATCAATTGCTTCCTGCATTTTATCAATAAAGTATGGTTATGGTCTTTCAAAAGAAATAAAAAAAAAAATAAATAATAAAATAAAAGATAAGCGTTTACGAACCATTTCTAATGATGCACAACATATGTATCATTTAGTATCGTTTTTATGTATTATTATGTATTAGAGTTGATTCATTTATTTATTTTCTGTATTTTTAGAAATCCCTGTTAGTCAATACACATATCGCCGTGTGTATTTGATTAACTGGTTGTAGTGGAAATAAAAAATTAGGTCTAATGCTGGTGAATGAGTTTGATGGTTTATTTTCTTTCTTTCTTTCTAAGGTAGTTTTAGCATAAATCTATGGCTAAACTATTATTTGTTGTGATTTCCGTCCATATCGTATGAAAGAAAAATGGCTGTGATTAAATGCTTTAAATCATTTCGTTTATGTTATGTTAGGCCATTTGTTTTTGTTTTTGTATTTGTTTTTTTTGTACTTTATTGTAATTCTTATTAGGTTTCTGCACCAACTGCTGCCATCCGTCATTAAGACAGAGATTTACTTTTTTTCTTACTGCAAATGGATTAAAACAGGAAGATGAGTAGGTTTAGTAGTAAAGACCAGCTATAGGCTATTTTTCTAATGGGCACAATGCAATTAAAATGGGTTAAGAAATGATTAGTCGTTGTTATTTGCTACTGCAAATTGTAAAATAAAGAATTAAAGTCTGTTAATAAATGATTATCTGCTACAAATACGAATTTGTAATTGATATTTAAGAATTAATTTTTAATGCAATAATACAAACTAAACAATTATTTAATTAATGAGGAAAGTCATAGTTTTTTGCTTAAAAAGTGAAAATATTTTTTTTATTTTTTAATTATTTTATTTCTTATTTTTAATTAAAAACCAAAATAAAATGCTTTGATGAATTACATTTTATAAAAAACAAATGAATTTTTGGTCCATATATTTATAAATTAAATAAAAGGAAAAATATATTCATAATAAATTTCAAATTTTTATTGCATTCACTTTATTCCAAAAAACAAAAAAACAAAATGAATGAAATTAAAATTTGATTGAATTAGAATGATTTGTAAATAGAAACTTTTTTAAATGCATTCATTTCATTTCATTCGTGTGAGTGAATAATATTAAAATATGTCGTGCATATGGGCCCTCTTAAGTAAAGTAATCGTATGTTACAAAAACCAAAGTTTACAGCAGAGCATCTTTTCCAAATTTCTTTGCTTTGACTTGTTACATCAATACCAAATTTGGAATGTGATACAATAACCGCTACATTAACGTGAAATTAACATATTTTTTTGTATGTAAGACCAGCACCCAGGGGATGGCCTCTACTCATGCAGTGCATTGTGCTGGTACTAGGAAAATAGGTTATGGGAAGGAGCACAGATAGGGTAGCTAACTCTATCGATTCGTTGGAGCATACATGAGAGTTGTATTCCATTTTGGGTCGGATATAGGTCTTGTAAATATTAAGAAGATCAGATGGAGAGAAGTACTTTGTGAACCGTCGTAAAAAATCAAGGAACTTGCATGCTTCTTTCGACACTTGAAATATGTGATCATTCCAACGAACGTCACAGTGAATTCTCATGCCCAGAATATCAAGAGCATCTGATTCCTCAATATCCATATTACGCATTGACACAGATGTCCGCACACCACCACGTCTTTGTGTTAAAAAACAACATTGAGTCTTGCGTGCATTAAAATCAATCCTGTTCGCACGACCCCACTCGGACACCTTGACGAGGTCACTTGTGAGTGTGTCGTTCATATTCATCCTTCTCTCCCCAACCTCCAAAACGCTCGGTCTACGATCAAAAGAATATGAGCGACAAATGTTGCTGTCATACGCAAAAGAGTAGATAGGATTAGAAGTGAGAAGAAGAAAGTCGTTAAGAAATATTAGAAAAGGAGTAGGAGTAACAACAGAGCCTTGCGGTACCCCTGAGTTTACCCTGAACTCGTCGGACGAGACCCTATCTATAATCACTCTTATAGAGCGATTTCTGAGAAAACTCGATATAAATCGAAAGAAGTGACTACCGACATCAAAAGCATTAAGTTTCGAAATGAGAGCCCCGTGCCAAACTCTATCAAACGCCTTTGAGATATCCAGAGCCACAATGAATGGACTTGTTCCACTTCTATGAGAGCAACGCCAGCAGGTCACCAATAGAACGGCCTTTTCGGAAACCGTACTGACGATTGCTAAGCAAATCGTTGGATTCCAAATATCTCACAAGATGGTGATTAATCATATTCTCCAGAACTTTCGAAAGTGCGGAACAAACTGCTATTGGACGGTAGTTCTCAGCGTTACTACCCTCGACCTTTTTGGGGATTGGCGTTACATTAGCAACCTTACAGCAAGATGGAAAAATACAGGCGTGATATGACGCACTAAAAAGGTGGGCAAATAGACGCGCAAGCATCGAAGAGTACTGCTTCAGGACCAGTGCTGGTTTAGTATAAGCTTCTACATTCTAAAATAAGAGGTTTTTTTTTTGGCACATGCGATATCTGTCCAATTGTTTTTCATACAGAACTCGACCTTCTAAAAGCATTTTAGTTTCCAAGGAACACTATAACTTATAGTTGTTTCTAAATTAAAGAAGCTCGGTTTTTATGTCCCAGGCAAGTAATCATATAGATTTCGTGCACGGTTACGATAGGAAGTACAAGTTGAATTTTTCTACAACAAAAGAGTGGAACGCAGACTCAAGACAAGATGATTAAGAAAAGTCACACAGGAGTATTCAAAACACTTCACGTTGTGGGAGCAGGAATGGTCGGGTAAGCACGCAGTTTGATTACTTTAAGCAAGGACACAATAATTATTCGGGCGGATATTTACGTAATATAGGAAACTGTAAAACCTGTGCGAAAACGAAGACATGGTGTTGAGGGTTAAAGTCAACATTCTATCGGACACTCAATTCGTTCACATGGCTCTTAGAAGTTGTATATTGGCTTCCATGGCAATACTTAAATGTCACTACGTAGGTATTCAGAACAAGATTACTTTGATTAGGGTACGCAGGGGGAATGAAATATCTGACATTTATGCCAAATAAGGTTTCTGAGAGGATTTTGACTGGACTCATTTTATCCTTTTCCTTCTCGAAAGGTGAGATGCGGAAATGGTTAACATCTATCGTAAGGAAACATTGGGACGACACTAGCGGCCTCGAGCATTCCAAAAAGTTTGTGGTATTCGGTGTTAGAAGGTAGAAATTTGCTCTAAAACTAAATTGGAAAAGGCACTCGCGGCTGCACTGACATTTCACTACGCCTCTAATAAGGTCCTGCTAAAGAGTGAATATATTATGGTACACACTAGCACCTGCAGATTATTGGTTTGTCTGAAGCACTTTAATGAGGCCACGCATCAGCCGGATTTCTGACTAACAGAAATGACTGATGAACACTCTTTGGCACATACAGTTTTATTGCTGCTTACTAGAGAAGTCACACGGACCTAAATTTGGTACACTGCCCTTAATTTGGTACATTGCCAGTTCAGTTACAGGGTAGTGACACTCATATCTTTTACCATCTCGGTATTGTCATCATATTAATTGATGCATGAGGTGCATCGCTCCTTTGATTGCTGTTTAAAACCATACTTGTTTATTATCCTCTGGTCAGCAAGTAACATGTAAGATTGCCCGCCGAGCTGCAGGAAGGCAAATTAATTGAAACTGGAGAATGCCTGGTATACATATTTCGCATTCTAGCGGCCAAGTATCCCTTCACATTGTTGTATAAAGAAGACTAGTCAAGGGAGCACTTGATCACTAACTGTGTGACACTGGGACGCAGGCAATACTGTCTATTACACGCATATATACTTGGTACTCTACTGTATAATTGAAGGAGCTATTTTAGTTCCTGTCAATGACCAAGGGAAACACATAAAAACAACGATGGTCGCAGTGCCATACACCGTCTAGTGCCTGGCCTCTCAAACTTTCATTGCATTACTAGTTGAGAGTTTGCAGTTGTAGACTCTAAAAAGTGGCACTTGTTGTTACTGTAAGCTAATCTTTAATTTTTATAATAATTTTTTTAATTCTGTGGGTGGGAAAATACACTAAAGAATACGCTTGTTTTGAGGACGTACAACTTTCAAGGTTGGGCAGCGTGTTTAACGTTAGACTTTAAATGTATTGTATGTACTACTAACTATTACTATTAACTAAGTTCATGACCTGGGTCAACTTAAGGATAAAAATTCTTATTAATATTTAATATCATGTATGCAAATTTAGGTTTTAGAAAATTTTGAAGTTTTATTTAGATTTTTTTTTTTTTTTTAATTTAATTTAATTTCATTCCAATTCAATTAATTTTTTAGTTTTGGTTAAAATGAAAATATATTCGAATTTTTTTCGTTTATAATGAATTTATGAAAATTTTAGTAAAATTCATTTTTTATCCATTTGTTGGTAAATGAATGCAATAAAATGTTTTATTTTTTAATTATTTTGTATACTTCTTTCGTTTTAGTCTAATAATTCGAATGAATGCATTCTAGAAAATTCACAATTTAATGCCTAAATGTTTCATATTTTCAATTAAAAAGTTATCATTCTTTTACAGACCTGCAGGCGCAGGACATCATTTACTTTTTATTTACTTTTATGTAGAAAATAAAATAACAAATTTAAAAAAAAAATTTCATGCAAATTCACGTTGCGAATCGCTCTCTTAAAAAAGAGTTGAATAAAATTTTTAATGATAATTTTCAATAAAACTTTTTAGATGCTTTTGTTATATGATTTTTATTTAAATTTTTAATTTTTAATTTTATGCCAGCTGATAAAATTTGTTTGCATATGAATAATCATGCTCGATGTATAATATTTAGCATCATGCCTGGAAGGTGTTGAATAGTGAAAATAAAATTTTTTTTTAATTATGAATCGTATTCATATGTATGTATATATATATATATGTATATATGTATGTATGTATATTAATAATATGCTGTTGAAAAATTAAAAAACAAAAATATTTTATTAAAACTATTTTGTTCCACTATTTTTATACTAAAATACAAAACAAGACATTTCCAATAATTTAATTTTTTCATGCATGAGAAAACGTAATTTTTGAAAACTATTTTATATAATTTACTTAAGGATCAGGCGTGTTATATATCAACTACTATATTAAAATATTTGATTTAAAACCAAAGAGATAAGACATTCAGCTTCTGTATTGAACAAAACCGTCTAACAAAAATGCGGAACTTAGGCTTAAGTTTAAAGGTTAAAACTAAACTATTGTAAAGGTTCTACATTCAATTTAAGGGAACCCTTTAAGAAAATTTCGAAAATGTTCCACGTTAATGTAGTTCTAGGTAACAGCACATATTGATAAAAATCTATATGAACTTAAGCCTATGGAGGTCTGGGCTTCATCAAATATCTTCATACTTTCTAGCAAACAGAAAACGGAGAATATCCGTTAAATGTTAGTTGGGTGAAGGGTAGAGCTGTAAAACTATCGATAGTAGGCCCACTCGATAGTTTCGATAGTTTGCAAAAAACTATCGATATTATCGGATTCTTTTGAGTGCTACTTGTGGCAACAATATTAGAATCTAAATGAGAGGGAAAGAATAATAATAAATATACAACTGTCAGTTTTGATAAACTTTTAATTCGTACTTCAAAAATTAATCCCCTCAAGTCATCAAAAAGCCTCAGAAATGAATTTATTCTCCTGTTTCAAGTCGCACAATAAGAAAAAAAACTTATGAAAACTAGACTTATGGGTAAGAGTCCACGAAATGTATAATTTATCAGCAAACGGAAGCAACACCTGACGAAATGAAGATTAATTTGTTTAGAACAAATGCAAAGTCGTATGTACGAACATATTTTAGTTACAATTCATACTTTGAGTTTAATAAATAGAAATTTAAGAAACTGTTAAACTGTGTCCCTATGTAACTATAAAAGGTTATAGACGTCTAACAACCTGCGTCAAACAAATTTTTGCAAATGTGACTTCGACTATGTACATTTAGTGACCTCTATGACTACGTACATAGTGAAAAGAAACTATCGATGGTCAGCCAAAAACAAAACTATCGATTGGTTTACAGCTCTAGTGAACGGGACTAAATTTCTGTGTTACTTATTATACTACATTTATTTGCATCTATACCATGATTGGATTTTGAAGCCACTGAACAAGATGTCAAAATATTTCAAAATGATGGTTTTTGGCACTCCAAATGATATCCTAATATTTTTAGAAACAAACCAAAAACGCAAAGCATTCCTAATAAAGGAGAGGATATAAAACAGATTCAGGCAAAGAGCTGCTCTTCTCTCTTATTTTCACACGTACGTACTCACACGCATAGGCAAAATATAAGCAAAAAATAAGCAAAAAGAAACAAAGAAAAATCAAGTGGAAAAATACAGTACAAAGCTGAGCCTAAGTGAGAGACTCTCAAATTACTACCACAATTTTAAAATGCCTTAATATTAGTTTGCCAGACGCTGTAATAGATATATACATCTGCCATTCGTAAGTGGTGTCTTTTTCTTTTGTAAACTCATAACAAGGTCAAAGGGTGGTGTAGTGTAGTGCTTAGAGTGCACGCACATTATACAAAGTGGCCAAGGTTCGAATCCCCAACAGAAAACATGACAAAAAAGATTTAATTGCGGTTTCGAGTGTTAAATAAAGAGACTTCAATCTGAAAAAGCCTTATTGACCTTCCAGATTATCACTGGCGATGATAACACCTACTGGGAAATAATTACCATACATAGTAAGAATCACCACCACCATTCAGCAAGGATCTTCACCATTATACTTCACGTGCTACAGTAGAATAATAATCTACTTAGCTTGAAAATCAACTTAATTAATGAAACGGAAGCAATGCAATGGCTGCTTTTTCCGAAGATAATATACTTAAGAGTGGTTTAACCATAATGCACGGTCTTAATTGTGAGTCACACCTTAACGTCAAGAATTTTGTCCAACATAATTTGACATTTCTTTGTTTCAGTGTTTAACAAATTCAACCATGAAGAGGCACACAATGTGGCAGCGCGTTAAGATTGTTGAAGTCTTTTACGAAAATGGGCATTCAAATTTTTTTGATCAGCATAATCGGCCAAATGTGTCCATAATCGGGAGAATTGTTAGCAAATTTCAGCAAACCGGGTATGTAGGAAATGTGGAAACACCTGTACAGGCCCGCCCAGTTTATAAGCTGGCGGCAACATCGGGTCGTCCTTTTTCGATAACGAGGTCGGCTAAGTAGTTACTGTGAAAGGTGTTCGCTATCGCGAGATGATAACGGACTTCTTGTGGCCAGTAATTGATATGAACCTGGCTGATATATGGTTCCAACAGGATGGTGCTACTTGCCACACAGCTAATGAAGACTGGCACTTTTGCGCGAGAAATTCAATGGACGTGTTATCTCATTTCGTGGCGGTGTTAATTGGACGTCACGATCACGTGATTTGACACCATTGGACTTCTTTCTTTGGGGATATTTCGAAGAAAACGTGTACGTTAATAAGCCAAGAACAATCCAAGAGCTAAACGATGAGAATATTTGGCAGAGTCATTGAAAATATTAACCGACGGATAGAGGCTTGCCGCCGAAACCGTGGCGAGCATTTGATCGATATTTGTTTCACACATAAGCTCCATAGATACTTCTTCTATCATAATAAAAAATATTAAGATAATTCTCTGAGAACTTTTTGTTTTATTTACAATTAACATCGTGCGTTTTGGTTGGAACACCTTTTATTACACCAGATTCTTATACTGGTTTCTCTGCAAACTTATGAGAAATTTACATTCGTCCTCTTGATATTATACTGTCAACGAATCTTTATATAGATCTCAGTATTGATGCTGCTATACAATTTGAAAGCTTCATTTGAGCGAATGCTTTCGGCTTACTATTCACTGTGTAATATTCACTGTATCCTATTTTCTGTATACTGTATACTGTATACTGTACACTATTCACTGTAAATTTTTCTGTCTTATTGTACACTATTTTCAGTTACCATTGCTAAAATATTCTCTATAAACCTATGTTACTGTTGAGCATCTCATAAGCCACTATTATTAGGTAGTTTTTCACTATGTTCTATAGACAGTCGTCTAAGTTTAATATCCGTCAAGCCTACACTGTTGGAACATCTTAGACCAGATGAAATGCGAACCTTCTTAGGGCTATGTCTATTCCGCCAATAATGTACATTCTTCATATTTTCATATAACCCTGTATACCATGAACGAAACCAGTTATCCTCTTCCGTGAAAGAAAAATGCCTTTTTCATGGTTACCATAGCAAGGAAGCTCATGTGTGAATAAAGGTATGTACTATGACAGTGAACGGGTTAGGTTCATTTAAAATTCGCCGAGCTATTCTGTTCGCCAAACAGTCAATTTTTTTCGTTTCAAGAGTTCCCCTCGTGATTTGGTAACCAACATAGTGCAAGCCCATTGTGAACACCAAGTTTATTAGGAAAAATTTGGCAATCCATAACATCCTTCGACCGTACATACCCCGCAGGTTGACAATACCTTAGTTATTTGATTCATTCGATTTCCTTATCAGTCACAAATGAAGATGTCATAGATTTCGGCTTGGAAAATCGAAGAGTATTCGCCATAGGAGGCCTTTACCATTATCTAGATATGCAACGCAGGAATATACGGCTGTACTCGAATACAGATAAGGCAATAGACCTTGTTGTGTAGGGCCTATGTACTTCCTGCTGTCTTTGCGAGTACTTCGCTTAACATTTTTATCAAGAGAGCTGTACTTAATCCAGAGCCCGGTTTTTAAATTTTTAATAGTGTTGTGTTTTAACCATTTTAAAGTATTTGGGTTCTTTTTAATTTTGTCAAAATAAGAAAAAGCACCACGTTGTTGTTGTTTTACAGTTTTATTTTTTCTCACTTTTTACAGTATACAATTATAACTATATAATCTCCAACTTATTTATCTTTCACTTAATATTCGTTTATACAACACTTTCATTTATGCCTAAAGCAGCAGCCTCCTCATATACTTAATTGCCTACAGTTTGGAAAGTTCCAGAAACGCCTCAAACACTCTCAATTCCTTCATTTTATATCCGTTAATTTTGAACATGTAAGATGGTGTTACCCGAAGATGGTCGAATTGGCAATGCCATCAAATACACAAATCAGTATGACATTACCAGGGTAACACATTTACAACCTTGACACAAAGTAATACACTAAAATCCCACAGGACCTTCCCCCATGTGGTTTATTTTCTTTTTAGGCTTTTTTATTTTCGTAACAATAGACTTTGTTTTAAAGAAAAATAAGTTTTTGCTGGTGTTTAGATTAATTTATAGACATTGGACTAAGCGAACAAATAATCTGTTTTCGTATAATGTATTCCAAATCGTTTTATGTAATGAATTAATAGTTATTAAATATTTTTAACTTTTATTAAGCTTTTAGAACATTTTAAGAGTTGGCTTTTTAATATGAAATTAAAAACTTTAAAAAAATTGATTGTATACTTTCTAGGTCAACTTGAAAACAATTCATATACAATTTGGTTACCATTTTCAATATGCTTTTGGGTACACAACATGATTTCATAAAATATATTCAAAACTTTTCCCAAAAACCCTTAAACTTCTTCTATATTCATTGTAATCTGCAACCAAAAACTAAACGAAAATCGTAGTAAAATTTTACCCGGATTATGTGGTAGAGTTTTGGTTTTTCTTTTAGCCATCATTACCATAATAAGTGTTACCATATTCATTGCTATTGTTATCTTAGTAAAGTATAAATGTTGCATAGAATTTTTATTTTATTTTTGTTTTGTTTTTGTTTATAAAGGTTTTTTCTAACCTTAATATGAAATGGCCAACAGGCTCTCTTCTTCATATAAGAGAGAAAAATGTTTGGTTTTATTTAAACATTTCTAATATTTTTTTTTTTTTTGAAATACTAATCCAATGTTCTATTTGGCTTACTTTTCGGTATTTGTTTCTGTTTTTTGTTTTGGTGAAAACTTTGCAAATAAACGTATAATAAGCAAAACATTTCGAATTCTATATGACTTCAAAATTGTTAGATGTAAGAAAGGTGAAGATATAAAATGTTTAACAAACAAAATCCTACAAATGTTGTTAAAACGATGACCCTCTTCCTAGAGAGACAGGCAGCCCGTGATGTGCTGATACTCTAGGGTTCTAATTCTTTTAACGCCTGTTTAGAAAATCTTTAGAAAATATTTGCAAAGAAGAAAAGGATCTCTTTGTTGTGTCGTGTCTTTTATAAGTTGTCATATGTTAAAGTAAAATATAAGTAAGCAACACACATACTCATACACTTTCACGTTACTTTTCCAAGGATATGCCCAAAAAGCCATGAATAATAATGACAACAACAATGAGGAGTAAAGGAAACGGAAATATATGTGCATATGAAATGTTCAAATACATATACATGATGATAAGTGTTTGAAAATTGTCTATTATTAACAAATTTTGCTTTAACAAAATTATTATCTTGAATCAAATGCAAAAATCCTTACATACATATTATTATATGTATGCATGTATGTATGTATAGATAAAAGGTTTTTTCGATTTTTAAATTGGGTCTCCCTAATACCACATAAATTATAATTCTGTGTGGGACATAAAATTTATGAATGAACAAGCCTGTTATTATAAAATAGCAAAATAGCAATATTTCAAGAAATTATGTCTTCGTTTTAGTTTAAGAAAAAAGGAAAATATACTTAAAAAAAGTTTTTTTTATTATTTTTAAGTTTCTTTTTGCTTTTTGTTTTATAGTTAAGCCTCTTATAGATGTGATTCGTTGGCAATTGTTTTTGATTAGGGAACAAAATCCATCATTTATTTCTTAATGTCAAATTTATACAGATGTTATAGATGTTCTGATAGTGAAAAGTGAAATTCTTTAACATCTAAAAAGTGCCATAGGCTTATACAAAAAGAATTTAAAGCTGTTGGTCACAAAACTTTAAATAACCGCTGATTTTTTAACCTTTTGGGTTGTGAAAATTAAAAAAAAAAAACAGAAAATGTGCAAAAGTGAACAAAATATCTATTTAATGTTATAAACGAACGCCTGCCATTCATCTTTGAAAGATTCTTCTTCTTCTTTAGGCACATGTCATTTACAGGATATAATAGCGTAGGCAGACAAAAGCGTTAATTTGCATTGAAAACTCATTAATGCAAATTAAAATTTAATCCTTAAAGAAGACAGTTTTTGAATTCAGGAAACAGCTGTTTGTTTGTCAACTAGAATTTTTGGCATTTGTATCCGGACCAAATGTATAGAAGACAGAAAGTCCGATTTAAAAAAAGAGAAACCATCATCTATATAAAGAAAAGTTGGAATTACTTTTGCAGAAACTGCTTTATAATCCATTTGAATACATTTCCATTTCTCCAATTAATTTTTTATTCACAATAGTAAACAATTTGTCAACAGCTGGTTGATTATCCACCGTGTTGCCATATCAAAAAAGCTAAATCTAGTAGGCCATCTATCGATTTAAATTTGAACCGGCGGTTGTTTCGCATCTGACAATAATTATGTCATTCTATTCTGTCACAAAATTCAGTATACTACCTTGATCCAAAAGTTTTAGGAATAACCCCTGTTCCGATTTGAGTTTTTTTTTACAAAGTTGGTAATCTGTTGGTGATATTCCCTCTATATCCTAACGTCATAGCTTGACATTTGCAAAAGCTACCTAGCCAGGAGCACATTTATTCCCATGTGTGTTAGCGATTTTTTACAATTTTGACCGTGTTGTGGTCGCAAAAGACATAATTTGTGAGGCTGAATCTGATCCCACATAAAAAGGATCATTACTGGAGACTGGACATTGGTTTATGAGTACTACATGCGATCCAGACATCAGGCAAGTGAATAGCGTTCATCAAATAAGCCGAGACCGAAATATTACGTCGTTTTTAATCGAAAAGAAGGCAATTCTCACGATTTTCACGGATAAAAAAGTGTAGTGCATCATGAATTTTTGCCAGAAGGGCAGACAGTAAGAAAAGAGTATTATTTGGGCGTTACAAGACGTTTGCGTGAAGCATTTTGCCGAAAGAGACCAGAATTGTGGGCAGAAAACTTGATTTTGCACCATGACAACACATCGTCGCACAGTGCTACCATTTTTCAACATTTTTTGTGAAAAATGCGACATATACCATCCACCAGCCACCGAATTCACCTCATTTGGCTCCATGTGACTTCTTTCTGTTCATTTGGGTTAAAGAAACCATTACAGGGAACGTGTTTCACCAGCCAAGATTAAATAATCGAAAAATCGCGGGAAGCATTGATGGACATACCAAAAACGAAATATAAAAAATGCTTCGGGGATTGCATCAAGCATTACTTTGGAGGTGACAATATAAATTTAGATGAATAAATTTGTACTTTTAATTTTCTGGAGAAATTCCGGAAACTTTTTGATCAAGTTGGTATTATATCCACCGAACGAAATGAATTGATTTACGCTTGAGCAACGTTGGGATTTATTGGAAATTTATCATCATTTCAAATCATCTTTTCGGATGAAACTCATTTTCATCTTGGTGTGTACGTTAATAACCAAAACTGTAGTATTTGTGGCTCATAAAACCCAAATGTGGTCTTACAGAAGCCAACGCATCCATTATGAGTGCCTAACTTTGGAGCGGAGGCCAAAGCATTGGCCCGTATTTCGTATTTCATATTTTGCTACGATTAAGGTCTACATGGTATTGGTGTGAACGATGTTCAATTTAAATAGGCTGGTTCAGCTTGCAACACTTCTCATGCCACAATCGATTTATTGTGTCAAACGTTTGATGGCCGTTTAGTTAGCCGAAGTGGTGATGTCAGTTGAACGCCAAGAAGCTGCGATTTGAAACCGTTGGACTATTTTCTGTGGGGCGCCATTAAAGACAAGCCAAAAACAATTACATTTGAAGGCCAACATTCGTGATGCCAGTGCCGAGATACTACCCCATACACTCGAAAAAGCTCTCGAAAATTAGCTCGGTCGAATGGGGTATTGTGAGGCCAGTCGCGGCAGCCATATGAATGAAATAATATTTCATTTATAACCGAAACAATTGTACTTCACAACAAAAATATCAATTTGGCAAAATTTCAAACCGTGATTATTTTATTGAATTTTTAAATTTAAACTTTTAAATGGCCCACCTTATAAATATATATACAAATAAGTTATTCTATGTTGGTCATTTTATAACTCGAGAACTACTAAACGGATTAAAAAACCAAGACATGCATTGGAAAGGTGCATTTTCACTGATCGCTTTTGTTTTATTTATATGTCTATATCTTTAAAACGGTTACAGTAAGAGTTTCTAAATTTAGCCCAAATATCTTCGTGGTCAATACAAATCATCAGTCAAAAAATGAGCGAAATTGGATCAGTGAAAGTGGCACCTCCCATACAAAGGAAATACTGACTGTTGGGTATCTTTGGAACGGTAATTATGCGAGGCTATGAATTTGGTCTAAATAACTTCGTGGTCAATCCATATCATCGGACGATATATGGTCGAAATTAAATAAGTGCGTGTGCACCTCCCATACAAAGTAAATAATGATTTTTGTATATCTGGAGAACGGTGAGAATAGCAATTTCTGAAATTGGTATAAATGACTTGGTAGTCCATACAAACAAGCAATTTTAATGCGTTCCTTTAAATTTTTTATGAGGAATACATTTTATAGGTATACAACGCAAAGGCTCCGGCACGCTGGAAAGGTTACTCTTGTTCTGGTTATGGGGGATAATTCAGAAATTGATTTAAGACTGCTAATGCAAATTAACGCTGCCGTCTGTCTAGCCATAAGCAAATTACGATGTATGTATAGTTCTGTATGGTAATTTTATATTGCTCTTTATCCGTAGCAGCTCTTAGTTGCTTGTCGATTAAAGTAATTCCGGTGCAATTTCCGATGCCCCATCTTCTTTAAACTTTTCCTTAGAGTATAAGTTGAAGAAGTTCATATTATTCGTGAGTAATATCGCCAAAATAAGTAGTTTAAGAATTTTAATGGCAAGAAGTTGCTGACGTGTAGTATTTTTTCTTCTTCGTCACTCTCTTGGGAGCATATTTGCTTTCCACAAAACATTCACTGTATTGTTTCAGTTTCATTAATCAAATTAATTTTCAAGCTAAATAGATGATTAATCTACTGTAGCTCGTCTCTATATGATTGTGTAGTGGTGAATATCCTTGCTAAGTGGTGGTGGTAATCCTTACTTATGATTGTAATTTTGTCTCACTAGATGAAGTTTTCTCTTGATCATTTGTCTGATATTTGTTATCATCGGGGGGGGGGGGGGGGGGGGGGGGGGGGTAAAGTTGATGGATTTTCCTGGAGGAAAGTTCAAGTCTTTTCAAACTGCAAATATATTTTTTCGTAATGTTCTCTGCTAACAATTCGAACGCGATCAGTTGTCTATTGTAGGTCTAGGATGAGTTATGCCATCTGTCGTTGTTTAGACACAATAGCGTTTGTGTATTTGGTGTAATAAGGAGGTATCTTTGCTTATCACAGACTTTTACCTTTTTTTTTACTATTTTCCCCCAATGATTATTATATTTTTGTAGTTCTTAACATTTTTTATTTTCGAAAGGTAAGGGCATCTTCGGTAAATCTATGGAAAGGATCGAATCTTCCTTGATTAATTAAAGATACTGTTTTTGGGATTGAAACCTGAACTTCCACATATTTTATATCCTTGCATTTAACCACTTTGTTAGCTACCTCCTCATAGTATATACTGTTTAGATATACCGCAAACTGTTCAAGTTAAATTCGAGGTGTATACTATTCACACTAACCTTCATTATTTTTACAATTTAAGGCAGAAAATCAAGAAAGTCAATCAAGGTACGAATAAATCAAGCACAGATAAATCGCGGCTGCATTTCATATTTTTTTGCCACTGCTCTGAAGAGCATTTAGGCTTTTCACAAAGCATTCAATTGCTTTGCTTCAGTTTTATTAATAAAGTTGATCTTCAAACTAAGTAGATGATTAATTTACTGTAGCTCGCTTCCACATGACTGTGTGTAGTGGTGAAGAAACTTGCTAAGTGATGGTGGTGATCATTTCTTAGTATTGTTATTTTTTCCCAATAGGTGGCTTGTTCCTTTGATCATATGTCTGATGTGTATTGTTGCCGCCAGTGGTAAGCTTTATTTCCACATTTTTACTTTATACAGTTATAATTATACAGTAAACAACTTAGTTAATGTCCGTTTAATACACCAATTCACTCAATACACGACTCTTAGTAGGACTTTACACAATGACTGTTAAACTACAACTGACTATCTAGGCATAATGTGCTGCCTTTTACTTTAAGTACTTACTACAGTATTTTATTAATTTGCGTTTATTCAAATGTAGCATCCAAAATCGATACGGTAAAACCGCTCAATACGCAATTGGTAACACTGTTAATAATACAAATTAAGTGTGACATTATCCGGGTGACACATTGACAGCAATAGGCTAAAATCACAAAATACAGTTTTAAATGCACTGATGTTTTTTATCTTTATTAGGCATTGTTTATATTCGTAACAATATTTTCACAGATGACAGAAGTTGTTGTTGTCTGTTTATTAGTGAGTCCAAATAGATATCACCAAACATCATTTTACTTGTTCGGGGAGATGTAGCCTATAAAATATTGCATCGTTCAGCATATAGCCGACTCATAACAGACAAGGTCGTTAAATTTTAGCTTCTCATAATATGGTGACATTACAATGAAATTGTCATACATAGCTTCATCTGTTTGTGTCATTATCACAAGGATTTATCGGTGAAATTTCATTAAAAATTCGACTTGATACTGATATTGTGACAATGATTCATTGATGACAATAGTGACAATGTCGCTCAAATACATCGCCCAGAATTTCGGTTATAAATTACATGACACAATAAAGAAGAATATTTTAAATTATCTTCCTAAACAAGACATTAATTTATGAAATAAATTATCTTATAAAAAAACAATTGTTTTTAAAATAAAGTCATATTCATAATGTTATTAGAATAAGGTTTTAGGACATACCTAGGACATAAACATATTTTTACATATTTTTCAGGTACTTAAAAAACAATTTCTTTCCTTTTCATATCTTTAAAGTTTTTTTTTTTAGATAAAATAAAAAAACAGATTTAAGAAAAACTTTTTATCTCGATTTTTCTTTCACTCTCTATACCCTAAACACTGATTTTGAATGTGGTTTAGACATAAAGAACAAAGTTTTCTTTTTTTTCTTTCGTTTGCTAGTTTGCAAGCAAATCAAAAACGATTGTTAAAATATATTTTTTATATTAGTTTTCCATATTTTTTTACAAATCTCTTATGCCCATTTCTTACGGGTCATCTTCAAGATAAAAAACAAATATGGAGCAAAAGAAACGAAAACTGTTTGCACCCATATTACCAAACATTTGCTAAAGTAGGTATAATTTCCTTTATAAAGGGTGAATCAGCAAGAGTGTTCGATTTTCAATATGAAATGAAATAACAAACAGTTATTAAATTAAATTAAACTTTTATTCAGTAACTTTATGGCATTTGTGTTTTTAAAATAATATATCAAAAATAATCACCTAGACTAGCTGTTACATACTGTTCTGAAACTAAACAATGCCTAAAAAAAAGATACACTTCATTAGTATAGTAGTTGTCTTAGCTATAAACTTTATGGCATTTATTGGTTTCTGTCAGAGCTATTCACGTATCTGCCGCACCATATTATCTGTGCTATTGACAGTGTTACCACTTGCGTATTGAACGGTGCTATCGTCCCAGTTTTAGTTGTCGCATTTGAATTTAACGTAAGTAGAAATCTGTAGTAACTGCAAGAATATTAAAAATTGATGATAATTTGCTATAAAAGTTGGCGCTTTATGCCTTAATTAGTTCAGTTATAATTTTACAGCCATAAAGTAAATTCGTGCTAAAGCGCAAATAAAAATGTTGAGTATTTGTGTATTAAGCGATTATTAAGTGCAAGATAAATAAGTCGGATACTGAGTAGTTATAATTGTGTAAGTGAAAGTTAAATAAATAAGCACATAAAGTAAAACAAAAACTAGGTATTTATTTTATTTGGTTAATACGTAACAAAAATGTAAATTCAATATTTAATCACTTTTTGAACAACTTTCCTTATTTTATTAATTGTATAACTTATGCTGAACTCCAGTTGCTCATGATTTGCTAGGAAAAGTAAAATATGATGGTAATGTTTTGAAATCTCACTCTTTTTGAATTGCAGAAAACTTTTCAAGTAATAACTCGATTTTAATAACATCTTAACAACAATAACAAAGTGAAGCTAAAAAATGTTGCCTTTGAAAAAAGCTACAGTGTTATTTGATGGTAGAGATATTATATTTCAGAACCTTTTACCGACAATTTGTAACCGAACCTAACCGAGACCCAAAATATTGCGTAAAATTAATAAATATCACGTTGCGTTTGTTTTACTTTATTCAGTTGTTTATTTAATTTCCACTTATGCAAATATAACTATACATTCTCCAACTTATTTATCTTGCATTTAATATTCGTTTATACAAAACTATTATTTACGCCTAAACACGGCTTTACTTTATGACTGCAAAACGATAACTATCTCGACGTAGGCAAATCTGCTGTCTTATATACCTAACTGCCTACAATTTGGAAAGTTCCGGAAATATCTCAAACGCTCTCTCATCCTCTATGTTATTTCCGTTAATTTTGAGATGTAAGATTGCATTACCCAAAATGTTCGATTTGACAATGCCGTCAAATACACAAATCAGTACGGCATTACCAGGAAAACACATTATCAACCTTGAAACAAACTAATGGGCAATAATCCCACAATGCACTCCCTGGTGTGGTGTTTTTTCTTTTTCAGCATTTTTATTTTCGTAACAATATTGTATGTCTACCATGAACCTATAATTTGTCAAAACTTACTTAAAAGATATTTAACAAAAACAGTTAAGAGTTTTACGTACAAATGTTTTGTGTATAAAAATACCAGCAAAAGTAAAACAACACTCTTTCCTTGACGATTTCGGTACCCAAGGATGTGTGGATTTATAAATAATATTTAGACAAGATATTTAATCGTGAAAAAAAGCAAAATATGAGTCTTAGACAAAAAACTTTCTGGCCACAGATAATGTAAGAGAATCCATATTTGAATTAGCATAGCTTAAGACAGCCTCCCCCCACAAAAATATTGTACACTGTAATATGTAGGTCAATGCGACCACCAAATACTTAAACAAAAATTCTTGATAGACTTGATAGACCCACA
Source organism: Wohlfahrtia magnifica (assembly GCA_023159175.1). Taxonomy (NCBI): domain Eukaryota; kingdom Metazoa; phylum Arthropoda; class Insecta; order Diptera; family Sarcophagidae; genus Wohlfahrtia; species Wohlfahrtia magnifica. Next base: position 3,129,335 of record JAKWBJ010000046.1, on the reverse strand, counting down.
CAAATATGTATGTATGTATGTATGATGTGTAATTCCACATCATATGTTAAGAAGTTATATATGGATATACCATACTAGTGTATCTATGATGCTTGCTATAGATTATAAACAAAAGTTTTTGGTATAAGTTCGGACTTAAAGATTTTTGACAACAGACACATTGTGACATAGAACAGAAAATATTACAAAGTTTTGCTATGAAAATACAATATAAAGAAAGAAAATCATCAAGTGTTTACTTACGTACTCTATAGCTAAACCTCATATGAACTCATATGAAATTATTCAATCAAATAGTCAGAGTTACTCTTATGTACGTGTATATAGATATTGATTTTTCTAATGAAGTTGGGGGGAGCGGAGGGCCCTAAATAGAAACAAAAGAAAGTTAGAAAGTATACCACAATGAATGAAAAAAAAAACATGGAAAGAAAGCACAGACTAAGTTAGTTTTATGTATATGACCTTAAATTATTGGATTTTTGTTATTGTTGTTGTTGTTGTTGTTGTTTTTGGTATAAAAATTGTTTGTCGATATTGTATTAGTAAGTAAGTAGCTATTTTTCAAATATTTTCAAAACAATCAAAAATCGCAAAGAAAGCAAAAAATTATAAACTGCTGCTGCTGCGTTGGCATATTTTTGAACAAAATTTCACGCTAAACAAGCATGACTACCTACATATCTTACCTCTCCAAGTACTCACATATACATATGTTATATAAAATATTTTTTTCCACGCATATAGAGTGTAGCACTAAACACCACCTTTCCTTGAATTAAATTTTTGTAATTTATTTCTACCGAAAAATTGAGGTCTTCTTGGGTGTCTTAACAACAAAGCATTGATTTTGCTTTATGTTCTTGCTCCAAATTCTGTGTTGGGGGCTCTTTTGTTTGAATTGTGTTTTAAAGGCAAACGAAACAAAAAAATTTATGTCAGATTTTAAAAAAGTCTGAGGATTTGAGATGAAAAGGAATAAAGAAAACCAGTAAATAAGTAGAGAAAGCAAAACAAAAAAAAAAAAAACAAAAATTTTGTTTGAAATTTCAATTGCATTTTTATGTCTGACTTAAGTACGCACACATACACACACACACACACACCGGAGAAAAGGAATTGAAGCTTTTTACCCTTTTGCAAATAAAATATTGAATATCGACTACGCTCACACTTAAGGGATGTGAATGTTGTGTGGCATATAAACTTATACGCATTTTAAGTTCTAAACTCGTGCTGGTCCTTTTGGTACACAGAGAAAATATAAATAAAAAACGTTTTGGGAATCGTAATATTTGTTAATCGAAATTGATGCTGTCAAGCTGGCAAATTTGTTTTTAACTTTCAAAATTTGACAATTTAAAATGCAACGCTTAAGCTGGAATGTCTTTTAGTAAAACTAAAAAATAAGTTTTAACTTTTTTTCTTCCCTATTACTGCTTCATGGGAGCATATAAGTTCAACAAAGTATCTTAATAACTTCTCCTTATGTGAGTTTCTTGATTAGCCTTCGTTATGGAGCTAAGGAGATGCAGCAAATCCTTGGCTATATGTCGTTTCCTAGAAACAATGCCTTCCTTGTATTTAATGTAGTGGTGGGGAACCTTGCTTATCATTTCCTTTAACCCTCTGACAACGAATAATTTTCCAATGGGAACTCTAAAATTTTATTGCGGATTTTTCTTCGGAAACGCATTTTTTAAGACTAAAATGTTGTCAAATATTGAAAACTGTTACTCCTTCTATGAGAAAAATCATAAGACATATGTTTTAAATTCGTTGTCTAGGATACAAATTTGGGAAATTTATCGTTAAAAAAAGTAAGCAATGAACCAATGCCAATAAGCTTATAACTTATAATATAAGAGTGCTAATGCAGCTGATTAGCTTCTAATTAAATGTTAAACGGTTTGCGTGTAGTAATTGGAAGTAAATTCGTGGTTTTAGATGCACTTTGAAAACATATTTTTAAATTAAGTTTTATAGATTATTTCGGTTCTATAAAACTGATGGTAAAACACATTATCATTAATTTTGGATAATTTTACAGACTTAGCGTTCGGGGAAGAAAATAAAATCTAAAATAAACCTTCAAAGAGCAAAATTGTAAGACTGATGCGTCAATGACAAAAGATGGCCATAAACCTAAAGCTTTCCACTTCATTTTCAAGGGAAAACAGCTAACCAAATTACGTTTCTTATACTGACCCTAATTATATATTTGGATTTGGTCCAAATATAAATACATATACCAAATTCATTTATATTGTTACGTTTTAACCTTTTTAAAACGTTTGAGTTCGTTTAAATTGCATTAAAATAAAACAAACACCGCTATTTTTTTTGTTTTACAGTTTCTTTACAACACTTAATATTCGTTTACTTAACACTTTTATTTCCGCTTTAACACAACTTTGTTTATTGAGAGCCAAACGATAACTAACTTGTGTAGGTAAAGTTGTCCCTTTATGTACATAATTGTCTACAGTTTGGAAGGTTCAGGAAATATTGACCATCTTCTATTTTCATAACCCTTAATTCAAATGTAACGTAAAGATGGTCGATGTGGCAATGCTGCCAAATTGACAGGGTAACACAAAATATACCAAAATCCCACAATACAGTGTTGTAGTTTTATTTTCGTTACAATACGTATGTAGTATATTAACAGACGTCCAAAAGAAATTCACAATTATTTCCTTCTAAAACATTTGGAATTTTGCACGCAGTTGCCTACATAGTTCATATATGCAAATTTGCAGTCGAAAAGTTAGCAACACTGCGACATAACTAGATTTCTTTAGAAGGTCTATAAGGAGCTCGCACAACTAAGACCGATATTAATTTAGACTTCAATGCATTTTTTAGTTGTTGTTTTTTAAGCTTTATTTTAACTTGAATACCAAAGAATGTTTATCGAAAAATACTGATTTGGTGAAAATCCATTGTAAAATAATGTCTGTAATAAAATATGAGTCCCGTTTGTCGTTAAAGCGTTAAAGAGGTGGCGTTATCTACTTTTTCAATGATGTTCGCAGCTTGTGTTATCCCTTTTCAGAATAACTCCGCCTGCGGTTTTAATTAGTAAATTGTTACGTTTGTCGCCTTTAAAAAAGTATATGCATATATTTTTTGAGATCGTTTAACCCATTTACAATTTCACAGCTTAGAATTTATAATTGTCGATAGTTATTCAAACGATATATCTTTTCTTAAAATAAAACTCCTTATATACTAAGTACACTTGAACCTGTTTGCCCCGAATAGGCTCCCATAGCTTGCCCGTCTTTCTAGGTTCATTTGAATTTTTGATTGTAGACTATTGTGCTTCTGTATTCTGTAGACGACGTCGTTTAACCTCTTGATTAAATTGTAAGGTCCATCGCAGTTAATGTGCAATTTAAAAGACACCCTTTCTTCCATAGTGGGTTGTTAAGTAGAACCAATTGACTTTCACGGAAGCCCTAGTTATTGGCCACTTGATAAAACCTCCTCTTCATCTTATCGCACACCATTCTTATTTGCGTGCTTTCTTGTTTTTTTGATTGAAGATTTGTATCTCTCTCTGTGTTCAGTTTGACACCAAATTCAAAATCACCAGGTAATTTTTAGCTCCATTCCTAATATAATCTTGACGGGTATTCTAGATGTTGAGTCATGGACGACTGATTGGTATGCCAACAAAAATTATGGAATATGCTCATCGCAATACTTTCCAATACTTTCCAATACTTACAACTCACAACAGATATTCCAAGAGAGTTCATATAAAACAGGTCGTCGGTATAGCGCCGTAGTTCTAGTTTCTTTTTATCTCGTATATCGCGCACATTGCTTGGAATATTGTAGACTCAAACCTTCTTTCTTGATCGTACTATAACTCAATTTGTCACAGAAGTATACACAACTGCCACCGCCTTTTGGTTTAGTATGGCATACACTTCTGGCCATATATTGAAGTTAGATAACTATTAGAACATAACAATTTCCTGCGTTGCTGACAACGGCCTGCTACGCTCGTTGTTATTCGCTCAAATGGTGCTCCTGAGTTTGCCATCCAATCAGTCACGGCTTGCTGATATTCAACCTAATAAAAACACTGTGTTAGTTTCTCCAGAGTCTTTATCACTCCCACTAAGTCAATTAAGGAGCTTATTCAAAATTTCGTTCATCTTTAAGCATCATGTTAAATCGCCTATCCCGGGTGTTTTTTGTTAAAGTTTACTTCAAACGAATTAATGGTATTTAGCACAAGTTGCCAGTGATTGTCTGTCTCGTTTTTAGAAGCCTATAATAGATAGGATCCTTCACACTCCACTGAACAAATAGTATTAAAATGACCTTTCGACTTTGACATTGATTCGGTTGGTCGGCTGGCCTTATATGAAAATTCTTGCACTTGAGGTTGTCGAATATCTCCATTTTCCATTGCCAGTAATGCTTCCATGGAAGAAAAACTTTTTTCATCACGTGGCTTAGTGTAGTAGTTAGAGCGCAGGCATACAACACGAATGTTTGAATCTCAGCAGAGATTTAATAAAAAGACTTCAACCTCAGTCTAGATAAATCCATCTAAAGAAGCCCCCTTAAAACTCCAGCTTATATCTGGCGAAGACGACAAACATCAGAATAATGATTAGGAGAAAACAACTATGTAAGGATAACCACCATCACAACTTAACAAGGATTTTCACTACAATCGTAGGGAGTCGAGCTACAGTAGATTAATCACTACTTAGCTTTAAAATCAAAGTAATGGATGCCTTTTTGAAAGCCAATATGCTCCACGACAGAGAAATAAATGACGTTAAAGCGGCATTCGGACTGAAAAAATATTTTTTAACTTCTCTTCGATACAATTTGTACCCAATTTCCTTACTTTTGGATGAGTCGTGTTACTTGCAAACATTTTAAAGTTGTTGCTTGAGGAGCTCCCACTAACTTTGCAGCTTCTTTTTGAGTTTGATAACAATCTTCATGAAGTAATGCCTCCGATTTGGCACCCTTGAACTTTTTTCGATGACCTGGGCTAAAGAACGTCATTTCACATCAAAATGACGTCTTCATGAAATCTATTGATATTATTCAGGAGAAGGCTTGATAAATGTGTAGAAGATGTGTTGAAGAAGGAAAAACATATGCGTTGTTAATGGATATTTGCCCTCTAAAATGCCACATAAGTTATTAAAAACTCAAAGCATGTGTGTGTAGCCATTCGAAGTAAACCCTACATTTCGAAGTTGTATACTCTTCTTAATTGCATATGGCGTCCACAAAGCATCTCTATATTACTCAGTTCGCCGGTGTTCTTAATAGGCTTTTTCTATAAAATTTTTCTGTCCTCGGTTTAGGTGTTTTTGGTCGACAATGACATCTTGAGCCTTGACAATTCGTTCGTTAGATTCCAGAGATCCTTGTTACTAATGTTGTTATTCCAGAATATTCTACATATGATTCTGAGGCTTTATCACACCGTGGCTTTTACGTAATGTTGTTCGACACTAGTTTGGTTTCCACTACTGTATAAAAGAGTTGACTACACAAATGCATTTAATATTCTAAGCTTGGTTCGTCTGGATATTTGTGAGATCCTCCATATTGCTTGTAATCCTTCGAATGCCGCTCTCGCTTTAACGAATATGCTGTTTATGTCTGTGCATGAACCGTCTTTCATTGTTTGATTACTACCTAGATAACAGAAGTTATCTATGTATTCGACTGGTTGGCCTGTTAGCGTGATGTTCTCTGTGTTAAGGTTGTTAACTGTGATGTCTTTGGTTTCCTCTACGTTTATCTCCAATCGGACATTAGGCGCTTAACTTTGCGCAATAGTAGACGAATGTCATCCACATAATAGTTGGTACGAAATGTTTGCTAATTCTTCCCTTGTAAAAAACTAAGAGTTCAGCATCCTTACGTGATTAGACTTACTTTTTGCGCTATTTCTTTTACTCTCAATTCTTTTATAAATAAACAACATAGAGAAAGGATTATTGTATTCTAGGAATAGCTTTATTATGATGCGTTAAGTATTGCTCTAAACTTCGCAGTTCTCATTGAACCTGAAACTTCGAATTACCTGGCTTGCTGTTTAAATTACTTATGCGAATTACCCCATTTACATGATAAACACATTTGGTGTGTACAAGAATCCGTTCAAAATTAGATATCATATTGATTTTTCTAGTTATCCAAAGCGTAATGGATAATATAGGAGTAACGAAAACTGAATTACTAACAGTTTGTGTGATTCTTGAACTTTTTTTTAAGGATGTGTATTATATGACTCATAATTGTTCTTTGAATTCGAAATGAGGTAGCGAATTACGAAAAAAAGTTCTTGTACAAACTTGACATAATTCGTAAAACATAGGACGAAAAAGAGACTTCTCTTATCTTTGTTTTCAAACAAATTTTTTATTATTTAAGAAAATAAAAGATTTTTTTTTTAAATTGTATTAAAATTTGTTTCGTTTTTAATTATTTTCGAAAAATAAATTTAAATACGACATTCATTGTTAATGGTTTTAATGCTATTTTCATTATTAAATAACCATTAGTTAATTAAGCATTTCGTAATTAATTTTATTGAGACCTCAAGTTTTGCCTCATATCTTACAAAACTTTTTTCTCTGTGCGTACACCAGCACCAGCAGTAGCAGCCTTTATCGCAAGGAAAATTGCTGCGAAAAGAGAGAACGATTTCATTTAAAATCGTATTTAAGATTTGACACTTTTATTGCGTCTATAACATTCGTTCAAAATTCCAAGCACATACAGACACTTACATACATACACACCCAAATAAACATCATGTGCTCAGTAACATATACACGCACGCACGTAATCACATTTCAAGGACCAAGAAAAAACTAAAAGAAAAGAAAAAACGGAACAGAAGTTAGGAAAGTAAAAGAAAATCAAACTTAAAATAAATGCTTGATAAGAAGGAACAGTTTTGACAAGGGCTTCGAAAAAAAATTCATCTTGTTTTCGTTTTACAAACGTGCCACACCACCACCACTAAAATAAAAAATAATGGCAAAGTGCTGGAGTGGGTGGGGCATTGTTTTAGAGTTGAAATTATGAGATATCTTTACTGTGCTGTTTTAAAGATTCTTTTCTTATTCGTCATGCCGCTTAAAATGGTTTCTTGTTTTAGGCGAGTATGTGTTTTTTGCTCTTTAATTTGATAAAAGCAAAAGAAATATTTATGGAGGTGCGGGGGTTAAGCGTGCATACGAAATTGATTAGCATATAGAAATACGCATAAAAAGAAATGTTCGCTGGCAGTATAGCACCTCCTTAAATATTTTAAATAAAAGTTAGACGTTTTATTTCGTCTGTACGTGCAAGTAGCAGATAATGCAGGTCTCTGACACAATAGCAGCAAAATCATGTCTATTTCGCTTTTCTTATTTCAAGCGAAATGTGCTACAAATTGTCGTATACAATTACAAATGAAATTTTCATTAAAGTTCAATGAATTTTGTTTCGTAATTTGCTACAATACTTTCCAAGGAAATTTTAAATTATTTTGTCATTACTTAGAAGTAATTTATAGATCCGTAACATGTTTCAATGTTTTTTTTTTTTTTTTGTCTTGTATAACTGCTTTCTTCCTATTTCGTTTTCCAGCTAAGCAGTTTAATGGTCTAATGTCGTTGTCTAGAAACCTTCGTATAGTGAAGAACCAATATTGGGGAACATTGCTCATCATTGACTTCTACCATTTACTTTGTTATGATGTCCATAGGTGATGTTATTCTTTTTCAGGGTGAAGAGAGGCCAAGAAGGCGTTTGAAGCTCCTTATGTTTGAATTAATTCAATTTGAAACTCCAACCTGGGATGCCTCTTTCTGTAGTCAAGCATCTAAGTCACTATATCACGACGCCCCTAAAACTCTTAACTGTAATTTTTTAAATCTTTCTCTTCAGTAAACTTGAATAAATCATTTTAAACAATATGATATCACAGAAATGCTTTAAACTGGTGGATGTTTTCTTTTTTTTAACTCTGTTCTGTAAGATCCTTACTTTTCTATGACGCAAAATATTGTTTAGAAATAAAGCATTTTTTATATGTCAGCAAGTGAAATTTTCCAGTGCATACAATTCAAAATTGTTAAAAAATGTCTGGCTCCAGCAAGAGTAAGATTATGGAATATGATACTCCAAGACAGTTTGATATATCATTGCATTGAGCAGCAAAATCTATCGAGATCTGGTTTCTATATCAGGGTCTTACACAGATCAAAGACGAACGATTGTGAATCGAATCACTATTACAACTCTTTTGTGTCTTACAGGTGTCGACCACGATTTGAAATATTAGAAGAGGCATCCTTGACTACTACCTAGGAAGAATACATTCCAATAGGATGAAAATCGATTCCTGTCTGATTTCTAGACAGACATGACAAAATATGATATCAAATCGTTCATAGGACACAGTAGTACAAACATATCCAGATTGGTGGCTGTAAAACCGGGCACCGTAACATAAATTTATGAAAATAAAAATGTCTAAAGAGAAGACACGCCAACATCAGTACATTTACAACTTTAGTGTGGGTTTTAGTCTACTGACTTGTGTCCAGGCTGTAAATTTGTCATCCTCACAAATTTATTTATTTATTTATTTGTGTTATTAATGGTATTACCAAATCAAAGTTGCATTTAAAATGAACGGACATGAAAAACATAACATGCCTAATTCAGTCAGTTATAGTTTAGCAGTAATAGTCTAAAGTCGTACTATGAGTTGAGTGTCTTGAATAAACTGATGTTTAATTATATTTACGATAAATAAACAAACAGCTTAATACGTATGCTTTGTGATTCGTTATTAAAAAGCTCCGTCAATCTTCAACCAATTTCTGAAACATAAGACTCATTTTATTCGTAGTTAAACATAGTTTCTTAACTGATTCATAAATTGTTTGGGTTCTTTATAAATTATTGCCAAAAAACGCATCTGAACTTGAAATATGTCCAAAATTTGGATGAAAACGTGTTTGCTTGGGAAATACGCCCAAATTCTTCAAGGTATTAAACAATATACAGTGGGTTAAAACCAAACTCGTACACCGCAACATTTTTTTTCTTTGTCTGATGTTTTATACCCACAAAATAATTCGAGAAAAGTTCAGCATTAATTTTTTATAGTTTATTTTACTAACTTTTAATAACCAAAAGCAAAAAAGAAAAATTATAATTTTTAACAATATTATTTAACGACAAACAAAAACAGCAGTAAATTCAATGCCAAAGCCACACTCGTACAGTATTTTTAAAATGCAACCCCTTGACAGCAATCGCAGCTAACTTTGCAAATGTTTTGTTTCTATTTCGGGGAATTCCCCTTACAGTTAAACCTTTACATTTCTCTGTGAAAATAGATAGTTTTTGTATAAAATTGGCACAAAAAGGAAGATGGGAAGGCAAAGAGGTCAAACTAGCACAGATATCAGAGAATTGATTGTGAAGCACTCCAAAGATGTGAAATCTTTGAGAGAAATTTCCAAAATAGTAAATAGGGGTCACTCTACTATTCAATATGTACTAAAACGTTACAAGATCAACAAAACTGTGAAAAATAAGTCGAAATCGGCACACAACAAAATTTTAACATCAGCTGATGGGCGCTACCTTGTGCGAAAGATAAAAGCGAACCCCTTTTTAAGTGCTCCGAAATTAGCTGTTATCGCTGAAAGTGAACTGGGGAAAGTAGTTTGCGTTCAAACGATTAGAAACATACTCCATCGGGCCAATTTGAATGGTAGAAGAGTATGAGTGAAACCCCTCATTATCAACTGAAATAAAAAGGTACATCTGGAATTTGCAAAAACCCATCGTTTGAAAGATTTTTCATTCTGGAAACGGGTGATGTTTACCGACGCAAGTAAGTTCAACAATCGAATGGGGTGCTCATTTCCAGAAATATGAAACTTTTGGGGATCCTTTTCGGCGGCTGGACCTGGCACAATTCATTTCATTGATGAGATTATGGATTGAAAGGTTTATTTAGATATTTTGAAACGAAATGTACCATTGTCAAGCGAAAAATTGGGATTAGGCCAAGATTGGTATTTTTATCGAGATAACGACCCCAAACATAAGGCCTACAATGTACGGACCTGGCACCAGCACAGAGCCCAGATATAAACCCTATTGAGAACTTGTGGAGTTATCTTGACACAAAAGTTCGCCAGCATAGAATTTCTCACAAGGAAGACTTAAAACGAATATTACATGAAGAATGGGAAAAAGTTGAGCCCAGGTATTGTGAAACCCTTGTAAAAAGTATGTCCAATATGCTAGAAGATGTAATTAAGAATAAAGGGATGCATATAAAGTATTAATTAGTAAAATTTAAAACAATCTTTCAATTGTACGAGTTTGGCTTTGGTATTGAATTTACTGCTGTTTTTGCTTGTCGGTAAATAATATTGTTAAAATGAAATATATATTTTTTGCTTTTGGTTATTAAAAGTTAGTGAAATAAACTATAAAAAAAAAATGCTGAACTTTTCTCAAAATGTGTTAGGGGTATATAAAATCAGACGAATAACAAAAATGTTGTGGTGTACGAATTTGGCTTTTACACACTGTATAATACATGGGCTGAGAAGTCCAATTTCTTACTGTCGAGCAAATTCTTTGAAGTCTACGACCAGACAGTAGTCACTTGGAGCCAAATCTTGTGAATACGGTTGATGTGGGAGCAGTTCGAAGTTCAATTCATGTAGTTTTTCCACTGTTTTAGAATTATGAACATGTTCTTGTTTTTGGTCAAAAGTGAGCACACGCGGCACCCACTTCGAACAGATATTTTTCATAGACAAATGCTCAAGCAGTATAAAGTCAACACGTTCTTTTGATATCTTTACGATATTAGCTAACTTAACTTACTTTTTGAGCATTCAAAACGATTTTGGGAATTTTTTTGATTTTTTTCTGGTCATACCGCTTTATTTGGATGTCCACGTTTGAGGTCAGCAAACTAGCTTTTTACTATTGCTATTGAGAGGCGGAGTCTCTACAACACCTTTCAAGCTACTGCATCGCTTGAACGGTATCTTTTTCACCAAGAAGCAGTGTAGAATTAAACGACGAAATTATTTTGATCCATTGTTCTGAAAATGGCAAAAGTAGCGTCACTCTCAGCACAATGACTCACAAACCAATTAAAAGAATATCATGAAATTTTAACAGCTGTCTAACTGATAAAGAGGTGAACGAAATAACGCTAGCGCCATCTATATGTTAGCCAACACCAATATCGATTTCTCTTTTTTCCAAATTCGAAAAGAAACTTAAAATTGATTTATATTGTTACGAAAATAAAAATGCATAAAAAGAAAATACATCACATCAGCGCCTTTAAAACTGTATTAGGGGATTTAGGTATATTTGGTACTAATGTGTCACCCTGTCAAGGCAGTACTTATTTGTATAGCACTAACAATTCTACCATCTTTGTGCGTTAGATTTGAAATAAGGAAAATAATTTGAATATTGCAGGAAGAACAGAAACATTCGGAAGTAATTTAATTTGGAAAAAAGGTGGCGCCTTATGTATTAGTTAGTAGTTGTCGTTTTGCTGTCATAAAATATAGTCGTGTTTAGGCTTAAATAAAAGTGTTGTGTAAACGAATATTAAGTTGTTGTACTAAGATAAACTGTATAAAGATAAAGGAGAAAAAAGTGATGTTTATTTTATTTTGACGCATTTTAAAAGATATCAAACGTTTTAAAAAGCTTAAAACGTAACAATATTTCGCTAAGTTATTAGCGGACAAGTGCATGTAGGTCCGAAAAACCGGGTTTTTATTCTTTAATCGAGATTTTAAAGGCGTTTCAAATGTTCCCAAAACAGATGCTTGTTTTACTCGATAGCGCCTATCAAGTAAATAGAATCACTTTCAGGTATTTTTTGTTACACCATTTTATATATTTCAAATAATTTCTTTTCCTAACTCTTTGAGTTTTGCAACGGCACATAACAAGGTAATAACTAACGCTGAGCCAATATTTTGAATAAATTTCGACTCTTTCTAGAGTTGACAATAAATTATTCATTCTTAAGTTTTACACCCAATACTTATATATAAAACTTGATATGGAAATTTCGTAAATTAAATCAATTTGGTTTCTTCTATTTTGCCAACAACGAAACACTTTAAGTCATCAACTTGTAATCAATTTTTCAAACTCAAGACTTTGTAAAAAAATTTCCTTAAAAATTATTTAATATTCAAAGTTTTTGTTACGTTACACTGCGGGATGTAGAAATCTAATATTTATCTCATACTCATAAATTTGATAACAACAAATTCAACAAACAACAACAGCATTAATAACAACAACAAAATTTATTATCATTTAGGCAAATATTTTCGGTTTGTTTTCAATTTTTTTTTTGTTTGAAACTGAAAAACAATTTTATACTCTCCCATACTCATTTGTACATACTTAAGGACAAACTTTTCTAACAAACAAGAAAAAAAAAAGAAAAAAAAGTTATGGGCAACACAACAATAAAAACAACAACAGAAAATATTAGAGATGCGTTGTAAAAAGTATAAAAACAATTTAAAAGAGAATATGTGGGGATCAGGACAAAAAAAATTCCCAGCTTAAAAAAACAAACACACACATACACACAGAGAAACAATAGAAAACAAACAATGAACATTAATATTACCAAGAAAAAAAGGAAAACAACAACAAAGAAAAATAAAAATTTTCTAAACAGTTTTAGCTGTTGTTGGTGGCAAAAACAAAAACCTTTTACTCACTACAACAAGAGAACTGAAGAAAAAAGCCCATGAACTAAGAAGAGAAAAAAAAAAAACAACAAGAACAGCAACAAATTTAAAAAAAAAACTCACTTAATTTATGACATTAAACTTTGCTGCCAGTAAGTTTTTACAACAACAAAATGCTGTGTTAAATAGTCTATAGAGTCTGGCTTAAAAAAAAGTTTTTTCTTTAGTTCCTTACACTTTACACTGCCCTATCTCTTTCGCTCTTACACTCGTATGTTCTGTATCAATGCGGGAGCAATTTTATTATTTTTTTTATCTATTTTTGTTTTAACTCTGGCAGCTTTAAAAATAGCGACAAGTAGAGGAACTAAAAACAATAAAAATAAACACACACGCACATACACACGTACATATGTATGTATTTACGTATTTTTGGTTATGTTTTTGCTCCCCCACACAAACAAACACATAAAAAATCCTATACACATGTGTACTTAGCCTTGCATACGCGCCACCCCACCCTATCTATCTTTTTTTAAATACACTACACATATGCAGTTGTTCACTTGCCGGAGTTAAATGCTTCATTTTTAATGAATGCCTGTGTTTGTGTATGTGTTGGTTTGTTTATTTTTTGGTGATATATTGTATGTGATAGAGGATGAGTGCACAAGAGTGCGTGTGTATGTGTGTATCTCAGAAGCAATAATTTAGTTGAAATTGTTTTGCTTCCAAAAAATAAATTCATCTCTTTTAGTTTTCCACACACACAACACACACTGGCATATAAAAACGGTTTTTTAATTCTTATACGTTGATTTGTTTTTGGTAAGTCTCGTTTTTTCTCTATTTATATTGTTTGTTTGTCATTTGTTTGTTGGATTGCTGTATATGGACCAACTCCAAGTTTAAACGGAATCCCATGCAATGAATTGTTCGCTTGTTTTTTATTTTATTTTTGTTTAAATGCTCAGAGATCATCGAAATAAAAATAAAAAAATATTTTTAAGAATCTGCTTAAAACATGTGAAAAACAACAGAATATTACGTTTGATTTGTTAATCATAAAAACGTTTTGAAAGCGTTTAAGCCATTTACGCGATTTTAAAATTTCAAATCTACCTGACTAGTGCAATACTTGTGAAAATAAATTTTTGTGTCAAATCACATTTTCAGTTTTAAGTTGATATGTGGTTTGAAGTGTTAAGAGCAGTGGAATGGTTTTGCTCATAACGCAGTTAGTAAAGTGGAATTTATGGGTTTGGTTCTGAGGTTTGTTACCACCAAAAATTTATATTTTATAATTTGACGAGACTTCCCTTGATGTGTACATCGTACTTACCTGGCCACAAAAAACTTATTTTTATGATTTGGAACATACACAGAGATAACGAAAAGTACACCAATTCGCTTTAGATTACACCTGGTCTACAGCAAAAAAGTCTTTAAACAAAACTATATGGAATATAATGATTTTGATACGCGGAATTCAAATCCGTTTGCAGAATTTTTCCATCGGGCTCAAATTTTGTATGGGCGTGGCATAAAATATGGTAGTTATGTCAATATGTTTCTTGACCGATTTTAGCTCCAGTGCCCGCAAATGTTTAGGACTAAAATTTCCTAAATTTCGTTAGATAAGGACACGAATGTCCTCTATTTTCAATACAGACAAGAAGATTTCTAGACTATTGTTTGCAAAGATAGCGATTTAGTATTGTCACGTTTTAACCTTTTTAAAACGTAGACGTAAACATAGGCCTTATTTCTTGACAGCCAATTGACAACTAACTAACTCACCAGACGCAATTCGCCGCCTTTTATAGTATTTCATCATTAGTTTAGAATGTTCTAGTACGGACACGAATCTTTGATTTTTCGACGATAATTCAAAATGATCTACAATAACTTTATAAACACAAAAAGTAACCGATCTATGCGCATGGTAGCACTCTTAATTAGTGCATGTATTTTAGTTTTTAAGCCTTGACACAAGCCAATACATTTTTTAGCTAAAAGCTCATGACGTGTTGAATTTTGTCTTTAGCATTTTCATTTTCGTAACAGTATTTGGTGATGATGCAGAACACTACGAAACCTGTATATATTGTTTCCTACCAGACATTTCCTTTCATTATAACTGTGTGTTGCCTAAAGTTGGAATCACACGATTGTCAGAATACATCAATTAGTGGTACGGCAATCGTGTGGCTGCCCAATAATAATGCGACAACTAAAATATCTAAACTACGACAATACTTATTGTTTCCTTCTGCGACAATCAAAGTTGACAATACGTTCCGACATCTAAATTTTAACATTTTTCTTCTCAGAATAAATTGGGATCATTTTAATATTTTAAGACAATAAAGCACAATTGAAATTGTGTCATAATGGTGCATATGCGACAATCGTGTGATTCTAGCTTAAGAATGTATTACAAACTTTTTGTTAAAGTTAGGCACCTGTCTTTATGAGTTATTCTAATTCCAACATATTTGGCTTTCATTTAAATGCTTAAAATGTAAAATTTAAGAATTTTTTTATAACTTTTTGGAAATAAAAAAAAAACAAATTTGCACTTAATTTTGCAAGAGAATTAGGCACAGTTTTAGAATTTGGTCTCGTTGATTTCACGGTCGTAACAAATCATCAGTCAAAAACTGAACAGAATTGGACAAGTGGGTGTGGTACCTCCCATTTAAATAAATATTAGTTTTTGTATATTTTGAGAACGTTTAAAGCAAAAGCTTCTGTTTTTGGTCTGAATGACATTAAAGTGAATACAAATCATCAGTCAAAAACTGCGCGGAATTGAAAAAAGGGCGTTGTACCTCCCATATAAACTTAATATTGATTTCTTTATGTCTTAAGAATGATTAAAGCAAAAGTTTCAGTATTTGCTTCAAATAGCTTCATGGTCAAAACAAAGCATCAGTTAAAAAGTGGGCGAAGTTGCATAAAATATACATTAATTTTTGTATGTCTTGAAAACGGGAACAGTATAAGCTTGTAAATTATGTTGAAACGAAGTCGCGAACAAAACACATAATCAGCCAGTAACTAGGCGAATTAGATAAGTGGGTGTGCGCCAAGCATAAGAAGAAAGCAGAAAGCACGCTTGATAAAAGTTATCTATATAAGTACATATGTATCTTATATATAAAATTAATGTGTGTTTGTTTGAAGACTGTGTACAGCTAAACGACAGATTTTACAGTGTCTTTCTGGAAGGAATCTTAAATTTTTGAACTTGGACCGTAAGGGGGGACAGAAGATAGAAAAAAGGTAAAAAATGTCACTACAATAACATTTAAGTTATCTTAAATTAAGATGAGAATAGCGAAGCACCCCGGGTTTTAGCTAGTTAACAATAAATTAATCAATTCTTGGATTGTCAACTTAATGGTTTCAATATCGCCGATCAGCCAAGGCTGCCAGCTGTCAAGTATCTGTCATCTGAAGAACGCGTACAAATATTTAAAACCACAAAAATGGTGATTTTAAACGTGAGCATCTTTCAAACATTACGGAGTGATTATGGTCGTCATAATCAATCTACTGTTTAAGGAATTGGCAAGATTATAAAGAAGGGATTTAAAGCATTACAAATATGGTCAGGTCTGTGCATTATCGCAATGTAACATATACATTGCCGAAAATATCGCTTTTGCTAGTGATTCTCAGCAATTAAGCCTATTTTACGCCACTTTATAGCTTCTACTGTATTTGAATTTGCGCCTCCAACCATTCACAATGCCGTCAATGTGCTGATTTGGTGCTAGGGCAACAGGCTTTCAATTTTGATTTTTCGAAAAAAATTTCTTCAGCGCAGAAGCTCAATTCTTACTCGGTGGTTCTCGGAGAACCCAGAAATTATTGCGGAAATAAACGACATTGGGAGTAGCGTTACCGTCAATTCAGAGCGCTATCGCCTTATGATAATCGACTTTATCTTGGCCTGAAATTGTAGATTATAAACTGAACGATATGTGGTTTCAACAAGACAGTACCACGGGTCACACCACACGACCGATTTCTGCTTTATTGCATGAGAGATGTCTCGGTCACATTATTTCTCGTTTTGACGACTTAAATTGGCTTCCAAGAGTTTGCGATTTGAAGCCGTTAGACTTATCTTATGGGGCTACACGGATAATCAGCTAACATTGGAGCATTTGAGTACAAACATTCGTCCGTTTGAAATATGCAGAAGAGCGGAAATGGATTGTTCCAAAGAATATTCTGCTGCACTAATCTAGAGGCTGTGATTTGAATGACATTTTATTACGTACATAGTGGCACGATTCAAGCATTGTAATGAAATAACGGTTTTATAGAAATCATAGCATTTGATTATGAGAAAGCCCTGTTCAAAATAGGTGCCGCATTTGCTCACGGTTGACGTGTCACAAGTTAATTAAAACAATGGCAAAACTGCATGTACTGAACTTCGATTTGGTCCTACTTACTGGCCATTTCGCACGAATTAAGAGATTATCGCTGAAACTGAGTTCTACTTTGATGCAAAAGAAAAATCGTTTTATAAAAACGGTATTGAAATGTACGAGCGACGCTGAAATGATTGCATTGCTCTTGATGAAGATTACGTTGATGAATAAAGCTAACTTTGAACAAAAAAAAACTGTTTTCTTTGTTAAGGCCGGGACTTTTCAGCCCAAATGTTATATTATGGTTCGCTGTATTTTTACATGTTCTAAATTGCACTGTTACTTCTCCTAGAAATGTTATCCGTAGTCAAAAAATGCGTTGTGGAAAATTTTAGGCAGATTGCAGGTTGGTTCGTAGCTCTCCCAAGAAATGTACTCCGTGGTTAAAAAATGTGTTATGGATAATTTTAGGCAGATTACATCAGGTGAAGGCGTGCCACATCCGCCCACAAGGTGACAAAATATGCTAGATTCATATGGATCAAAATTTTGACAGTTTATGGGCGAATTCAGCACATCTTCCTTGATACAAACTGTCTACATTTTTACACAATCAAGTTTTTTTCTACAGAGAATATTTCTGGAAAATGTTGTCCCAAATTAAAAAAAAACTGCTCATATATATATATTGTGCAATTTCAAAGCTTTAATTTAAAAACGATTTGATATATCGCCAAATTTATTTTTTTGTTGTGAAGTTCGATTGTTTCGGTTAGAAATAAAATATTATTTCATTCATGTGCCTGCCACGGCTGGTCTCACAGTAAATGTATGAAGTCATATCTCGGCAATATCATAAATTCTGGCCTTCAAATTATCAATTGTATCTGGTTTGTCGGCATAAAACTTGTCTTTAACGGCGCCCCACAAGAAATGGTTCAACGGTGTCAAGTCGCTGCTACTTGGCGGCCAATTTCGGCCATTATTTCGATCAATTAAACGGCCATCAAACGTTTGACGCAATAAATCGATTGCGGCATGAGATGTGTGGCAAGTTGCACCATCCTGTTTAAACCAATCATCGTTCACATCAATACCATGAAGAGCGGACATAAAAAGTCGGTTATCAAATATGGTCAAAAAACAGTCACGCGTAAGGGGTGCATTGGCTTCTGTAAGACCACGTTTGGGTTTTCCGAGATTAACTTACCCAATGAAATAAATCCAATAAATCCCAACGTTGCTCAAGCATAAATCGATTTATTTCGTTCAGTGGAGCTAATATATTGAATTTTGTGATAGAATAGAATAGAATGACATAAGTATTGCCAGATTCGAAATATCCGCTGGTTCAAATTAAACTTTTAAATTGCCCACTTACCCTATATGAGGCATACCCTATTGTGGGCGGATGCGACACACCTTCCCCGGCTGCAATTTGCTGAAATTATCCATAACGCATTTTTTGGCCACGGAGAACTTTCTTGGATGGAGTTATAGTACAATTTCGCATTGTAAAAATAAGGAGCATCATAATACACATACATGTGGTGGAAAACTGCATTAAGCAGCAAGCGTTCTTTAAAGCTAAAATCCGTTG
The DNA here is from genome assembly GCA_023159175.1 of Wohlfahrtia magnifica. NCBI lineage: Eukaryota > Metazoa > Arthropoda > Insecta > Diptera > Sarcophagidae > Wohlfahrtia > Wohlfahrtia magnifica. The sequence goes on along the minus strand of JAKWBJ010000046.1, from coordinate 3,110,571 downwards.
CAATTAAAATATTTGTATGAAATCAATTATGCATTAGGTAACTACTTAATTTTTAATCAATTTTGAATTTGTTAGATTTTAGTTGTTTTGTTTTTGTATTTTGTGTAAATATTTAACAAGATTACTAATAAAATATTATTACATTTACATGGGTTTTAAATGGTTTTAGAAAGTAAATATTTGATAAATTTACTACATGGCCTGTAAAACTAAAATTTGGGTTTTGGGCAAACCTATGTATTATTGTATCAGTTTTGAATGTGCAAAATTGAGTGGTTTTTCAATTAAATAAACAATTTTATTTTAAATAATATAATAAGTTTGTGCATTATCTTTGCTTTATAAATGACAACATCAATTACTCGTCAGCTGCTGAAACATTTTATTGAAAAAAGAAAGAATACATACAACAGATTGAAGACAAAGAATGAAACTAAAAAAAACATAAGAAAAACTTCAGCAACAATTAGCATAACAATGTGCATTACCCGCAACAGTAACAGTAGAGCATCAGCATTTATTGTTTTCAATTCATTCCTTAGGATTATTAAACAGTCAGCCAGAATATGATGGTCTCATCCTGTACCAGTCTTTCGAATGCTTCAGTCTAGCCATCTATCGAAGTGTTCCAACATCGTTTGTCTGTCCGTCTGTTTTTTTGTATCTCTGTCTCTGTTACCATTTAACTCATTACTGGTTTTGAGAAAAAAGTTAGAAAAAGATTAAGAGAAAAACAAAACGAGAAAAGAATTCAAATGAAATACAAAATAATTATAAAAGAATATATTTCCATAATGGTTATGCATAAAGAACATGTCTGTCTGTTGTGCGCGCACGAGTCTGCATTTGGCCAGCAGAGAATTGCAAAATAAAATTAAATCAGAAGCAAAATTATAAAATTTAATTAAAACGAGAATTAGAATAAGTTTTGCATTATTTTCTTCTTCTTCTTCTTCTTCTTTTTTCAATTAAATTAACATACGAGTACAATATGGTAAAACATGTATAGAACTTCTGCATGGCAATGGTATCGATTGTTGAGCTTTTTTTGTCGTCTCTTTTGTTTCAAACTTAAATTAAATTATTATGTAATTTATGTCAAAATTATGTTATAAATTAAATAATTTAAATAAAGTAAAATCTATTTATTACTATGGAAAAACTTAATTAAATAAAATAAAAGTATTAAATTGTATTTTGTAAAGATTACCTCTCATATTCATAAAAAATTGAATGTATTTGAAATATAATTTTGAAAAATTTTGTATGAAAAATTTGAAATAAAATTGTTTAAAAATATGTTTTATATTATTAAATATGAATTTTTTTATGAATATATATTTGAAATATATTTAAAAAAAATTTTATATGATAAATTTGAAACATAATACTTTCAAATTCATTTAATTTTTAATGAATATGGGGGTACTCATTTTATATAAAATATTAAATACTTTGCTGGAATGTACTAGAATCGTTAAAATAATTCATTTCCTAGTAAATTCTTATTAGATTTCCATTAAATTTGGTTGGGTTAAGTATACTCCGATAAGATAAAATTGTAGATCTCAACGTTTCAATAAGTCATCTTGGCGGGATGGTATACAATCATTAGTCCTAAAGCAAAAAATCCTTGAAGTTTGTACATCCACTGCTAATCTTTTTACTACGTCATATCGCAACGATATTTTTCCGTTTTGTGCTGGAAGGTTGCTAAGATAACGGTTGCTAAGATTGGTGCCTAAGGCGGTACCGAACTACCTTACCCGGCGACCACAGAGGTACACTGTGGGAAGACAAAAAGAAAGAGAGAAGAAAAGAGAAGAAGAGACAAAGGAACGGCAGAGGGAGAAAATGAAGTAGAAAGAGTGTAGAAAACAGAGACCCTAATGAGCTAGCGTAGACCTGACACAAAACCAGGTTGCATATTCTGGATGACGTAATTTTATTTAGGCAAAAGCCTTGGCCTAGCAACCTGAGCCTGCGTCGTGAAGAGCCGGGTAATGGCAGAGGATATGTTCCACAGTCTCCGGCTCCCCCGTATCGTCGGAAGCTCGGCAGCAAATTGGTGTGCCTACTTCCGAAATCCCCGTTCTTATTTTCAGAGCACAGTGCCCAGTCACAAAACCTATTAGATTATTAGAGATTCCCTCCTCAGATTGAGGACACTTTCCGTCCTAGAGCAGTCATGTCTAGGCCAAAGTATGCTGGAACCCTACAGTAGTCTCCTCTGCTTCTCTACGATGGATCCAACTATCTATCAAGCTCCCAAAGAAACCAAGCGGTGGTCTTACAGACCCATCTGCCAGTTCGATGCCCTTAGCCGCGCCCGCTCTTGCCAGTTCATTTGCAATCTCATCTCCCTGCACGCCAGTGTACCCTGGAAGCTTTGTACTGCATACAACCCGGAGCGAAGTGAGGGTACTCTTGCACAATGCAACCAGCCGACATGTCGACCAGTCAGCGCCTGATAGCCGCCTGACTGCCTATGTAAAAGACCACACCATCTCCCCCAGCAGCCAAGTCGCGAAAACGCTCAGCTGCTCTGAGGACAGCAAATATTTCAGCCTGCTGTCTAACGGACAGTTTTATGTCATTGTCCACAAAGTAGACCTCAACACCAGTGCCCTCCTCGGTCTTAGATCCATCTGTAGAGATGGCATGGCCATTCAGTAGTCTATCAACATCTTGCAAAACTCTCTGTCCGGTAAAACTGCCAAAGGGCACCTAATAAAGTCGCATTCCCTGTAGTCCATAGAATCAGACCTCCTGAAATGACTGAATGACCAAAATCCAAACCCTTGACCATGCCTCCTTCCAAAATCCTTAAGATACTTCTAGCGGACCTGCTTTTCACTGCGACTTCCAGGGTGGTTAAGCCTATGATAATATCTAGGGCTGCCTGGTTGTACTTCTGAAGGCACCAGATATGCCAATAGCAAAATGCTTACGCCCCTTATTCAGAAGCCTCCTCCGACTGGCATTTTCCAAAGCTTTTCACAATACTATATAGCCATAGGTGAGGACCGGTATGAATATGGAGTCATAGATCCACTTCAGCATCATCAGGTGAAAACCCAGGCTGATGTTAGCAATCCCGCAGCCATTCACCCACTGACAGCTCGTTATATAGTCGTTGAAACCCGTATTATTAGCTTATTATATACAACATACATGTAATTACGAAAACGTTATATCTACTCCACAGCAGCCAATAAAGCAAAGCAAGTTTTTAAACTTATAACAGCAGGATTTGCTTTTTGTTAAGTAGTGGGTGGGGCAAACATTTTTGTATACAAATGTTAGCATAGAATTCCAACAGCTCTGTTTAAATTGTCCTTTAATGCTTTGCATTTGATTTGATTTGATCATACTCTTCAATGGCTGTTATTTGTACAACTAACTCTCTGTCTGTCTATTTGTCTGTGTGTCGTCTTTTCCTGTTTAAATGCTTGTTTTATCTTTAAATCGCTCGTTTTTCCATTGTTTCGCAAATGCTTCGCTATATAAGAGGATATTGTTGTTGCTTTAATTTGCACAAATACTTAAAAACTCCCTTTTGTCGTTTCTTTCACTCTTTCTCTTCCAAAACAAATGCATATAAATTAATATTTGCTTAAGGGCTCAGGGTTGATAGCATAAGTAGGTCAAATTATTTTTCAATAATACCCGTACATACATACATACGTAGAGTATGTATAGCACGAATGCCTGACATAGGTTTCTAACACTGTAGCCATTTTAATATGATGATGGTTAATGTGCAATATCTGGAGTGTTAGTGTTTTGCAAACCCGCATTTCCTACTCACATTTTATTTAATTAAAATGTCTTCGTTCTTTTCATCCCCTGCTGTTGGTCTGTCTTCTTATTGAGTCCCAGCTTACTTTATCATTTAACTTGCACGTCGGTGCATACATATATGCCTTTGTTCCATATGCTGCACAGAAACTTTAATTGTAAGGAATCAGTGCTACACAATCAAGGAAATAACTCCTCCTGTACAAATCCTTTATTTTTTTCAATATTATTTCCTTTTCTTTTATTTTTCAGATAAATATCGTTTTTGTTATTTTATTTCACTAAATCATGTTTAATTGCATTTGAAGTGTTCTATTGTTTAGATAAACACATGCTAATGCAGCATTTGTGACATATTGTAGGAGTTTAGTTTAGGGTTTCCCTTTTTTTCGTTACTTCTCTGGGTAGCATATGAGAATTTGAACTTGCAAGGTCCGGGCTAGGGCAAGGTCTGGGTCATCAGAGATATGTGTGATCTGGCATTCTTATGATGGCACACAAAAAGATTTCTGTTGAACAATTCTGGCCGTTTTAATTGAATTGTTTGTTTCGATCTCAGGAATTGTTGAAAGTAGCGGTCAGAATCAATAAATTATTTTCTTCCAGTCCCACCAGACACACTGGATTACCTTTCTTGATGGCAGTCTTGCCTCTGCCACCGTTTATGAAGCTCCACCTTGCTTCATCTAATATCTAATTGCCGTACGTTATCCACTACTTACTTTTATATAGGGTCTTATCAAACATATTGTGCAAGAGAATGAAGCCCATCGTCAACTAGCTGATCGGGCCCTATCAGTGCGGCTTCAGGCCTGGTAAATCCGCATACGCTGGCACAGCGAGCTGTACGAGTAGTACAAGGACGTGGATATAGTGAAGTTTAATAAGATACAGCAGTTGCGTTGGCTTGGTCACATCACTTGTATAGATGAATAAGCTCCGGCAAGGCAGGCCTTTGATACGGTACCCCAAGCCGGAAAGTGGGAAAGAGGACGACTCAATCCCACCAGACTTTCTTGGTGGCAATACTGCCTTTGCCATCGTCTATGAAGCTTGACGTTGCTACATCCAAGATATTTTTCGGATGTTATTGTCGTACGTGATTCACTTTTCATTGCTCGTAATCGCTACCTTAATTTGTTCACTGTTAATTTATGCGTCACCCAAACCTTGAACTTTTTTGTGTATCCAACTTTTTTTAAAGATTGGTATCTGTTTGCTATAGTTTTCTAGCAACGTCCTAGCCGCTTATTTTCCAGTCTTTTTCAATTTCCATGATTTTATCGACTTTATAATGATTGGTCGGTCAGTGTCAGCTGCAACTTTAACATCAAATTATTGTATCCAACACGAAGAATCCATGTCAACGCTGTTTATCTAGTTACAGAATCATCTCCGTAAACTTTATATTTTCTAACAGTCTATGACGCTTTTTTATCTTTTCTTCAATATAATATCGGTTGTTTTTTATAGTTACACAAGCTTAAATCCTAATAAAACAAAGAAATAAACTTTTAATACCAATAGAACGGTCTGGGTTAAACAGATAATTTTATGTCATTAATATCATTACGGTTGGCGCGTACAAGGCGCAATCTTAAACACCAATTTTGACAAACTTTTCGAAGCATATGCGGCCGTATTTTGCCCATAGACCTTCGAACGTTGATTTTCAGGTGTTTAATTGTCTCTGATTTATCGTCGTAGACACGTGACTTTACATGACTTCAAAAGAAAATAATCCAAGCACACGATCTTTGTGACCAATTAATTGGACCATTACGTGAACTTACTCTCTTATCAAAAGCTTTTTCGAGTAAATCAATTGTAGCTCGCCCCGTGTGCTGTTGAAACCACATGTCAGCAAGATTAATACCAGCTAGTTGAGGTACGAGAAAATTTCCAATCATGTCGCTATACCGTTCTCCATTGACAGTAACATTCCAACCATCATCGTTTTTAAAGACAAATAGCTTGTGGATTATCCCTACTTCCGCATTTAGGTCCTCTATGAAGATCGGAGTTTCTTATATACCACGGTGCTTTCACAACGTATCTTAGCGCTTCGTTTTGAAAACGCTGTATAATTTCGATATTAGCTTTGTTGGCACAACATCAAAGTTGCGCACCGTCCATATATATATAGGTTTAAGCATTTGGTTGTATATTATTAATTTGTTACCAATAGAGAGCTTTGATTTTCGTTCTATTAGTCAGCTTAATGTCTTTCACTTGATGTCCAGTTCCTTAGATTTAACTTTATAACATCGAAAGTACTCAAGCAGCTGTCCTATAACTTTAATTTTAAGCTTTCTCAGATTTTCATTGCATCATTTAGTATGCGATACGTCCCGTCTTTCTGGAAAGTTTCAAAGGTAATAATGATACCAAATAATAATATCATACCTAAACATCAATTTGGACTCAGGAAGGCACATTCTACGATTGATCAAAACCACCAAATAACGCATACAACAGAAAAGGAAAGAAAAATCTGTTCTGCGGTATTCCTGGATTTATCACAGGTATTTGAGAGGTTTGATGTGCTGGTCTTCTGACAAAACTGACTCGCTATCTGTGCTGTTCTGTTTTGCATTCTTTTAAAGTCTTATCTGGATAATCGGCTCTTCCGTTCCGTGAATTTTCAGAGCTCAAGCAAATTCAGACAGGGCAGTATTTTAAGCCCAATATTTTGTATCATCTACGTAAGTGATATTCCAGTAAACGTTAACTCAATCATGGCTGCATTCACAGATGATACAGCAATTCTTTCAGTAGCAGACACAGAGTAAGTTGCAAAGCAAATCCTTCAGAAACCTTTAAATTCTGTACTTGAATGAGCACAAAAATTAAGATTAAACTGAACAGCTCAAAATCGACTCATATTGATTTCACGAATAAGAAACTATTACACTCGCAAATATTTATGGATGGAATTCCAATACTCTATGAAAATACCGCTAAATACCTCGGCATGACTTTTGAAGTTAGACTTCGATGGATCGAACACGTTAAAACTAATCGCGTAGAATATTAAGTTGTCTATATCTTGAAAATTGTTCGCATTGGCCAAAAAACATAAAAAATACAGATGATAGTATTTGGGAAGTATGGCCTTATTTGTCGTATAGTATAGACCTTGCAATCCTCCTGTATTATAATTTTAGAGTTTAAGAAAATGGCACAAGAGATAGTTACTGGTTTTTGTGAGAACGTACTTCATTAGAAGTCAGTCCTTCAAAATTAAGTGCTAATCATAGCTCGTAAAGAACAGCTAATAAACTTAGTTCCTACTGTGGCATTTGTGTTTTACCAGTCCGGGGCCGTTGTGGGGCCAAAACTGGAGGCGGCACGTGTTTGTATTTACACGCGCGTGTCACTAAGCCTGACCAGAGGTATTCTGGTGCCACGGAAATCGGTAGCCCCAGGGATTCCGATGTCTGCCCAATTGCGGGGTGGGCCCCCTTGTGGGAGCTTCGTGGTGGCTGTGGTTTCGGTGTGGTGTTGCATCTCTTCAACTGGGTGCTGTGACCAATATCACGACAGGAGTTCAGATAGTTTCTGATTCGAATTGGTACTCACTTGTGATATTCACTCGTGGGTATCATAGGTGGGGGCGTTTGTGAACGCATCGTATTCGCTCGTGCCATTGTGGCACCGTGGGGATGGCGCACGGCGAACACTCGCGTACACCCAGATGACACCTGTGACAGTTGTGTCGGTCAGAAGTCGTAGTCCTGTGGTCTAAATTCTAGGAATTCCAATTGGATATTTGACACGGTGGTCAAGCCTATACTTATATAATGTGCGATAGTATGGTGAAGGTCTTTTGAGATATTCACATATTGTAGGATCTTTGATAGAGTTCTGCGGATAGAGTTCATGTTGGGCAGGGCACAACTACTATGGAGATGCCACGATATAGGCTACAATTCTTGTGGCTGGAGGAGACTGTCAAGCATTTCTTGTGCCAGTGTCCACATCTTTCGGACTGCTTTCTTTGGCAGTCCGTTTCTGGATGCCTTGTCGGATCTGGCTGATATGAATATCAGCAGGATCTCTTCTTTTGTGTAAGCGTCTGGTTGGTTTGGTTCGAAACAACGAGATGCGAACATGTAGGTTTTTCTGTTCTTTCACAGTGGGATGAGCTGGACCGTTGTCTGGCTACCCGTCGTAATTAACTACCTAACTAGCCAAGGCAACGAAATTTAGATAAAACGACCTTCGATAATTTTGTGCAAAAGGGCCGATGTTCTAGGTGTAGTGTAAACAGAACACAGTCTATGATAGGTATCAAACGCACGACCCTCACACTATTTAATTTAAAATGACCTTTAACTCATAATTTGTTGTTGTTTTATATAAAATTAAAGTTCGAATTGTCTCAGAAAAGCACCCTTTACTGCTTTGGGAATAGCAAGTCGATTGTTTTATATAAGACATAGCCTGCAGTAAACTTTAAGCCATTGCATGGAGTGGTATAATTAGAGAGAAGACTGCATCTTTTTGGCTATTCAAAATCTGTTTATTTTTCATTACAACTTTTGTTTTCATTTTGTTATCACCAGTTTGCAAAACAAAACAAAAAAAAAAAAAACAAAAAATGATAAAATGAAAAAGGACCATAGTGTGTAGGTGTTTGATTATATGAAGAGGAATTAAAGATAAATAAGGCAGGGCAGGACTATGTTATTTTGTTTAAGCTCCTAAAAAACTTTCTTTCTATTTTAAATATTATTTCAACATTCCTTTTTCGTTTTTTGCTGATTCCTTTTCTTACTCTCTTTTCTACTTTATTTTATTTTTCCCTCATTTATTTTGGCTTTGTAAAGTTTTTTTATTTGTTTTCTTTATTCACAAAAAATATTTTTTTTTTACTCCTGACGAATTTATACTGTTTATTGTTTTATGTTTTACGAGCCACATTCTTTCCTTTTATCCTGACAGCAGCAAGGAGGCGGGGAATGGACATTTTTTTTTTTTGCTCAAAAACAAAACGAAACAGAGACTCAAGCAATTTGTTAAATATGGTCATCGTCCTGTTGGTGTTAATGGCCGGGCATGTGAAATTTTGCCAAAAATACAAAAAAATTAAGCAAAAACGAAAGAGAAAAAAAATGAAAGAAAAAACAAAAAGGAAAAATATCATAATGAAATTAGAGAGAAAGAAAAATTTTAAAAAATATATACTCGTATATTTAAATTGTTGAACATTTGATTAAATTGTATGCGTGCTTATACGAGGGCAGCTTGTTAAGTCTGTGAAATTTTTGGTTAAAAAATAAATAAAATTTTTTAGTTGCTGTCGTATGTCTTTACCTAGAAACAATGTCCCCTGTATATTTGGTATAATAGTTGTTCTAACTAAACTACCCAATTATTCGATTCGCACGACCCCACTCGGAGATTTTCACCAAGTCACTTGTGGGTGTATCATTCATATTTTGCCTTTTCGCCCCAATCTCCAAAACACTCGACCTATGATCAAAAGCGTATGAATGACAAATGTTGATGTCGTCTGCGAAAGAATAGATAGGATTGGAAGTGAGAAGAAGAAAGTCGTTAAGAAATATTAGAAATAGATTTGGAGAAAGAACACCCCTGAAATTTATCCTGAACTCGTCGGATGAGATCCTGTCTATAACCACTCTTATAGAGCGATCTCTGAGAAAGCTCGATATAAATCGAAAGAAATGACTACCAACACCAAAGGCAGTAAGTTTCGAAATGAGAGCCTCGTGCCAAACTCGATCAAACGCCTTGAAAATATCTAGAGCCACAACTTTGCTCACACCACAACCATGAATGGGCTTGTTCCACCTCTCTCTCTCTCGCAGAGTACCGCCAGCAGGCCGCCAGTCGAACATCTCTTACTTAAGCTGTATTGACGATCGCTTAGCAAATTGTTGGATTCCAAATACTCACAAGGTGATGAGTCACCATACTCTCCATAACCTTGAAAAGTGCCGAAGACACTTTTTTCCGGGTTGGAAGCCTCACCCCTTTTAGGGATTGGCGTTATATTAGCAACCTTCCCGCAAGATGGAAAAATACAGGCGTGATATGACGGACTGAATAGGTTAATAGGCTAATGAACGAGCAAGCGTCGAAATGCACTGTTTCAGAGCCAATTGTGGAATGCCATTCGGCCCAGAAGACTTGTTAACGTTGAGATTTGCAAGAACCGTTTTTACAGCACGGCATAGTCACTGATACGCTTTCGAGTGCGGGCAGTGGTTGGAGGCTCTCCGGCAAGCAAGAATTACTTGCAAATAATTCAGCTAAAAGGTTTGCTTCTGTAACCGGGTTCATGAATGCTCGGTCATTTTTTATAAGAATTGAAAACGAACTAGCGCTATTCCTAAGTCTTTTAACGACTGAGCAAAAGCTTTTACTTCCCTATGAAAGTAAGAACTTTAGCACGAAGGCGCTGTTGAAGCCTTTTACGAAAATTGGCGTTCAAATCAAAATGCATTTAGAGTACTTCGTGATTTTTTTGGTCAGCATAATCGATCATGTGTCTAAAAACGGGAGATTTGTGCGCAAATTTTGCCAAACCGGGTCTGTCGGACTCGGTACATGCTTGCCAAGTTTGTGATGCGGAAAGCATTGCTGTGTTTCGCGATAGACTGACAGAAGCGGTTACCGTAAATGGTATAAGCTATAGCGAGATGATAACGCATTTCTTGTGGTCAGAAATTTCGAAAATAATGGCTCTATTGCGCGCAAAATTCAGTGGCTCTGTTGTCTCATGTCGTGGAGATGTGGATTGACCGCATTGATCATGTGATTTGATACCGTTGGACTTCTTTCTTTCGGGATATTTAAAAGAAAAAGTGTGCGCCAATTAGCCAAGAACAATTTAAAAGCTACAGGATGAGATAATTTGGCACATTAATAACATTGAACCTCAATTACATCCCAGAGTCATTCAAAATATGGACCGACGGATTGAGGTATGCCATCGAAGCCGTGACGAGCATTTGGCCGACATTTTGTTGCACACATAATTGTCATCAATCCTTCTATCATGATAAAAAATGTTAAGATAATTCTTCAAAAACTTTTTATTTTACTTGCAATTAACGTCATGCGTTTTGGTTGGACAACCCTTTGTTATCGATTATAGAAGAAAGTTTAAAAGTATATATAGTACACACATATATACATATGATATAAAGGGTCCGCCAAATAATTTTTTTTTTTTTGAAAATGCTATTAAAAAAACCTACTGAATATTTTATCAAATTTCTTTTTTTATTTGAAAGTACAATCCTTTCGGTTAATAACGGAAAATAATTTTATTGAAATGGCTACCTCGGCTGGCCATGCAGTAGCCTACACTATCGGTCCAATTTTTAAGCACATTATCGATTGTGTGCAGCTGTATTTCACCAATGGCTTCACGAATATTGTCCTTTAAAGCGTCAATTGTCTCTGGATTGTTGGCGTAATACTTATCTTTGACGGCACCCCACAAATAATAGTCAAACGGTGTCAAATCGTAGCTCCGAGGTGGCCAAATGACATCAGCTTTGCGGCTGATAATGCGATCTTCAAAAATAGGGCGCAAAACATCGAGTGTAGCTTAGGCTGTGTGGCACGTAGCGCCGTCCTGTTGAAACCAAATGTTGCTAATATATATCCTCCTCTTCAATTTTTGTGAACAAAAGTTCGTTCAACTTGGCTCGATAACGATCGCCATTGACTGTAACGGCCACTCCTTGCTCATTTTCGAAGAAAAATGGCCCAATTAGGCCTTTGGACCAAAATCCGCACCAAACAGTGACTCGTCTTGGGTGTATCGGCTTCTCAATGTATGAGTGCGGGTTTTCTGTGCCCCAAATGCGACAATTTTGCTTGTTTACATACCCGCCAATATCAAAATGAGCTTCATCTGAAAAGATGACTTTTTTGGCAAAATCGGCATCTTCTGTAAATCGATGGCAGGTACAAATTTCCAGCGGTGTTTAAGCGTATACACAACCATATTCGTTCAGCGGAAGGATAAATCTAATTATCTGTCAAATCAGATATGAGCTAAGTGTTACCATTCACGAAATAAGCAGTAGTTGAAAAAAAGCTTGATGGCGGACCCGTTATAACAAGAGAATAATTTTATTTTGATTTTACAGTTTTTTATTATTGTTGTTTTAGTATTTTAATAATTAAATTGTATTCCTTTAAAATACAAAAATTCGTTTTCCTATTTTGTGATGTTATTTTTTATTTATCTTTCTGGTACTCAAATGAACGAAATTCTAGAGACACTAGAATATACTTTCAATTTATCGAATAAATATATATGTATTTACATTTTTATGTATGTGTAAATATATACGTATACATATATATTGTAAAATTCAATTTGATTTTCTAAACCAATTGTTTAGATTTTACTAGTGTACAATCAGGATTTGGAAATAATCTGAAATACTGCTTTTGTGAGGATTAAGATGTAGTTCTGGTACAGAGTAACAAATAATTTTTAAAACCAAAACATATTTTCGGACGTATTATGTCATCCAATAACTTAAATCGTTATAATTCTGACCAAGCACTCTTGCAGGACAGTGCTAAAATTGACCTTATTAGTATTCAAAAGCCTTTATAACGTATCGTGCAATATTTGGGCAGTCTAGATGTCACACAATTCGAGCCAAGTGCCCTTTAGGCACTTATGGCAATGGCCATGATTAGCCGTAAGACACTCAGCGTGGAATCGACAAGTCTCAGTTGGGTACAAGAACACTAGCATCGACACAGTCATTTGTTTTCAAGCCATCGGTATATCAGTTCAGATCAAACTCACCCCGAATTAAGGCCAACAATCCCGATATCTTCTAGCAAAGCACAAATCCAAAGGCATGATATCCAGGATCTGCATAGAATGGACTTCCTGAAACATTTTGAGACCGCTTAGCGATAAACTTTGACGCCGAATATGCCGCCACCCCCATCACGTAGGTGTGAACTGGTGTCAAACCGATCAGAGCTTCCAAAGCCGACGACATGTTTATGTTCCTTGCCTGTTTTATTCATGGAGGTAGCTTCCTCAGTCTTTTGCCACCAAGTTATCGCACATAAGTGATAATGGGCTGACAATGTCATAGTGTCATTAGCGGCGAAAGACAGCATATTCTATCGTGGGAGAAGCAAATTTCCCAAAGGGCACTTATCACCTTGTTCTTAACGGCTTATGGAACCGAAAGCAGGTGGCACATGGGTGAGCTCCACACACCCTCGTGCTACGAATCCTGACCAGAGGTATTCTGGTGCTACGGGGGTCGAGATCCCCAGGGACTTTTGTCCCTGCCCGACTTTTCTATAGGCTTCCTTGTGGGAGCTTAGTGGTGGCTGTGATTTAAACCTGAAATGCAGGCAGATCCTAAGACTCGGTGTGATGTTGCATATCCTCACCCGGGTGAAGTAGTTTAGTAGATTAGTATACCTTCCCGGCGGACACCCTGTACAAATAAATGAAGGAGGCGTTGTGTAGTGGTTAGAGCGCAACACAAGCGGCCCATGTCCAGCAGAGGGCACGACGAAAAACATTATTCTGGTTTCAACTGCTTAATTAAGAGAGTCCGACCACCTCCTGACAAATCTATTTAAAGGAAGCCCACTGTTATATCAGATTATGTCTGACAATCGCACGAATGAACAAGAGCAAACGTCAAAAATGGTAACGCTAAGTTTGGTCCGCCACGACCACTTAGATAGGGTCGTCACTACCACACAATCACATAAAGGCGAGCTACAGTAAATTGATTTTTTTTTTAATTTTTCATAAAATGAAAACTTCTTGGAGCGTAATATTGTTAACAAATTTTAATAAGTTTCAGCAAATATGCATTTACGTTCAGAGCAATATTGGAATGTCAAAACGCGAATAATAATTTATCTACTCAAAATCAGATTACCCTGCTCTGGATGATTGGAGGTGTACAAGGGGAATGAGATGGCCCTATGCCAAAAGGACTGAAGAGTCTTTTACTTTACCCACTCCATCTTTAGCTTTAACAGATGAGAAAATGATCAACATCCATCGTATTATTATTGTTATTTTTTTGTTGCAATTTCTTGTATGCTGCCACAGAGATGGAGTTGGCAACACTTTTTTTTGGCAGCTCAGTTATTTTCATGTAACATGTTACTGCCAAATATATTCAGTTTGATTTGCAATTTAACCATGAATCGACTTATAAACAGACAACGCTTGCAGATTATTGAATTTTATCATCAAAATTCAGTTGGATGAAGATCCACTTTTTTATCGGAAAAGTGTGTGTAGCGACGAAACTCATTTCTGGTGGAATAAATACGTGAAATTGCCGTATTTGGTGTGAAGAAGCAATGCAACAACTGCCAATGTATGCCTAAAAAAGCACTTTTTGGTGTGGATTATGAAACGGTGGCGTCATTGAACCGTACTTCATCAAAGACGACGTTCTAGCGTTAATGTGAATGGCGAGCACTACCTTGCAATGATTACAAATTTCTTTTTGCCCGAAATGAAAGAGCAGGGCTTGGCTGACATGTGGTGTCAACAAGACGGTACCACATGCTACACAGCACGCGAAACAGTCCAACAGCCCAGAAAGATTCTTCAGCTGTAGCTGTGAGCAGCATAAACCTTTTGTCCGGTTCTTGCAATGTTCCCAATGCTCCATCGGAGGGTATAAGCAATTCATGTCCGTTATATTTTACGAATTTCCTTCACAATATGGTTTCTGGTTGCTATTGGATAGGAAATCGGTACTATATATAGGGTTGTACCCGAATATTTTATTTGCTTTTCACAGACATCTGCCCTTGAACACCTGCAGTTTCGCTGTCTATAGGAGAAAAAATTTACGCAGGAGTTAAGTATCCTCATTTTGACTAGTTTCGATATATGTGATGGGTTCTGTCAAATGAGCTAAGCGCATATTGTGCCTTATTAATTCGATTTGTTACATCCAACCTTCACGACTGTACAATAATGCTTCTACGATACGTTAAGCGAATAACATCTTCAATTGCCATTCCATTTAGGAACAAGGGGGCAGAGTTTATTGTTACAGTCCAATCCTCATACATTTTGGGTTAAAAACGTTTATCTTCAGCCTTTGAACAAAGGCTTTCGACATCAAATAGATAATATTGGTGAAATCCATGGCATGTAGTCGGTGGTTCAGATTAAATCGAACACCGTTTTTCCGTTATAAAACAGTGTCCAGTGCGACCAGGAATAGACAGCGGTATTCTATAAAATAGTGGTTACGTTTTTTCTTCAAGTATTTTCTAAATTCGATCGTAGCTTAACATCTTTAGATTATGGTGTGAGAAAGAAAGAGTTAAGGGCTTGACTACTAACTGTGGGGCACTGTGACACAGGAGTTACGGGTTACTACACGCATCCTTGGCGTGTAAGTCCCGTCAATAGTAGCAAGAGGAGGCAGAAAATCAACGGTAGTTGCACTGTAAACGGTCCTTTGGAATTTAGAACAAAAACTAAAAAAACATTGCTTACTCTGGACTTATCTATGAATGTATGTATGTGTGTATGTTGTGTTTGATTTTCACAACATTTTTCTTCTCTTTCCCCCTGAATTTCCTTTATTTCCTGGAATATTTTTATTTTATTTATTTTATTTTCTTTTTTTTTTTGTTTTGTGCCCATTTGATAGGCTTTTCACGTTGACCGTTGACATGAAAATTAATTAAGTTATCATTTGAAATGCTGTATGTATGTGTGTATGTGTGTGTGAGTATATTGCAATCGTTTTGAAATTAGACTTGGGACAAAATAATTTTATTTTCGCTTTTTTTTCTACTGAAACATTGCATGGCTATGTCGAGTGCTTCCGTGTGTTCGTTCGGGTGTGTGTGGTTTGTGCGGTTTTTATTGAAATGTTGGACATAAATTTAAGGATGAATTTAATGAAATAAAATAAATTTTTATAATATTTTACCTTTAAACTGGCAGTCAAATTAATATCACACAGGCACAGATAAAATGAAATAAAAAACAACAATTAAAGCAAATTATTTATTACATTTTAATTTTATTTTAGAGAATTTCATTTACAATTTTTTTTCTGTGTTATTTTATTTATTTATATATGTATTTGCATTAATAAATAGTTTTCATTAAATCTGATAGGGAAAATGGAATAAATATCTAAAATTTATTGAAAAAAACTGCTCACGCAATATATAGTTTTTTTTTTTTTGGTTTTCATGATATATTAATAATTGATTTAAATTTATATGTACGTACATATGTACATACATATGTGAGCTCTGAATTGACTCACCAAGCCATACATTTACTATAATAAAATTTATATTTTAATTAACTTTAAAAAAATAATTTATTTTTTTATTAAATTTATTAATTTTTTTCTCCTGTTGATTTATTCATATATTTACAGTGACATTTTATTTATTGGCTGCACATCTGCCAGTTTGTAGTCTTGCGCAACAGCAAAAATTTCGTGTGACACCGCATGATTTGCAAGTGTTGGAAGGCGCTGAGGCCATGTTACGCTGTGAAGTTACAAATTTAGCCGGTGCAGTACAATGGACAAAAGATGGTTTTGCTTTGGGGTTTTCAGCTGTTATACCTGGCTTTCCCCGTTATTCGGTATTGGGTGATCGCAAACAAGGTGCTTATAATCTAAGAATATCGAATGCCTCCATAACCGATGATGCCGAATATCAATGTCAAGTGGGTCCAGCACGTTTAAATTCGGCCATAAGAGCAAATGCCAAGCTCACCGTTATATGTAAGTGAAATAAGATCTCTAATCATTATTTATATATAGTTTTTAAGACGAATGAGTAATACAGGGTGGGCAAATTTGCGTTTAGGAAGTAAATTGAGCTGTCAACCTTTGACACTTATTTAGTAAAAAATTTGAACATTTTAACTATATAATGCTACACTTTTAAGCAAAAAGTTTTAATTGTAAAAATGTACTATTACTTCGTAAAATTCGAGAAGCTTTTCCTCGAAATCTGAGATCGCTGTTCGTAATTTACGCGCTAAATTCAAGGCTCACGGTACTGTTGCTAACAATACGCTCGTAATGGTCATAATGATGCAAACATAGCCGCCGTGTACAGAAAAGTGTTGATAACACTGGTCCACAGTAAAAAACGCCTTTAAAAAAAGCTAAATGGAATAAAATGATTTTGATGCGCTGAACTCAAATCCGTTTCAGTTTTTTTCCATCGGCCTCATTTTTTTATGGGCGTGTCAAATTTTTCGCCACAAATATGGTCAATATAAACGCTTAGGACAAAATTTCCTATAAATCACTTGAACACCATTCTTTGAATTTTCAACAGTTTCGGAGTTATTCACAACTTAACTGCGAAAAATTTTTTTTTTTTTTTACGCAAAATTGGAGCAATTTTTTTGTTCACAGTTATCTCGCCTGCTTTAAGAAGTAATTTATCCCCATTTTCTGGAGATTATATTAATGGCCCAGCACTTAAGATACATTTGACAAATAGAGATAGTTACTTACAACGGGTTGCCAGACACGAGTCCCACTGTGATGCCCATAGATACAGGAAATATTCGACAATCTCTTTTCCCTCATTCTGACAACTACTGCAGTAATCATTGAATGGACGGACTAGCCTCCTTGCGTGCACACCAGCCACCCAGTGCCCAGTGATAACAGCCACCAGTATTCGTAGTTTATGCCGCGGTATCGCCAAACGAGTCCGATCATACAGAGGGCAAATTTGTCTCTATACAGTGCAGTAGGGTTCATGCTCCTACCTTCGCTTTGCCCAGTCCAACAAATATCGCAGAACCAGAAGTCTGCAAGGGGAAAGTGGTATCCTAACCAGGTGGTCAATCTCCTCTGGTGAGCCTTCTCTAGCTTTTCCGCCACACAATTCCCCTTAGTATGAGAGTGCCCCCTTGCCCAAATAATATCCATATATGTCTCCACAAATCGTTTAGATATGTCCGGCATTTACATACCAGCCACAATGTCGAATAGACTCCGGGAGATATACGGATATCAACATCGAATACCCTGTAGTATATCAACCACTCAACTGCCATCTTTGTCGGCGGGATCTCCTCTTGTAAGACACTGCAGTGATCCTCAAGTCTGAGGGTTGCTCTCATCGTATATGCAGGAATAAAGACACGGCCGCTCACCCCCGTAGAGGACTTCGATCAGTCTGAGGTATGCTCTCATCGTATATGCAGGAATAAAGACACGGCCGCTTACCCCCGTAGAGGACTTCGATCAGTCTGTGTACACTTCGACGAATGCGGGCATAAGGCACGACTCTAGTGCGATGCTCACAGAGAACACTCTTTCCAGCAAGGATTTGGGATACTAAAATTTTTTTTGGTGGAAAAACTTGGGCGGTCGTGCCCCGTCTAGCTACTTCATCTACCATACTTTTCTCCGAAAAATTATAATGTCCCGATACCTTTATAAGCCTGAAGTCAAAATATTCCGCTATAATCCTTAGTGACGAGAGGCATTCCCCCACCATCCGAGAGTTAGCGAACATAGGCTCCAGAGACTTAATTGCCGCCTGACTATCAGTATAAATGCAATACAACTAGTGACTTTCCGAATGGCCGTCACCTTTACCTAGAAAAAGTTACAGACAATCGGCGATCCCCATATTAAGGTCCGTAGAGAAAACACTATACCCCATACGAATTTCAAGTGGACCTTCTGTCTGCGATATCCATCCTGTATTTAGACATTGGTAGTGAAAATGAGGAAGTACATCGTTTTGTCTTAAAATACCTAAATATCCCTCATAGTGAGATATTACAAGCTTTGATTTCCCTATCCTTGGCAGCACAGACCATATGTTTTGTCGTAATATCAGTCCGCCAGAAACTGAAGAGCACATTGAGAGCCTCAATGGGTGTTGTCCGCAATGCCACGGAGACCTTAACCGCGCCTGTATGTTGTCATTGTCCTATGGTGTTCCTGTCTGGTAGTGTGATTGTGTCGTTTGTTTGTTGTTTTATATTGTTGTTTTTATTTTAGTTGTTTTATTGGCCACCAGTCCGGAGTCATTTGGGACTTTATGCCCGACCATGGTGAGACCACATTGTGGGAGTAAGGTGGTGGCTTGTCGTTTATATCCAAATCGTAGGAAAAGTGCTAGCTCAGCTTGGAGTTACATTCCTAACGGGTGCCGTGATTCATAGATTGGTAGGTGTTTGGAGAGTATTGCCTTCGATTTTGGTACTCACATTGTGGTTTTTTTATGTGTGAAGGCGTTAAGGGACGCATTGTATTAATTCGAAACTTGGGCAGCGTGAGATATTGCAGCATAGCGATACTTATGTGAAAATTGTGACTTATTTACCTTTATCATACTTCAATGACTTCATAGTAAAGTAAAACTCTAACTATCGTGGTATTCATCCACATCATATATGACGGATAGAGTCTCCAGCGCTTGCCAACTACTCCCTTGCTGCAGTAGAGTGTAACCACAGCTTTTTTAACTCTTTTCTCAATATCCGGCCTCCAAGAAAGCCTTTCTTGAGAACGATTCCCAGATATTTTACTTGCTTACTAAGTCTACGTACGGCTGCCTTGAGCGCAGACAGCCCAAATTCCGGTAATTAGTAAAGGAGCTCAAATCCGTTTTAGTGGGATTTAAAAAGAACCCTTTTAGTTCGAAGTTATGCTTAGATAAGCTTATAATAAGTAAGTTCACTGAAGGTTCTCAGGTAATTATCACTTACCAGTAATAATGACATAGGCCACCGCCTGTCATCCCTCGCTCCTTGGTTCTATATACTAGGAAATTCGTAGACGGCCTTATATTAAAACCAAATTTTTTTTAATTTCTGTAAATTTTTTTATATAAATTTTATAAAATATTTCTTAAAAATGTCAATTTTTAACAATTTAAAGCGGTAGACGTGAGTTTACCACTATATTTAATGAAAGTCAGTATCAGAGGTAATATGACCAGTAACTATAAACCACATACCGAAATAACCAATATCAGCTGCTTTATTAAAGCTGTTTTTCTGTAATCCACCAAAGCATTGAAATCGCATTAAAAAAATATTGCATTAGCCCGAGTTTTTCCCTCATCATTTCTTTAAGCTTCGTTTTAACGTTTTTTCATTTTAAATTTTATTTCATATCATTTTTCTTCAATTATAATGAAAAATAAAAAAACGTCTTAATGATGCTGCTGCAATCATGTTTAAATAGTAATGGGGGTGCATGACAGACAGACAGTAATGTGGGTGTGTGTGGCACGTTATCAAATAAGGGAATAACGAAAACGAATAGCTGGCTAACAAAGAACTGAACGTAGAACTGAATCAAAAAAATTTACTGTCAATTCTTGTTTGCTTAATCGCTTAATGCTGCTGCTGCACACAAAAAGAAGCTTTATTGAGAAGAACTGTTGAAGTGAAAGCAGTCATAGCAGCTGTGAGAGTTGTGATAGCATTTCCTAACCGCTATTAGTGAAGTTAAATTTATAATATTTGTGTTATTCGGATATAACTTATTTGGTTACTGACTAGCGATGGAAAGTTAATCCATTAGAACAATTCATTAGGACAACTCAACAAGTCCTATGTATACCACATCCAAACAGCCGAATTAGGCAAAAGCGGAATATTTATAAGGGAGAGTCTTGTGTATAATGAGCTACTGAAAACCAGAAGATCTTAAGCTATCGAACACAATTAATTCGTTTGCTGCAAGACTTATGCAAATAACTCACGATATATGCGTTTATGTCAACACTCGCCACATTTTATAGTCCCAGTTGAATATTTTAGAAACTAATGACTGCAAAGTTTTGCCTCACCAACCTTGTAGCCTTCCATCATGTTCCTTTCGGTGGACCATAGCTTCGCTTTCCATGCGGCTTTCAGTTCAGAGCTAGTCTCGGGTTATTGTCTGTTGATCATCTCCAAGGCAATAGATGTTTTTCTGCATCTTATGTAAAGCTCCGAGTTGGAAATCCAGTTGTGTGTCCACCATTTTTTTTCTTCGTCACTCCTCTAGGGAGCATATTGGCTTTCCACATTGGCTCTTTTAAGCCAAGTATATAGATGATTGATTAATCCACTGTTGCTCCTTCCATATGATTTTTGCATAGTGGTGAATGTCCTTGCTAATTAATGGTGATCTTTACTTAAGCATTGTAAGTTTTTCCTAGTAGATGGCGTGTTTTTCTGATCATTTGTTTTTTTGATGTTTATCATCATCGCGCCAGTGGTAAGCGTCAAAGGGGCTTTTTCTTTATTTTTTGGATGGAGTTGTCTAGAGGGAAGTTGAAGCCTCTTTATTAAACATTCAAAACCACAATTAGGTTTTTCCTCGTCATGTCTTCTGCTGGGGCTCGAACCTGTGGCTCTAACCACTACTCCACCATATACAAAAAATATTCCTCAGGCATCGGTTGATGAAGGCTTGTAGTTTGTTCGGTGCCCCCACTGCCACAAGCCAAGTTTCACATTCTTAAAGAAGTACAGACTTCGCATTCGCATCGAATATTTGAATTTTGGCTGCATATGATATAATCGTACTTTTCGAAGGCAAGTTGAGCATCGATATCCGTTTTTCACCGCCATCTGTTGTGATTTGGTTGTCACAGTACATATATAAAACTCCGTACCTCTTCAATAGGTTTATCATCAATGTTTATCATCAGTGCATGAGTTGTTCACTCGCATTTGTTTTATTGACGTTCATATGCAGCTGGTACTTTTCAGAACATATTCGCAAGCTATTTAGTTTGTCCTGTATGTGGCTTCGCTTCCTGAATATCAACCCAATATTGTTAGGGTGTTGCATACTAATTGGTTGTTAAAAAAAGCCTCTATTGGGTGTGATATCTATAATTGTTTGAAATACCTCTTCAATTACCACCAGTGGGGAAGGGATATATGCCTGAAGGACGCCTTTTAAAAAACACACCTTTGTGCAACACTCTACACTTGAATGCAGCTAACTGCCATGTGTGAGGCTGGTCGATTTACTTGGAACCCTTCAGACGCTGTGGCGTTTCAGAAGATCGAAAGCTTTCTCGAAATCGACAAACACGATTACTGTAATTCATTGTTTTGCTCCAGTATGATTCAGAGTGCCGCAAGAATGTTGCGACCTGAATCCTCTCTCTTGGGTCCGAAAATTGACATCGCTTTTACCTGCTATTCGGTCCAAAAATATACGGCATAGAATCATAAATGTCCAATTGTTATAATGAGTTGTCGCGTTTTTTTCGGAATCTTTACCATTTTCGCTACAACCACTCAGTCGGAAAGATGTCGTTCTCCCAAATGTTTTTGAATAGCGGGTGAAAAATTCAAATAATAGTGGACAACGGACATGGTTAGGCCTATTGGACGAGATAAAGACTGTTGGTGAAGAAATAAGCGGGACGTCGATCAAAGGTCTAGTTAACAATCGTAGTAAATTTAGAAAATCTTGTACGGCACTATGAGCCACTTAAACGGAGCGAAAGCAAGCCCAGACCTAGCCCGTTCGACTACCTTCTGTTTGAATCGATGCAAACGCTTTGTCTAGAATACGTTTCACTAGAAAACCCACACGATAGACTTGATTCCTTGTTGGCTTTAGTTCTTTTGGCGCGAAATGAGTACGTAGCCAGTAAGATGACCTATATTTCATTCATTTAGTTGCGTACTTTTAAGTAATACACGCAATACAAAATTTTTTTATAATAAAAAGTATGTAAAATTTGTATTCGTATAATATTATACTCGATTAGTTTACATCTCTTATGTCTTCTTAGATTATGATTGCCCCTACCTACACAGACTATTTAATAAAAATATATATTTATTGACAGTTTTTCCTTTTTTTCTTACGTTTTCTGGTTCCATTCTAGAAAGTGGCTGGTAGTAGTGGCGTATAACCAAGAATGGCATTAAATTTTTTATATTTTATTGTTGGTGACAAATGCGATGGCTGAGTGCAGATGCATGTGCATCTTTACCACCACAAATGCCACAATGACATTTAACCATACGGAATAAGAATATTTCGATGAAAAATATTGCATTAATGTTTTCTCTGATACCAAATATTATAGAATATTTTACTCTGGAATAAAACATAATTTTGTCAATATTTATTTCTTCATCTCAAAATTATCTTGAATAACAAAATCTTTTGTACTATTGGGAACGCACTTCAAGCATAAGCGAAAGGAACTCTTTTCTTGGCCATCAGTGGTCGTTTTTTTAATTCTCTTATATCTTAGCAATAAGTTTTCTTTTGCCACAATTCACTCCAAGAAAGTCACTTTTTGCCTGCATTTTGATTTCTTGTGTGTAGTGATGGATCCCTGTTTCACGCATAGTTAAATAATGACAAACACTACTGCAAAGTTCTCAAACGAATACGTTTGCGGTTAATTGTGAACAAATGCGGTACCTTTCTTGCTTCTCCTACCTAAGTGATCATTCAAAATTTAAACCATTGATAGGCAGTGAGAATCTCTCTCACTTTCTGTTTTTCAGAAACCTTAAATGAATACCCAGAACGTTCAACGTCTTCCTTTGTTCGTAAGCTAACTTTTTTCATTGAAATTTTTGATACAGAGTTTACATAGTACTTATCAAACCTAGCTTTGGTACGAGTGATGGCTTTTTTCCAAAAAATAATGTTTTGTGACCACTTCTTTCTGTTTTCTTGTCAAATCACACGAAAGTCTGCTATCAACGGCTGTCCAAAACAGGCAGATGCCTGTAAACAGGAACTTCATTGACTTTTCAATTATTAGGCGGCAAATTTAGAAACTCACGAACTTATCGATCCGCTCTCTTAATTAGCTATTGGGGTAGACCACTCTAAAGAGAAAGAATCCCTCTTAGGCCAAAGTTTTGGCTCATTGTGATATCGAAGCTCCAGAGGAAACCATTTTGGCTCCAAAATAAATCCCGCAATTGCGGTGAATTTCATTCTGGACAGATGAACAAGAAATAGGAGGCCAAAACTTTCGTCGTCTGGTAGCAGGGGCTGGACACTGACCCATGAAGTAAGAACAGTCTTCTCCTCCTCTTCAGAACCACAACTCCTACAAAACCAAGCTGGGAAATGTTGGGTCTATCGGTATGTCTCCCAACCAGGTAGTGTCCGTAATTGTGAGATGGATGGTCAAGCAACTCAGGGAGAGAAAACATTAAGTTTTCATCGAGGTCGGTCCAACAGAGCCTGGCGGCACCGCACGTGTACTCATACACTGACCGGAGAATATACAACTTAACTGAGACAAGGGGGACGCCAATGACAGGCTTTCATTCGCAATTATCGAGCTGAGTACGCGCCCTAGCCAGTTCGTCAGCAAAGCCATTCTTCATGATATCCCAGTGTCCCGGAATCCATATGAAAGATTTCTATGAGAAACCTGCGCAATTCATGGACCAGGATAGACGCTGAGGTGGCGCTTGCAAGGAACGTAATCCCAGCCCAAGTGTCCGAATAATTCAATATATTTTCATGGAGAATCCGATCACTTAACAAACATTGCACAGCCCTCAGTGTAGCCATGTTCTCCGCCTGGAATACACTGCAGTGGTGAGGCAACCTTTAGGACAGTCTAGTGTCAGATTAATTTATGAATATACCACGGCCCACTTTGCCCAGCATCTAAAAACATCTGTATAGACTGCAAGTCATTTTGGGAAAGTCCTCTTTGCTAGACCAGAAGTCTCTCGTGGGTGTAACAAAGTCACATTTCCTATCGAGAAAATTATGAGGGACTATGTAATCGATCCGAATATGCCTGTGGTCCCTGTGGTTCATAATCCAGATTAGGGCAAAAGTTAACTGCATTTAGCTTTGCTGCCACCAGTCAGTTAAGTATAGCCTTAAAGCTTTAGTTGTAGTGGAACAGAGTACACTAGTGATCAAGTCAGCTGCCTGCCTGCGCACTCTGTCTATCCGTTTACAAAGGCACTGATACTTACACACCGCCCGCCAAATATGAGCACCGTAAATTAGAGTGGGTTCTACTAAGGCCTGATAAAGCCTGGAGATGATGGCAGGCTTGAGCATTCATATCTTACCTACGGCTAACTTACAGGTGTTAACCGCTTTGTTTGCCTTTTTCATTTTATCCATTTTGTTCTCTCTCCAGGTGAGCTTGGGATCGAGAATAACCCTCAGATATTTCATCTTTGTAGACAGAGAGTGTTAAACTCCACCGAAATCCGTCTAGTACAGAGCATCAAGTCCGTTTTATGTAAGTTTAAAGGCCTGAGTATATCTTAAGGAAAACATGTGCGGATCAATACCTGAGAACATAATGACCAGGTCGTCCGCATAATCAAAAACCCTAAAACCACATCGCTGCAGATCCTTCAATAACCCTTCTTCAGCGGTGTACTCCAGCAAGGGCGATAGAACCCCCCTTGTAGGGTTTCTCTATTCGCTGCTCTTGCCAGGTAAGCTTCCGCAATGGAGACAGTAAGAAACCTTTTGCTAACCTTGCTAAGTACCATCATCATTGCATAAAATTAGGCAGTCTGACAGCTCTAACAATTACCCCTTCTCCACATCAAAAAATACCGCCAGTGAGTAGAGTTTTGCACGACAAAGCCTTCTTAACAGAGCTCACCAGGGAACTTACTGAAATCACTTCGTATAGAAGCGTTGAGCACTATTGCAGAATAGGAGAGTATCTGGAACGTATCTCCTAGTCCAGAATTAGCTAATGATTATTAAAGCTCTATCAGTTCGACAGGCGATGTTTAGATTCTGTCTTTTATATAGCTGCACAGAAAATAATTCGTTGGCATTAATTAAGTCGAATAATAGAGGCGCTCAATTAGTAGCTGAATTTCATGAAATTCTTAGCATACAGCTTGCAAATTCCATTCGATTGTAGTCTTGTTGATATTTCGTAAGATTTTCTCAGTATGTGCTCTATCCACCTTTATTTTCTTTTAGAATCTCTTCATTGATCGATATTTATTTGGTTATTTTGGACGGGCTAGAAGATTTTTAGTATCGCATATTTCGATTGGTACATATCCGAATATATGTCTTTACCTGCTACGTTTGTTGACTTACAACCGTATAATTGGGTAGATCTTACACACGAGTTGAATATTTTCAATTTGAAGCTGGCAGATATGTATGTATAAAGATCTTCACACAGAATTTAGTATTCCAGATGATCAGCTTACAGCATTTATTCTGTTTTTAATGACTGTGCTCGATGGAAGTTAATATGCTTCCTAGGTAACAAAATGACGTCTTTTCTTCCAGGTATTAATTATTTATTTACAGCCTACTAGAGTTAGTAGTTGTGTTGACACGCATAGCTTGTGTTTTAATATTTAATCTCAGATTTGCATTCGATGCTTCTAGCTGCACATCATTTAGCTTACTTTGCATATCACCGAATCTGTGCAAAAGTAGACAGATTCCATTTGTATAATCAAAATCTTTACATGTTAGACACTGGTTAACCACAGCTATAACGTCAATTGTTTTACTATACGCTGGTCATAGATAATTAGGCATTTTGTATTGTTGCAAAAAGGTTGTATAATATTGTTACATTTTAACTTAATAAAGTAATTGCGCTAATAAAGTAGAACGTAGTTCTTTGTTTTACAGTCTCTTTATTTATATTCGTACAGTATCTAACTTATTTATCTTGTACTTAATACACAAATTTATTCAACACTTTTATTTACGATATTATTTATTGACTATTAAACTAAATTGAACTGGCAACACCGATAAAACGCAATTGGTAACACTATTAATAAAACAAATAATTATGGCATTGACTAATACTAATACTAACTAATTAAGAGCCTGACACAAACCATTAAACTGAAATCCCGCAACAAAGTTTTAACTGCACTGATGTTGGTGTATCTTCTCTTTAGGCATTTTTATTTTCGTAACAATATCAATTATTACCTCGGGGTTCCTTTGGAAGCAAAAACGTTCCATAGTGTAGTGTATCCAAAGTCTCTTCAAAGTCTATAAATGACATATAGAGCAGTGAACGCCATTTCACAGACTGTACCAAAATAATCCTTAGACTGTTTATGTTACGAAACTGTGAGTTCTGTGCAGGGAATCCCGCCGGTTATTTGTGGAGATCAAGGATGCATACACATATGTTTTTGCTTGTGAAGTAGAATTGTTCCGGCTAGAAATCAAATATTTTTTCATTCATATGGAGATAATATACTGAATTTTATAACAGAATAGAATGACATTAGTATTGCCAGATTCAAAATAACCGCTGGTTCAAATTTAAATCGATAGATGGCCCACCCGATATAACGGTTGATAACATGTGTTAATAATGTTTCACTTTGACATAAAGTCGTATCCTTTTATCATTTTAATTGCAGTGATACTTTAAAATTATGAATTTAAAAAGATACTGTTTTTTACATACAATTTTACTTGCTTTCATATTTAGTTCAACTGGCTTACCTAGTTTTACCAACAAATTTTCTTTAAAAATATGCCGGAAAAATTTTTCGTTTCTAACATGCACTTACAAATTTAACAGCAAAGGTCACAACCACCCCAACACCAATGGATGAAACAACGATAATAATGATCAAATAAAACTTTAAAACATACAAACTCTGGTGCCGCATACACATTGTTTTGCATTTAGCACCGAAATGTTATAAGACAGTCCCCAACAACAACAACAGAAATTACATATTTCCCTTGACTAAATAAAAATAGCCAGAACAGTGAACAATCCAGTTCACTCCGGTAGTTACCAAAAATTGTAAAAACCTTAAATGGTTTGCTGCTCTTTTATGAGTATTTGTTTGTCCCGGTTTTACTCGTCGATGCTTTATATTGCTGTTGTTGCTTTTGCTGTTATTGTTATTTTCCATTCTCTTTCCAATTTGCTACGGTAGTTCGTGTGCAGTCTTGGATTTGGTTGATTGTTGTTGTTGCTGCTGTTCATTTTTACATATTTATTTGATTGTTTTGTTTTTATTCACTTAGTTTTATGAAAACGGAACGGTTGGTCGGTCGGTCAATCTTCCTTAAACAAACAATAACAGGAAATTGACCCAAAAAAGAAAAGGAGCAACCAACAGCAGCAGCAGTAACGATTGAGTGAAACGAGCACATTTTTTACGCTAAAATATGGTTATTTTTATTGTTGTTGGGGAAATCAAAGAATAACAAGAAATAAAATAAATACAACTACACACTCACACACATCTATAAAGGAATATTTAACGAAAGTCTAACACAAAACATAAGAGAAACTCAAAGCAGTACAAGGATTATAGTCGGTCAATACCGGTACAATATTATACAAATAAGCTGAATGATGCTTGCACAGTGTGTAAAGTACTTGCTTACAAAATCTTACAGCCCGCTTCGATTTTCCGCAATGACAAAGAACCGCTTTCATTAAGGCTTTGCATTTAAAATAATAAAGAGCCTTAGATAGCCTCCAAATAGTTCATTTAAGAAGCTCTCTGATCCTTCCCCATAAAGTAAAAGTAAAACATCAACCACAAACATCACTGAAAGGCCAAGCCACCACCACCTGGAAAAAAGGAAAAAAAAAATGGTGGGAGTCTACGATAAGTCAGTAAGATTCCTCATCACTGCACCAAGTACACAAAGGGTGTTGTTTCTAGGCAACGACAGATGGCGGCACCGGATATAACAGATCAATCATTTAGCAGATCAATTAAAAGAACTGCAAAAATTTTATATGAAAGCCATACGCTTCCAACAGTAGTAACAGAAAGAATAGGCCTTCCTTCTTCAGGAGGTGGCCCCTACCCATACAGCGCATTGTGGTAGTACTAGGAAAATAGGTTTTGGGAAGGAGGATAGAATGAGTAGTGTTTACGAACGTTTGATTTGACCTTATTTATGCAGAAAGTGATAGAATGAAGTTTTGCGGGAAGATGTTCCCGGTGCAGCTAAAGAAGAAATTTTCTATTATGCGTTGTGCGTTTCATTGAATAATCAACTACGTGAAAAATGAGTACTGCGTGAAAATATATAATTTTGCGGAATCAGTTCCTTTATTTCGTTATAACACATTCCGTTATAGTACCGATAGAACAATGAAAAGCACCTTC
This sequence comes from Wohlfahrtia magnifica, assembly GCA_023159175.1. Lineage (NCBI taxonomy): Eukaryota > Metazoa > Arthropoda > Insecta > Diptera > Sarcophagidae > Wohlfahrtia > Wohlfahrtia magnifica. The sequence continues at coordinate 3,081,671 of JAKWBJ010000046.1, read as the reverse complement.
GTCCTCTCCTGTACGCGATCGAGAAGCTCCAAAATAGCACCGGGTCGGATATATGTAAGTCTTGTAAATATTATGGAAATCAGCTGGAGTGAGTAATTCTTGCACCGTCTTAAAAATCGAAGCACTTGAATACTTTCTACATTCTACAATATTAAGAGCATTTGACAATATCTGCTCACCCTAGTTATAGACGATACCATGTCTGTGTGTCAGAAAGCAACATTGAGTCTTGCGCGCATTAAAATGGACCCAATTCGCTCAAGCTCATTCGGAGATTTTCGCCAAGTCACTTGTGAGTGTGTCATTCATATTACACATTTTCGCTCCAATCTCCATAAGGCACGGTCTGCGATCAACAGAATATAAATGACAAATGTTGCTGTCGTCTGCGAAAGAGTATAAAGGAGTAGAAATATTAGGAATAGAGTTGGAGAAAGAACAGAGCTTTGCGGTACCCCTGAATTCATCCTGAACGCGCCGGATGAGATCCCACCTATAGCCACTCTTATGGAGCGATTTCTGCGAAAGGCTCGATATAAATCGAGTAAAGTGACTACCGATATCAACGGCAGTAAATTTCGATACTAGCGTCTCATACTGAACTGTACAAATGCCTTGCAAATATCCACAGCCACGACTTTGCTCTCACCAAAACCATGAATGGATATGTTTCACCTCTTAGAGAATACCGTCAGCAGGTCGCCGAACAGACTGCTATTGGGCGGTAGTTTTCAGGGTTGGTAGCCTCACCCGTTTAAGGGATTCATTTTGCATTAGCAAAATAAAATTTTCCTAAGATCCGATTTCCTAATGAATATTATTAAGCAATTTCAAACAAAAAACGAAATGTACGACTAAGCTCATCAAAAATGACCAGCTACGGGTGATATCCATGTTAAATTACTAAAAGCTGATTCATGCATTAGTGCTAAAATAATACAACCCTCATCTACGATATTTTGGAAACTGAAAAAAATGATAGTTGCAGTTGACCAAATTAATACAAATCATTAGCGTGGTTTCAGCCTATTCTGACCATAGAAAGTCTTAGCTGGTTCTGGCCTCAAAGAACAATCAGTATGTCGCCCCCCATAAACCAACTATATAATAATAAATTATATTCACTACTAATATTGTCAACAGTACTACTGACATTGTCAACAACATTACTGACATTGTCAACAACACTACTGACATTGTCAACAATACTACTGATCAATTACACTCAGACAATAACATCACTTTTTAACTTGCAATTATTCGGTCACTTTGAGTAGGTATTTCTTGTGTGGCCATATGGAGAGGGTACAATTTGGTTATTCTAATCTTCACTTTTGAAAGATTAGATATGGAAGTGAGATGAACCAAAAATTCTGTTGAAATACGTGCATATGTACATATATTTGTTTCAATCACAAGTTTCATTAAGGAAAAAATTAATTCATAAAAATAAAAAATTACAAGTTTTAACACAGTCTTTGTGTCGCGTTTTAAAGCCATTATCTCAGAAGTTCCAGAGAAAACTTTTCAAATAAATAGATACATTCTGTTTTTTCCCATCATCCGTACATCCAGTACTGCGAAAACAGATTTTTATGTCCTATTTCTGCTCCTATTTAATTAATTTATTTATTGTATAGTAAAGGAATAACATGGGGATTGTAACGGCATTTAAACTACCTAGGCTACGCGACTGATATGTGTTCTTTAGTGGAACATAGCTTCTAAGACATGTAAATGAATCTTCGTAAGATATTCGAAACAAACGAATCAGCGGGTCTACAAGTTAATATTGCTAAAACTAAATATCTTCATATGGCACTATTATGAATCGATACATTTTATTCAATTCTTCTTGCACTTGCAAGTACGCTTCGATCTCAAGGTGATTCTGAGTCGATCGGTTTAATTAAAATTTTTTCTATAACTAAGCAAAAATGCTATAACACAACTACGCTTTGTGTGTAGGGGATATTCAATATAGATAAAATATATAAACAAAAGAAAGAAAATATATCTTAAGGGTAATATTTTAACGAGCACCCTAGAGCCCGTCAATATTATTTTTCCTCTCTGTCTTTTCTTTTATATATTTCATGCATTTTAAACTTTTATATTTTGTCATTATTTTTAAACACAATACAAACCGTATTATTTAATTTACTAAAAGAAAAATAAAATATAAGTGGAAAAGTAAAAAAAAGAAACAAAAATTTTTTCAAATAAATAAAAACAGACAACAGGGGCATGTTGCTATATGACATGACAGTTTTGACATAACAGTTTTGCCATTTTAACTGTTGACATAACAGTACTAGAAGCTTTGGTAAATGTTAATGTTAGGAAATCGAAAATGATGGATTTGTTAAAATTATATTTCATGAAAATTAGTGATATTTTCAGTCAATAAAATCATCCATAACCTCTGCTAAAAATTAATTCGATAAAATAATTCGCCTGCATCGTTCATATGAAAACAATCCAGCCGTGAGTTTCAGTGTTAAAATCTGAATTTTTCAATTCCTCTTTTTGCTAAATAACTGGAACTCTCCATTATAATAAGGCTTTGAATAAAAATTTGTCACATAAATACCCATTGTCACTACAATATTTTTAAACGATCAATCATCGTTACAGAAACAGTAGCAACTTGAAATGTGTACTAAATTATCTTAAATCCAAAATTTCATTGATGAGAATGACAAGAACAAAGGCAGTTATATATGACAACTTCATTGTAATGTCATCATATTAAAGAAAGCTGAAATTTAGTGAAATTGTATGTTTGCATGCTGCCATTAGGCCTCACTAATAAACAAACACCTACAAATCTTTATTCAGTAATCCTCTGATTTACGTTGTTGTGATTTGCATCGTAATTTTTTTGTCTTCTAGGTTCGATTTGGGTTTCATTCGATTTATATCGCCTTAGTTAATAACAAAAACCGGGAAATCATTTCTTTTCCTTGGTATTGAATTGTTAAATGTTAAATTTGTTTGTGTTTTTTTTTTCTGTATATACTTCTTGCATGTATATGTATGTATGTCCACATATCGTATGTACCACATATTCACTAAAGTGGAGTCAGATTAAAATACATCTTTCAGTAGCTAAGATTTGTAAAGCATTAGGGTGCTCTCATAAGTATGGGTCAATTTTTTTATGTAAAGTTTTGGATCAAAAATCCACCTGGATAAGTTCTCCGTATCAAAAAATATATTGTTGAGAATTTTAAGTATATTAAGTTTGCCCACAAGCTGCCAAAATGTTGTTTCATATAAAGGGTCCGCCAAATAAATATTTTGAAAATGCTATAAAAAAACTACAGATATTTTCTCAAATTTCTTTTTTTATTTGAAAGTACAATCCTTCCGGTTAATAATGGAAAATAATTTCATTCAAATGGCTGCCTCGGCTGGCCATGCAGTAGCCTACACGATCGTTCCAATTTTTAAGCACATTATCGATTGTGTGCAGCTGTATTTCACCAATGGCTTCACGAATATTGTCCTTTAAAGCGTCAATTGTCTCTGGCTTGTTGGCGTAACACTTATCTTTGACGGCACCCTACAAATAATAGTCCAACGGTGTCAAATCGCAGCTCCGAGGTGACCAAACGACATCAGCTCTGCGGCTGATAATGTGATCTTCAAAAACAGGGCGCAAAACATCGAGTGTAGCTTCAGCTGTGTGGCATGTAGCGCCGTCCTGTTGAAACTAAACATTGCTAATATCCTCCTCTTCAATTTTTGCGAACAAAAATTCGTTCAACATGGCCCGATAATGATCGCCATTGACTGTAACGGCCACTCCTTGCTCATTTTCGAAGAAAAATGGTCCAATAAATATAAGAACAAAGCTCTCCGACAAAGGAAAACCAAAGGCTCTTATCTATCCGTGTTGAGTACTTGCGCTGGCAAATGAAGCTGTTCTTGGAGTCTTCGAAAGAAAAATTCTTCGTAAAATATGTACAATGAATCATGAACTGTATGAGTTATATGCTGGCAGCGACATCGTTAGACGCATCAAAGTACAACGTTTTCGTTGGCTTGGGCATTTCGTGCGTATAAATGAAAATGCTCCGAAGTGCTTGGAATTTTATTTTAATTCAGACTAAAGACTAAAAGATTATTATGTAGCCACCAAAAACTAAGAAGATAGACTTCCACATAACATAGCATGCCAATGCCTGTTACTCAGTCCTGAGTTTACCATCTAATGGTAACCATATGTTACAGCTGAAATATTTTCTTGAAATAGCACATGAAATAACCACAATTGACAGTTTTTTTTTCCCAAAGCATTTTGTTCTAAACAATCTAATCATTTTTAAGATTTTTAAATCTTTGGATTCATACTAAAACACAAATGGTTTTTCGCAAGTATATTTATTATTGATGTTATTTTCGCTCAAAATCCTTATTGCTTTGCTAGTAAGCTTTAGCACTTTGTAAGACTTACTTCGTGACATTTTGATTATTTTCGTGTCACAATTTTGACCAAAAAAAAAAAAAAATTAACAAAAATTGCAAAAACACACTTTTACACGTAAAAGGTCTTTGGTTAAGTGTTTCTTATTTTTAAAATTCTTTATTCGCTTGAAAAGTGAATATCTAAGATGTAGCTTCGGGATTTCCTATTGCTAGATACGTTAAAACACATAACAATTGTGACAATAAAAACAACAAATAATAACTTCTATACTTATAAAACGGTTATCTGTATAAAGAACTATTGACAACTTTGCTGATTTTATATCAGCTTGAATACGCGTTATGTGGTACATGTGGCAAGTTCAATAAAACACTCAAATATATATAAAATCCTCATAGGAGAGATGAAAAACAACAGCTGTACAATAAGAATACACATATGTATGTATCCATCAATAGATACGTTCAAGGACTTTATTGTATACAAAGGAGTATGTGTGTAATTACATACCCAAATGTGGTACAAAAAATATTTGCAATTTCTCACATATACTCTGTCTCTCATCAAACACATAATTTTTATATTTTTTTGTGTAGAAGGTCTTGATGAGCAAAATTGTCAACGTGCCGAAACATTTTCTTTTTTTTGCAATAATTTTTCAAATGTGTCTGAGTAAGGTTTTTATTTAAAACTTATGTCGCATTAGCTGCGCATTAAATCATCTTTACAAATGTCAACTGCTCAAGCTTATGCTGGTAGATTTCATGCTTTTATGTTATTCAGTTTCAAAAAGTTGATGAGAAATAAGATCATCAATCAAATAACATATTTTGTTGTCAGCCAAGTTGGTTTTATGCTTAAATAAAAATACAATAATGTCTTAAGTAAACCTCAATTAGCACATTATTTAAGGATAGCTTAATTTGAAGTTAACAAAGAACGATTGTTAAACCATTCACTGACCATGATTATTAATTTTTTAACAATGAAAGGGAGATCATGCACAGAGTTATAACAGATTCCTACCAGTGGCGTCTACTTTAAAACAATGCCTTTTGTCAGGTGTTTCTAGATGTTCATAACTGTGAGTTGGCAACACTGCTTTATTTGACAACCAATTTAACAGTTGGTTTGACATTTCATTATGGATAGACTTACGCCAGAGCAATGTTTGCAAATGGTTAGAATTTTTTTATCAAAATAATAGTTCAAAATGTTGTTCTCCCGTGAAGCCCATTTTTGGTTGAATTTGTACGTAAATAAGCAGAATTGTCGCATTTGGAATGAGGATAATCCCCAAGTTTTTGTCGAAATACTATCACGTCGACAGAGTGCAATTTAGTGGTGGACAGAGTCACTGGTATATATGTCTTAAAAAACGAACATGGTCAGAATGTTACTGTTAATGTTATTAATCTTGCTGACATGTGCTTCCAATAAGTTGGAGCCACATGCCACACAGCGTGCGCTACAATTGACTTATTCAAAGACATTTTAGATGGAAGAGTAATTTCACGTAATGGTAAACCAAAATCATGTGATTGAACCCCATTGAATTATTTTCTTTGGGGTTATGTAAAGTCATTTTTCTACGTCGATAAACCAGAGACACTTTAACACCTGGAAATCAACATTCGAAAAGTTATATGAGAAATACAGCCGCATATGCTGTAAAAATTTTGTGAAAATTGGTGCCAGCCGGGGTACAGTGTTGCCATATTTTTTTCGAAAAACTGAATATGTAGAAGAACGAAAATAATTTTGCAGTGAAAAAACTGCACATACTTAAAATTAAATGGTGGGTAAATTTGAGGTTAGGAAGTAAATTGGCTTAAAATTCAGTTATATTCATACCAATATAAAATATAAATATGGGAATTAATAATTGAATACGATGTCGGCCAAATGTCCACGTCGGCAGACGTCCGCTCTTTTCACTAAATTTTAAACCACATTTTTTAACTAAGCTTCGCTTATCTAGTAAATGCAGCGCCGAATTTTATCTTTCAGAGTGTCAGTTGTTCGTGGTTTGTGCACGTAAACCTGGTCTTTCATATCAAAAGTACGTGGCGGCCAATTGACTTCGCCAAATCGAAAAATAACGCGACCGGGAAATTTGCGGCGCCGTCCTGCTGAAACTAAAGGTCACTGATGTCAACATTAGCCAAATGTGGATACAAAAAATTCGTTATCATGGTTGGTAGTGCAGAGAATTCACGGTGACGGCGTTTCCTTGCTCATTTTCGAAAAAGTACGGGCCGATGATACCGCATGACCACAACCGAGGATTGTTTGTTGAGTTTGTGAGCCACATATGCGACAATTTTGTTTGCACACATAACCGCCTAATTGAAAATGGGCCTTATCACTAAAGATGATTTTGTTGGAAAATGCGTTATTTTCGTTTAATTTTTAAACAGCCAATTCACAAGCATTCGACGAAAACAATGATCGGCTGACTTTAATTCTTGAACGAATTGAACTTTGTTTACATGAAGACGAAGATCTTTATGCAAAATGTTGCGCAATCTTCTCTGGTGATGCCCAATTGTTACGAACGTCAACGAGTTGATGTTTCAGGCTCATTCTCAACACTTTTCTGTACAGCGGTTATGTTATCACTATGGCCACTACGAGCCTCGAATTTAACGATTAAATTACGTACAGTGGTCTAAGAAGGAGTCTAATTACGAGGAAAAGCTCCTCGAATTTTACGAAGTGATACAGTAAATTTGCACCATTTTGATAATAAATTTCAAGAGTCTAGCGTTCCGTAGTTAAAATTACTAAACATTTCATGATTTGACAGCTAATTTACTTCCTAATTTCAAATTTGCCAACCTAGTAAAAAAAAGATACTTATATGTATATATACGGTTATGTTCCGTAAACCGCAAACGAGTAAAATTGAAATCGAGTAGATTTTCAAAGAAAAATAAAACTTAAATGCGTCCATTATTTAAACTTGATAATAAAAGAAGTTATTTGAGAGGTAATTAAGAAAAAAATATCAAAAAAATGTAATTTGAAGTTTAATTCGATTTCAATTCCCCATCGATTTCGGTTTACAGAAAATAAAAATGTTACGAAAATACAAATGCCTAAAAAGAAAATACACCACATCAGGGACTGTACTGTGAGATTTTAGCAATAAACTTTATTGGTTTGTGTCAAGTCTCTTATATATCTGTCACTGCCATAATTGTGTCTACTTTTGAGAGTGCTACCACTTGCATCTTTAACGGTGTTACCAGTTTGATTCCTTTTTGCGTATTAAGAAAAAAATACCAAAATCTTGTCTGATTTCAAAACTTATGTAAATTGAAGTTTAATTCGGTTTCAATTACCCTATATTTCGGTTTACAGAAAATAAAAATGTTACGAAAATACAAATGCCTAAAAAGAAAATACACCACATCAGGGACTGTACTGTGAGATTTTAGCAATAAACTTTATTGGTTTGTGTCAAGGCTCTTGTAAATCTGTCACTGCCATAATTGTGTGTACTATTGAAAGTGCTACCACTTTCATCTTTAACGGTGTTGCCAGGTTGATTCCTTTTTGTGTATTATAATATCACATCCTTTGAATTTAACGTAGATAAATAGAAATTTGTAGTAACTATAAGTAAACTCGAATATTAAATTGCTATAAAAGGTAATGCATTGCATTTGGTGAAATACTTATCGTTTTGCAGTCATAAAGTAAAGTCGCGTTTAGGCGTAAATTAAAGTGTTGTATAAACGAATATTAAGTGAATGATAAACAAGTTGCTGTATTAAGATAAGTTGTAATTGTGTAAAAAGTGTAGAAACAAAAAGAACTGTATAAAGAACAAATTTGCTGCATTATTTTATTTTATGCAATTAAAAAAAACTCAAACGCTTTAAAAACGTTAAAACGCAACAATATATAAATGAAATGATATAATGACATTGTGCACGAATTTCACACTTTTATTCGGACAAGCGAAGCATACGGCGGATAAACCGGATTCGAGTACGCTGAATCAAGTTCTACCAATCGTTTTTCAAGTTAGCTCTTGTTTTTGAGATAGGCCGTTTATTCATTATGGAGGAGGCTGCACAACATATATTTGTGTAATTTAAAAACGGTTTAGTTTATTGAATAAACTAAAAATCAAAATTCCGCAATAAAATTACAATACTTTTAAGTAAAGCTAAATTCGTTTTTTACCTATGCAGTTGTTTTTGAATCACATTACCACGTAAGTACGACCGTTCATATAAGTGATATTGTATTAGAGAAGCGGATATACCTCACATACGTGCGTACTTACGTCGCATGCAACGTGATCCCACTGTTCTTTTACACAGAAATATTTATATTTCTGAAATTTTTGCGCTGAAAAACGCAGTTTTTTTTTTTGTTAGTTTCGCACACTGTTTGTAAATTCTCTCTTTCTTTGTGATTAGTGGAAATGGGGTGAAACTATGACTCCAGAAATTGTAAATAAAATAACAAAATTTAAAGTAAAAACCGAAAATATAATAAAACTGCAAAATCTGTGCATTTTATAGAAAAACTTATTTTAAAACAAAAAGCTGTTCAATGCCTAACAAAAAACTACAAAATACAAATAAATCTGCACATTTGGCAATGTTGCGTGGCGGCCACATAACCGAAATCATATTCAAACATTAATCTCGTAAAATGTTCTATCCAACAAAGCCTATTGCACAAAAGAAAAAAAAAAACACCCGATACTTAATATATTCAGTTAAAATGATTTGCTTTGCAATATACTCGCGGCATTATGAATGAATAAAAATCTACTCACAACATCCACTTATAACAGTAGACATATGCAGACACTTGATTAGAACACATTTGTTTGCACATAAGTAGTTTACACATGTATGTACGTGTTATTGCTCAACAACAAATGTCGTGTCACGCAACTAAGATACACTCTCTTAAAGGTGGGAATAAAGAAACAAGAAAATTTGCATTTATGACAGTAAATCAGTGGAAAATTTATTCTAAAATATTTCTTAACGGAAATCTCTTTTTTAACACTGATTTAATATTCTAGAAGAGACCTTTTAAATCTTGTAGGATTTTTGTAATTCTAATTGAAGGAATAATGCTTTACTTTCTTTAAATTTATGGTTATAAGCAGTGTTGCCGTTTTGATTACTTCTAACGCAAATTGGTTAATTTTTCTACGATATGTAGATGAGGTATTTTTTGTTAAGTGGTTACTTTTTCTCAAAGTAAAAAATAAATTGTTGTTGCTCAGGTTCGTGTTAAATGTACAACTTAAAACGACTCGATTTTTAGAAAACTTTCGGCTATCAAATGTTAGTAGGACGGGTTTATATAGTTATAATAGTTTCGTAATAGATCTAGTTTTCATCGCCAGTAATGATTGAAACTGTCACAACTTTTTTATGAATCATGCTGCTTACAAATATTTTATTTATTTATTTAACAGCATTGGACACAGAAAAAAAAGCTAAAAAAAAGTTCGATTTCGGCTAAAAAAATAAGCAGCAGATATTTTTTAGTTGGATATTAGATAAGGTTAATATAGTACCATATAAATTGTTATCTTTAAATGAAACGTAAAAACATTTGTTTGGATGATAATTAGATATCACTTTTAAATCTTTTAAATCAGCATAAAAGCATAAAAGTCAAACTAACGTGTGCTTCCAAATCATAAGGTCACCTTAATATTTGCTCAATTCATCCAAACTATGAAATGTTACGTATGGTCACCTTATTAAAAAAAATTCTGCATTCAAATAAGTGAATAATAAGTCGATTTTGCTTTTAGAGATGTACCGTTATATTATGTTTATTGAAATTTATGTAAATAAGTGCAAAATTCAAAGCGTCAAGATGATAAGGTCAGCGATTAATAAGCAATTAATTTAATCAGCAGATATCACAATTATTATTATTATTATTTTTTTTAACAATTTATAATTTAAATAATATCTGCGCGGTATGGGTCGCGGGAAACCATGGTAGATCAAAAAAAGATATGCGCACTTGAGCAACAATAACTTTTTTTCATTTTCAGAAAATAAATATTTATTTTTTATATCTGGAAAATGATGATCAACTAGACTCATTGAAAGGGATCTACAAACGCCAGCTCCGAACGGTAGAGGTTATAGTTAGTAAAGATTTTCAAACATAAATAGTCAAAATCAGCCGCTAGCAATGTTGTGAGGTGATACCGCTGCTGAAAATCTCCAGATGGTGTGGCCTATAATTGAACTAAGAACTTCCTGATTGCTAGGTTGGTGTCTTACCTAACATACTACAGTGGCACACACTATTAAATATATTATGCATGTATTGTGAAAACATTTGGAAATGGATGGAAAGGATAAGTCTACACAGAAAAAACAAAATGTTTTAAACTAAATATTCAAAAAATTTAAAATTGAATATTTGTAGGCAGATTTACTACGTTCTTTAGAGTTGCGTTCAAAATTTATAACACCGAACGCATATTTAGTTTTTGAATAAAAGCGTTCAGTAATTAAAAATTAATTTAAAATTCTACTGAATGAAAAAAATTATGCTCCTCCATATGCGAATTGAACGTTTTGTTTTGAATTTTTAATGGTTTTTCTAGTCTTTGTCCTGACAGAAACGTAATAAATGTTCAGAAAAACTACATATTTGTTCGGTTTTCTACTACGTATTTTTTTCTGTGTAGTTATATTGATTGTCCTTAAATACTAAGCCAAAAAAGCTTTTCGAAGCCACCTTAAATATGTTTATGTGATTGACGCTATTGTGCAGCAAGGAAACCATGATTCTATACCAAGTAGTCTGTAGGCGCTGGCAAGTAGAACGCTGTAAAAAATTAATCACTGGCTGAAATATTAGGACGTTGGGATGTCATGGGAGAAATGTCCGTTAAGGCCCTAAAAAAGCTGAATGTTGTTCTAGCATTCTTACTTGCTAGAAACTACAGCAGGGGACAAAAATTTATCAATTTAATTGTTAATGTAACTTGAATTGAGAAAGTTGTTATTTAATAGTAGAACCGGTTAACCGTTTATTTGATATATTTATAACCGTAACTGGTTTTTTTAATTGCAATTTTTTCGAATTATTCGAAAAGCGGTTTTTGAAAAAAGTCGAATAATCGATCTCCCTATTATTTACCTATGGGATTTTCTTTTCTGATATAAAATGTTGCACTTCTTCTTTTCCTTGTCGTTAAACGTCGTTTAAAACTAAGAAATGTCAAAGATTTTGAAAAGGCAACATTTTCAACGATAAACAGATTTTTTTTTTTTTTAATGGATACAAAAGAAGTAAGGCCAACAAAAAGCAATGTTTTCAACTTTTCTGTAAAGTTTATATGAAGAAAAATATAAATTTACTATATCGTGTAAGCATGTAAGCAGTACAGAAACTATTGTTTCTGTGATGCTACAATTTTATTGTTTTTCGATGTCAGACTTTGCAATATTTGTATTATTTATTTCTATTGTTTTTTTTTGTTGAAATGTCAGAAAAGGCTAAATTAACTTTTAAAAAAGCTAAAAAAAGTTAAAAGCTAAATGAAAAATTTCGAAGCTAAATTTAGCTTAAAAATGCTAATATTGTCACACTTCAGCGTAGTCAAACCTAGTGAGATCTGGGTGGGCGTGTTGGGCTCTGTTGAAAGGAATAGAAAAGTATTTGCTCCCCACATCGCCGTCTTATATCTTTGAGAAGGTAAGAGGTCAGACTTAGAGGCCAGAGGTCCTTTGCTGTATGCCATTGTTTTCTGCTTTTTATTGCTCGTAAGTTCTTATTATGAAATTAGGTATTGCAACCATGTGTAGCAATTAAAAACAATGCTTGGAGTATAGTATATTTACAAAGTTATAGAAAATGCAAATATACATGTTTTGTTGCTATATATTGTAATAAAATTTGCAAATGCTACGATGCAAGACCATATACAAAAGATGGTGAATTGGGCTAATATTTAAAAGATTTTAGATAAAAATACACATATACATACTTTATATGGAAATTGTTTTTCTATATCAAAAAAAAAAAATACATTTTTTTCCCAAGAGATCACGTTTCATTATAATAAATGATTTTTTTACGTGATAAATTTATTTATTTTTTTCTCACCTGTGACCATTTAAGAAATATGTACAGTTCGTTACACTGAACATATTTATTTAATTTTAAAATTCTTATAATTTAATGCAAATTATTTACACTCGTTGGTACAATTTAAGTGGTGCTTAAATTCACTATCCATATCTGTCACCACAGTAGATTGATTTTGACAAAAAGAGAAAATGAAAGAAATAAAAACGGTAAGATAACTACAGATGGCTGTCAAAACCCCTTTTTGAATGTTACAGTATAATTAAATTTTTTATTATGGACAATTATAAGGTTTTAAAAAACATACATAATTCTAATGCAGTAGAATCTCACAAATTCGAACTGTCCAGAAATTAGAACCGGCCATGTCAATGTATTGGACGCTCTGAAATTAGAACAGGACGTTCTCATTTCTGGAAGTTTTACTATTATTATTTTTATTTTATTTTAACTAAAAAATATTTATTTTCGCTCACTAAAATAAAAATAAAACGGGGAATCACCAAGTTATTCGTGATGGGTACAATTTCGTCATATGCTTGTGAAATTTGATATGCTTGTACAAATTTGGTTCAGTTAAGGACTGAGGATAAAAGTGAAGTGTTCATACGTGTGAAATTTGAAAAAATGCTAACTAAATAAATGTAAAAAATACTTTATCTTTGGATACCAAGGTTAAAATATTAAAAAGACTTATGAAGGCTTGAGTGGAAATCGTTTAGCTCAAGATTTGACAAAATCTTCCATCAGCTACATAAAGTCAAAAAAAAGACAACAAGAAATAATGAATGCAATTACCAGCACCTATCAGGAAGCACAAAAAATCTTTGCATAAGACGTAATATGAAGAAATGGAAAAGCGTCTTTATAAGTAGTTTTGAAATCAACGTGAAAAGAAGAACACTGTGGCAGAACATATTTTAAAAGCAAAAGCTAAGTTAGTTTTTAATGAAGTGTACCCCAATAGAGATGAAAACGCATTTACTGCAAGATATGGCTGGTTTTCCAAATTTAAAACCCGTATGGAATACGGTTTTTAAAAATTGGTGGAGAAATAATTCCGAGTGATGTCGGTGGGGTCGCTCAATTCCCATACAGATTATACAAAAGTCGCAGAAATGGGGTTATGGGAAACGCATATATAAAGAGTCCGCCATCTAACGTTTTTTTTTTCAACTAGTGCTTATTTCGTGAATGGTAACACTTAGCTCATGTCTGATTTGACAGATAATCAGTTTTATCCTTCCGCTGAACGAATATGGTTGTGTATACGCTTTTTTCGCTTCGCTAAGTGGGCCTGCGATCGATTAAATTTCTAAAGTTAAAATTTCACCATATTTGCTTAATATAAAAATGGTACACTAATAACGAACAATGACGCGCAAGCACAGAGATGGAGAGAATATTTCAATGAAATTAGTAACGTCACGAACACTACCGACGACAACGAAGAAGTTGAGAATATAGATGAGGAAAGCAGTTTAAGAATAACATGCAATCCTCCCAATCTGACTGAGGTAAAAGAGGCGATTGGTAAATTCTAAAATAATAAGGCGGCAGGCGAAGATGGACTACTCGTACCAGCGGAAATTCTACGGATTGACATCCAAACCACAGCTGATCTTCTACTGCCACACATCACATTTATATGGGAGGAGGAGAGGCTGCCTCCTACGTGGAAGAAGGGCGTCATTGTAAAGCTAGCAAAAAGTGGCGACATAAAAGAAGCCGATTTTGCCAAAAAAAATATCTTTTCAGATGAAGCTCATTTTGATCTTGGTGGGTATGTAAACAAGCAAAATTTTCGCATGTGGGGCACAAAAAAGCCGCACGCATACATTAAAAAGTCGATACACCCAAGACGAGTCACTGTTTGGTGCGGATTTTGGTCCAGAGGCATAATTGAGCGATTTTTCTTCGAAAATGAGCAAGGAGTGGCCGTTACAGTCAATGGCGATCGTTATCGGGCCATGTTGAACGAATTTTTGTTCACAAAAATTGAAGAGGAGGATATTAGCAACATTTGGTTTCAACCGGACGGCGCTACGTGCTACATAGCGCAGCTACACTCGATGTTATGCGCCCTGTTTTTGAAGATCGCATTATCAGCCGCAGAGCTGATGTCGTTTGGCCGCCTTGGAGCTGCGATTTGACACAGTTGGACTATTATTTGTGGGGTGCCGTCAAAAATAAGTGTTACGCCAATAAGCCAGAGACAGTTGACGGTTTAAAGGACAATATTCGTGAAGCCGAGGCAGCCATTTGAATGAAATTATTTTCCATTATTAACCGGAAGTATTGTACTTTCAAATAAAAAAAGAAATTTGAGAAAATATTTAGTATTTTTTTTATAGCATTTATTTATTTGTCGGACCCTTTATAAGCTGATGAAAGCGGTCTATTTTTGCGATGCCCGCCAGATAGAACATTTGTCGCTTCTTTTGAAAAAGGGCGCAAGAATTTAAAATTCAAAAAGAACGCATATCGATTTTACTAGGTGCAAATTCTGATGTCTCACATAAATTAAAACTATTGGTTATTGGAAAAGCTAAAAAGCCAAGAAGCTTTAGAGGATTTGATAACCCACTTCATTCTGACTTTTCGAAAAATGCGTGGACGACTTCCCGGATATTTAATGATAATAATATATATCCAAGAAGTATGTCTTTTTATGTTTTTTGCTCTACAGGTCGTTCGTTTTTTTGAACCCAATAATTTCGCCCAGAAGCTCTTCTGCTTGTAGATAATTGTTCCGCTCATACAACAATTGATAAACATCAAAGTGGGGATGGTAATATATTTGCATATTTATTGCCGCCAAATGTAACAGCAGCAGTTTAGCCAATGGATCAAAATCCTATTAAAAGTAAGTTGTTATATCGATTAATTGGTGATGGTGGTGACATTGATAAGTTTTGAAACGGCATTCAATCCGAGATGCAATTATATTGTTGAAACAATCATGGGATGAGGTACAACCGACAGTGTTAAAAAATTCTTGGTCCAAATTATTAAATTGGGATTCAGGCGATTACGACAGCGATGATGATTTGCCACTAGCACAATTTAATCAACGAAACCAGGATTGCAATGAAGTTCTTCACTTAATCTTAAACTTTTGAGTAAAATTACGTCAAACGATTCCGTTAATCTAAATGAAGTCGAGAAATGGACTGAAGATGTGTTTACTGAGGGATCAGATGCAGAGAGTAGCGATGAGGAGGCTTCAGATAGCAGCGATGTTGATATTGTCAACATAACGCCAGCCATTCCTCATTCAAAGGTTCTTGAAGGCATCAGTGATGTTAAAAAATGGTGCAAAACCAGCGATATTTTTGCTAGTAAACACATGTCTAACCTTTTCGACGTCCGTAACGATGTAGTTGTATCCAGTTTAAGCAAATCAAAAAAAAAAAACTAGTATTACTGAGTTGATGTTAAAAACCAATAAAATTCCTAACAATTAAAAAACTTTTTAAAAGTTTTGTGTTAAAATAAAGCTTACATAACTAGTTTTGTTATAATTTTGTCATTTCCTGTAAAAAAAATGTCCAGAAATTCGAACTGGTGCACAAAGTGGTTCTAATTTGTGAGATTCTGCTGAATTTTTAATATTTTTCTTAAAAATATTATTCCTCTAAAATTCTTGAAAAGCACAAACTGAGAAAATTTCTTTTAAAAATTTATTTTATAAAAATGTTTATGCTTCAAACTAATTAAGATGATTGTATAGAGAGTTCATTTGAATTCAATTTAATTTCTTAAACTAAGAAAAGGTTTTTTGTTGCATGTACACTTGTAGTTATTAAAGAACTTTGTCTTTAAAACATTTGATTTGCAACATTATTTCTTTTTTCTTTTCAATTTTTGTTAAATATGAATTTTTGGAAACACGTAGAGAAAGTAAAGCAAAACAGAAAAGGAATCGTTTGGTATTTCTTTTCATTTATATTTTATAAATTAAATGAAAATTTTGAATGTAAAGTTTTTCAGAATATTTTATATATAAAAAAAAACTTTTTATTTTTCTTCATTTATTTTGCACTCACAATCACCGGCTTGGCTCATTCACTAAGGCACTCAAAAAATGCATAAAAATAAAGTACATAGTGCATATATTGTCACCTAAAACGCTAATGGCCCTAATCAACAACAAATTCAAAATCGACTTTTTCCTTAATTCTGATGTATTTCATCAAGACACAGGTTTACAAATAAATTTTCACTCTTCCGTCTAAAATTAGCCATTTTATTACCAAAAAACAAACGGCCCTATCTTCAAAAGCGATTATATTGCTCCGAAAATAAGGTTGGGCACCACAGCGCTTATTACATCGCTAAAATAAATAAACAAAAGCTGCAAGAACAACTAACTATACGTGCTGTTTACAAATAAACAAATCTACAACAACAAACATTGGCAGAGATAAAGTAAATAAAAATAACACGGCAACAACAATAATTAAGCATCAAAGAAAACAAGTAATAGACGATAAACAAGCAACAACAAATTCTAAGAGCTAGCGCATGGCTAAAAAAGAACTAAAACGAAATTAAAAGAAAGAAATGGAATCTACCTGAAATATCGAGAGGTTCGAGAGCTTTCGATGTGTTGTTTATTTAGCCATATTAAAAGCACATCAATGCGCAACAGCAATCAGTTTATGTGCCGTAAACTCAGCGAGTGCAGTTTAAGTAAAGTAAACTCA
Source organism: Wohlfahrtia magnifica (assembly GCA_023159175.1). Classification (NCBI taxonomy): domain Eukaryota; kingdom Metazoa; phylum Arthropoda; class Insecta; order Diptera; family Sarcophagidae; genus Wohlfahrtia; species Wohlfahrtia magnifica. The sequence continues at coordinate 3,064,421 of JAKWBJ010000046.1, read as the reverse complement.
GTGAGTACAGTTTGTGTGAAGAGAGTTTATAAGAAGTAAACTCGTGAAGCTAGTAGTGAAGTAAAAACTAGTTAAATTCGAGTTAACTCAGTAAGGAGAGTTAAGTGTGGATAACATCTGGTTGAAAAGGTTGTGATCGAACCTAAGTTATAACTATGATCGAGTTGGAAGACCTTTAGGAAGAAAAAACAAACAACAAAGTTGTAAACAGAAAGAGTAGTTAAGAATAAAATTGTTATTGCTTGCTTGTTAATAAGGTTACAAGCAGTGGTGCACAAAACTGTGTTGATTTTTAATTAAAACTAAACACAAGATTTATTTTATTTTAATTACAATCTACGAACTCATAAATACACGTTTTGAAAAAGGTAAAAACGTAACAATATGATAAACGCAAAAAGACTCAACTAAACGTTTGTATAAAATACAACATATTGTCAGTTGTCAAAACACCATATTGGTTTATAAGTTAATTAAACAAAATATAAAAATTATATATAAAATATTGATAATAATCTCGCTAATGAAAACAAACTTTTTTGCCTTCCCTGTACAATTTTCAAACTGTTAGATAGGGCGTTTGCATTTTAGGTGACCATATGTATGCATATTCACATATGTATGGTCTTTACATATATACAGATAAGTATATATGTGTATGTTTGTTTTAGTTTTTTTTAATATAAATTTGTATGATTTTAATATTTGGAAAAGTTTTGTTAAACTTGTTTGTATTGTTTGCCTTTAGCTTTAAAGTTATGTTTGTTACGAACATATAACAACAAACAAACAAAAAGAAAAAACTAACGACAACATAAAAATGAAAATAAAAACAACAACAACATGAAGCATAAAATAACTTTTAAAACAACACAACATGAAAATAATTTCAACAAATTTTTAGAAACATTAAAAATATAAAAATAATAATAAAAAAAAAAATGAAAAATAAAAACTTAACTTAACAAAAAAGTAGCTGTAGTTTGTAGTTTTCAGCATAAGTGAACTTTATTTTGTGTATGTGTTGAACACAATAAATATATCCTTTAGGGTGACCATGTGTTTTTTAATAGTTAATTTGAAATTTAGTTGTGTAGTCAGTAAGTTTATAAGCAACAATTACTAGATGTTCGAAAAAGTTCGTTAACAAATTTGTGCGAAATTGCAAGACCTCTTCATTCATCACCGAAGATGTGTATGATCTAACGTTCTCATGTTGAAAAATAAAACTTTTTCTTTTGATAAATTTTGGCCATTTTAATTGATTTGATTGCTTCAATCTCGTTAATTGTTGACGGTAAAGATCATAATAAATCATTTGATTAGACTTCAGACGCTTATTATGAGCAATTCTCTTGTAGTCCCACTAGACACACAGCGTAAGCATTCTTGGTGTCAGTCCTGGCTTTGCTACCATCATTTTCGCTCATTATTATCGAACTTAATTAAATTTTTATAGCCTGCAATTATTCGCTTCAGAGATAATTTGATTTCATTTCGTTTTAGCAGTCAATCGTAAGTGAAAATTCAGTCCATTTGTCATTGTTAATTCATGTGATACCCAAACATTGCGCTTTTCCTTTTTTGTTTATCCAGCTTTCTTTAAATGTCTGACAACTATTTGGTATTCAATGCCAAGCTGCCCAGCAAGGCCCACTCGGCGTACTTGTCCGTCATTCATTTTTTTCATGATTTTATTGAATTTTATCACCAAAATTTACAGATTATCTGGTTATAGCTTTAGAAATTTTTTTAAAAGCCTGCTATGCATTATCTTTTCTATAATAAAAAATCAAACCATGTCGGTAATGTTCTACTCATTTTTAAACAAATAATGGAAACCATAGCACAGGACTAAAATTTAAAATTATACATGATTTCATTGAACCTTATAAATTAGAGATGAGTAGTTATGGTGCTTGCAGGCAACATAAGAAACAAGTCTCATCGCAATTTTGGATTTTGAATAATTAAAATGCTTTAACAACGTTTTACTAAACAAAGTCAGCTGACAGAAAAGCCCAATAGGAAATGCATACTACCGATAGCTTTATTCAAAAATACCATATTTAATTTCCAATTCAAAGACAACATTGATCATTAAACTATTTTTACTCTATTCTGACTTTATTATGCCGGTGCTTTGCTATTTAAAACTGCTGATGATTCTCTGATGCCAAGTACGTATTGAAGTCACCCATCAGAAGAAGTATATCGACGCAGTTGTAGTAGATACTTGGCTTCTTTATTGTAATGTCTGCAGTTTCCGTAGATGCAGTCACTCCTGCTGTGATGCGCTGAGTAAGACACCCACCTACCATTCCAGGAGTCATGGCCTAATCAAGAACGAAAACACCTCATAACATTAGCTAGCAGAGGAGACTGTAGGATCTCCAGGCTGTTTTGGCCGCGACCTGACCGCTCTAGGACGCAATGGGTCCTTAATCTGTGGAGGGCTTTGTGACGGGGCACTGCGCTCTAAGGGCGGGGACTGGGATTTGGGAAGTAAGCCGAGTTTTCTGCCGAGTTTGCGGGGATACAGGGGAGCCGGAAATTGTGAAACACATCCACCGTCACTGCGCTCAGGCTGCTGGGCCGGGGCTCTTTGGATTCAATGGTGACTTTCCGTCGGCTAGGATATACGACCTGGTGGGATTTCTAACAGGTCTCAGCTAGCTCCTTAGGTGATGCCTGGTCCTTTTGGACATCCGTCTCTTTCTGTATGCCACTTCTAACCCTTTTTCTTCTCCTATTTTTTTCTCTGTGCTTCCTCTCTCTTTTCTTTCTAATTCTTCTCTTCATTCCTTTTTTCTTATCCGTTGAAAGATTCTTTCCACAATGGACCACTGTGGTCTCTGTGTGGGGTACCTCGGTAGCGCCTTTCTTACCTACCTACCTATACCGTTCACCATTAACAGTAACATTCTGAGCATGTACCTTTTTTAAGATATATCCGTCGGCCCATAAAGCGCACCAAAAAGTAATTTTCTGGGGATTTAATGATGTTCCAACAAAAGCTTGTGGATTATCCTCACTCCAAATGCTACATTTCTGCTTTAGTATATACCCATTTAACCAAAAATGTGCTCCAACGAAGAACAAAATTTTGAATTGTGAAGTTTGACGAACAGAACCATTATTTTGATAAAAAATTTCAACAGTTTCCAATCGTTGCGCTCATGTAAGTCTATTTACAGTGAAATGTCAAACCAAACTAAACAAAAAGCAACTATCAGCTGTTAAATCAATTGTCGAATAAAGCAGAGTTGCCAACTTAATGTTACGAACCTCTAAAAAAACACCTGATGGAATCTATGACCAAGTGAATGCTTGGCTTGTTCATTTATGTCTTAAAAGCCAAACACTTATCAATAACAATTCAGGCTCTTCTTCAATACGGCGGCTTATAAATAAGATGTTTATACATAAATGATCTGTTTAAAGATGCTAGAAACGGTGCATCGAGCTGAAGGAAGACTATGTTAAGACTTTTTAAAAAAACCAAATTTCCAATGATATTGCAATTTATGCGCAAACTAAAAAATTTTCTTTATTGTTTGAAAACTACAAAAGTGTTTTTAAGTTTGCCTCATACGTTATTAATTTATTTTAAGGAACACCCTTATCTACAGATGCACACAGGCACACGAGTTACTAAAATATTAAGAACTTATAACGGACACAATAAAGTGAGTGAATGCAAGTGGGCGAGAATGAATGACAGACTTTAAGTGTGTGCATGCATGTGTAGTAGTAGGAGAGAAGGTTGTATACGGTCTATTAATATAAAGTGCAATTGAACTTACAACCCAACCATACAAGCGAATGAGTGTGCTTACTCTCTCTTGCACACATACATACGCATAAAATATATGATTTTTTTAAGTAACATCATAGCAGCATATCAGTTAGCAAACACACACACACACGCTAACGTAAATTGTAAATTTTTATATTTTGTATGATTCGTATACGAGTCGGTGTGGTCTGTATATCTGTAGCTTCGTGTTTGTAATTCATTTTTATTTTTTCGTTTTTGTTTTTTGTTGTTGTAATTTTTTTCTATAATATTATACTCTGCTCGCATAAGAGTAGAAAAATCCTTTTGGCAATTAATGCTATACTAGTTTTTCCCTGTTTTCTTTTCTCTTGTTTACTCAAGGAAAACAAGAATAACAACAACAACAACAACAATGCATGATGTTATAAATTTTTGTTTTTTGTACGTTTTTTTAATTTTATTTTAAGGGAATCTGTTTGTTTTTCCTTAGTTGTACTATACCATACACTCCCATACACATACATACATGCTATATATAATTGTGTATGTGCATTTGTGTGCTTATGTGTCATCATAGTTATATCACGCTTTAAGCAGTCATCACTAACATTTGTCCTCAACAAACGTTGCTAAAATTGGATTTGTTGACACTGCACCAACCACCACCACCACCAACTAAGCAGCAACCACGAGCTTACATTTCTAACGTATAAAGTAAGCTTGTTATAGCGCGAATGTGTGCTTGTGTATGTGTTTGCGTATGATAGTAAAATGCAGGTTATGTTGAAATGTGTATTCTTTTGAAAGGCAGTGTTTTTTTTCTCAGTGTATCATTCAGTTAGTTTGTTAGCAGCAGCCCTAGCAGCACCGGCAGCATTTCAATATTTTAAAATCAACAATTTTAATTCATTGCATTTTTATCAATTCAAGTTATTTTCGTTCACATTTTTTATATGTACATATGCATGTGTTTGCATTGTATGTGTGTGTGTGTATTACTTTTCATTTTTGGTTCTCATTTTTAGTGCAGTTCTATTATCACACTTTGCAACTTTGATTTGCTAAATGATCATTTTGAAAATTTGAAAATATTGAATTTAATTGTGGAAATTTTCGCTTCAGCAATATAAAGAAAATGTCAAATATTATGTCTGTAAACATTTTATTGACAGTGTTTAATGACAATGTCTGTTAATTTTTTTTGAATCATTTTCATTTTTTTTATAATTTTACGAATAAATAGCGTAATAATGTGTAATGCAATCTACAGTAATGAACAATATTTTTATGAAGTTGAATCAAATCCTTTTTATGGATTTTTTTATTTGTTTACACAAATACTAGTTAAAGTTTGTAAATGCTTTCTGAAAGAGCATTAACCCTGCTTTTAGATAAAAAAATACAAACTGCAGCTCAATAGGCCATTTGGTCTTTATTAGATGCAATGCGAAATCACAATCAAACTTAAATATCGTATAGGGTGGGCCATTTAAAAGTTTACCTTTAAAAACACAGTTAAACAAAAACGGTTAGATATTTTGATTTTTTTTTTTTTTTTTGTTGTGAAGTACAATTATTTCGGTTAGAAATAATTGTACCAGCCGCGGCTGGCCTCACAGTACCCCATTCGATCGGACGAATTTTCAAGAACTTTTTTTGAGTGCATAGGGTCGTATCTCGGCAACGGCGTCACGAATGCTGGCCTTCAAATGCTCAATTATCTCTGGTTTGTCGGCATAACACTTGTCTTTAACGGCGCTCCACAGGAAATAGTCCAACGCAGTTAAATCGCAGCTTCTTGGCGGCCAACTGACATTACCATTTCGGCTAATTATACGGCCATCAAACGTTAGACGCAATAAATCGATTGTGGACTGAGATGTGTGCAAGTTGCAGCATCCTGTTGAAACCAAATATCGTTCACATTAGTACCATAAAGAGCGGGCACAAAAAATCATGGTGCGGTTATAGTGGTGCGATAGGCGTCTTCATTGACCGTAATATGCCCAATGACGCCTCCGCACCAAACAGTCACTCGTAATAGATGCATTGCCTTCTGTAAGAGCACGTTTGGCTTTTCTGAGCCCTAAATATGGCAATTTTGCTTACTAACTTAACCTCCAAGATGAAAACGAGCTTCATCCGAAAAGATGATTTTTTGTTTGTTTGTAAAATCGACATCATCGTGCAGTTTCTCCTTGGCTCTCATGCGGCTTCAACTCTTGAACCAATTGAACTTTGTAAGGCGTCATACCGAGATCTCTTTGCAAAATACGACGTAAACTGGTGCGTGAAATGTTCAATTCTTGAAAACGATGACGAGTTGAGGTTAATGAATTCTCATGCAAAGTCTCAGCCACAGCTTCGATATTTTCGAACAGTACGAGCTGCCTTACGTCTTGGTGCCTCAACAATGAAAGCAGTTTTACGAACTTTAACAATAAACTTGTGTATAACGAGTACTCTTGGTCTTTCTCTGCGACCAAATTTTGTTCGACATTTTCGTGCAATTTCTGACCCATTGTCTATGTTTTGGAAATAAATTTCCAATAAATCCCAATGTTGCTCAAACGTAGATCAATTCATTTCGTTTAGCAGAGATAATATACTGAAATTGCCAGATTCGAAATAATCTCTGGTTCAAATAGATGACCCATCCCTTAGATGGAACGTTGAAGACACAAGACGAAAACGTGTCCGTTTACAGTAACTTCAGTGCAACACGGCCAAGTACGTGTTAGTCATGGCAATACACGAACAGATACCAACAGACCAATAACACACAGGGGGAGATATCACACCAACATACTATATAATTAAGTGGCAGAAGAAAGACTTTGTGTAGTGCAATTACATAGAATAACATGGATATCAGACGACATCCGGAACCTCATAGCTCAAAGAACGGAACTTAAGCTGCAATTAAACAATAATGATACGAGGCAGCAATACCAACAACTGGCGAAACAGGTATAAAATACTGCAAGAAGAGAAAAAAAAAGTTCCTGAAAAGGCTAGTAAAAACAGCAGAAGAAGAAGATGGTCAGAAACCACACCAGACGATAGGCTATCTCACAAACAGAGAGTGTAGTAGCAGGAACTAAGTTAATGATCGTAATGGCAAATTAATAACGAATTGTGAAGCAAAAGCATCATAGAACGAAAGCTTAAAAAAAAGAGACAAGCTGTCATTACTCCATGCCAGATAGAAATTATCAACAATAACGCAAAATTGTACTCGTAGTTTCAAGACGACTCTGGAATTTGTAAGTCTTTGCAAACCATGGTAAACAGGAACATGATTGTTATTTCTGCACGACCGCTACGCGTGGATTTACGAGAAAATACAAGCGCAAAATCATACAACCGAACATTCCATCTGCCCGACTACCAGTTCTTCGAAACATCATCTTCGGGCATCATTATCATCATACAGACCAGGCACTATTTCAGTACACTGCGACCCATGGAATCTAATACGTCCCTTCCGCTATATAGTTTGCTGTCTTCCCATTGAACTCCAGCAGATCTGAAATCATAATGGTGAATACGACACCCAATACCCCCTATGTCTATTTGACAATTTCTATCCAAACCTATCAAGAACCCCACACTCACACTCCGCCATCATTTATGATTGTGAGCACACTCTACAAACATCCTTTTCAGATGACATCCTCTACAAATGCGTTCTTAGTTTACAGTGGCCCATCAAAAACTCCGTTAGGTGTTTGAAGTCCGGCCTTGAGAACCTTAGAACGATACCCAAATTACGAGCTGATCGCCACCTTAAATTGACCAAGTCTCCTTTGAACATTCTAGTGTTTCAAGCATCAAAATTTTCAAATTCTTGATTAGATTAAAAATGATAGTAAGTTGTGCTGCTATACAAAGTTGCAGTACAATATAGAGCACATATACAAAGATGGACAATGACAAATACATCGCTGAAAACATCGAAATATATCATAACAGCTTTATAGAAAATACTATGGAAGTTAAAGAATAATAAAGCAGTAGGCGAAGATGATGTACTGGCGGAAATTTTACTAGCTGACATCACAACTCCAGCTGAACTACTACAGCCTTATATCACAACAGCATGGATGGAAGAGAGGATGTCTTCAACTTAAAAGAAAGGCATTCTTGTGAAGGTACTAAAAAGTGCTGACTTCATAGATTGCAATTACAGAATAGGAATAACATTTCTTAACGCCATATACAGAATACTAGCAAACATAATACAGGAAAGGCTTCAGAGCAAAATATAGAATAGATCGCTAGAAGAACAGGCAGGCTTCCGGCCAAATATAAGCTGCGTAGACCAGGCAAATAATAAAAGTCTATAGAATGGCAATATAAGTCACAAGAAAGTCTTCGGTACCATCAAACGGGCTGTCTTATGGGAAGCAGTAAACCAGGAAATAATACGAATAATTAGAGCGATATACGAGAATGCAAAGCTTGCTATTCTACACAACGGAATCATCAGTTAACTATTCGATACAAATTTTGGAGTAAAGCAAGGATGTCCAATTTCACCTGCACTATTTACTATTGTACGGTATGATATCATGAGCGACGTCTGTTCACAGAGAATAGGTATAACATGCCGTTTCTAACAACTTGAGGACCTGGATTATGCCGATGATATTTGTCCACACTTACACAAGACCTCCAACAAGTAGTCAGAATTTGAAGACCTGAGAAGAGTTGCTCGCAATGTTGGACTTGAAACGAGAGCCAAGAGAATTTTTTGTTAAAGAAAACATCATACTACAGTGCCAACCAATGGAGCACGTAAATAGCTTCAACTATCTGGGAAGCACAATAGTAACAAATGGCGGTGCAGAAATAGACGTTAATAACAGGCTCTACAACGCAAAACCGGTATTCGTGTGACTGCAGTCAGTATGGAAAAGGTCATATATATCCCTAGGTAAACCAAGCTCAGAATATTCAACTCGTGTATGGTATGGTAGGTAAGACACTCGCCTATCAACCAAGAGATCCTCGGTTCAATCCCACGCCAGATCATCTGACAGTTTTCAGTTTTCAGCGGTAACATTTCATACCATTGCTAGAGCTACTACTCTAAATAATTCAACTGCCGTTCGCAGTCGGCATTAAACTGTAGGTCCCTTTCAATGAGTCTATAAATAAAATCAGGTACAGCTCATTAATTGAGAGAAGTGTGTCTCGTTCCTCTTGGAATGTCGAATTAATTATGTATGCATGTGTAAAGTCAATTTTGTTGAACGGCTTTTGTCAAACATCATCACATAAAAGTAACAGATATTCACCAACAAGTAGCTTAGGGCAGTGGCGTGGTGTAGTGGTAAGTGCGCATGCATAACAACACAAACGACCCAGGTTCGAGCCTCAGCAAAGAACATGACAAAGAAAAATTTAATTATGGTTTCGAATGTTTAAGAGACTTTAACTTCCCTACAGACAATTATATCTAAAAAAATAAGGAAGAAGCCCCTTGACTTTCCCACCACTAAAGAAGATGATGGCAAGCATCAGATGAGTGATGAAAAAAACACGCCACCTACTGGGAAAAAATACAATGCTAAAGTAGAGATCATCAACAATTAGTAAGGATCTTCAAAATTATATGGAGAAAACTACAGTGGATTAAATTAAAATTGATTAAAGAAACTGAAACAAAGCAATGAATGCTTTTGGAAAGCCAATATGCTCCCTATAGGAGTGATGGAGAAAAAAAAACAACAAGTGCCTTAGCATCATATACAAGCTATTATGGCCACATATAATAAGCCAGATAGAACTATGGAGTTGGACTGAAGCAAATAAGATAAAGGAAGTTGAGATGTATCGGCCATACCTTAAGGAAAAATCCCATAGTATTACAAAGATAAGGAACCACGCTCAACTAAGAAACTAAGGCAAAACCATCTTACATGGGAAGAGGTAAAGACAACAGCAGCAAACAGAGTAATATGGAAAGGTTGTGTGGAAGCCCTATTCTCCCACAAGGAGTAAAGAAAAAAAGGAGTACCTTTTGCTTTAGTTACATGTTCAAATTTACCGCAATAAAAACTAAATTGTAGAAAAGGAGGTTGTTTTTGTTAACGCTCACAGTATATTCTTCTTATAAATCATAAAAAGTTTTAAATTCGACTCCGACTTCCGATCACAAATCAATTAGTTGCAGATATTAGATTCGAATAATTAAATATTAATCACTAATAATCTGACCACGTAAACAGTGATAACACCACCACACACACTGGCTTCTACGCAAATAATTAAATCAACAACCACCACCAACCAACTAACCCACAGTAAAATACAACGAACAGAACGCATAAAACGAGTAGGTTGTCAAAAATTCATTTCCTCTGCAAGCGGTTTGTGAGGCAACAGTTTAGCTTCATTGAATTACACCTGTATTGTAAGTTGTGACAACATAACAGCAGCAGTAACAACAACAGCTACAACAATTTTCTTACCTTCAATTTCATTCACTTTTTTTCGTGGGTGAATATTTGCTTCTTCTGCACAGAAAATACGTAAAGTTTTGTGTTAATTTCTATTGCTGTTGTTTTACTTTGTTTTCTTGGTTTTCCTTTTCTTCTCTCTATTGTTGTTTTTGGCGTTGTAACATGAATAACAAAAATGGTAAAACGTACAAAAGTTCTGGGAAAATGTAAAAAATTCTCAGTAAGTGAATAAAACTTGAAGTTGAAAAAAGAGAAAATGATAATAAACAATCAACACTTGTTGTTATAATAAAAATAAAAGAAAACAAAAAAATTCTGGGTTTATTAAAACAAAAAAAAAAAACAAAAAAAAATGCAACAATAATAACAAAAAAAAACATTTTTTTTCTTACTAATGAAGGTGGCATATTTTTCTGTACAGAAACACAAAATTATGTTCACGTTTGTGTTATGTGGAGTAACGTATTACAGAATCCCACAAACTAGTGAGATAGAGAGGAGGGAGAAATGTATCTTCCGAGTAGTTGATATGTGAAAAGTGTTGTCAGTGTTGTCAAATATTTCAAAAATTACACAAATAAGTTGGAAAACGCTTTTTTTGCCAAAAATCGTCATAGCCCTTATCAACCGCGGCCCAACATAGAGTTACTCTGATGTGAACCCCAAGCTCATTGATAGATATCATACAGTCTTTAACAATAACCTTACCACGCAAGATGACAAGCTTTCGCCCATATATTTAATAATGCCTTTTATAAATTAGGATCAACCACACCGACGTGAATATCACTGTCACTCAGTTTTGATTCATCGGTAAACCAAACCTAGTTCGTGGTATGAACTAATAATAATAGTCCCAGAACTACCAAGACAAGACGTGATAAGATTTGTCAACTGAATTACTAAAAGCAGAAAAGAAACTAGAGGTACACAACGGTTTTCATTATGGTGAACACCGTCCTAACTAAACAAACACCTGTTAGTCGCACGGTGCAGTAACATACCATAAGCTGCATCCTAAAATAATTTTAAGGAATTTACCCATAGGCAATGCATTTTATGAATTTGGATCAACCCCACCGACGTTAACTTCGACGCCATTGGTGGTAAGACACCACTAAGAATAGTCCCGGAACGAATAATATATCGCCTGGACCACAAGAAGCAGAAAGGATAACAGTTCTTGGTATAGTGAGCAAGATCATAGCTAAGCAAACGTCTGTTAGAGACACTGTGTACTTAATTGCGCAAAGAGCCAGCCGGTTTCCGCCAAAACAATAACGAAACACTTGGTTGAATGGTGTTCACAACTCTAAATGGCATTCATCAAACTCGAGAAGAAGTTCTACACCGTATATTACTCTGCTATTTGGTTCGCGTTTCGATGTAACTGAATATCGGTAGGTCTCATAATGATTATACAGGTATTCCACGATAACGCTTGGTGATGTATGATGCCAGATATTGCCGGTGCTATTCAACAGCATTGTAACGCAGCCTTAACATCTAGGGGCATTACCTGGCGCCTCTGAGATGGCCGATATCAAAATTTTGTTGCATATGAATTTATCATATTTTGACAGCTTGTGGGCGGATGCGGCATAATTACCCTTATTTTTCTACAGAGAACATTTCTGGGAGGAGCTATACAGTTAAATTTCGCATTTTTTAAAATAACGATCACTCTAAGGCACACGGTAAGCTAAGAGACAAGTTAGTTAGTTGGTGTAAGACGTTATCACATCCCTGTTGGGGAGAGAAAAAGCAGCGAAAAATTTCAATATGTCCCTGTGATCTATAAGAAGCGAACTTTATTATCGTCCATATTAGCCTTTAGGTTAGGTTAGGAGGGAGTGGCAGCCTCACTGAGACAAGGCACACTTGAGAACAATTGACGGCCCGTTGCGATACCACAAATAAGGTGCTACCGGCCACCAAGCCCTAATTAACCGGTCTTGACCGCCAGCCAGAGGTTCAACACATTCCCGGATATTAAGTCGGAAACCAGCCCGACAATTTAATGAATCTGGCTATAAGCCCGACATCAATGATCGATAGCTCCGATAGACTATCGATAAAGGGTGAGCCAAATGTGATCAGTCTACGTATAGTCAGATACGGACATTGGTAAATGATTCTTTCGATCTACAACCTCGAAAGAAATCATTCGCCAGTAGACGCAGCCTTTGAGCGTGTCTACACATAATGCAATGCTGCGTGAGGATAGACACTATAGAGTAGATGCTCCCGCGATCCAATTTAAAAAGTTGATTGGTACGCCTACCATCCAATCTGGGCCAGGTGAGCAAGGTGAGCAAGACTCACCCACTGCCCAAGATTTATCAGCGTACAATGAGTATTTTTACCTGATAGACAGTTTAACGGCGGACAGCGGTACACCAACCCTTACAAGTAGATGACTGTCCGGGAGGAGTTTGCGCGCTTTATCAAGTTCGTCAGCCGCACAATTACCCCGAGTGTCCCAAAGAGGTTGACACCAAACTGTTGTGAGAGTACCCCAAGGGAAACACTGCAGTCCCTGACAAGCCTAGAGCTGAAAGTTGGACCCGACAGAGAATATTACCCTGTCCTCAACAACGATTATTCGTTACAGGGAAAGTTGCTGGGTATTTTATCGTATGCAATGGTAGTGTTTTTCCAATCGATGCTCACAAGTTTCAGTGTACCAACGTATAAAAGTCATTTGTATTTCTTGAATTCATGCCTTCTGTTCTCGAACTCCCTCAGTAAGATTGTTTATCATCTCTTAGTGATTCTGCCAAATCGATCAATAATTTGACAACACTGTTTATGGATAAGTGTAAAACGTTTATATTGTAGATGTGTTTTAGCAACAGAAGCGCTGCATTATCAGCTTCATAGTATTGTTGACTAACTAATGGCATATTAATGTTTTTTGTTTAAGTATTTCAATGAACGAGTTGCATACTTACTTGGCAAATGATACAGCAAAAGTGTTGTAACACAAATGAAAAAAAAAATCCATTTTCTTTCTATAACATACGTTAAAGACAGTCATCAGCAATAAACGCATGGAAAAATGGGAGAGAGACAAACAGTTGAAAAAATTCTCAAAAAAAGGAAATTGCAAATAAAAAAAAAAAAAAAACAAAACAAAACAACAACCATTAGAATATAAAAGTAAAACAAAACTGTATTTGTATTTAAATTTATGCATATGCATATGCATGTATGTATGTATGTATGTATGTATGAACATATGAACATAGTCTAGTATGCAATATACGATATGCGATAAAGGGAAAGAGACAAAGTTTCTGTAGAAAGAAGAGAGGCTCTGAAATAATAATGTACCTGCACATCAATTTATAACATACGGACACATTCACTTAAATGTTGCATTACATACATACATACATATATCCATGTAATTATGTATATGTAGTAGTATTTGTTTTTGTATTTCTTGAATCCTGTAGAACAAAAAAAAACAAAGAAACTCTATTCGATAGACGAATGATTTTAAAACAATAATAAGAATCAGTTGAGGTACCCATTTAAATACAAAAATAAAAGAAAGAAAAATGTGAACAAAAACGTTTTCTTTTACAATATCTTTGTTGCTGTTGAGTTACTTGTACAAAATGAAACAAAGATGCCTCAAGTTGCACAAAGAACATATTGAGGTACAAGTCGTACGAAACAATAATTATTCATTGCTTCATCTTACAAACCTATGGAATTTAAAACATCCTATCATGAGCAAAATAAGTACTTGTCCCTCAAGCTTGTATTATTTTGTCACTTAAAAAAAATTCAAAATTAACCCGGTGTGGCCAACTCATTTCGAATAGAAATCAGTTAAAAAAGTTATTGGTCAAGAAAGTCTTTAAGTTTTTATTATACATCCTTAACGGTACTCACCACTGCGTTAACTTCTTCAGACCCATCATATAGTAAAACATTATATCGATATTCGCTATGCCTAAGACATTGTTGTTTTTCTTGTGAACGAAATTATCGTATGCGCCATACGAATATCTGGTGTAAATAAAATATCGTGCGAATAAAAATATAAAGTTTTGTTTTGAGGATTTTGAGTGACCAGGCAGAAAGCAAAAATTTTCGATATGCATAAAGTCAGGTCATGCAATAAGTCCGTGGGATGACACATAGATGGCGTTACTAGAATTTTTTCCATATGATTTTTATTCAGTACTAACCTTCAAGCGATACGTATACAAATTTGACAGCAATCTGACTATTGTTTAATGACTTATAGCACTTTGTGTGAAGCAACTTTTGTTATTGAAAAAAATAGAAAAAAGTGAATTTCGAGTTTCAATTAAACATTTCATTTTGATTATCCGAACTTTGCTTCATCGAGACAAATTGTAGAGAAGTGGTTCGCTGTATTTAAGTGTGGTCGTATCAGCATAAATGATGCAGCGCAGTGGATGCCTAAATCTGGCTGTTACTCCAGAAAACGTCAAAAAAATCCACAAATTGGTGATGAATGACCGCAAATTGAAGGTGCACGAGCTAGCTGACATTGTAAAGACATCAAATGGTAGAGTTTTTACCATTTTACATGAACATTTGGGTATGCGAAAGCTCTGTACAAATCAGGATTGGCAAAAACCCGGGGATATAAAAAAAACAGCCCACCGGGTCTTATTGGGTTTTATAACTGCTTCAAAATTTCGTTTAATTCGACAATATTTTTTGTTTGTTAATATAATTACGTTGTTTTAATATTTATAATGCAATTTAGAATTCTTAGTGGGATCAAAGAGGCATTGTGTAGTACGAGCGGCTAAAACAAGGTATTCCGAGCAGATGGCAATTACTTCGGTTGAACCGTGCATTATGAGAAGAACGGCTAGAATATAAAGGCAGACAGACAGACATAAAGTTTTCCATTTGCATGACAACGTTTATGCCAAACAACTTTTAGAAACGATCAAATTCTCCAAACATAGCTCCTTCTGACTATTAGCTTTCAATGGAAGCAATATCTATTAGTATGTCACCGAATCACTTCTTTTGAAGAAATATAAAATCGGCTGGGGTTACCCAGTGGGTTGCCAACCCTGGTACAAAGTGACTGCCGCGTTTGCTCACTGTTGACCAAAAGCTAGAACATGTGGATTCAAAACAATGCAAAAACTACATGAATTGAACTTCGACTTGCTCCCACATCCACCGTAGTCGACAGATTTAGCCCCCCAACTCCTTTTTCCAGTTTTCAGATCTCAAGGAAATGCTTGCTGGAAAGAAATTTAAGTCCAATGATGAAGTAATTGCTGAAACTGATGGCTGTTTTGATGAAAAAGAGAAATCGTTGGAAAATCGCTAAGCTCCTATCGCCCTCTAAGGCAGCTACGTTCAATAATAAAATATTATCTTCTTTATTTACATAACAATTTTTCGAATATCAGTGACTAATAAATTTCTGCAAAGCAATCTGTGTCTTTAGTCCCGTTCAAAGGATTTTCTATTTCTCGAATTTTTCTTTCTTACCCTAGAATGTCTTCCATTTCCTCGTCTCATAGTTTGTAGTAGCTTGTATTTCGATTTTCTCATACTCGTAGTGTGGAACAGATGTGATGTTTTTCTTCTTTTCATTGTTGGCATAAATTCCTTTTTCGATGTATCCTTTCTAGAACTGTTTAGTTGAGCATAAAGTGTGTCTAGGGCTTAGAGGATACCTTAAATGAAACAATCAATGGCCTTATTAAATTATCGTTAGCACCTCACTGGGCTTTCTGGGCCAAAAAATATCGTATGTGCCAAAAAGACCTTTTATTTCTGAATAGATGAGTTTTTAATAAAAAATATTATTACGTTTCAACATTTTTAAAAAGTTTGGGTTTTTCTAATTGCGTTACATGAAACAAATAACACGTTGTTGTTGGTTTATACATCTCTTTTTATTTCCATACTTTTACTTTATACAGCAACTTATTTAACTTCCACTTCATACACAATTACTCAACACTTTTACGAACGCCTTGGCATGACTTTACTTTATGACTTTTAAATTACAAATGCCCCGCCTTTTATATACAACTAACATTATTTCCGAATGTTCTTGTTCCTACTACAGTATTCTATGTAACACCTAAAATCGGTACGGTAACACCGTTCTATAAGCAATTGGTAACACTGTTAATAACACAAATTACTCGTAACTATGGCATTACCAGGGTGGCACATTGACAGCCTTGACACAAATCAGCCATTGCTTGTTTTCCTAACAATATGTTAATTTTATATTATTGTGTCGGTACTATATCACTTTCGAAATTCGATAATGATGGAAATAAATAAAGCAAAAAAATTTAGAAAAGCGCTCTCCTGTAAAATATGGTTTTTGTAATAGATGATAAACAAGTGTTTGTTGCATATGTTCATATGTTTTTGCTTCAAAAGTAGAGTAAATCTCGGTTATAAAGAACTCCGTGTGACCGAAAAAATTAGTTCGTTATATGAAAAGTTCGTAATTATCGCAGTGATATGCAAAACAATTCTTGTAACAGATTTTAGCACACTTAACTGTTTTTGCTATGACTAACATGAGAGAACAGTGGCCAGTGCAGAAAGAATATCTTAGGATTTTACTACCGACCACATGAATCTATACTCGTAGACGAGCACTTCTTTCGATTTCAGGCTGCAACACCTTTCACGCAGTATATGCCTTCCAAGCCAACTAAATATTGTTACGAAAATAAGAATACAACACTATATTGTGAGATTTTGGTATAGTTTGTGTCACCCTGTCAATTTGGCCGCACTGCTACATCGATCATCTATACGTTACATTTGAATTAACGGCTATGGAAATAGATGATCGATATTTTCTGAACCTTCCAAACTGTAGGCAATTAGGTATATCAAGGGCTGCTTTACCGACACGTCACTTAGTTATCGTTTGGCTGTCAATAAACAAAGTTGTGTTAAAGCAGAAATAAAAGTGTTGTATAAGCGAATATTAAGTGTTGTATTAGGACAAACAGTGTAAAAGTTATAGTGAAGTAAATAAAGAAACTGTAAAACAATAAAAATAGCGGTATTTATTTTATTTTAACGCAATTTAAACGAACTCAAACGTTTTACGAAGGTTAAGACGTAACAATAAAAGTATGGTTGCCATATGATTCCACTTCAAAGTCAATTTATGATATACTGGTAAAGTTAAAAAGGTAAAAGATAGTAATAAAGGTGAGTACTATATTTTCGATAGGCAAAAAACTGGCCACTTGGAAGTTAGCCGTCGTATGCACAGAAAAAAAAGTTTTAAAAAAATGTTTCTGAATAATTGAAGCTGTCGTGTAGCCACGAAGTTACATCTAGTTTATATGGGCTCTCAGAAGGCATAGCGTGGGCCTCCTACTTTTCAACCAAAAAAATTAGTTGGGTCATTGTCAACAAAGATAAATATACCAGGTCCCCCAAAAAAACGCCAAAAGTAATATTGTATTCTTACCAAATTAAGAATTGTCACTGCATTTCACAAAGCCAGCAACATTTTGGTGGCCACTGGCTATTGACATTATTGTATTGCTTTGAATATAGCAGCTCTTGCCTCATTAATAATAAACGTAGGAAATATTGGTGGAAAATCCCTGCGGAAGTACTTTCTCTAGAACCGTGGTGAAGTTAGGTCAACCATAGAATGTACCTTCGGTAAAAACTTAAAAAAACTAAAAAAAACACTTCAAATCTACAAAACCTATAATTGACTAGCGAACCAATTACTGCAAATTACGATGCCGAAAGGGATGAAAAGCCCATTTGTGCTGAATACCATATATCGTCTGATAGTATAAACTGATGTTCCTATTAATTAACTATAGTCAAAAAAGTTATTACATCGCGCTTTTACTCAAAAATAAACTATAATCAAAACAATAATAAAAAAATAACAATATCTTTGTACCTACCAGGGTAAATATAGGTATACCTTGGAGAAAAATTGAAAAAAGGCTGAAAAAATCTCCTAAAATATGTGAAATATTTTCCTGTTTTTGCAGAATTCAAAAGAACTTTACAGTTTGTTCAGTGAGTCTAAATTTCTTTTAGATCGAAATAAAATGAAGCAAATTATTAAAGGAATAAAACCGAAATGGTTACCTGGAGAGGTATCGATAAAGTGAAGTTTAAGGTGTTTTTTTTTATCACACACATAAGGGTTTAGAATTGAAGGCATTACCCTGTGAAAATTACTGAAAAACAAGAACAGCCTTTTGGGCGCTTCCACAATGCATTTTTGCGCAGTTTCTTTAGAATCATTTGTTATGTAGTTTGTCTTCCAACGTCCTCTATGTGTTTGGTGTAGTAGTGCTGCTGCTTATCACAGACTTCTACCATTTTATTTATTTTTTTTAATACGTACATAAATTTGTTTCATCATTTATAAATAAATCAAATATTATTAACTAAATTGCAAAATATAGCATAACTTAAGTCAGGTTACTGCATAAGTTTTTTAAATTGTAAAGAAGAAAAATGTTGTTACAACTCAGAGGAGAAATTTAAATACAAAACGAAATGAATGGCAGCACAGTACGGATACGTTTATCTGTGTAATTTTTTTTTTTGCAAATACAAACTCAGAAAGAGAAATGAGTACATGTTTGAAATTGAGTAATGTAAGTATTTCAGGCTGTATTTACTTACAAACACAACTTTAAAGTAAAGAGACAAAAGTGGGTTGAATGTCCTTTACCGTAATGTGTTTATCAAAATGTTCGTGTGTGTGTATGTGAATGTGTAGTATTTGCATTTATATCATCGTCGTAATACATCAACATAAGCTTAATAAGTTCTTGTTGCTGGTAACGAGCATAATATTTTACAATTATAAAGGGTGTGCCTCAACTAACATAGGGCATAATATTTATATTTCCTTAATAACTAGGGTTTTAGCTGGGAATTTTCCGCTCTCTAGAGATTTTTTTTCGGGATCCCGAGATATAAAATAATTTTATTCTTCGTTTAGAAATCAGCTGTTTATCTTCTTAAAAAAATTTTTTTTTTTGATTCCAGAAATAATCTTTCTTCATTTCTCTACTCATCTGGCCTTGATTGAGTGTAAACGTACCAATCAACTATTTAAACTGGACCATGGGAGCATCTCTTTTGCTGTATATATTCTCCCTTTATATAGATTAAAGGAAGAGAAGAGAGTAGCTGACTTCATTTGCCAGTGTCCACTTCTGGCTCAGTGTAAATTGCTCACATTTGACTCGCTCTTTTTCGATGGCTTATTAACTATTACAATCAGCATAATAGCCAGGTTCATAAGGCTGTCGGGCTTCTTTAGGACTTAATTTAGAGCGTTTTGCTTCTGCGCCTTGCAGTGTCAGCCTCTGGCTCGGCGTAGATTGCTCACATTTGGCTCGCTCTTTTTCAGTGGATTATTAACTATTGTAATCAGCATAATGGCCAAGTTCATTAGGATCTCGGGCTGCTTTCCGACTTAATTTAGGGAGTTTTGCTTCTGGCTGATTGTCCAGACCTTGTCACTTCATGTGCAGTATCAAGTGTGCTGAAATATGCCTTACGTTTCGAAAACATTTGTTTTAAAATTAAAAAAAAAAAAATATTTTTTCCTCTGTTTTAAATGTAAGTAAAGCTATAAATGTTTTAGATAGAAACCTAATGATACTGCTATTTGCTTCTTAAGTGCAGAAGTAATATCATGTAGAGGATACAGTACAAGCGGACTAATTCCTTATATGGAATTTTTACATACACCATCCTAGGCTTAAGAGATAGCTGAACGTGATTTTTAAAACGATATAGTCAACGTGTCAATATAGTATGTCACAAAGATATTTAACTTTCTGTTCGAAAAAAGGAGCGTGTTTTCTTATTAAAAAATGCTTTTTCTTATTAAAAAAGTGCTTTTTCTTATTAAAAAAGTGATTTTTCTTATTAAAAAGTTTCTAATAAATAATGTTAGTTTGACTGCTATAGTTCCAGCATTTATTTTTAAGTTCGTTAACTGTAAAGAGTTTTAATAAAAATAATCTTGAGACTAGATCGATTGAAGATATATGTATGTCTTACTTTTATAGTTTATATATTAATTCCCATAACATTCCATGAAGGAACATGGGGACTTCTCTTAGTTAATGAGCTGCACCCGATTCTATTTTTAAACTCATTGAAAGGGACCTACAGTTTGACGCCGGCACCGAACGGCAAATGCATTAGAGAAGTTTTCAATAGTAAGTAATACTCATAACCAGTTACTAGCTAACGCTATGAGGTGATACCGCTTTCGAAAAATTTTTTCTTTTTTAAGATGGTCTGGCCTGGTGTTAAACCGGGGAGCTTCTGGTTCGTAGGTGGGTGTCTTACCTACCATACCATAGCGGCACACACTTAAATAGTTAATAACAAAGTTTAGTTTAAAAAGTTTTAGCTGGGTAAGGTAAAGAGAACGGATGTGAGTTTAGATTTTCTTAAGATCGCAAACTCGTTTTGTTTCTTGGCTAAAATACAGATTTCTCTATTACTTTCTTTCGTTAACCAACAAATTAAATATATTTAAAAAATGAAAAACATTCTAATAATTTCTAAAGCAAACTTTCTCTGTCTGAGCATAAGAAAAATTTCAAGTTTTTACTGAATATACATACTAAATATGTATACTACTACTCAATTATTATAGTCAGTAAAAAAAATTCGGTGAAAATGTCTATATTTGGAAGATTTCAGTAAAAATGAAAGCCATTCAAACATTATGTAAAGAAATCTCTCTGTCTAAGCACAAAAGAAAGTTTAAAAATTTTGGAAAAAGCTTTGTTAAAGTTAGGTTTTCATATCTGAAAGAAATCTTAATAAAATTTCGAAACAACAAAGAGAGTTAAAATAATTTGTAATTAATGCTTTCAAAGTGTGAGCACAAAAGAAGGTTTGAAATGCAATATAAAAACTTTGGTTAAGTTAACATTCAATATTTGAAAGAGGTCATAATGATGACAACAAATAAGATTTATGTAAGAAACTTAAAAATGTTCAAACAATTTCTAAAGAAAACTTTCTCTGTCTGATTAGAAAGGAAAGTTTGAAAAGTAGTGAATAAAGTTGTGTTAAAATTAATTTTTCATATCTGAAAAAGGTCTTAGTGAAACAAAAATTGAAATCTGTAAATGTTAAAAATGAAGAGCATTCAAACTTTTTGTATAAACAACTTTCTCTGTCTGAGCACAGAAGAAAGTTTAAGATGAAATGAAAAAAAAAAACAAATTCTTTATTAAATTACTTATGAATATTTCACCAAAAAAGTGCACTGAACAATTTGTAAAGAAAATTTTCTCTGTCTGATAATAAAAGAAAGTTTAAAAAGGAATGAAAAAACTTTCTATGTTTGAAGCAAGTATTCATATAAAAACTTTTCGAGACAGGACAATTTTGAAAGGGCAAATAATTGGTTGAATGGCTTTTAGTTTCGACATTAGAATATTTCAACGGCGCTCGATATCCCGGCATGATAAAACAGTTTTTTTCTCTCTGAAATTACTAGTTAGTACTAGTGTTCACATTGGTTTAATTTTATTGTGCTATTTTATTTATTATTTTCAAACTTGTTATTTGCAAATGAGATAATTAATTAAGAAATTTACATAAGTTATTGGTTGCCATTGAAGTCAATAACATCTAAACTAATGTATGTATGTTATTTATATGTATGTATTTACATATTTACAATTATAACTATAAATTACAGATAAATATGTATTGAAAATATTTTATCTAAATGGGAGGTCTGAAACATGAAATCGGTTTAATCGTTTGATTGTTAAACTTTCATCTAATAAAGAGATGGCCAACGGATTAACGTGATCGCTTAATCTTTGAAGATATCTGTTACTGAAGTTGTTTATTTCTTCTTTAATAAAAAGGATATCCAAATCTCTATGTATTGTGCGGTTTGTAATATACCATGGTGCTTTAACAATAATTCCCAGCGTTTTCGATTGAAATCCTTGTAAGATTTCGATATTCAAGTTACTTGTAGCACCACAAAGTTGAATGGCATAAGTCCATATGGGTTTCAAAATACATTTATAGAGAAGTAACTTATTATCTAAACTTAATACAGATTTAGGACCTAGCAACTAAGCCATTTTCTTCACTTTCACGTCTAAATGAGACTTTTTAGATTTTATGCCTAAATATTTATCGTGATTGCTTTTCGGAATTTAGGCTGAAAGTGACATGAACACAGACTTATGTTCATTCATTTTTATATTCCAATAATTTAACCAAGTCTGCAGTTTATCAATTTGATTTTGAATCAGGCTTGATGCTTTCATTGCCGACGAACTTGTTGCTAATAATGCAGTGTCATCAGCATAAGTGGCCACAGTAGCATCATACAAACAAGGCATATGTGAAGTATAAATGGTATCTAACATCGGTCCTAGTACACTTTGTGGTATTTCGTATTCGATTTTGCAATAATTTGAAGTTTCAGTGTTGACCTTTACATAAAAGTAGCGTTCGTTTAAAAAAAGATTTCAAAACTAAATAGTAAGGCGCTGGCAAAATACTTTTAATTTAAAAAGCAGACCACAGTACCAGTCTGTGTCAAATGCTTGCTGTATATCTAAAAATACAGCAGGACAATACTTTTTTGTTTCAAGTGATCCCGAAATTCCCTTTACTGGTATATGACACTGTTCCGGAGTACTGTGTTTATGGCGAAAGCCAAACTGGTGGTCAGGAATTACAGAGTTTTCTTTTAAACTAGTCCTTTAAGGAATAATCTTTCAAATAATTTAGCAAACGTTGATAGTAGGCTTGTAGGTCGATACGATGTTACACAATTCTCAGGCTTATTTGTTTTATAAATCATAATAATTTCGGTACATTTCTATTGAATACGAAAATGTTGAAGCCTTAGGTAGGTAGGTAGGTAGGTAGGTAGGTAGGTAGGTAAGAAAGGCGGTACCAAAAATACCCCATCCAGAGGCCACAGTGGTCCATTTTGGAAAGAACCTTTCAACGGATAAGAAGAATGAAGAGAAGAATTAGAAAACAAATAGAGAGGAAGGACAGAGAAGGAAATAGGAGAAGAAGAAGGTCAGAAGTGGAATACAGAAAACAAAACGGATGCCTAAAGAGGACCAGGCATCACCTAAGGAGCCAGCTGAGACCTGATAGAAAGGCCTCCAGGTCGCATATCCTAGCCGACGCAATGTCACCAAGGCCAACGAAAGAGCCCCGACGAAACAACCTGAGCCTGCGCCCATAAAGAGCCCGGCAGTGACAGAGGATGTGTTCCACAGTCTTCGGCTCCCCTGTATCGCCGCAAACTCGGCAGAAAATAGGGGAGCGTGCTTCCCATAGCCCAGTCCTCGTCCTTAGAGCGCAGTGCCCAGTCGCAAAGCCTATCAGAATCCTAAGAGATTCCCTCCTCAGATTGAGGACCCATTTCGTCCTAGAGCGGTCAGTCCGCGGCCACAACAGCCTGCAGACCCTACAGTCTCTGTTCCTCCACGAATCCTCCACTCTACGACGGGCCCAGCTATCAATTAAGCCCCCAAAGAAACTAAGCGGTGGTTTCACCGACATATCTGCCACAACCCGCGCCCGCTCTTGCTAGTTCAGCTGCAATCTCGTTACCCCTTAAGCCAGCATGCCCCAGAACCCAGCACAGTTTAACGCTGCATACTTCCAGGAGCGACGCAAGGGTACTCCTGCACGATGCAACCAGCCTTTAGCTGACATAGCGACCAGTCAGCGCCTGACTGTCCAGATAAAAGACCACAGCAGCCAGCTCAGCTGCTCTGAGAACAGCGAAGATCTTGGCCTGAAAAACACTGCACCCATCCGGGAGTCTAAAGGACAATTTAATGTCACTGCCCGCCATGTAGACTCCCGCGCCAGTACCCTCCTCGGTCTGTAAAGATGGCGTGGCCGTCAAAAAGTTCATCAAACCCACGCCAAGACTTTCTATCCGGAAAAACTACCGCAGGGCATATGCCGAAGTCGCATTCCCTGACCTTATAGTCCGTTGAACCATCACAGGTCACCAAATGCTTACCCCAGTCAAGTCCCCCCAAAATGGCAGTGTCCATAACCCAGAGCCTTGGCCAGGCCCCCTTCAAAAATCCCCAAGAAACTCCTAGCAGCCCTTCCCTTCACCACATCCTAAAAGAAGGTCAGGTACCAGATATGCCCTTATCCATTCTCAGAAGGGTATTCTCCCTCCAATGAAGTGTCCTATCCAAGAAAACTCCTAAGAACGTGGCCCCCTCAGACAGTCTTAGAACAGTCCCATTCAACCTAGGTGGCTCAAACTTTTCCAATTTATAATTATAATGGTTCATTGAAGCCTTAAATAACGTCAGAAACACAATTCCTTGTTTTTTTTTTTGCACATTTTTTAGTACAAAAGAATCAATTTTGTGTTATTTGTAGTTAAAACAATTAAAACTTCCATTAAAGAGTAAGCTTGAAGACCTAACAAAACAAGTATTCTATACGGCCTTTTTTACATCTTTTCGCTATAATAGCCTGACTGGAACATCTTCTCTTAATGTTACAGGGGTAAAAAAAATCGGGGGTTCACGGTTTTTTAAGAAAAATTTTAAGGAAAGAAATATCAACTCGTTTTACGTTCAAAACCTATCTAGACCATAAATAGAGGTATGAGTGTAAAACAAATTTGGAAAAAAGTCTTTATTTCTCAACTCAATCTATTTTTAACTTAATACACTTTTTGCAGATAAATTCAATAGCTTTAATATCGTGTTTGTGCTAAGAATTGTCAAGCTGCCTATAATAGCAATTAACTACCCATTAAGACCCCACATCTGGGGTCTGAGGTAGCTAAATGTGTGAAATAGGGTCTGTGACCAAGGAGGACATTTTTGCGGTATGTGAATATTCTGTAGAAAATCCTATCCTGATACGTGTAAAGCGTATTGTATTCAATTCAAAATTTGCTTTACTTTTGAGACACCCTTTAGTTGTAAAATAATAGAAAACAAAAAATACCATGCGCATACAAATAACATACATTATACACCAGCAGTAACAAAGAAAACAATAATAACAAATGTGAATGCATTTGTCTTAACAACATTCAACATTTGCAAACACTTATTTAAGTAAATATACACACAATGTATACATTCTATATACATTTACACGTATTTACATTGATACATATGTGTAAGCGTGTGTGCAAATATTTAAAAAAGTATGAATGCTGCTGAGAGAAAAAAAAAAACCAGCAAAACCAGAGATATAAAGTACCTCACCCACACATATGCATGGTTTTGTCAAAAAGCAAAAGTGTAATGCGAGTGTAGAGATCTCATTTACATGAACTCACACATAGAGTTTACGTCTGAAGAGCATAATGGAATCGGGACATCTTGAAACACTTGAAAAAAGGGTATTATAAGCAGTAGCTTCTTATTACTCTAAAAGTATTATTTTATTTTTTAGTTTTTATTTTCTATTTTTTATAATAAGACTTCTAAAGATAAATTAAGTTGAAGCGATGAAATTTACTTTTATAAGAAACAATATCGTGTAAATTTATAAAAAAATACTTTAATAATTTTATAATAATTTGCCAATGTAAAATGAAATGTAAATCAAATAAAATAAAATTCTTAATAAGTGAGTTAATATTAAGGTATTAGCTTCCCGGACTGTTGAAGTGTTTCTCCGGCCGCAATGATGGCTGTTAATCACGCTGCTATGCTGAGGAGTGGAACTCCTACTACCAGCATCTCCATTTTTTTCGATAGCCAGACTAAACTCAGAGCTTTTTAGATTGCCCCTGTCAGCTATAGACTGTTTAAAAACAACCCCAAAGCCCTTGTGCACAAGAATATTCCGGATACCTGTGTTGCTGACGACCTTGCTTGTTACCATCTATTAGAATTTGACGCTAACTAAGCGAGAGCTGAAGAAGTATATTGCTACACTGTTGGACTGACCTGGCCTAGACTAAATAAGAAATGTATCAATCATCTGCTTAAAACCAACCGTAAGGTTATCTCTGACAGCGCGTAGAGATTGGGCTTACCTGTAAATGATTTCTGTTGAGGTTGTAGGTCCATTGAGGAGGAGTAAAGTGTAGTCTACTTTAAATGTGTCTCTTCGAAGAAGAGACGTTGTGTCTTTTATACGAGTCCTTCGTGCTGATTGTCCTTGCCGGTTAATCTGGATTCTTCTTCGCTAATGAGCCTTGATTTGACGAAGCTGCCACTCACTCTAGTTTTTTGTTTCTTCTCCGTCACTTCTCTAGGGAGCATATTGACTTTCCAAAAAGCATCATTTGAGTAATTTAACAAATTTTGATTTATCTACTGTAGCGCGCCTCCATATGATTGTGTGTACTAGTGAAGACCACTGCTAAGTAGTGGTAGTGTGTTTTCTGAGTGTACGTAAGTCTTTGCCGTATAACATACCCCACGGTGCCCCAATGACGCAAGTGAATATGATGCGGCCACCAACTCCCCCATCTATGATTCCCACGAGTGAGTACCAGTTCGAAGGCGTGTTGTGAGGACACTCATAACCTTCACACCTTGATAGTCGCGCTCTACACTAAACCACAGCCACCACAGAGGGGCCTACCCAGCAATCGGTCAGTGATCCGAATCCCTGGGACTCCCGATTCCCATGGCACCAGAATGCCTCTGGTCAGGCTTAGTAACACGTGAGTGTAAATACAAACACGTGCCGCCTCCAGTTTCGGCCACACAACTGCCCGGACTGGTTCACCGGTGAGGTTGCTAAGTGGTGGTGGTGGTGATCCTTACTTTAGCAATGTAATTTTCTTCCAAAAGATGGCGTTCTCTCCTGATCATTTATCTGATGTTTGTCATCATCGCCACACATAAGTTGAAAGGTCAGAGGGGCTTCTTATAGACGGATTTGTTCGGAGGGCGGTTGAAGTCTCTTTATTTAATATTCGAATTTGTAATTAAAATTTTTCGCCATATCCTCTGCTAGGGATTCGTACCTGCGCTCTAACCACTGCATCAGTCCACACCTTTTTGTGCTGTCCACACTATCATCTGTGGAAAATAAATTGACTTTGTGCTAAACTTGAAAAATATGAAGAAATTGAATGCAAAATGTACTGACTTGAGAAATATATCCAGATTTTTCAAGGCTACGTGAAAGGTCTATTTTCTTCTATCCAAAATCAAAGAGACTTAAAGTCGGTTAATAATTAGCTAAGTTATTAGTATACCGGTTTTTTACCCGTAACTCGAGATTTTGAATATCTTTGCCATACTCGATAGTGCCTATCATAAGAAAATTTCAATAGGAAGGTATTTTTTTTCTTCGCACCGTATAATTCGTTCATTCATAGAAGATATCTTATTAATGTTTAAATGGCTAAAAGAGTGTATTAGACATGGCGAATTCTTCGTCATCATACAAAGGATAAACTTGGAACCAACAAATTTGTAGAATGAAATATACTTAAGAAACAAACATGGCGGAACGCATAATAACTACTACTACTACGACCACATGGTGATTGTTGCTTAAGGAATATGCTTTTGATTTTTATAAGTTGCTACTGCTTTCCAAATTATAGTCCATTCACTTCTGTGCAGATTGCTTCAATTCATTTATGGACAATCCATCGATTTTTTTTTTGCCAAAATGCGGTTTCCAGACGCAGTCCATTTTCATGCTTAACAAGCAGAACAACAGCATGTGGGCTTCAAAAATCCCAAAACAATTGTTTTGAAAGCCTCTACTTGTATAAATAGTCTAAAAAAGAATCGGGTACAGCTCATTGACTGAGAGAAGTCCCCATGTTCCTTCATGGAATGTTATCGGAATTAATATATGTATATTTGCTCAAGGTGTTCCTATATTTGGGGTGACCAGAAAGAGAAATTAGTTGCACAGTAGTGTTAGTGAACTTTTACTGTATTTGTCGAAGAGAAAAACCAAAAAGGTAAACAACAACAGAAACAAAGAGTTTTAAAAAGCAAAGCTTTATACGTCTGCTCACTTTGGCATCTATTCCACAACTAAATAAAATTTTCACTTTTATGTATTATCTTGATATTATCTGCTCATTTTCGTATGGTTATATATCGTGTGGTATATATACGTATATACGCTGTAATAATAAGATAATAAGTAACAATTTTCAGCCAGATAAGACTAGTGCGAGCTTATCTGTTCATATAAGATCTATATGATATACTGTGTGGTTTTTTCCTTCTTTGAAAGCAAACAATTATGTAAACAATTAAATTTTGGCCTATTATTGATGATGGCAAATTTAGATTTTGATTTTAAATAATTAAGAAGCTTAAATCATCCAAATGATCCATTCAAGACTCTTGACTCCATTATCCCTTCTGAAAGGAAGGTACATCGACGCCAAAATATCACCGGAAAATTCAGACAACGCCACCTCTTTGAAAAAAAAAAAAAACACAAAAAGCTTCTATGATGAGCGGCAGCAATGCTGCCAATCACCAATACACCAAATACAGTATACAGAAAGTGCTGTTTCTAGACAACAATAGATGGCGTGTGCCAGCTGAAGCTCATTGACTGTGCGAAGTCCCCGTGCTCCTCCATTAAATATTATGGGAATTATTATTACATCGTGTGTGTTTTAAGAGGTTCATAAATTTGATTTGGTAGCTCTTCTCTTTTGACTAATATTTACTCTTTTCTGTTTAGTTTGATAGACTAACACAAGATCAAAATAATGCTTCTGTTCATCGAATTTATAGGACACTTCGTCCATTTTATGGATCGTTTTTGAACCACGTTTTCTCTCACTGATAATTTGCATGCCGTGAGACACCACTGAGGCATATGAGTGGAGTTATGTCCTTCTTGAAAGGATCTTGGCTTAAAAACTTTTGAGATTCAATTTAGGTAGGAAATAAGGCCGCAAATTCGACGCATGTGCTAAAGAAAAAATTAACATTGGATTTCCATTCAAAATTATATTCTCCGATGAAGCGATGAATAAGCCAAATTATTGCAATCGGAGTGAGATAACGCATAAGCTTTTGCCGAAACACTATTATCCAGAGAAAATTACTAGTTGGTGCGATTAATGGGCCGGCGGAGTCACTGGTCCATATGTCTTTAAGAACGATGATGTTCTGAATGTTACTGTCAGTGGTACAGGCATATGACTAGAAATTTTTTTCGTACCTCAGTTAGGTGGCATTAATCTTACTGGTATGTGTTTACAACAGCACGGTGGCACATGCAACACAGCGCGCTTTACAATTAATTTTTTAAAAAAACATTTGATGAAAGAGTAATTTTACACAATGGTCCAATTAATTAAACAATTAATTAAACTAAGGGGGTGGCGTGATGTGGGTAGAGTATAGGCATGAAACGCAAGTAGCCAAGTTCCAACCCCAGCAGAGACATCACAACAAAATTTATTTGCGGTTTCGGTTGTTTAATAAATTAATCTTTCTCCAGGCAAATCTATTCAAATAAACCCCCTGTCCTTCCAGTTTATTTCTGGCGATAATTACAAACATCAGGCGAATGATCAGAAGAAAATATCACCTGCTGGGAACAAATTACAATGATAAGTAAATAGCACGGGGTGGCGTGGTCTAGTGGTTAGAGCATAACAACACAAACGACCCAGGTTCGAGCCCCAGAAGAGGACATGACGAAGAAAAAATTTAATTGTGCTTTCGAATGTTTAATAATAAAAAGAGCCTTCAACTTCCCTGCAGACAACTCCATCTAAAAAAAGAAAAAAATTAAGAAAAAAGCCCTCCTGACCCTTCTCGCATA
Organism: Wohlfahrtia magnifica; assembly: GCA_023159175.1. NCBI lineage: Eukaryota > Metazoa > Arthropoda > Insecta > Diptera > Sarcophagidae > Wohlfahrtia > Wohlfahrtia magnifica. The sequence continues at coordinate 3,034,382 of JAKWBJ010000046.1, read as the reverse complement.
CCTCTGGCGATGATGACAAGCATCAGACGAATGATCAGGAAAAATACGCCACCTATTGGGAAAAAATTATAATGTTAATTAGCAAGGATCTTCACCACTACACGCACAAAAAAATCATATGGAGGAAGCTACAGCGGATTAATCATCTGCTTAGCTTGAAATATTTATTTATAAAGAAACTGAAATAAAGCAATAGATGCTTTGTGGAAAGCCAATATGCTCCCTAGAGGAGTGACGGAGAAAGAAAAAAAAAGTAAATATCACAACCACTTAGCAAGGAATTTGACCACTACACATAATTATATGAAGGCGAGCTACACTAGATTAATCATCTACTTAACTTGCAAATCAATTTGATTACTGAAACTGAAACACAGCAATAGATGCTTTGTGGAGAGCCAATATGCTCCCTAGAGGAGTGACGGAGAAAGAAAAAAAGCAAATATCACAACCACCTAGCAAGGAATTTGACCACTACACATAATTATATGAAGGCGAGCTATAGTAGATTAATCATCTACTTAACGTGCAAATCAATTTGATTACTGAAACTGAAACAAAGTAATCGATACTTTATGGAAAGTTAATATGATCCCTAGGGGAGTGACGGGGAAAAAAATCTTGCTGATATAATGCGCTCTTCAATTAATTTACTCAACGGTAATTTCAATGAAAGAGTAATTTACGTAAATACTAAATTAATTGCCTACCAAGACCGTGTAATTTTATTTTCATTAAGATTTTGTCACTTGTCTATGTCGATGAAGAAGAGACAATTGAACATTTGGAAATCAACGTTCGAAGAGTTATTGGCGAAATAAGGCTACATATGTGGTGAAAATTTTGTGAAAACTTGTGTTCCAGAACGCGCCATGTACGCGCCATGGTTACCACATATCCGAAATCGTATTTAAACATTACTGACATAAAATTTTCTATCCAACAAAGACCGTTCCATTGATATTAAAAGTGTATTTATTTGTTTTATTAAGATTTAAACTTGTGTAACTGCAAAAAACATATTAAGGATGGATAGCAGCGTTGACATCTTAGCAGCTTATCTGCATACACAATACGATAATAAAGAAACTGAAAGGAGGCAATGATTCCTTTTGAATGCGGCATGCTTTAAGAGAGTTAGGAAAAAAATTGATGATATAGCTGCAGGGTTGGCAAAAACCCAGGTTTTTTTTTAAATCCAACCTATCGGGTTTTATTGGGGTTTCTGATGAGTTTTTTTTTTTTGGGTTTTATTGCTGCTTTCAAATTTCGTTCATTTCGGCAATATATTTTGTTTGTTTATACAATCACGTTATTTAAGTATTTATGGTTCAATTTTGCACTCTTGGTTGGGATCAAGGCGTCATTGTGTACTATGAGCTGCTAAAACTGGGTGATCGAAGCAGACTGCAGTTACTTCGTTTGAATGGTGACTGACATGATTAAGTTACTCTTTTGCATAATAACACTCGACCTCATGTCGCAAAAGCTTCAAGACAATTATTAGCAACGAGCAAATACCGCAAGCGTTGTATTCTCCGAACATTGCTCTGTCGACTGTTGCGACGAATACAATATACTCACACCTCTTTACACAGGCATTCTTTACATGGCATTTCGCTATAACGACCTTTTTGTATTATGGAACACATTCGCTTTAAGCGCAATTTACCTCGTTCTATGGTTAATAAAACGTGAATTCTTCGTTTTTTAAAAGCAGTGTAAGGGAAGCAAACGCAACACATATTCCTCGCGTTTAAAAGCATTTCGATATACGGCCTACATTTTCAAAAAACTATCTAGGGCGTATAAAAAGATATGAGTTTATCTTTTAACATGTCACCGAATCATTTGCTTTGAAGAAATGCAAAATCGGCTTCAAAGGTAGAGCGCCTTAAAGAACGAGAAGTTTTTCTTAGACGGGATTTGGAAATTGGTTCAGAAGTGGAGAAAGGATGTAAGAAGTAATTTGATTAAATTGTTATTTAATTATCTGTTTGAGGTCAAAAACGGAACAAATAAATTTGTAGTCCCAATACGTAAATTGCACCTATTTTTGTTTTAAATAAGCTACGAAAACCTTTAAATATAAAAACTCAGCCGGACTTTTTAAATATAATACCCAATTAAGCCCATGCGGGTTTTTTACCCAGTGGGTTGCCAGCTCTGTATAGCTGCCAATAACAGCTTTCAACAGTAAGTGGCCACATTAAATAATAACTAATACCAGATGGCTGTAAATAAATTTATTTTGTATTTTTCTCCGGCACTCCTTAGCATATTGCCTTTTCACAAAGCAACCATTGTTTTGTGACAGTTTCAGTAAACGGAAAGTTGATTTCTCAGCTTATTGGATGATTAATACACTGTAACTTGCCTCCATATAATGGTGTGTAGTGGTGAACATCCTTGTTAAGTGGTGGTGATCCTTACATAGCGTTGTAACTGTTTTTCTAGTAGATCATTCGTCTCATGTGTGTCAGATGTTATTTTGTTTTAATGATCATGTGATTTAATGCCTTTGGGTTATTTGTGGACTTAAAAGTGGAGTCCACACAAAGCAAATCGATTTGTTTAAGTCCTTGCACGTCAGTTGTCAAAATGTGAATAAAAATTTTAATTAAAGCTTCGACGATCGTGGCGAACCTTTGTCCGTTAACATTTTTTATGCATAAATGCTAAGCGCTAGTCTTTCGAAAGCAATTGATATTTTTGACTAATTTTAGAAGCAAATTTTTTGTCTTTTTCGAGAAAAAAAAATGTTATTGAAAAACCCTTTATTTGAAATGCAATTGTAATGGAACTATTTCAAGTACTTATCTGCCAACAGGCTCTTTCTTGCCTTTTACACATACTCCCTAAGGGAAAATGTACTACATACAGCCATATAAGCATTTACACATAAATATGTTTGTACCTGTATGAGTTTGTGTGTATGTGTGTGTGAAAGTGATTGTTTTAAAAAACACAAATACTCTTCAATAAAACGCTACGCTCGCTATAAAGTGATATGAAGTGAAGTTACAACATGTGCATTATTTTAATGCAACCTGAAGGAGTTCTGCCTGTTCGCTGATGCTACTCGACTCTTAAATTTTACATTTTATTTGCACGGCTTTTTTTCCCATTTTCTTCTTCTTCTTCCTCCGCTCTTATATTTTAGTACCGCATTTAAATTTTTATGCTTTCAATACATGGTTGTTATTATTCTTTTATTTTTCTTTTCTTTCTTTCATTCTTTCTTCATATGAATGGTATATGGATTGTATTTTGTACTCGTTTGTTGTTTTTGTTGTTTTTTTTAACTTTTGTTTGCAATGTGTTTGAATTGGAAATGCATTTCTAAAACGAGAAGTACGTTGTTGAAATTTTAAATGAGAATAAGAAAAACAAAAAACAAGAAGAATTGAGATCTAGAATTGAAATGTTGAATGTTGGCAAGAAGAAGAAAAAGTAAACCGTAGGGTAAATAAAACAATTAGATGGCAAGATGGTTGGGAGGTATGAAAGAAATAGAAAATAAATATTCATTTAGGACTCGTATATAAGCGAAGGAACTCTTGTGTCCACTAATGACATGTACGTTGTAGGGGGTGCACAAGGCTTTAGGCAAAATAAACACAATTTAGGCAATTTAGAGAAAATAAGAAGAGAATTTTATAAAAATTGTCATATATTTACATTAAAAAGAACTTAAAATCTATTAAAATGTAGGACAATTTTTGCTTTTACCTTAAAACGAGACCATTTGATAAAAAAGTTTATTTTTTAGCTTTATTTGTAAAAAATATCTATAAGTTTTAATCGTTTTATTTTTATTTTTTGCAGCACCACCTTCTTCCATAGAAATAAAAGGTTATGCAAATAATGCCAAAGTGGAGGTGCGAGAAAATCAAGACTTAACCTTAAAATGTATTGTTTCAAACTCAAAACCCGCCTCGCAAATTGTTTGGTACCGTGGAAATGTGGAATACAAGCCAGGTATGTAATATTCAAATTCTGTGTAATAATTGCATTTAATTATTTCATATTAATAAAAGAAATATGTTGTCTTTTAAATATGTTGTCTGAAAAATATTGTTTCACCCTATAAGAATACTGCCAGTTTTCTTGTTAGAAGCAGGCAGACTAATAAAATTTATCAGTTAAAGATTTTGTTCTATTAACACTTCGCAAACCTTTTCATATCAGATGTTAAAGACGACGCCAGCAGTTCATCACTATGGTGTTAGTTTGCATTTAAAAAAAAAGAAAAAGTTCATAGCTAATGTCAGATAATGTGATGGTAAGTATAAGGCGCGAAAGACCGCTTGGCCTATTATTATAGTGTTACGCTTTAACCTTTTTAAAACGTTTGAGTTCTTTAAATTACGTTAAATAAAGCAAACCAAACGAATTTGTATTTGTGCAGTCTTTATACACCCACTTATTAAACTCTACTCTGAGCACGACTTTACTTTATGACCGTAAAATTATAACTGACCGAGAATGGTGCGGCTTTTGTAGAAAATTAACATTAGTTTCAAATGTTTTAGTACATTCCACAACCTACTATTCAGTTGCCTTTAAGATTTGAATTAAACATCTGACTCATAATGGTAATGGTAGCACTGTTAAAAATATACTGTTTTGTCAGGGTCGTCTTAGCCTTGACAACAACCAACTTCCACAGTAATTGAGTTTAAAGCTTTAAATTATGGTGTATATTTTTACGTGTATTCATTTTCATAACAATAGTATATCAGCAGGAACAAAGAGGTTGTCAGCGTCATTAAACATGTGATCAGGGCGAACATGTTTATGATATCTCTTCCTCCAGAGAACAACTAATACGTTGGCATTATTTCTGCAATACCCAAATTCAGTATATACCACAAAATCTAAATTGGGTCCAGCCGGGAAATGGAAGCTATCCAAAATAAAAAATCTCGTCCAAAACCTTAACATTTTAGGAACAGGAAAGTTACTGATTTGGAAATATTCTCAAGGCCCTAGAAAGATATTATGGAAGCCATACTGCGTAGGCTTTGATACTCATAATCATAAGGGTGTTAAAATAGGAGGCCTGGAATGAGGGTGTAGTATTTGGTGCTTTTTTATTGTTACACAGGTTTAAATCATAATAAAACAGAAATATATTTTTAATATCACTGAAAGGAAAATTTTACGACATTAATGCCTAAATATGATTTCAACTATGTTGCCATTACTTGAAATTACTCTTTCATCAAGAGTTTGTTTGAGCACATCAACTGTAGCTCGCGCTGTAGGAAGAACTCATCAGCAAGATTAATGCCAGCTAATTGAGGTACGAAAAAATTTTTGTTCATGTCCCTATACCGTTTACCATTGACAATAAAATTCTAACCATCATCGTTTTTGAAAACATATGCGGCAGCCCCTAAAGCGCAACAAACAGTAACTCTCTTGGGATGTAATGATGTTTCGAATAAATCCTATGGATTATCCTCACTCCAAATGCGCTTTTTTCAACCACAAATGGGCTTCATCGGAAAACAAAATGTTGAATGGAAAATCAATATATTGATATGATATATATTTGAGCCTTAGCCCGATTTGCAAGCGTGGCTCTGTTATAAGTCTATCCATAATGAAATGTCATACCACACTAAACAAAAAGCAGCTATTGGCTGTTGAATCCGTTGTCAAATAAAGCAATGCTGCCTACTCAAGCTATATATCAAGTGGATGGATATAACACCACTGAGTACGGTATAAAAACTTTCATCAATTCAAACCATTCTCTGGAGAAAAGAAACGGTATTAAGGCTGGTAGGTTCTTATGCAGAACACATAAATACTGATTGATTTACTATCGAGCAGTCCATTGAATATAACTGCAGCTTATACCTCCTTTTTGTTGATTTCGAGTTCTATACTTTTTTCTGATTCGGAAAAATCATCTGATCGAGTAATCCAAAACACACAGTTGTGATTTGAAGTTGAAATCCAGGTTATCATATTAGCTAACTAACAACTTTTCAACAACTGGATGACAACGTAGCTTATGAATATGATGTATGTTGTTACGAAAAAAAAAACAATGCCGAAAGAAGATACAAAAACATCAGTGCATTTGAAAGTGTATTGTGTGACTCTAGTATATTGGTTTGTGTCAAGGCTGTCAGTGTGTCACCCTACTAATGCCATATTGAATTTGTGTTATTAACAGTATTACTGATTGCGTATTGAACTGCGTTACCATACCGATTTTGGGTGTAACATTTGAATTAACGGAAATGTATCGAATGTTGTAGTAAATTCAAGAATATTCGAAAGTAATGTCAATTGCATATAAAAGGCGGCGCATTATGCATTGATAGTCAGTTATAGTTCGGCAGTCATTGTCTAAAGTTGTACTAAGAGTTGCGTATTGAGTAAATTGGTGTATTAAGCGGATATAAAACAAGTTGTTTACTTTATAGTTATAATTCTATAAAGTGTAAGTTAAATAAAAGACTAATAAGTAAAACATAAAATTCGCTGCATTTATTTTATTTTACGCAAATGAACTTAAACCTTTTAAAGGTTAAAACGTAACAATATAATATAACTTCCAATTATGAGCCATATAACTTTAAGAGCGAATCATACAAATTGTGAGTAATTCACTTCCAATTACCCTGAAGATTAACATAAAATCATTGTGAGTTATGATTTCTATAACGTGCTTGTCAATGCTAAATGTGTTAATTTGATTCATAATATCTCTTTTCATATCTAATACAAAACTATGAATAAAATTAACAAGAAAAAGTAGAAAAACCATCAAAACTAATTATAAGGGTGCCATGTGAACGCTATAATTAATAAAAGTAATTCAAACAGCGAACAAAGTAATTCGAAGTCTTATTTATAAATAAACAAAAAATGCTTTAAAAATTTAATCAAAAAATGGACTAACAGAATGCAGCTGCTATGTAAGACCTAGTCATAGTAATCATTTATCAAGTAAACTCATATCTCTTTATACGTCCTAGGTAGGTTCTGAAAATACAGGGAGTAAAATGAAATGCCGTAAAACGGAATGTTGCGTTTGCTTGCCTTACACTTTTCATAAAAAACGATGCATCTACGGTTTTTGAACCATAGAGTGAAGTAATTTGCGCTATAAAGCGAATTATTGCGAAGTGCCATATAAAGGGGTATGAGTGTAATACTTTTAATACAGAGTGGGAAATTTAAAAGTTTACATTTAAAAATGTAATAAAACAAAAACGGTTTGAAATTTTGTCAAAGTTATTTTTTTTTTGCGAAGTATAATTGTTCCGGTTGGAAATGAAATATTATTTCATTCATATGACCGGCGCGGCTGGCCTCACAATACCCCATTCGATCGGACCACTTTTCGAGACCCTTTTTGAATGTATGGGGTCGTATCTCGACAATGGCATCACGAATATTGGCCTTCAAATGCTGAATTGTCTCTAGTTTGCATAACACTTGACTTTAACGACGCCCCACTAAAAATAGTTCAACGATATCAAATCGCAGGTTCTTGGCGGCCAACTGACATCACCATTACGGCTAATTAAATGGCCATCAAGCGTTTGATGCAATAAGTCGATTGTGGCATGAGATGTGTTGCAATTTTCCTGTTGAAAACAAACCTCGTTCACATCAACACCATGAAGAGCGGAAAAAAAATTTGTTATCATGGTGTCTCCATTGACCGTAATAAAATATGAAATATAAGCCAATGATGCCTCCGCTTACACAAGCCGCATCAAACAATTACTCGTAATGGGTAAATTGGCTTCTGTAAGATCACGTCTGGGTTTTCTGAGCTACAAATACGACAATTTTTTTTATTAACGTACCTACCAAGATGAAGATGAGCTTTATCCGAAAACATGATTTTAAACGATGAAAAATTTGCAATAAATCCTGACGTTGCTCAGACTTAAATCGATTCATTTCCCTCAGTGGATATAATATACTGAATTTTCTGACAGAATAGAATGACATAAGCATTCCTAGATTCGAAATAACTGCTGGTCAAAATTTAAACTTTTAAATTGCCCACCCTATATAATAAATGCCATGGAATTTCTCTCCAAACATTAATTTATTGTTTTAGTACAATTGTTAGTTCTGGTGTTCTTATAAAAAGACACTTTATGTACATAATCCTTGAGTTGTTAGTGCGTTCTGATTTTGTTTAAAATGCGGAACAATTTTGAAACTCACAATTTACATTTTGCTTTTAAATAATGACTGGGATACATACGCTCGGGCTTTTATAATTATTTTTTGGTGATGGTGATGGTAATGCTGATGGTAATGGTGATGAAGAAAAGTCATTTAAAACATATGTGATTCACATCATCATCGTCGCTATAATGTGCTCATGTTATATGTCCATCCGTCATTCATTTAATTGTGATTTGTGGTCAGTGCTTGGTAACACAGTCACAACTCAATCACATCCCCAGAGTTACATATATTTTAGGTTTTTTTTTTTTGTTTTGCTTGGTATATGCTGATGGTTTTTGGTTTTTTATTTTTGCTTTTTGAAAAATACCAAATATTTTTACACATTATTATACTTTGTTTGTTGGTAGTTGCTGCCCCTTTACTTTACATTGCATAATCGACTTTCTGAAGTCGTTGCTTTTTCATTGTTTCGTAACGTGCCAGCTGCGCGTATTAATGAATTCGTTATACTCATAAAATGACAAAAAATATTGTTACTTATCCTGCTTTTTGCAAAAGAAGAAAACACGAAAAAAGGAAAAAAATCGCAGACAACTAGGAAAAACACAAGCTCTTATAGGGACAAAAAGACAGTTTGGGTGTTTAATATGATAACGACGGCGATGGCGGTGATAAAAATCATGATTATGGTGGTGGCGGCCACGAAATATGTTTTGTTTGCCGCCTCTCGATCCACAAATGCTGTGTGTGTGTGTGTGTTATGAGACGATGCCAAACCCATGACACAAGGAATTCTTAAGTACAAATTTGCGTCAGTCGACAAGGCTTACACTGCTGCTGAATTATTTTCCACAAAAAATTATGATTTAATTTTTAAAAATCTTTTTGTTTTTTTTTTCTCTCAACGTCTATGGCTGCTGAGTAAAGCTTTTTACTTGCCTACTAAAACCAGAATGTGTTTGTGTTCGAAGAACATGGTTTTTATAACATAAATCGGTACACACTCTTCTTCTTTAAGCTTAATAATCATTTGTTGCCATTTAAAAACGAAAATGTGTGTCATCTCTTGCTATAGCCAAAGTAACATTCATTTATGGTCAACCATTTCAAAAGGATGTTGAAAAAAATTTTTCCTTTTTTTTTTTTTGATGGTGCTGATGGTGTTTATATAGCACAAGCTAATGATGATAATAATGATGATGACTATTATTTACATTAACATTTTCCATAACTATTAACAGCATTTCAGACATATATTGAGTCACCTAGTAGTACCATAGGCTTTGTTTAATCTGCTTATATATTTTGTTTTTTCATAAGCATACTGAAATAAATATAAGAAAATTATCTATTAAGCACTTTCGTTAAATGTGTTCCTTAAACATTTAATTTTTTTATATATGAAAGAACAAACATTTTAGACGCTTTATTCATAAGGAATATTTGCTTTTAATACAAAACTTTGTACATATGATCTGTTGTATATGAACCAGAATGAGAGAGAAAAAGATATTGTTATCCTTCAAATCCTAATTCGCTTATAATCAGTGTATGTGAATATACATAGGGTATGAAAATTATAATTTTTTTTAATATTATTTTTGATAACTTTGCGCTCCTGGATATATTTATTTATTTATTTATTTGGTCTATGGCAAATTAATTCCTTACAGACTAAGGTAATATACTAAAAATTACATACAAACCAAATGAAAATTATTAATTCAAATACAATATAATTAATTGAAATACATTATTTTTCCTTTCAAAATTTCATTACTCTCAGAAAAATCAATTAAATGATACAGATTATTGAATTGTAAACATATCTGGCGAAAGGAGTCATTATTAGCATAAACAGATCTGTGCTTTCATATGAAGGAAGTATATATGAGTTCCACCCAAGTCCTCTTAGACAAAAGAGGAGAAACTGTGTCTGCACAGATACTAGAATAAGTGTAATAATTAGGATTCCCTATAATAGCTCCATATTCTAGAATCGGTCGAACCAAATATATATGTATATAACTGCTTTGTGTTATGTGCATCAGAAAATTCCTTTGACCAACGTTTCATTTTTATTTAGCTTTATTAACCATCATAAATATATGATCACAAAATGTTAATTTATAATCCAACAACATTACAAAATCCTTTAAAGGTTCCGCCATCTAACATTTTTTATCAACTAGTGCTTATTTCGTGAATGGTAACATTTAGCTCATGTCTGATTTAACAGATAATTAGTTTTATCCCACCGTTGAACGAATATAGTTGTGAATACGCTTGAACAACGCTGGGAAATATTGCAACATTACTTTGAAAATAACAGTAATGTTGCAGATGAAGCTCATTTTGATCTTGGCGGGTATGTAAACAAGCAAAATTGGTGCATTCGGGGCAAAGAAAACCCACACGCATATATTGATAAGTCGATACACCCAAGACGAGTCACTGTTTGGTGCGGATTTTAGTCCAGAGGCATAATAGGCCCATTTTTCTTCGGAAATGACGAAAGAGTGGCGGTTAAAGTCAATAGCGATCGTTATCGGGCCATGTTGAACGAATTTTTGTTCACAAAAATTGAAGAGGAGGATATTAGTAACATTTGGTTTCAACAGGATGGCGCTACGTGCCACACAGCCGAAGCTACACTCGATGTTTTGCGCCCTGTTTTTGAAGATCGCATTATCAGCCGCAGACCTGATGTCGTTTGGCCACCTCGGAGCAGCGATTTGACACCGTTGGACTATTATTTGTGGGTTGCCGTCAAAGATAAGTGTTACGCCAACAAGCAAGAGACAATTGACGCTGGAAAGGACAATATTCGTGAAGCCATTGGTGAAATTCAGCTGCACAATCGATAATGTGCTTAAAGATTGGACCAATCGTGTAGGCTACTGCCTGGCCAGCCGAGGCAGCCATTTGAATGAAATTATTTTCCATTATTAACCGGAAGGATTGTACTTTCAAATAAAAAAAGAAATTTGAGAAAATATTCAGTAGTTTTTTTTATAGCATTTAAAAAAAAATATATATATTTGGCGGACCATATAATAGATCCATATTCTAGAAGCGGTCGAACCAAAGATGAAAGATGAAGATGATCAGAAAATTCCTTTGACCAACGCTTTATAAATCCTAATACTTCATTAGCTTTATTAACCATCATAAATATATGATCACAAAATGGTAATTTAAAATTCAACAAAATTTCAAGATCATTGATAATAGAAACCATTTGCAGAGTAGTTCCTTTAAATTGGTAAGAAATATCAAGCTTTTGTGAACAATAAAAAGACATGTGTTTATATTTACAAGTCCAATAAATTGACATCACACCATTGAGAAAAATATTCGATGTCGTTGGTAAATACTGTACATTGTGCCTTGTGCCTTGTGACACTCCAGAAGGGACATCAATAACCTTAGAAATGGCATTTTTAAATTTTACTTGTTGAGTTCTGCCAGAAAGATACGAATTAAGCCACCGAAATGAATTGTTGCTAAATTCCATGCATGAAAGTTTAAAAAGTAAAATGTCGTGGTTAACTTTATCAAAGGCTTTACTGAAGTCGGTACAGATAACATCTGTTTACTTAGAATGAATAAAACCATCATTTATATTTGAAGTACGTTCCAATGTGTTAGTGGCTGTAGATCGTGATTTTCGAAAACCATACTGACATGGATATAAAAGGGATGAAATGTGATGACAAACGCTATCGGTTAAAATCTTTTGTAAAAGTTATGCTATTGCATTTAACTTGGCGATTCCTCTATAAGTCCAATCTTCAAGTTGGCTTCCATTTTTAAATAAAGGTATTATGAATGATTCTTTCCGAATTGAAGGTAAGTAACCCATTCAGAGGACCACAAAGAATTTCAGAGCAGTTTTTAAGGATACAGTAAGGTATTCCGTCAGGACCAGGATAACAAGAATGCTGCAATGATCTTAAGTTTAATAAAACTGCCTCAGTACCCATTGAAGAAAAATGTATGTTTGGTGTGTAAGCAATATTATTAGGATAAGCGGTCTCCTTGTCAAAGAGTAGTAGCAAAAAAATCCGCAAATAGATTACTAACAGATATCTCATCCTCAGCACAGCGAGATCCAAATTTCAGGTATGTAGGATAAGCATTAGCACGGCGTTTAGAGTTAATAAAGTTATAAAATGCTTTAGGGTTAATTTTCATTTTTCTCTTCAGGTGATTCAGGTGAATTCTAGCGTGTTTTTTATAGAGGTATAGGACTTTAAGTTGGCATTACTATTCAAGATGACGACCGATTTAACAGCTGTTAAGTGATTTATTCTCAGTTTGGTATGGTAATTCATCATGAATAGACTCATGCCTGAATAACGCTTGCAAATAGTGCAATTTTATTTCGAAAATAATGGTTCTGTGCGGAAAACGTATCGCGCACTATGTAAACATTATCGTCGACAAAATCGTCCATCAGAGCAGTTAATTCGATTAACCATGGAACGTTTTCGCACCATGTTTACTCTTATTGATAACTCGCATCCCCAGAGACGCTGTACGGTGCGTACAGAAGAAGCTATTGCTGCTGTAGAGCGGAGCATTGAAGAAGACCGGAATGAGTGCATCCGCCATCGAGCACAGGAATTGGATCTGTGTCCATCCACTTTATGGAAGATTTTGCGGAAGGATCTTGGTTTGCGTGTTTACAAAATCCAACTCGTGCAAGAATTGAAGCCAAACGAACATCAAGTAAGGCGTACATTCGTCGAATGGGCCCAAAACGAGATTACCGTTGTTCCCGATTTTCATAAGCGATGAAGCGCACTTCTGGTTGAATGGCTACGTCAACAAACCAAACTGCCGCATCTGGAGTGAAGGTAATCTCAAGTGTATGTGAAAACACCGTTACATCGAGATAAACTGACTGTTTTGTGCGCTTCATGGGCTGATGGAATCATTGGTCCGTACTTTTTAAAAACGATGGTGGCCAGAACGTTACAGTCAATGGTGATCGGTATAGAGCCATGATTACTAACTTTTTCATTCCTGAATTGAATAACCATGATGTCCAGGAGATGTGATTTCAACAAGACAGCGCAACATGTATTCAATAGATTTATTGAAAGACACGTTTGGTGACCGCCTAATTTCACGTTTTGGACCTGTGAATTGACCTCCAAGATCTTCTGATATACGTCCACAAATGTTGGAAAAAGACATCGAAAATTGGACGTCCAGATTGGACTACATCCGCGCCAGCTGTGGTGGTCATATGCCAGAAATCATATTTAAAATTTTTAGACTATGACTGCCAAACCATAACTGACTGACGTAGGCAAGCAGCGTCCCTTATATACCCGACTGCCATCAATTGCGATGCTCTACTCCGAAACCTTTTACCTATTCATCTATTAATTCAGCTACGTTATTACCTATAAGTTGAATTGGTAACGCTGTCAAGTACTCAAATAAGTATGACATTACTAGGTTGAAACATTGACAGCCGTGACACAAACCAACAGACTAATTACCACAATAAAGTTTTAAATGGACTGGATATTAAACTCTATGGGTGAGATATAAATCTTATATTTATTGAAGGCCAAAATATTTCCTTTTTGTTCTGCAGATCTGTTGCCTTCTTAATGAACATCAGCAGATCAATCTTGAATCTTTGCCAAAGCACAAATCCTGGATCGAAGTTGGTTCTCCAACCATCAACCATAGATGCAAAATGATTTGAAACCAAGCAGGGCTTGAAAGGCTACTGTTAGACATGTTTTCCTTGCCCAGGCAGGCGAGCCTCTTAACCCTGCCTGATTTATTTATTCATGGTGGTAACTTTTTCAGCCTTTCTTGACCAAGCTATCGACGCATAAGTGATAATGAATCGAATAATAGCGATATATGTATATCCATTGTGTCATTCTCGGCGAAAAACTCCAGGTCTTACAGTGGGAGCAGCAACTTGCCCCAAGGGACCTTACCGCCTTATTCTCTACGGCACCAATTCGCAATTACCATTCCTTAATGACACCTACGAGGGCGGATTGATATTGAAGCTACCTAAGGAGGCAAAAAACATTTTTTTTCTTTCAAAAACCATTCATTTCTCAACATAGTCTCCTTTTAGCTCAATAGACTTAGTAAGACGATTTTCCAACTTTTTTATACCGTCTGAATAATACAATTTTGGGAACTCCTCCAAATACGCATTAGTTTCGGTAATCAATTCTTCGTTTGAGATGAATCTTTTTCCTGCGAGCCATTTTTTCAAGTTTGGAAACAGAAAAAAGTCACTAGGGGCTAAATCTGGACTATAAGGTGGATGACCAACCAATTCGAAGTAGATTTCTCGTAGTTTTAGCGTCGCATTTAATGCTGTGTGAAAAGGAGCGTTTTCTTGAAGAAAGAGCACTTTTTTATTGTTTAAATGTGGTCGTTTTTCCTTGATTGCATCAACCAATTGATCTAATAATGCACGATAATACTCTCCTGTGATTGTTGATCCCTTTTCAAGATAATCGATGAGCAATATTCCGTGTTCATCTCAAAATACAGTGGCCATAACCTTGCCAGCCGATTTCGCTGTCTTCGCCTTCTTCGGAGCCCTTCCACCAGCTTCCACCCATTGCTTCGATTGATTTTTGGTTTTAGGTGTGTAGTGGTGAACCCACGTTTCATCAACAGTTATTAATCTACGTCAAAAATCAGCAGGATTATGCTTCATCATGTCCAAACACCGCTGTGAAGTGATCTGTCGAACTCGTTTTTGTTCAACATTGAGCAAACGCGGCACCCATCTTGCCGATAGCCTTTTCATATGCAAATGTTCATGTAAAATGTTGAACACACGTTCATATGATATGTTTACCATTTCAGCAATCTCACGTATTTTGACCCGGCGATCATTCAAAACGATATCTAGGATTTTCTTGATATTTTCTTCAGTAACCACCTCTTTTGGCCTTCCTGTTGATGGTATTGATGCAGTGCTTTTTCGGCCCCGTTTAAATTCAGCAATCCAGTATTTTACCATATAATCTGACGACGCAGATTCGCCGTAATGTTTATCAAGTTTCTCTTTTGTCTCTTTCACCGTTTTGCCTTTCAAATAATAATGTTTAATCACTACACGAAATTCACTTTTTTCATTTTCCTAGAAACACAAAAGTTGCTTGCTTCAAACGACTACAACAAATAAACTGATCGATGAATTTGGCTAAAATTTTAACAGCTGACGTTTGATAGATCGTAATTTATAAGAAAGAAGAAGTTTTTGTGTTTGTGCTGCCATCTAGCACTAGGTAGCTACAATGTCAATCAAGCAAGCCATCAACTATTAACGTCCATACAAATGGAGAAAGTACTCCACACTGGGAGGACCCTTTTGATGCCATCACAGTGGATTCCTCCCTATCAAGAGACAAAAAATGCACAAAGAGCCACCTCCCTCTCAAGGACGCTGTTACTGCGCATTGAATTTATTTTTTGTTTATCTGAGGGCGTGAAAAGTTTATTGGATACGAGGGAACATTTTGATTGTGGTTGCACTTCTTTTGGCCTTTTAAATTTATTGCTCTCTTCTACTGATTGTTCATCTTTCTTAGGTCGCCCTAATACGACGCTTTTTTTACTATAGATGGCTTTTATAGCGTATGCTTTGATGAGTTTGTTCCATTTTTATACTATCGTTCCGAGTGTTCTGGGTCTCCATGGAATTCTGCTAGACCAGCAAGATTGAGTTTAGTATTGATTAAATGCTCTACTCGAGAGTGCGTGCTGATTTTGATAGCATGAATCATTATTGCTACTCTATATTATGCTATATTATCTTAACATTTCGAATATCTTTGCCGACTTCTATAAGTCTTGGACTCGGTCTTTGATTTGTAAGATTTTTCACAGCCATGTTCTGTGTCAAATGTGTAAATTTTATAAATTTATTGTTGAGTAGGTTCTTGGGTCTTTATCTGGATTAAAATCTACTCACTTACCATGGCCTTTTGGAATTCTAGCCTGTGTCTTGAAATTCCTGGGAACTGTGCTGTCGTTTCGAGTAGACCATTAACGTTTATCTTTTACGAACTTTTAGGAATAGATAATGTCCCTCGTATTTGAATGAAATCGTTCATTATTCCTTACAAAAAGTCGGGTAGATGATCGAATATATCGAATTATAGGGGTGTTGCCAAGCTCAGTGTTATTCCTAAGCTAATGGCGCAGCTGGTTACTGATTATGTCTCTTTTCAGACGAGATATATAATGTCGCGCTTTCAGCATGGTTTTTTTAAAAGGTAGATCAACAGTAACTAATCTTCTTGAGTTTACTACAAAGGTTTGTGGAAGCTGCTCGAACTGATGTTATTTATACTGACTTTAGTAAGGCTTTTGATAGAGTTGATCATAGCATTTTGCTATATCAACTTGTATTGACTGGTATTCCTTGTAGACTTCATTGCTGGATAGACTCTTACCTACCTTTTAAAACTCAGAGTTATGTTTAGAAATGCATTGCCTAAGATCGTATATATTTCTTCCGCAGTTCCGCTGAGTAGCCATTTGGTTTCGTTTTTGTTCTGGTTATTTCCTTATGATCTTCCTGATTTACTTTCTGACTGTAGTTTTCTTATGTACGATTTGTAGACAAAAAACGATTAACGGTACGGTACAAAAAACGCTGTTTATGACCGCGTGTTGCTCGATGGCTCGCAAGATGTTAAGAAGAAATTAGAAATATTTTGAAATTTTGTCATTTTCGTTTAGCTCGTGACGAGATTGAGAAACATTTTATGATATTAATTGCAAAGTTCACCTTAAAGAGCACGAAGTTATCGCCAAACGCAATCGAGTATCACTCTTAAGTACTATTTTTGATATGTGCCTTCGACTCAATATCTGAATTAGTACGAAAAGAGTTGCTAGTATGAGCCGCCATATAGAGATACTAATTTTTCATTATTCAGGTGACAAACAGAGTGACTGCTTAAGTTATTTTTGTTGTGGATGTCAGCCCGATATCTGTTGAACGAATTAGATTATGGTGCTGATTTGCATAATTTTCGTCAGATTCAGAATACAAATGTCATCTTCAAGGTCTTTTATAAAATTAGTATTTTGCTGATAGGCTCTATTGACTGCAACAAGAAGTTCCCTAAACGCTATTATGAATAAAAAGGCACTGAAACTTACCAGAAATTATTTGTGAATATAATTGTCCATCATTAAGAAAAGACAAAGACTACAGCTTAGTTTCTTTAACCTTTTGAGACCTTAACATGAAGCGTTTATGATAACAGTTACATATTGATATATGGTTTCTTTTTGGTCATTTTTAAAACACTCTTGGACTTATTGAACAAAAAAAAAAATTTTAATTTTCCAATTGTAAAAAAATGGCGATAATTTTGCTATAAATACTATCTGTTGATAGTCTTGGAAACTTAGCTTAGCTTCCCAACAGTATAGTTACTTGTAACAAATAACGACAATTTAAAGTACATATATGTGTAGAGGTTAAATCAGTTAATAGTCAATCTCTTAGCCTTTAAAAGTTGCACTTAATACCACTACTCAGAAAAATAGTATCACTTGCCAGGTATATATTTTTGTACCATTTTTTTTTGTCCGTCACTCCTCTAGGGAGTATATTGGCTTTCCACAAAACATTCGAGGCTTTGTTTCAGTTTCATTAATCAAATTGATTTTTCAAGCTAAGTAGATGATTAATCCACTGTAGCCCCCCTATATGGAATGTGTAGTGGTGGTGCATATCCTGGCTAATTGGTGATGATCTTTACTTTAGCATTGTAATTTTTTCCCAGTAGATGGCGTTTTTGCCTGATCATTCGTCTGATGTTTTTCACCATCGCCAGAGGAAATCTGGAAGGTCAGGCTTCTTCTTTATTTTTAAATGGAGTGAAAGTTAAAGGGTCTTTATTAAATACTCTAAACGAAACTATAATTAAATTACTTAGACTTGACCGCTGCTGCGGCTCAAACCTTGTTGTGTTATGTGTTGTTATGCGTGCGTTCTAACCACCCCATAGACATTTTTGTCGCATAGTGTAATTTAAATTCAAAAAATTATACAAAATGCATAAATACTCGTAATATAAAAAACTCCAGTTGCCCTTAAAGCACTAGCCTGCATTAATTTCCTCACCTAAGATTTTTTTCTTATTAACTTTTCTTTATCGTTTTTCTTAAACTACGTTTTCGTAGTTTTGACGCAAATTTATTTCATTTATCTTCTTCTGTACAGCGTGTCACGAACCTGTGCACTAACATTTTGGAGGAAGTTGAAGTGCAAAGAAAACGTAAAGAACTTGTTAAAGTTTTATGTTGCAATTGTCTCAAGAGTACGTCCATCCTCACCTATGCTCTAGACATAAAGTAAAAACTTATTTTTTTTCTTTTAATTTATTTTTCACGTTAATTTCTTCAAATATTTTTTATTTTCCTTATCAAGGTTTTGGTGCCTTGTTTGTCCTTTGAGGATAACTTTGAAAATTTTTAAGGATAAGTAAAGTGCAATAGAAATTGAGAAAGAAGCATAAAAAATAACAATCATGTATTTCAGCAAGACTATTCAAAGAGAGCAGTAAATTTTGAAAAATGTTCTGATTTTTGAAAAAAAACTTTGTTTTTTTTTTAAGAAATTAAGCAAAAGAAATTAAGAAAAAATTTATACAAGAATCTTAATAAAATCAAATCAGAGTTAAGGAATAAGTTCATAGAATAGCTCAAAGCATTTTTTAATTAGGACGCTTGCAAATAAGTAGTTTATTGGCCGGACTTTGATCATAGAATCATTCTCAATCATCTTTTTTAAAGGAATATTCTGAGATATGAATATTCTGGCCGCCTCACGAGCTTTCCAATGCTTCGCCCACCACCGAACAACTCGGTAATCAAAAACAGCTTTTTTAAACCGCTTCGTCAAGGGGGATGATAAGTAGTGCCTATAGGATAGGAGGAGTGAAGGTGGCAGCCGCGCCAAACAAGGCACACTTGAGCACACATAGCAGCGTTGTCCCTCTTCTATTCACCAGAGTCCTGGTGATAATAAAAAGACACCGCACAGTAGCACTTCCCTAGACTAGATCTGAAACCAGCCCTTCACTTTAACGAATTTGGCTATTAATACGATGTCAAGGATAGCCCAGATAAGCCAGCGAGAAAGGGAGAGCCCTGTGTGAGAAGCCTCCGCCGTGCAAGAGATGGACATTGACAGATAGAGTGGACCACGGTCTCCTCCTCCTCCTCTGTGCGTGCCTGTCTATGACGGATGGACACAACATAGGAAATGCTCCAACATTTCAGTGTGAACAGTTGATTGGTACGCTTCATATCCAACTGTGGCCAGGTGAGTCGCATTCTGCCCATGCTTTTTTAGCGTCCTTCGCTTGATTGCAAGCTTAACGGAGCTAAGAGGTAAACCCATCCTTACGTGAGGATTACTGTCCGGATGAAGTGTGCCCGCCCTACCGAGATCATCTGCAGCAGAGTTACTCAGGATGTCCCTCTGCCCAGGAACCCAGGTGAGGTGTATACAAAACTGTAGTGATAATGCCATAAGGCATTCTCCTTCCAATAATAAACAATGCACTGCATGAGTAGGGGCCATCCCCTGGGTGCTGGTCTTATATAAAAAAAAGGGAATGATGACAGTCCCTGACTTGCTTATAGTTGAAGCTAACACCCCAAAGAGATCTGATAATCACCTGGCTATCAAAACAGATATATATCTCGTCGGTAGGAGCGACATTACCTCGTAACCAACCTGCAGTATGAAAAATGGCCATCATTTCGGTCTGAGACACACAGCAGTAGTTCGGAAGGCGAAGGAAACACTAAGGTTGAGCCTCTCGGAAATAATTCCACTATCCACCCTAATGTCTAGTCAGAAACCTTCAGTATAGACTTCCACAAAGTCGCTAGCGGCGAGAGAGTCAAAGGCCCAGTCTTCCATATTAGGAATCACAATGTGGAACTCGATATCACCGAGTATGAAGGGTTACTCAGATAGAATAGAGGAGTGTGCCTAGGAGATAGTAGACTAGCGTGATATGGCGGGCCAGACTTCTAGCGTGATACAGCTAGAAAATTGGCCCGTTGCCTGACATGTATTCCCGAAGGGAGCTATCCAAGCATTGCAAGAAGAGTCTTTGCTAGGATGGTACGTAACAAACCTGTAATCTGGATTGCAGCAGATCTCCCAACTTTATCAAAGAGTCTGACATTACAAGTTCTATCGAAGGCAGCTCACCAGAAAACTACCCCATACAAAATATTTGTTTCAATAACCGCTAAATAAATCCAGCGAAAAACGCTAGGAATGAAACTCCATTTCGCACCCACTGCTCTTCTGCAGCAGTAGGTGGCACAAGCCGCCTTGTGAGCCCTCTGAGCCAAGTTGGCTTTCCAACTTAACTTGTGGTCAAGAATAAGGCATACAGATTTAGCAATAGGACTCGAGCTAAGCCTGGCCCCATTCACATTCGACAACGAGTGAGGTATCTTATACATCCTAGTGAAGAGCATTGTATATGTCTTACAAGGTTTCACATTAAACCCAAACTCCCTGCTCCACCTAAATACAATCCTCAGGGAAAAATTGAGTTTATCCGACAGTGTTTGTGGGCAAATGTCAGACACTGCAATGTATGGCAAGGTCCCAGAGAAGCGATGATAGGGCTTCCCCCTGTGAAGTACCCCTGCTGAAAGATTTCCAACGCTGTAACGCCCTAAAAGAGGAAAATAGTGCCTATACATAAATATGCAACAAAGACACGAGTAGATGGTTCTAGAAGATATGCCAAAACCAAGAATCAAACTTAAC
Source organism: Wohlfahrtia magnifica (assembly GCA_023159175.1). Taxonomy (NCBI): domain Eukaryota; kingdom Metazoa; phylum Arthropoda; class Insecta; order Diptera; family Sarcophagidae; genus Wohlfahrtia; species Wohlfahrtia magnifica. Next base: position 3,013,375 of record JAKWBJ010000046.1, on the reverse strand, counting down.
CTTCATCCATAATTTTGTATGGTGGAACTGGGGAGGGCATGGTGATATACTGGAAAATGATCAAAAGAAAGATAACGGTCTACAAGATGCTATTCGATTGAAAAGATCACATCGACAAGAACATACCGTACTTCTTAGCGACAACGACAAAACTATAAAAATTATAATTATGGCTTGGAAAAATAGTGGCTCGATTCTTCTCAACACGGTTAATTGACTCTGTAACCTATCTTAAACACAATCCGAAATTAATTTTTACTATCGTTGCGTTCAATTAACAGTTCAATTGCGTTAAGTTGAGCGATAGGAAAATGCATGCAAGGCAATTGAGTTCCTTTTGATAATTTTAATATTTCAAAGATTCTGAGTTGGATTTTGTGTCAAAAAATATTCGGATTCCAAATATATTTGCTTGTAATTTAATTTAAAAAAAAAAATTAAAATAAAAAAATAATTAAAATAAAAAAAATTAAAAAATTTAATTAATAATTAAAAATTAAAATAATTTTTTTTAAATAATTTTTTTTTTTCGTTAAAAAATTTAAATATAAAACATTAAACAAATTAAGAAATAATTTAAAAAATATGTATCGTCTTTTCCTCTATTAAATCCAAAGAAATTACAGCAGACTTTTTAGTTCACCTAGACGTATGAGTGCTGCGAACAGTATTTCAAGTATTAATATTCAACACTCATACGCAACATGGATGCCAAGAGTGTTTGTTTTATAGCTGGATAGGCGGTGTTAAAGTAAATTTCTTGCCAAAATAAACCTGGAAATTTTTTATTATTTTTACTTTTCTCTTTTATTTTTAAATAATATATAATATAACATGTACATACATATGTCTGTATGTTTCTTATATGCATGTATGTATATATAAAAGACAAAAATCAAGTTTTTTGTAAAAACTTTTCTTGTTTTTTTTTTTTTAACATTAATTTCTTTAAAGCTTTAACAAATCAGTATTGAAGTGATGAATTATTTTTCTTTTTCGTAACTTCAGAGCAAGTTACTTGGACTGTAATTGATGGTTAAATGTTAAGAATGTTGATAAATTTCGATTTTTTTCTTAAGAGAAAAAGTTTTATTACCAACAAACTTCTGTAAAAATTTAATGAAAGTTAGCAGATTTCTTTAGATTTATTTTAACATTTTGCTATTCAAAGTTTTTGACTGCAGACCCTCATTTATCTTAAAAACTAATTATTGAATTTGAAATATGTATAGGATCAGAACTTTAAATAAATTTGAAAACCGGCAGAAAATATAGCTGATTTTTTGAATGATACACTAGGTATTATCACTTGGAGCAATGTGTGTTTTAATATATACAGATCGCACTTTAACAAGCAATTTGATTTTCAAATATGGACAGATTTTTCAAATCTTTGTTTAGCCTATGAACTCCTTTGTACTATATCGCTACCTTGACCAGTGTATCTTTAGTCCCTTTGAAAATTTTAAGTTTTGATTCAAGTTTAATGTAATTTCTGGATAGAGACTTTGTATTGGGTATAAAAGTTAATAATGTCGATTTTATTGCTTGGAAAATGCATTTATTGTAATAACAAAATGAATACATATGAAGGTTGGTATGTCAGATCCTTCTAGTTAAGGGCATCTAATTATTGACGGATAACCAAAAAGAAAATTAATAGCTTGGAGTCTCTCATCAACTATGTGGATGACATTTTTTACTCTCTAAACTGAAGGACATAGAAAAATAACGTAGCAATTCTGGACTTTAGATAAATATCTCACATATATCTAACGAACTGAGCTCAGAATATTCATGTCATGTGTTGTAAGGCAGTGAAACCTGGCTTGTATCGAATAAAATCATGCAAAATCTCCAGGCGTTCATCAACAAATGCCTTAGCATCAATGCAGAGTATTCCGGAATAAATAACACAGAACTGCGAAACATGACTAAAAGGGAACTAATATTAAAGCAGATAAAAAAAAGAAAATGTGGGTAATTCCTCATAATATCACCACAATGTTTTGAAACCTTCAGAGGCACGATTTTCAGATGCCTGACCAAGAAACACCTGAGGACGCATAATTATCCAGGAACTAAGACAAAACAATCTAACATGAAAGGAGGCACGATCAACGACGTACGTGAGGCGCGTGAAGCGCGTGAAGCGCGTGAAATGGAGATGCTACATAATGCATCCAGCCAGGTGTTTTCTTACACTGTTATGTTATGATGTTTCCTTTGGCTAATTATGTCCACTTCTTTTACTTCAGATAAGAATTGAATCTTTTGTCAGACTGTATGTAGTTCATAATGAATAATTCACTTTTATTAGCATCAAACACTTAATGTTCGTGAAGATTCAACGGCCTTGTTGTTTGCAAATATTGTTAAGCTGAGGTCATCATTGTGAAATATTTGATGAAAAAAAACTTAACCGTTTCTTAAAAAAACTTAACCGTTTCTTAAAAAATTATTTAAAAATAAATAACACAGTGCTACAGAAATGAACGAAGTTGTAATACCTGGGAAATAACACTACTTATCTCATTGAATGATGAATTTTCAAAACACCTCCAAAATCGCGAATTACGCGTAAGAAACCGGTTTTTTGTCTTTGTTGCACGTACAAGCTAATAACGTAGTTGTATATTATCCATTTTTTAGAGAAACAGGCGTTTTAAATGATATAAAGGGTCCGCCATTTAACTTTTTTTTCAACTAGTGCTTATTTCGTGAATGGTAGCACTTAGCTCATGTCTGATTTGACAAGTAATTAGTTTTATCCTTCCGCTGAACGAATATGGTTGTGTATACGCTTGAACAACGCTGGTAAATATTGCGACATTGCTTTCAAAATCATGGTAATGTTGCAGAATCAAAAATCATCTTTTCAGATGAAGCTCATTTTGATCTTGGCGGGTGTGTAAACATTAGGGGCACAGAAAACCCGCACGCATACATTGAAAAGTCGATACACCCAAGACGAGTCACTGTTTGGTGCGGATTTTGGTCCAGCAGGACGGCGCTAGTGCCACACAGCCAAGGCTACACTCGATGTTTTGCGCCTTGTTTTTGTAGATCGCATTATCAACCGCAGAGCTGATGTCATTTGGCCACCTCGGAGCTGCGATTTGACACCGTTGGACTATTATTTGTGTGGTGCCTTCAAAGATAAGTGTTACGCCAACAAGCCAGAGACAATTGACGCTTTAAAGGACAATATTCGGGAAGCCATTGGTGAAATACAATTGATAACGTGATTAAAAATTGGACCGATCGTGTAGGCTACTGCATGGCCAGCCGAGGCAGCCATTTGAATGAAATTATTTTCTATTATTAACCGGAAGGATTGTACTTTCAAATAAAAAAAGAATTTGTGAAAATATTCATATTATTTCGCGGACCCTATATATGTCGTTTAAGTAGCCTTGAATAATTTGTACTTATTTCTCTAACAAATACATTTTTCATCGAATTTTTTACACATTTTTTAAAGTTAAGATACGTTTTTGCGCACTTTTTTATAAAGCAACTGTAATATTGGTGAATCAGTTAAGCAATTATATTATGAATAAAATAAGAGTTACGGCGTGGAAATCCGTTGGAAATTGACAAAGTTATTAAGCTTTTTGTTAATGCAACTCATGAAAAAATCGTAAAATTTTTTGCATTCTGGAGTTTTTTATTTTCTTTTTTTAATAAAAGTTTAAAATTTTTTAATAAAAGCAGAGTTGGATTTATTACATTGGATTTCATTTTCCACTACTTTTAGTGGTAGTGGAAAAAATAGTGCATTAGAGCTCCTAGTATTCAGTGGTAGTGGAAATTGAGTGCACTAATTATGAAAGATTAGTGGTAATGGACTAGAAATTCATTGGTACTATAGTGGAATGCAAATTCAGGTCCACTATCGTGTTTAGAAAGGAAAGATGAACCGTCATATACTTTCAAACATAGACGTGATACCATTACATACATACAGAGCTTAAATCAATCGTAAATGGACACTTTGCATTATCAGTAAAGTTTAACTATTGCACTAAACTTTCACTACCACTAAAATCATTGTATTTAGTGCACTAAATTTCCACTACCACTAGAATCATTGCATTTGGTGCACTAAATTTCCACTACTACCAAAATTGTTTGAATTAATGGAAAATTATTTCCACCTGCCACTAGAGGTGGCTCCAATATTGCTGCATTAATGCTAAGTCGTTTAGTGGTAATGGAAACTGTAATGCGTTATAAATTCAAAAAGTATGATTTTCTTATGAGTTGTCTTACTAAAATATTTAATATATCCATCAATTTTCAACGGATTAAACGACATACATACATATATATATATATAATATAATACAATATATAATATACATAATATATAAAATATAAAATAAATTATTTTATATAAATCGTGTTTTTTATAGAGGTATAGAATTTTAAGTTGGCATTACTTTACAAGATGGCGACCGATTTAACAGCTGTCAAGTGATTTATTCTCAGTTTGGCAATTCTTGGCAATTATTCTTTGGTTTGGCAATTCATCATGAATAGACTCACGCCTGAACAACGCTTGTAAATAGTGCAATTTTATTTCGAAAATAATGGTTCTGTGCGGAAAGCGTATCGCGACTACGTCCATTTTATCGTCGACATAATCGTCCATCAGAGCAGTTAATTTGATTAATCATGGAACGTTTTCGTACCACGTTTACTCTTATTGATAACTTGCATTCCCAGAGACGCTGTACGGTGCGTACAGAAAAAGCTATTGCTTCTGTGGAGCGTAGCATGGAGGAAGACCCGAATGAGTCCATCCGCCATCGAGCACAGGAATTGGATTTGTGTCCATCCACTTTATGGAAGATTTTGCGGAAGGATCTTGGTTTGCGTGCTTACAAAATCCAACTCGTGCAAGAATTGAAGCCAAACAATCATCAAGTAAGGCGTAGATTCGTCGAATGGGCCCAAAACGAGATTATCGTTGTTCCTGATTTTCATAAGCGAATTTTGTTTAGCGATGAAGCGCACTTCTGGTTGAATGGATAAGTCTTTGGTAAAGTCATTGGTCTATGCTGTAAAGCCACAAACGCTTGGCCATTTGGAAGACAACATTCGCCGTGTTATTACCGATATACGGCCTCAAATGTTGGAAAAAGTCATCGAAAATTGGACGTTCAGATTGGACTACATCCGCGCCAGCAGTGGCGGCCATATGCCAGAAATCATATTTAAAATGTAATGCCACAAGATTATCTCTCGGATAAATAAAATTTATGTCAATCGAATAATCCATCGTTGTTTTATTGCAACTAAAAGTTCTGTACCTCTATGTAAAATAAAAATACAACACTGCATTGCGTGATTCTGGTATATTTTGTGTCACCCTGTTAGTTTGGCGGCACTGACACATCGACCATCTTTATGTTAAATTTGAATTAACGGATATGATAATAGAAGATGGTCGATATTTCCTGAACCGTCAAAACTGTAGGCAATTAGGTATATAAAGAGCTGCTTTACCTAGTTATTCAATTAGTTATCGTTTGGCTGTCATAAAATAAAGACGTGTTAAAGCGGAAATAAAAGTGTTGTATAAACGAATATTAAGTGTTGTATTAAGATAAACAGTATAAAAGTTTTTGTGGAGTAAAATAAAAACTGTCAAACAACAAAATAAGACGGAGTATATTTTATTTTAACGCAATTTAAACGAACTCAAACGTTTTAAAAAGGTTAAAACGTAGCAATATACATCCTTGGAAAGGTCTATATATTCTTTCGAAATCCGAGAAGAAACTTAAAATCGCGTAATATTCAGCTAAGTTATAAACTTGTTAGTGCATGAAGTTCCGAAAAACCGATTTTTTAACCGTAAATCGAGATTTTGCAGGTGTTTCGAAAATTTAACAAACATATTTCGCTCTGCTAGGCAGCGCCTATCAGCACAATAGTATCATTTGCCAGGTATTTTTTTTGTCGTACCGTGTAATAGTACTAAAAGTTATTTAGATTTTCAAATTACTTAATTTCACAAAAATAAAAAATAATAATAATAAAAGAATAAATATTTTTATAAAACAGTGATGTTTTTTTCGCCAAATATTTGATAAAGACGACCGTAGCTTTAGATTTTGTTACGTTTCAGTAGCGTTTGAGTGAAGGTGATTTGCTAAAATAATTTTCTTGGCATACATATTTTTCTTACCACCGTATCAAGCTTTATTGAGTGGTAAACCAGTTTTGAAGGATTCGAAGCCCTTGGGTAGCGTCTGTTAAGTACTTACGTTATCCATTAAGTACGTCCGTAAACCATTGTAAAATACCATTTTCAAAGGGTATATTTCGTGGTAAATTATTTTTTCTTCTAGTTGTTGTCATGTAATACCTTTTTTTGTGTAAAATACAATTAATTTTGAATTTGTATAAAAAAAATTGTATCAGAATATAACTGCCTATACATATAGGTGACCAATATTTTTTTTTTTTTTTTTGTCAAACTGCCTTGAACAATTTTATAACGCAAAAGTTCCAGTGAGTCTATTATAATTTCATAAATTTTCTAAAAAAAATATTAAATTTTTATTCCATTTACTTTACATAGTAATGGTTATTGCTGCTAACAAATCATTTTCTCATTTTTTTTCTTGTTTTTTATTTTATTTACAGAGAATCGCAATGATAAAGTAGAGGAAACAACACCAAAACGTTTTACCACCACCTCCAGTTTGAAATTGAAACCCACAGCCGATGATGATTACACGGAGTATACATGCCAAGCGAAGCATAAAGCGTTGGCGCCCGATATGCCCATGCGTTCGACGGTTCAGCTGTCCGTTTTATGTAAGTGAAATTTAATTTTAACATTTTATTACATGTCTGTGCACTTAAACAAGTCAAGTAATAATTTGAAAAAATTATATTCAAAAAAAGAAAATTATAAATATTTGTCACAGAATTTGTTTTTGACGGCGCACATGATACAAATCTAAAGCATTTAAATTGGTTTTAGTTTTAAAGCAAAGAAAAAAAAAATAAAAAAATTAGCATATTCATAAAATATTAACGCTTTTAGTGTACCCGGCTTCTAAGTTATCAGTCACCATAATGGTCTGTCCATACGTCACTTTAGCAGTTCATGGATTCAAATGTTGTCATTTCACTGAGACGACTTAAATTATAATTTTATGTTAAATATGCATTACAATTGCTGCTCGTTAAAAAATATTTTACATAATTTACGTTTGCTGTAAAAAAAATTTACCGTTACATACTCTCTTACCTTGTATTGACACCCTAACATGTTCCTAAATGGTTTCTATAGCTTTGTGTTTGAGTATTTTGAGTAATTATGCCCTGTTGTATAATTTGCCGCAAATACATTTTTTAATAAAATTTTTTTTACGATTTTACTTGAAAAAAGATAAACGAATAAATAGACATTTTTAACCCTTCTAGGCATCATATATTCCCTGTGATACATTGAAATTTTTTTTATATTATTTTATTGTGAAAAAATACTTTTTTGCTAATTATTACTTAAAGCAAAAGCGTATCCCTTATGTTAAAATCAAGGCATTGTAGGGTTAATATTATATCATTGGAATTTTTTTCATATGTAATTGCCTTAATGTATGTTTGTAATCAAGTTGAATTATATAAATTTTATGTTAATCCTTTTTAATTGGCCTATATATGGTATTATGATGCCAAATAAATCTTTAAATAAAAAAATATTATCGCGTTATGAACATAAAACAAGAAGAACTAACCACCATTTTCTCTCACAAATGCCCATTCAGTTATTTTTTAGTGCATACATATAAAATAAATGTATGTTCAAGGCCTTTGAGATGTTTAACGTTCAACGCGAATACTACTACTAATATCGGCTGGTTTTAGAGGTTCATAACTTTTAGTTAGCAACACTGTTTTATTTGAAAATTTATTAAAGAGCTGACAGCTTGCTCTTTGTTTTGTTTGCTTTGACATTTCATTATGGATTGGCGTATATCAGCTCAACGCCTGCAAATTTTTGCTGTCAAATTTTTGCTATCAAATTAGTGGTTGTGTTCGTCAAACTTATCGTCCACTCGTTTATTTTATGGCATACATAATGGTCCTTCGACTCACCTTTATTCTTGCTTATAATGCGCATCCAATGAGACGCCGAACAGTGTGGACTGAAGAAGCTATAGGCACTGTACAGGAAAGCATTGAAGAATATCCAAATCACTTAATTTGTCGCCGCTCTCAGCAACTATTGTTGTTTTCTTCAGCTTTATGGAAGATTTTACGAAAAGATCAAGATTCAACTACTGTAGGAATTAAAGCCAAGCGGCCGTCGTACACGCTGCCAGTTCGGGCTGAAGTGTAAATTGATATTGATATTGAATTTCCATTCAAAAATTTTTTTCTCCGATGAAGCCCATTTTTGGTTGAATAAATGCGTTAATAAGCAGAATTGTCGCATTTTGAGTGATAATGTATGGCTAGCAAGTCGACAACCAGCATCATAGTCTCAATTCAAAAGAATGGTGACAAAACTGATTGCAAAAATTATCGAGGGATGACATGACTTAATGTATATAATAAAATTATTTCTGGAATACTCTCCAAACGTCTGAGTAATATTGCGGAGAGGGTCTTTGGGAATACCATCTTGGATTTAGGCCTGGTAAGTCCATAATTTATCAAGGTTTTGTGCTAAAGCAGAATCTGGAGAAAACTTATGAGCTTAATAATGATGTACATGTGTTGCTCGTTTGATATTTTAGACCGATCTTAGATTTCCAGAATATTTTCTGCTTCGATATAAGCAACAAACTGACTCGCTTAACAATGGCGACTCTCAGCAATACAAAAGGAAAAGTAGCAGTACAGAAAAGATAAATTGGACCAATATAATAGCAACACAAAAGTAAGATAAGGTGACAGTTTGTTTTTAGTTCTGCTTAATCTGTGTCTGCACTATGTTATAAGAAACCACAAGAAACTTAGAAATGTTCTCAACTGGTCGGGGATGGCGATCGCCTACGCCGATGTCATTACGATTTTAACCAGAAGTGTGCTATATCTAGAAAATATTTTTACGAACATGAAAACATCTACAGAGGATGTTGGTCTAGTGCTTAATAAATCAAAAATCAAGTATATGATACTATATAGTAGCGCCGAAATAAGAAGGACAGGAGATATCAGTATGGGCGAATATCGTTTTTAATGAGAATAAAAGTTCAAATACTTGGGAGTGCTTGTTAGTAACGATAACAATGCAAGAGACTGTATTCAAGACTGAATTGTGGCAACAAACAAATTATATATTGCTCATGATAAAATATTAAAAAAAACTATTAACAAGTACGTGCAGGCTGAGAGTTTACAAGACTATTATAAGGCCCATAGTTACTTGTGGATCAGAAGTTTAGTCAATGACGAATTCTGAGTAAGAGTCTCTCAGAATCTTTGAACTTAAAATTCTCAGACGTATATTTTTTATCCAAGAAGAAATGAACGTGCTGAATATTTCCTGAGAAGCAATGCTGAACTTTAAAGCTCAATAAAGGCGGTGATAATATAAAATGTATTAAAGCAAAAGATGGATATGTCATGTGCTAAGAATGGATCAAAGTCAAGCGCAAAAGCTTGTCCTTGACTTTACCCCACAATTTTCAAGAAATAAAAGTCGGCACATGAACACCTAATTGACAACATCGACAAGGATATACGAGCAATGGGAGTAAGGAATTGGTGCACCCGTGCTGAAAATAAGAGAGAGCTAAAACCCACGCCAGGTTGTAAAGATGACTGATCATGATGACAATGAGTGAAAATAATCCAAAAGCTGTTGTCGAAATACCATTACATCCACAGAAAATTACTGCTTGGTGTGCTTAATGGGCTGGCGAAGTCATTGGTTCATATGTCTTCAAAAAGTATGATGGTAAGAATTTTACTATCGGTGGTTTAGGGACATTATTAAACATTTTTTTGTATCTATGGAATGGTGCCTCGTAGATAGATGGCAGACGAGATGAACGAACAGCAACAAGGGAAGGGTGACTTATGGATTCGTTCCGGACGTTACGTTCGTACGGGAACACCCTGACTTTGGTTTTGGGTTGAGTCTGGGGTTCTTACTGACGAGACATGGCTCTTTCGGTGCATTTTTGCATCGAATTGGTTAGAATGAACCGGCTGACTGTCGGTGTGGGATGGCAATTGAGGACTGGAGGCATGTACTGACTTCGTACCCGGACTATGATGACGTTAGGGATTTAGATAGTATGGGTATCACTATCACTCATACTGCGGGGGTGTGGGATTTCAGTAGGGCATTGTTGGACGATCGTACTTATGGTAGGCTGTGCGTTTTTGCCCTTGAGGTGTTTAGGAGTAGAAGGACAGCACTGTTAGCAGAGATTGAACCTGCATCACCATCTTAGCGGTCTCCTGGCTAGCTCTAGCTCGGTTTCCCGGTGGTGTGCTGACAGTTGGTGTGTAATGCTGCTTGTTGTTATTGCTTGCTGTTTGCTGTTTCCTGCTTTGCTGATCTCTAATATCTATTGGGTGTTTGTCTATGCTAAATGTGTTGATTTTATTTTCTTACCAATTTTTTTTAATTTCAAAACACAAAATTAAATTCACAAGAAAATAAAGAAGAACCGCTGTGGTATGGTAGGTAAGACACCACCTACCAACCAGAAGGTCGTCCGTTCAATACCAGGCCAGACCATCTTAAAAAAGAAAAAAGTTTTTTGACAGCGGTATCACCTCATAACATTAGCTAGTAACTGGTTATGAGTTATAATACTATTGAAAACTTCTCTAAGTGCATTTTCCGTTCGGAGCCGGCGTTAAACTGTAGGTCCCTTTCAATGAGTTTCAAAATAGAATCGAGTATAGCTCGTTGACTGAGAGAAGTCCTCATGTTCATTGGATGTTATGGGAATTAATAATAATAATAATCAGAACGAATTACAATGGGGTGGTGTAGTCCAGCTATCTAAAAAGAAGCGCGCATGACCATAAAGCTTTACTCTGTCGATAGCGTATGGGCAGGGGAAAATGCCACCTAATGGCGGAAAAAAATTCCAATATTAAGTAAGGATTAGCATATAACTACATAGCAAGGATCTTTACGGCTACACATCCACATGGAGGCGAGCTACACTAAACCAATCATTTACTTAATTTAAAAATCAACTGGACTTGTGAAACTGAAACTAGGCAAAGAATGCCAAAGCCAAAATGCCTTCTAGAGAAGTGACGGAAAAAATCACCCATTATTACACAGAAAAAAAAAATTAAATTTATTTATTAATTTAAAGTAACAATACAATGTTTTTCCTGCAGTGTAATAGGCCAAGGTCTGTTCATAAACAAACTAGCTCACTACCCATTAGTCTACTCGAGCACCCAATAATGAAATTTTTTGTTCTTCATTTCGTTAAGGCATTGCAAAATCTATTCAAATTCTTAAAATTTGAAGAAAACAAAATTTATATTAATTTTACTCGTATAAATCATGTCCAAATATAACACTTTAATAAATCATATGTTTATGTTTATTATTTATTAAATTTGCAGATCCACCTGGTCCACCTTATATAGAAGGTTATACGCAAGGTGAAACATTAAGGAGAGGGCAGACTGTAGAGTTAATATGCCGCAGCAGAGGTGGCAATCCACCAGCGCAGTTGATATGGTACAAAAATGGCTCACAAATAAGAATGGCCTATAGGTAAGATGAAAACAAAATACAGGAACATTTTATGTAATATTTTATTTGGATTTTATTTCCTGAACTTATGGACACAAATGTTTTACAAATAAAAATCTTTAATTTCAAACCAATTAAATTTTATTTATTTTTTTGTCTCTTTTTCATAATTTAAATAGAACGTCTGGACGTTTGTCCGAAAATATTTACACATTTACAGCTGAAGCAAGTGACAATAAGGCGAGATTTAGATGTGAAGCCAGCAATGTAATGTCACAGACACCACTCAAGGCAGAAGTTGAGCTCACTGTTTTATGTAAGTAAACGAACTAAACAATTGAAAATTGGATAGAACATTATAATACTAAATTTCAAATACGATTTAAATATTTAAAATAAACAAAATTCCTGGCACTAAGTAAAATTCCCAGAAATAGATGATGTTACATTTTGGCTTTTAAAAAGTTAAAATAAAATTAATCTTATAATTATAATTAATAATTCTTTATTTAACACAGTTTTGTGTTTCACTGCTCGTAACGTTTTCGCGAGCAATAGCAATTTCTATTCTTAATTACTCCGTCTGTTTACAACTTTGTAAACAATAGCAATTACTTGACAGATCTTTTGACCTAAAGATCTTCCAACCTGATCGATGTTACAACTTAGATTCGATCACTACCTCTTCAACCAACGCTATCCACCCTTAACTCTATTTACTTAGTTAGCGACACACTTCACGAGTTCAAGCCAATAAACTCTTTTCACCCTGAGTTTACACATAAGCTTGTTCGCTGAGTTTACGCCAAACAAATTGATTGCTGTCCACATTGCTGAGCTTTTTATATGGCTAAGTAAATAATACTTCGAAAGTTCTCGAATCTCTCGATATTTCATGGAGATTCCATTTATTTCCTTTATTTTCTTCTAGTTCTTATGAAGCCATGTGACTGTAACCATCTACTTCTTTCAGTTCTTAGTATTTATTGTCGTTTGTTAGTGTCTGTTACTTGTTTTCTTTTCTGCCTGTTTCTGTTGTTACCGTTTTTATTTACTACTTTCCTTCTAATGTTGTCAATTTTGTTATTTGTATATAGTACGTATAGTTGTTTTTGCGGCTTTTGTTTATTGTTTTTTGTAATATAATAAGCGACAGGGGTGCTCAACCTAATTTTTGCAATAATATCTTTTTTAGACTGACTAACACAAGAGATTTTTTTAATCCTGCGGTTAGATTTGTACCGTTTGGTCCAACTTTTTTTTAGTTCTTCATAATTATATATTACCTTGATTTTTCGGCTCACATGTTATTATTTTGCAATCAATTATAGGCAATATTTAAGGTGTCTGACATAACCGTACTTTCAAAATTTAAGAATACACTAATCTTAGGTTTTGGGTTGTCTAGTTCAGTATATATTTTTATTTGATTAATTCTTTTTTTTTGGCTTTATAAACGCCACCACATTCTAGGCAAAATATGTTTTGATTTCTTTTACAAAAACGTCTACTGCAAGTTGAGCATATAATGTCAGATTTAGACTTGCCGCTACCACTAACTCTCTTCTTCCTTACGACTAATTTAGAGCAGCATTACTTGAAAACTTTTTGATAATTAGTTATTGTGTTGTTACGTTTTAACCTTTTTTAAAACGTTTCAGTTCGTTTAAATTGTTGTTTTACAGTCTTTATTTATTCCACTACAACTTTTAAACTGTTTGTATTAATACAACACTTAATATTCGTTTAAACAACACTTTCATTTCCGCTTTAACACAACTTAATTTATTGACAGCCAGATGATAACTAACTAACTTGTAGGTAAAGCAGCCCCTTTATATATCTAATTGCCTACATTTTGGAAGGTTCCGGAAATATCGAACATCTTCTATTTTCATATTCGTTAATTCAAATGTAACGTAATGATGGTCGATTTGACAATGATGCCATCTTATCTATTTTGCCTTATTATTCGAGGGTGCTTTTGACAATGCAGGCTTTAACTTTATTACTAGATCATTGAAACTAAAAGAAGAGAGAAAGTCGATTGTGATTTGTATTAGTTGATTCTTAGATGTGGGGTTCCCTCTATGTAAAGGAATCTGTGTTGGAAATGTATCACTATTATTCGGGCTATTATAGCTTATAAGGAGATACCTAAATAAGTCGTGTGGTTTATCCGTTCTACTTAGTATGGTCTAAAGGAGTTACAAATTTTGTATTCCGGACTGTAAGTAATGGTAGTAATGAACTCGATCCGACATGGTATACCGATGGATAGATCTATTGGGTCGCAGTGTTATTTATTTTTACAAAATATTTTTTAATACTTATATTTTTAATACTTATATTTTTAATAAAATATTTACTATGAACTATATGGTCTCGAAATATCAAATTTGCGTATTTTTGAAATCCAACAGCCGGGTTTATTGGTCTAGTAGAAATAGCGCAATAAATTTGACTATAAAAGTTAGTATATAAAAAGATATATTTCCTTATGATTTAAACACATAAACGACTGCAGAGTACCGACTAAAAACTACAAAAAATAAAATACAAATTTTGACAACAATACGACTACACGACCACTTTTGCTGCTGTAGCCCAGTTATTGTCTGGCTATATTAAAATATATAAAACTAAAATGCTAAAAAGTATTAATAATCAAAGACTGTTAAAAAATTAATATATTTGTTCTTGCTTTATAATAATCTTATATATAAAAATGAGTGTGTATATGTAAGTTTGCTTGTTTGCTAGGCATCTAAACGATTGAATAGATTTTTTTTAAATTTTTACAGTACATGCAGACATACATAGTCTGGAATGAACTTTAGGCTATATAAACTTTAAAAATTCCAACTTGGTGATGCCACGCCCATACAAAGTTAAGATTTATTTTAGTTTATCTTATATTTAGTATATCTTAAGAACGATTGAATCTAAAACTGCAGTATTTGGTATGAATGACTTCATTGTCAACACAAATCATCAGTCAAAAAAGAAGGAATTGAACAAGTGGGAGTGGTACCTCTAATACAAATTAAATATTGATTTCTTATATTTTAATAACGTCTCCATGCTTACAAAATTCTTTTAACACAACAACTGAAACCTAATGACCATGCACAGCAAGGAGAGTTCGTTGAATGGATTACTGAACATCGAGCAGAATCATCCTAAGCGATGAAGCACATTTTCACTTCAATGGCTTTGTTAAATGCCAAAATTACCACTTTTAGGGTTCTGAGAACCCACATGTTATTGTCGACAAACAAATGCCTCCGCAACGTGTCACTGTTTGGTATGGATTTTGGGCTGGAGGCACAATTGGTTCATACTTTGTAGAAAATGAGGCTGTTCCAGCAGTAACTGTTACTGGTAGTCAATATCGATATATGATAACGCAGTTATTTCTGCCGAAATTGGATGATATTGCCGATATTGATGATAGTGTCAACAAGCTTAAAGTTACCCGTCCATTAAGGGAAGAGATTCAACTTTAGTATTTGGTCTAGATGACTTCTTAGTCAATACAACTTATCAGTCAAAAAGATGGAATTGGACAAGCGGGCCTAGTTCCTTTCATAAAAAAAGAATATTACTGTTTGTGTATCTTTGGAACGGTCATTGTAAAAGTTTCTAAATTAGGTTTAAACACCATCGTGGACAATACACATTATCAGTCAGTAACTGGGCGAGATTGAAGTATGCGTGGCACCTTCCATTAATACTAATAGTGAACTTTGTATATGTGGAGAATAACAACTATTTAAGCTTCGTTATCTATACCAAATCGACAAAAAGAGGGTATAGAGACTTACTATTGAGGGTACAGAGACTTATTATATCTAAAATGGAATGTGTGTTAGTTTGAAGACTGAAAAAGCAGAAGCGATTAGCCTGAAATTCTTACAGTGCCTTTCTGAAAGTAACTACAGGCTATCTTAAATATTTGAACTTAAAACGGATGAGGCTAAAATGGCGCATTAAAAATTATAACTATGATAATAGTTAAAGAAAATAACAAAGATAGTATTAACGAAGCATGTCGGGCTTTAGCTAGTAAGGAATACGCATTGAGAGAAGTTGCTACAATTTTTATTTAACTTTATTTTGTTGTTGTTGTTGTTTCCAATATATTTAAGTAGCTGACTACTGGACTACAAGTGCTGCTAACGACAATTGTAGTCATGTAACCTGCCGTCGTCTATGTTTTCATACAATTAAGCTTATTTCTATTTTGTTTGGCTACAAAATATAAAAAATTTTTTAAATATATAATATTAAAATGTTAAAAAGTATCGATAATAGAAAAGTGTTAATATATTTGTTTTTGCTTTTTAATAATCTATATATAGTAAAGGGTCCGCCAAATAAATTTATTTATTTTTGTTCAAATGCTATAAAAAAAAACTACTGAATATTTTCTCAAATTTCCTTTTTTATTTGAAAGAACAACCCTTCCGGTTAATAGTGGAAAATAATTTCATTCAAATGGCTGCCTCGGCTGGCCATGCAGTAGCCAACACGATCGGTCCAATTTTTAAGCACATTATCGATTGTGTGCAGCTGTATTTCACCAATGGCTTCACGAACATTGTCCTTTAAAGCGTCAGTTGTCTCTGGTGTTGGCGTAACACTTATCTTTGACGGCACCCCACAAATAATAGTCCATCGGTGTCTAATCGTAGCTCCGAGGTGGCCAAACGACATCAGCTCTGTGGCTGATAATACGATCTTCAAAAACAGGGCGCAAAACATGGAGTGTAGCTTCGGCTGTGTGGCACGTAGCGCCGTCTTGTTGAAACCAAATGTTTCTATTATCCTCCTCTTCAATTTTTGTGAACAAAAATTCGTTCAACATGGCTCGATAACGATCGGCATTGACTGTAACGGCCACTCCTTACTCATTTTCGAAGAAAAAAGGCCCATATATGCCTTTGGACCAAAATCCGCACCAAACAGTAACTCATCTTGGGTGTATCGGCTTTTCAATGTATGCGTGCGGGTTTTCTGTGCCCCAAATGCAACAATTTTGCTTGTTTATATACCCGCCAAAATCAAAATTAGCGTCATCTGAAAAGATGATTTTTTTAGCAAAATCGGCATCTTCTTTCCCAGCGTTGTTCAAGGGCACCCGATATATAAATAAATGTGTGTATGTATGTATGTTTGTTTGTGCCTTATAAGCAGCTAAACGTCTCAACCGATTTTCTTGATATATTTACATTATCTCTTTGCATGTCTGGGATTAACTTTAGGCTATATAAATTTCAAAAAATCTAGCTGGGAAGTGCCACGCCCAATTAATGTTTATTTGTCTATGTCTTCAAAATGGAAACAGAAAAAGTCACAAAATTTTGCCCAAACAGATTCAAAGTCAATACAAATAATCAATAAGAAGGACTAACTTGGTCAAGTGGGCGTGCTACCTCCCATACAAAGTAAATATTAACCGTGAGAACCGTGACAGTAAAGGTTTCTAAATTAGGTTTAAAACACATTGTAAACGATGCAATACAGTGGATGTGGCAACTTCCATTCATACTAAATATTAAATTTTGTATACATATGTAGAGAACGACAACAATTTATGCCTTGTTTTCTATCCACATTATTCAAAAACGGTATATTGTATACACATATACACATACAACTTATATATAAAATTGAGAGTGTGCTGTTTGAGAACTAAAAAAGCTTAAAAGCTTGGAATTTTATTAATGTCTTTCTGCAAGTAACTACAGGCGATTATAAATATTTGAACTTGAACCGGATGTGGCTAAAATGCGGAAAAATAGTTAAACATTATAACTAAGATAATCGTTAAAGTAAATAGCAATGATAGAAGTAGCGAATTGCGATGGGCTTCGGTTAGTACAAATTTAAAGAAAGGAATGCGCATTGAAAGAAATTGCTACAATTGTAATCTTAAATTTTATTCATTAAAACCTCACTTTTTTGTTGGATCAGCTGTTTATTCTGATGTCGCTTCCAATATATTTAAGTAGCTTACTATACGACTGCAATTGCCGTATGCTGCATTTGTAGGCATGTAGTCGTGTAGCCTGCCGTCGTCTATGTGTGTTAAAGCATTACTGCTGTTTAACTAAACTTTTCAACTTATGTATATGTTTAGTATGAGTTGGCGTGGTGTAGTGGTTAGAGCGCACGCATAACAATACCAACGACCCAGGTTCTATCCCCAGCAGTGGGGATGACGAAGAAAATTTTTTTGTGGTTTTGAGACAGACAACTCAATCTAAAAAATAAAGAAGAAGCTTTCCTGACCTTCCTGCGTAATTCTGGCGATTATGACAAACATCAGAGGAAGGATCAGGAAAACACGCCACCTTCTGGGGAAAAATTATAATGCTAAAGTAAAGATCACCACCAATTAAGCAAGGATCTTCACCACTATGCCAAATCTTATGGAGGAAGCTGGATTAATCACCTACTTAACTTGAAAGATTAAATTTGTTAAAGAAACTGAAATAAAGAAATTGATATCTTTTGGAAAGCCCATGTGCTCTCTAGAGGAGTGACGAAGAAAAAAATGTATTTGGTATATTAATATCCTGCCTTAAGTAAAAATTTCTATATATTTCGATAATTTTCTAAATGTTATTAAAAACTAAAAGAAAACTTTACTTGACGCTTAGCACTAGCGTTGTTAAATCCTTTCAAACTACAACTACTAAGTCGACAAAAGTACGACAACAACCATAATAATAACAAAAATGTCATATATGTCTACAACAACGTGCAAATTATATGTTGCTGTCAATAGAGCTTGTAGGAGAAAAAAAAAAAACGACAAACAAGAAAAGAAAACAGGATGTGTAACAAATTTTACGATATTAAATTTGCAGACGTCATTGTTTTATTTATTTTTTTATTTTTTAATACAATTCTCAATACACAGCCAGCATTAGTAATAACTCACACAAAACATAAAAATACACTTACAAATGTATTCACAAATACGAGTACATATAAAACTGCGAGTAAGTGTTTCGAGGAATAAACACTCTATTTTAATTGTATTCTGCTCTGCTTTCGTTTCGTCTACGGGGACGCTTTTGTTAAAGTTTTAATTTTAAATGAAAATTTTATCCGTGAAAATTAAATATTTATAAACAGAGATATACCTTCAAACGTATGTAAATGCTTCAGCTACGAGGGCTGGCTGATAATTTCATGAACAGCAAAACTGAATTAAAATTAATTACCAAAATTCAGATGAGAATAGAGTTGGAGAAAATAATGTTCAAATTGCTTGAGAGATTAGAAAGGCGGTGATGAGAAACCGATTTATCGTTGAATATAAGTTTATCTACAGTTTGAAAGCGCACAACAACGCTACTGTAGAGAGTTTTTGCTGTAAACACTGGGGTGCTGTAACCGCTGGGGTGCTGACGGTTGATGTGTTATGCTGCTTGCTGTGATTGTCTGCTGTTTGCTGTTTCCCGGCCTGCTGTTTGCGGCTTGATTTGTGGCTGCAGTTTTGGGTGTTGTGTGTTTGTACTGGTCTGCTTTTGACTGGTTGTGTTTTTGTTGTTGTGTATTGTGTCCGTGGCGCACGATGTCACTTTGAGTTCTCCCGTGAGGGTGGCTCGTTTACTGTTGTGTTGTTTGAGTGTTTCTTGTTTGTTGTTATCACCATCTTGGTCACCAGTCCGAAGTTGTTTGGGACTTACACTGGTAGTAGCATTTATGCTACGAGGCCTGACCGGAGGCTTAATTCTGGTGCCACGGGTGTCGGGAGCCCCAGGAATTTCGGTTCCTGCCCGACTATGGTGGGGCCCCCTTTGTGGGAGCAACGTGGTGGCTGTGGTTTAAACCCAAATCGCGGGGAGAGCTATGCTGGCTCGGTGTGGAGTTACATTTTTAACCGGGTGCCGTGACCCATAGATCGGTAGGAGTTTGGATAGTCTCCGGCACCTTACCAAGGTGTGAGGTCATGTCCAAATAACATGGCTTTAAATTGGTACTCACTGGTGATTTTAATCATAGGTGGGGGCGTTGGTGGACGCATTGTATTCACTCGTGCTTTGGCACCGTGAGGTGACGTCCTAGGGCAGGTACTCACGTTAAACCACTGACTTAATGTAAACACATTCAAGGCTACCGAAGTTGACTACAAGCTGCAAAAAATAGAATACATGTGAGCAAATGAAAATAATTATTTTCGTAGCCAACTTAGGCTAACTTCTATTTTACTTGGCGACAACAAACAGTTGAGTGCTGCCAATTTATAAGATGCATTAAAAAGGTGTTGTAAAACGCAATAAATTAAAACCACTAAAAATGTATGTGGCACCACCGAAAAAGAATGATCAATATGCAAAATCTGATGTTAATTTTGTAGCTGTAGTCTTAAAAATGATTATGTAGCTGGTTACTTGGCTACTTTAGTAGTCATGTGGCACTGTATGTAAAGTTATGCGCCACGTATTTAATAGTGTGTGTCACAGTGGTATGTTAGGTAAGAACCCACCATCTGAAAATTTTCAACAGTGATATTACCCCAAACATTACTAACGACTGGTTATGTGTATTTAAGCTGTGAACAACTTCACTAACTAATATATCTGCCGTTCGGAACCCGCGTTTGTTGGTTTGTGGCCTTTAAATGAGTCTAGTTGATCATTCTTCATATATAAAAATCAATATTTATTTACAGAAGATGAGAAAAGGTTACTTTTGGTCCAGAGGGCATATCTTTTTCGATCTTTTTTTACAGCTCAACTGTGAAAAACTTAACTAACTAATATATGTGCCGTTCGGAACCCGCGCTTGTGGGCTTGTGGTCTTTAAATGGGTCTAGTTGATCATTCTTCATATATAAAAATCAATATTTACTTACAGAAGATGAGAAAAGAATATTTTTGGTCCAGAGGGCATATCTTTTTCGATCTACCTTGATATACACGGTCTTTGTGAGACGTTTAAGGCTGTCACTTATACAAAAATAATTAAATATTTACAAATAGTACAACGATGAGCGTATTTTCAATAAAAAAAATAAAAAAACGTATAAAAATTATACTTATTTAAGTGAACTGGTTATTCGTGTTAAATTAACCGGTATTCGGTATTCGAAAAATTACGATTTTGAAGAAACCGTATTCGACAAAACAAAAAACCGGTTGAATAATAACCGTCCGATCTCCCTAGTAATGATACACTTGCTCACTGGAAAAATATTTTAGGTATAGTAGAAGTGGAGTCAGAAACTGATAGTGATCTTGAATTGGAAATTCCTGCTAAGTTGATTGGCGGTAGCCTTGATTGTGTTTAAAGCATTAAGTGTAATTTTTTTGAAATAAGTTAGAGCGGTTGAATCCCCCTATCAACCTTATCTAAATTTCAGTTTTATTTTTTTTATTATTAATTCCCATAATATTCCATGAAGGAACATGAGGACTTCTCTCAGCTTTAAGCTCATTGAAAGGGACCTACAGTTTAACGCCGGCTCCAAACTGCAAATGCATTTAGAGAAGTTTTCAATAGTATTTATATTCATATCCAGTTACTAGTCAATTTTATAAGGTGATACCGCTGTCGAAAAAACTTATTTCTTCTTTAAGGTCGTCTAGCCTGGTATTGAGCCGACGACCTTCTGGTAGGTAGGCGGGTGTCTTATCTACCGTGCCACAGCGGCACACACAAAAAAAATTCAGTTTACCTGCTATCAATTATTGGACTGGATTGTTGAAATAGTCTTCATACGTTTGTTTTTGATAATTAGTAAAAGCTCAATAAAGGGTCCGTCATCTAACGTTTTTTTTTTCAACTAGTGCTTATTTCGTGAATGGAAACATTTAGCTCATGTCTTATTTGACAGCTAATTAGTTTTATCCTTCCGCTGAACGAATATGGTTGTGTATACGCTTGAACAACGCTGGGAAATATTGCGATATTTCTTTGAAAATCATGGTAATGATTTTGCCAAAAAAAATCATCTTTTCAGATAAAGCTTATTTTGATCTTGGCGGGTATGGTCCAGAAGCATTTACGCATTTTGGTCCAGAAGCATAATTGGGCCACTTTTCTTCGAAAATGAGCAAGGACTGGCCGATACAGTCAATGGCGATCGTTATCGGGCCATGTTGAACGAATTTTTGTTCACAAAAATTGAAGAGGAGGATATTAGCAACATTTGGTTTCAACAGCCGAAGCTACACTCGATGTTTTGCGCCCTGTTTTTGAAGATTGCATTATCAGCCGCAGAGCTGATATCGTTTGGCCACCTCAGAGCTGCTATTTGACACCGTTGGACTATTATTTGTGGGGTGCCGTCAAAGATAAGTGTTACGCCAACAAGCCAGAGGCAATTGACGCTTTAAAGGACAATATTCGTGAAGCCATTGGTGAAATACATCTGCACACAATCGATAATGTGCTTAAAAATTGGACCGATCGTGTAGGCTACTCCATGGCCAGCCGAGGCAGCCATTTGAATGAAATTATTTTCCATTATTAAACGGAAGGATTGTACTTTCAAATAAAAAAATAAATTTGAGAAAATATTCAGTAGCTTTTTTTATAGCATTTCAAAAAAAAAAAAAATAATAATTGGCGGCTCCTTTATTATAAATTATGAAGATGCCATCAACGTCAATAAAGACTGCTACAGGGAACTGCTTACAGTTCAAGACTCTCCACTAAACCTCACAGGGCTGTTTCAGTGAATTTTTCCTGCATGTTAGGGTGGTGAGTCGTTGGTAGCTCGGTCTACAGGTTCGCGGAGATGTGACGTGTCTGAAAGCAATACAGGAATGAATTAAAATTTTGCCATAAATTAAATTTTGCTTTAATTATGAAAAATAATTATTTAAATATTTATTATTTTAAATGCTTACCGAGCATTGAGGTAAAAAGAGTGGAAGCGAGTATTTAGATATTAATCTAATATTATTTATTTATTAGTAAAAATTTTAAAATAATACAGGCAATTTTATAAATCTCCCTACCCTATTTATATAACGATTCACAGTTGGAAAATGTGTGAAAGTTTGATGTTTTTGTTTGTATTCATTTCAACGAAAAACACTCATTTATTATGTTTTTGATAAGCAGAAGGTTAAGTTCATTTCAACAACTATTTTTATGCACAAACATAAATATATACATACATATGTATGTATGTAAAGGGTGTCGAAAATTGAGGTATCATTTTAGTATTAATAAAACAAAATCTTTTTTCCAGATAACAAAAATATTGTTACACTTTAACTTTTTTAACATGTTGTTGTATTACAGTTCATATTTCCTCACTTTAAGTATACAATTATAACTATACTGTCTCCAACTTATTTATCTTCCACTTAATATTCGCTTATACACAAATTATTCAACACTTTTATTTACACCTAAACATGAATTTACTTTATGACTGCAAAACGATAACTATATCGACGTAGACAAAGCCGCCTCCTTATATACCTAATTGCCTACAGTTTGGAAAGTTCCAGAAATGTGTCAAATACTCTCCAATCCTCTATTTTATGATAGTTAGTTTTAATCATGTAAGGTTGTGTTACACAAAGATGGTCAAATTGGTAATGCCGTCAAATACACAAATCAGTACGGTCTTACCAGGGTAACACACTCACAACCTTGACACAAACCAATAGACTAAAATCTTACTATGTAGTGCCTGATGTGGTGTATTTTCTTTTTAGGCATTTTTATTTTCGTAACAATATTTAATTTCAATAATTACAAATAATTTCCGGTAAGAAATAAAAATTTTAGGTCAACTAACCCCCCTACTGGCTTGGTAGGCTCCCAGTTATTTACCAAAATTATCAATCACGTTTTTCGATAAACTGTTGTCAATGGTTGATATCTGCTCGATAATGTTGGTTTTAAGCTCTTGAACTGTTGTGTGATTATTGCTGTACACTTTCGGTATCATGAAACCCTAAAAAAAATCTAAAGAATGTGTTGGGCTCTGGGGTAGTGTTTCCATGAAGTGTGTTATATTATATATGTGGGCCTTGTATTTGGGGTCGTTATCTTAGTAAGAGTACCAACTGTTATCCATAACAAGCTTATCCACACTTTTTGGCAAGTTTTATTTTAAAATGTTTAAATAAATATTTTGATCTATGATAGCGTCAATAAAATGCAATGATCCTGGACCTGATAGAGAAAATGAGCCCCAAATAAGCACGGAAGCACTTCTATGCTTTACTGTTGGTTTCATGTTATTCCAACGTATGTAGTTCCTGATTTTGTACCCTCTATACTATTGGTTTACCTTCCGACCCAAATACGTTAAATTTGATTTCGTCGGTGAACATAACGTTGCTCCAAAAAAAACCCTTTTTTTGGTACTCCTTTGGAAACTTAAGTCGTTTGGTTTGACTGCGCTTACTAATAAGAGAACTAAGATCAACTCTGTAAAGCAAGTTTTTTATTGCTGATGGGCTTGCTTTCGTACCGAGGTCACTTTCAGAAATAGCAGCAAAAATACTTTGGTACAGTGTCCGAGTTTGGGTTGGAGCCACTGTATTTCCGCCACAAAAAGCTTCGGACTGTATCTCTGTAGTGATTTCCGTGTTTGTTTTCAAAAAAATATGTCTAATGATTCTTCAGAACTACAAATCACACCAAATAATAACTTTTTGTGGATGTTATTGTTGCTCTAAGTTAACTCTAGGATTTTCTTCACCCCAATCGCGACAATTCTGCTTGTTGGCGTAGCCTTTGAGCTGGAAATGGGCTTCGTCGTTGGACATTATTTTGTTTTTTTGCATGAGACCAGCACTCAAGGGTAACCCCTACACATGCAATGCATTGTACTGGTACTAGGAAAATACGAAATTATGTTGTGGGAAGGTGGATAGAGCGAGTAGTGTTTATGAACATTTGATTTTAATTTGCTCATGTCGTAAGTTGCAGGGAAGACATTAGCAGTAGGATTGTTCCACAAACGAACAGTGCGACCTAAGAACAAATTCACCCTATAATGCGTTGTGCGATTCAGTGGACAATCAACTACAAAAGGATGCGCTGTACGAGAAATACGAGTACTAAGTAAGAATATATGGTAACCAGGAATTAGTTCCTTAATTTCGAAAGAACACAAACCGTTAAAGTACCGATAAAACAATGAAACAAAAGTCACATTGCGACGATGCTCTAATGAATCGATAGAGTTGGCTACCCTACCGTCATTAATAACCTACGCCCTCTCCTGTACGCGGTCGATAAGCTCCGAAATAGACTACGAAGCACCGGCCTATACATGAGAGTTATATTCCAATTTTGGTCGGATATAGGTCTTGTAAATATTAGGAAGATCAGATGGAGTGAAGAAGTTTTTACACCGTCTTAAAAAGCCGAGACACTTGAATGCTTCTTTCGACACTCGAAATATGTGCTTGATCCAACGAACGTGATAGTGATCTCTCATGCCCAGAACATCAGGAGCATCTGATTACTCAATATCTACACAACCGATAGAAACTGATGACAACGCACCACCATGTATGTGTGCTAAAAAACAACATTGAGTCTTGTGCGCATTAAATCAACCCTGTTCGCGCGTTACCACTCAGAGATTTTCGCCAAGTCACTTGTAAGCGTGTCGTTCATATTCCGCCTTTTCGCTCTAATCTCCAAAAGGCTCGGCCTGCCATCAAAAGAATATGAATGACAAATGTTGCTGTCATCTGCAAAAGAGTAGATAGGATTGGGAGTGAGAAAAAGAAAGTAGTTAAGAAATATCAGAAATAGA
The DNA here is from genome assembly GCA_023159175.1 of Wohlfahrtia magnifica. Lineage (NCBI taxonomy): Eukaryota > Metazoa > Arthropoda > Insecta > Diptera > Sarcophagidae > Wohlfahrtia > Wohlfahrtia magnifica. Next base: position 2,987,903 of record JAKWBJ010000046.1, on the reverse strand, counting down.
GTTGGGGAAAGAACAGAACCTTGCGGTAGCCCTGAATTTATCCTGAACTCGTTGTATGAGATCCCATCTATAATCACTTTTATACTGCGATTGCTGAGAAAGCTCGATATGAATCGAGAGAAGTGACTATTGAAACCAAAAGCAATAAGTTTGGATATGTTAAAAACTCTCATTTTTTTTTCTTGCTTTTCGAAGGCCCAAAAAATGAATAGCATACGTAATGCAGATCTTAAAAGCCTTTAAATGGAGATCACGATGTAAAATGTTGAATAATGTGGATCGTTTGATGTTTAATTGCTGCGTACGATGACGAATGAATGTTTTTGGACCTTCTGCGACACTTCTACTCACAGCTGCTATATTCTCGGTTATCATGCACGGATCCAGTTTCCTCAAATTTCTAAACCATCAGCTTGATGGCATCATTTGTTGGAGCCATTATTTGTTGGACCGAATTTTGTTCTAAGTATTTTAACTACATCTTGAAAACTTGCCATTTTGAAAAAAAAGTTTAAATAACAAAAACACGTTATTTTTTCATGTTACGTTCCATATTAAATAACCGGAATGTATTTAGAAGCTAAAAACAAAAATTTAGAATAAATATTACAATTAGAACAAAATTAAAATGATACCTCTATTTTGCACACCCTTTGTAAGTATATTATAATAAAATTAAAAAAGTTTTTGCCACTATGTGAGCACATTGCGTGCGTGTATATATTTCCACTTGATAAGACCTATTCACAGCAAAATATAATTTTCTTTCAAAAATTTTTGTCTTTTCATTTAAATCCACATTTTCGTACAACAATAAGAGCATCCGCATACAAATCAAATATTTTAAGTTTCTTTAGAATAGTTTCTTGTTTTTGTTTTTGTTTTTTTAGTTTCTTAACTTGACGTTTCTTGTTCTATTCTAATATGCTTTCTTTTGTTCTCATTTGCTAAGATTTTTATGCTTGACGTTGACTTATTCATGTAAACCGGAGATAAAATAAATAACTGAGTTACTCGTACAATAGAAACTTCTAACAGTTTGAATAAAAAAAAAAAAAAAAAAAAAAAAAAATAAAACGAATTTTATTAATACATATCTAGAATATAGTTAAATAAGTAGTTACTTTGTAAACGCCTACGCCACATTAATATTTATGGAGAAATTATCCTTTCTTGCACAACAACTTGGAATTCAAGAAAATATCTTAAGGAATTAAACTGCGTAGCCAAACTGCAAACATAGTTTTTAAACAGATTTTATTTTTAAAATTTTTTATCACAAAAGTTGTTAGGTAGATAGGTAGGTAGAGAAGGCAGTGTTTAAGCCTCCTTCTCATTGCCATATGCATGACAGAAATCGTGGATACGTGCGTTCCACAACCTTTTCCTTGATCGTAGAGCATAGCGCTCAGTAACAAAACCTTTTAAAGTTCTAAGAGGCTTCCTTATAAGACTTATGACAAAGCAACCGACTAACCCTGTAGTCACCCCTACTCCTCCATAACCCTTCTACTATGCGGCGAATTTGTAGATCCATCAAGACAAAAAACAAATACAACGGGGTTTTTATGGACCCGTCTGCAGGATGCACACAGTTATACGTGCTCTCTCTCGCCAGCTTATCAGCAGTATCTATGCTCATGAACAATGTCCAGGAGCTCAGAAACAAGGGTTTTTTATGTACATCGATATTCAATCTTTGATTTGGTTAAAAATTTGTCTGAGAGCATCTGGATCTCAATAGTTTTGAAATTTTCTGTAAATTCGGCATTTTGTTAGATTATTAAGGTGAACACAAACTAACCTCGATTGCAAATTTCCAAATTCAACAAAGAGACTTACTCATGTGGCACTCCCTATCGGCTGTGGCCGAACCAAAAAAAGCACGCCATCTGGATCTATCATGCACTAACTGATGCGAGTTTGAGGTTACCAAAGCCGTCAGGTTCTTCAACGAAGATTTGGTCGTTCACTTTTCCACATTTCGAAGTTTCTTCATCCAGACAAGATATGTGGACGTTAATACATTTCACTTTATCCACGTCCTGTACAGCGCGTTCAGATAGTTGTACCTACGTATGCGATACTCATAGAGGACCAAAGATTATGGGGAGTATTTTAATCTGGAACGTTCTTAAAACATTTTGGTCGTTGTTCGACAGTGTCCATGCTCCTGCGCCACGTAAATATGCAGGGGTAATAAACGTTTAGTTGAGCATAAGTTTGCTTCATCGAGAGTGCGCTTTGATCTTCAATTGTCTACTGACCCCATATTAGCTTCTATTGGCAAAAGTGATTCTCCGTTTGATCTCCCGACTGACGCTATCCACGGTGTTAATGTTGGTACTTATATAGACAAAGACCTTCACTAGTTCAAAGCTGTGGTAGCCAACAGTGACGCCCTGTCCAAGAAACGAGAACTCTTTACTCTTTATTCTTTACTCTGGCAAAAGTGAGTCTAGTCTTTATTAACTACGAGAGCCATTTCTCTCTTTAAACTGGAGTACGTATAGGAAATAGCGCAAGTATCATGACCGAAAATTTCGTTGTCGTCGGTGTATGCCTGCAGCATGATGCTCTTGTAGAAAATTATGCTCTGGCGGGAATCATTTTCTCCAGAAAATATTGAAGAAGTCACATGACTTCAGACATGGTGGCGTAGAGGCAATTACAATCTGTACTGTCGATCTCGACAAATAGATAGTGTGTCGATATTCTTCTAATGAGTCCTCTCCAGCATTTAAGTTACTGTAAAAATCTGTTCGTTGATTGATTTAACAGGCCTGAAGTCGTACTAATATTGCCCGATCAGCTTGTTGACGATGGGCTTTCACAATACTTTCGATAAGACCTTGTATGCTATTAATCATGTATGATGTTAATCATACTAATCCAACGGTATTTTGCGCAGATAGCGAGATCAGCCTTCTTATAAACTGGGCAAAGCACGTGTAGGTTCTCATTGCTTGGCAGACATTAATTCGACCTTATTTTGCAAAAAACTGGTACATGTGCCTTTCCAACTCTTCGTCACCATTCTCGAATCATCAATCGGCAGTTCGTCCGCCCCAGTGTCTTTGTTGTTCTTACTGTAAAAAATCATGAGGAAGTAGTTAAAAAGCCAATTGAATGGAATCCTTAATGTAGTAAAAGTAGTATTGACCTGCTAATACTTGGAGAAGAACGAGACAAGCTTATTGGGTAAAACTCACTATTCTATAAGAATAGAACAGAGTACAGTTGAAAAACTTAGTTGCAGCCTTTTGTGTCGTGAGTAATAGTAATCATTATATACATACATATATAGAACTGGTAGATGCCTGTTGACGGGAGCAGTGTTTCTCTTTCAGTTAACAGGCTAGAAATTCAAATGTCACGAAGTTGTTGACCCGCCATCGTCAGGTTTTGGTATCTAAGTTCTATCATCAAGAATTACAAAGCCACTAGTAGGTCGGTATGTAGGTGCGAAAGGCGGTACCGAAGTAGGCCACCCAGAGACCACAGAGGCGCATTGTGGAAAGACCTTTCCCTGAAGAGACAATAAAAACAGAGAGAAGAAAGGAAAGAAGAGAGTAAGGAAGGACAGAGGGAGGAAAAGAAGAAGAAAAGAAGGATTAAAAAGAGTATGCAAGAAAACGGACGCCCAAAAACCGGGTATCACCGGCCCAGCAACCTGAGCCTGCGTCCAGTGACAGTGGCAGTAACATAGGATATATCCCAGAGTCTCCGGCTCCCCCGTATCACCGCAAACTCGGAAGAAAATTGTGGTGCCTGTTTCCCGAATCCTCGTCCTTGCCCTCAGAGCGCAGTGCCCAATCAAAAAACCCATCAGAAACCTAAGAGATTCCCTCCTTGGATTGAGGACCATTCAGTCCTAGAGCCGTCAAGTTTCGGCCAAAACATCCTGAGACCCTACAGTCCCCTCTGCTTCTCCATCACTCCTACATTCCACGACGGGCGCAGCTATCTATCAAACTCCCAAAAAAGCCACGCGGCGGTCTCACAGACGCATCCGCCATTTCTATGCCCTTGGCTGCGCCAGCTTTTGCCAGTTCATCTGTAATCTCAATTACCGCACGCCCCGGAACCCAACACAGTCTAAAACTGCACACATCCATGACCGACGTGAGGGTACTCCTGCACAATGCAACCAACCTTGAGCCGACATGGCGACCCGTCAGCGCCCTGATAGCCAAATGTCTGTCCATGTAAAAGACCACACCATCTCCCTCAGCAGCGACGTCGCGAAAATAATCAACTGCACTGAGGACAGCAAAGATCTCAACCTGAAAAACGCTGCCCTCATCTGGAAGTCTAAAGGACAGTTTAATGTCGCTGTCTACAAGGTAGACCTCCGCGCCAGTGCCATCCTCAGTCTTAGATCCATCTGTAAAGATGGTCTATCAACATCCTGCCAAGACTCTCTGTCCAGAAAAGCTGACTACTCATTAGTACTTTTGTCACATTCCCTGACCCTGTAGTCCGTAGAAACAGTGGTGGTCACTGAATGCGCAGAATGTTCATAGTATAGAGCCTTGGTCAGTTCTCCTTCGAAAATCCTTAGGAAGCTTCCAGCAGCCTGCCGCAACACACCTGTGCACTTTATCGAGGAGCCTCCTCCGACTGTCATATTCCAAAGCCCTCCACCATACGATAGATCCATAGGAGTCATAGATCCATTTCACCATCACCGGGCGAAGACCCCATCTCTTACCAATGGCACTTCTAACCGTATAGTAGTGGCCACTAGTAAATGGTTAACAGATAATAAAAAATGCTATGCCTCCAGCACAGAGTGTGTAAGGTGCAGTTTGTCAGTAGTACTGACGACAGAGTCAATAGTGAATTAGTACTGTTTTACTTCGATATTTCTTTCAGAGTTATTTATTTGTTAATTGAATAAATTAACAATGGGCTATAAGTTCACAGCTCATTTATCTACAGGCTTACATTGTTATGAAATGTGTCTTTTGTTTTTCTTTTTGTTGCATAGTGTAATTAATCATTTCATTTGTAATAAATTTAGGCACTTTTTGCAATGCTTTGAATGAAAAATCGTATATGCTTTGAAATAACTTTTTTTGCTTATTTGGTTTCCAAAAAAAGGTCCTTATCTTTTGTTAATGGATGATATGAGTTTTTAAAAGTTGATATTTTTCACACATCCATTTGTACATATGTATGTATATGTAATTTCATTTCTAATTTTGTCTATTTGGTAACATTATTCTGTTTCTGTTTTTAATTTTAAGCTTGTTTTTCTTCATATATAAAAATAAATTTTTTTTATGAAATTAAACTTTAAAAGGATATGACACAAAAATCTAGAGAAAATTAAAAAAAAACTCTTAAAGCAAATATCTGCTATATTTGTTTGTATACACAAAATATGTACATATATATGTAAAAAGTAAATATAAATAAAATATATATAAAAACCTGATTGAAACAAAAAAATATTTTTTGTCATGTTATTTTATCACTCGCATATCCCAAACATAACACTGCAGATACACTTGAAAACATTGTATATTAAGGATAATATACATAAATATATTGGGTGTATAATTTAAAAGTAGTGGCTTTCACACATGGTTTGTGTTCGAGAGTACAATTTTTTGGTCTGAGGTTCTTAATATTATTACGAAAATAAGATTGGGAACCTCTGTGTTTATTACATCGCTAAAATAAATAAACAAAAACTGCAAAAACAACTCTATGTGCTGTTTACGAATAACCAAATCTATAACAACAAACATTAGCAGAGATAAAGTAAATAAAAATAACACGCAACAACAATAATTAAGCAGCAAAGAAAACAAGTAACAGACAATAAACAAGCAACAACAAATACTAAGAGCTGAAAGAGGTAGATGTTTACATAAGCATGGCTACAAAAGAACTAAAAAGAAATTAAAAGAAAGAAATGGAATCTACTTGAAATATCGAGAGGTTCGAGAGCCTTCAATGTATTGCTTACTCAGCCATATAAAAAGCGAGTGCAGTTTATGTGAAGAGAGTTTATAAGGAGTAAACTAGTGAAGTTTAGTTGGAGCTAACTCAGTAAGGAGAGTTAAGTGTGAATAACCTCTGATTGAAAAGGTTGTGATCGAACCTAAGATATAACTACGATCGGGTTGGAAGATCTTTAGGAAGAGAGATCTGTGAGTAATTGTCGTTGTTTACAAAGTTGTAAACAGACAAAGTAATTAAGAATAAAAATTGTTATTGCCTGTAAAAAGATTACAAGCAGTGGTGCACATAACTGTGTTGAATAAAGAATTTTTAATTAAAACCAAACACAAAATTTATTTTATTTTAACTACAATCTACGAACTCATAAAAACACGTTTTTAACAAGGTAAAAACCTAACATTATGGTACTCACATAGGCAAAATCAAAAAGTTCAGAAGCGATTTTATTTTTTTATTTTTTGGTTCGAAATCTTTAATACAACCAGTGAATGATCTTACCAGCAACCGAAAGCCGACTCGTACTACTCTTTTATATATATATAGGCTTTAAGATTTTGATGACCCGCCTAGTAAGTTAAAATGCATAAAACCATTCTATACTGACGAGATATTACATTCTCCGAAGGCTACAATATTTCCAATTATCCAGATTTTGGCGAATTTTACATCTACTTTCTTCCCATGGAGTAATCATTTCATGATGGAACTTTTTTTAACGGGATGGGGTAAAAAATAAATGCTTCTTATTAAAAATGTCAAGATTTGTGCCAAAAAAGGATTATTTAGGAGGGTTAAATAAAGTGTAGCTGAAGCCTACAAATCGCTTTTTTTCTTCGTCACTCCTTTAAGGAGCATATTGGCTTTCCACAAAGCATACATTACCTTCAGTTTAAGTAATTACGTTTATTTTTCAATTTTTTTACTCTGCTGTAACTCGCCTCCATATGATAGTGTGTAGTGGTGAAGATCCTTGCTAAGTGTTGGTGATGATCTTAACTTAGAATTGTAATTTTATCCCAGTAGGTAGTGTTTTGTCCCGATCACTCGTCTGACGTTTCTCAACATCACCAGAGATAAGCTGAATGGTCAGGGGCTTCTTTTTTTTAGACGGATTTGTCTGGAGGGTTGTGAGGGTTGTTAAAATCTCTTTTATTAAACACTCGAAACCGCAAATTTTTTGTTATCGTTGTTGTCAAGATGCGAGATATGTCTTGTGTTGTACAAATGTATTGATGTTGATACAAAAGGTAAAAACTACGCAGATCGGGCAAAAAAGTGTGAAGATAATAAATGTGAGGCATTATTTCATGAGAACTACTTGCAAGCTCAAGCATAACATACAAAATCATGAGCCATTCAAACTGTAATTTAAAAATCTGTGCAAGAAACAAAATTCATTCAGAAGCAAAAGTTAATACGTTGAAAAACAACGATTTTGCATATCCGAAATGCTATAAAAATAAATCACTTATTCTTTGAATTATTACTGGCGTTAACAAATGGATACATTACGATGAATTTCAGTGTAAGAAACTGTATATAAAGGCCGGTCAACCACTCGAATCAAAACTTCGATTTTGGTGGTATTAAAAGGGTTCCATCCTTTATGATCTGCTGAAATCGAGCCAAGCAATCATAGCGGACCTATTTTTTTCCTTTCGGAGCATATAAGTTCCACAAGGCATCTTTGCCTTGTTTATTTTACAGTTAAGCAGATCATCGGTCTACTGTAGCAGGTTTAGAATAAATAATAGTGCTGACATCTGTTGTTGCCTAGAAGCAACGCTCTTTGCGTATATAAGGTAGTGTTGAGAAGTTTTTGGTAATCCTAGACTACTACCTTTCTTTGTTTACCTTTTTCTCCGTAAGGTGGCCTTACCTGATATGCCTATGATGTTCTTACTTTGATGTTGGCCGTTTATTTCTTAGAAGGAATCAGCAGACTTTTTGGATAAATCATTGGAGTGGAACAAAAATTCAAGACCATGACGAAGAAAATTTTCCTTGTCATCGCCAGGGTTTGACCTGATTTCGCAAAGCATTTTTTTTTCAGTTTTTTTAATCATTTGTCATGTTATTTAATTTTCAGCTAAGCTTGAATGCATAATAGTGCTGCCATCACTCATTACCTAAAATGTGTGTATTTGGTGTAGAGATGAGGCGAATAATATGAGCGAATAATATATTATTGCTGAACAGAGCATAGAACACTGCTGTTCATTTCATAAGAGATTTTTTTTTTCTTCTCAACTCATTTGTATTATTATGCTCTTCCTTTAGTCGTCACTGAAAGAGCGACGAATGAAGACGTATAGCGGGTATTTGTTGATTTTCTATCATTATTATTTTTTTTATTATTATATATTTTCTTGTGTGTTTAAAGAAATTTTTTCTCTCGTTTTTAGCATTGAAAGGTGAAAAAAATGCTAAAGATGAGAGGCGAAAGAGAGCAAAAGCAAAAATAGAAGAGAGCAAAGCAGAATTATTGGCCTAAGATATTACTGTTGATATCACACAGGCAATCTTCGATATTGAAAAATTTGTTGCCACAAGCTGAGCGACGGGTGAACTCTATAAGTTCTTTTTCATTTCGCTTACAAAGTGATGTTATTATCGAATGTCGTGGTAAAGCGGGCAAACACAAATAATGGAAGAAGTAGACTTGTTTATCTTTAGATCTGCCAGAACACTTTTTAGAGCTTTGGCTCGTCGCTGGGGGCCAAATTTGGAGAGTACGGTGGGAGGGTAAGCATTTTGAAGCCCCATCCATTAAATTTTGCCATCGTTTTCACTGATCTGTGACACGATTTTTAAGCTGACGTAGCAACCATAAATAAAATGGTAAGAGCACTACCATCTAATATCTTTACAATGCCAATTGCCTCATGCACCTTAAATTTGCGATCGCTCATAACCAATTTGTGGATTTTTTAATGTTTTCTACAATAATAGCCTCATTTGTGCTTCCACTGCGCTCTGAATCACTTATGCTGGTACTACCACGTTTAAATTCAGCAAACCACTTCTCTACCATTTGTCTCGATGGAGCAGAGTTTGGATAATGTTTATCAAGCCATTATTTGGTTTCGAAACACACTTTTTTCAATTTTTTTGTTCAATAACAAAAGTTGCTTCACACAAAATGCTATAACTTAGAAATTAATAGTCAGATTGCTGATAAATTTGTGCACGTATCGTCTTCTTAGGATACAGCCACTTCTACCTATGTACCTAACTATAGGGTCCGCCATCTAACAATTTTTTTCGACTAGTGCTTATTTCGTGAATAGTAGCACTTAGCTCATGTCTGATTTGACAGATAATTAGTTTCAGCCTTCAGCCGCTGAACGAATATGGTTGTGTATACGCTTGAACAACGCTGGGAATCTGAGCCTGCGATCGACTTACAGAAGATTCAGATTTTGCCAAAAAATCATCTTTTCAGATGAAGCTCATTTTGATCTTGGCTGGTATGTAAACAAGCAAAATTGTCGCATTGAGGCACAGGCAAACCGCACGCATACATTGAAAAGCCGATACAACCAAGACGAGTCACGTTTTGGTGCGGATTTTGGTCCAGAGGCATAATTGGGCCATTTTTCTTCGAAAATGAGCAAGGAGTGGCCGTTACAGTCAATGATGAACGTTATTGGGCCATGTTGAACGAATTTTTGTTCACAAAAATTGAAGAGGAGGATATTAGCAACATTTGGTTTCAACAGGACGGCGCTACGTGCCACACAGCCGAAGCTACACTCGACGATTTGCGCCCTGTATTTGAAGATCGCATTATTAGCTGCGATTTGACACCGTTGGACTATTATTATTGGGGTGCCGTCGAAGATAAGTGTTACGCCAACAAGCCAGAGACAATTGACGCTTTAAAGGACAATATTCGTGAAGCCATTGGTGAAACACAGCTGCACACAATCGATAATGTGCTTAATAATTGGACCGATCGTGTAGGCTACTCCATGGCCAGCCGAGGCAGCCATTTGAATTAAAATTTTTTCCTTTATTAACCGGAAGGATTGTGCTTTCAAATCAAAATAGAAATTTTGAGAAAATATTCAGTAGCTTTTTTTTATAGCATTTTCAAAAAAATAATAAAATTATTTGGGGGGCCTTATACTTTTGATATGAAATTCGGAATACTTCCAACAAAACTTTGAGTAAATTTATACTATACAAAGAATTTGGCAAAAATCCCGCACTTTTAAGCTATACACCGAATATTAAGGATTTTTGTACTTTACAGAAAAATAAAAAATAATATTGTTGTTGTTTTTGAAATTTCGTTTCTGACTTAAAGCTCTTAACACTTTGTTAAAAACAAATTTTATTACTTAAAGTCGTGCGATGGCAAAAGCTTAGATTTTGGAGAAAGAAAAAATTTCCTGTTGCTTGTTGCCAAAACAGAAAATAAGCAAGAAATAAACAGCCGGATACAAACCAATATAAAAACCAGTAGTAAAGTACAAGTTAATCAAAACCGACTATATCATCTCCTACATTACAATATAGACGTAGAATTTGAAATGATTAATTATAAAGGGAGAATAGATAATAACAATTAAGGGTTGCATACTTGGTTGCATACGCTCAAATGTCGCTTTCTGTGCTGTAGGGTATCAAAATTTGCCTGCCAAGAAAAAATTACAAGCAAAAGAGGAAAATAAATTACGTTTCATATTTTATGATGATGTTTATTTTTGATGAAGCGCAAATGTATTTTTTTGCACACAAACAAACAATAAATAAACAAACAAACACGTTCTCGTAAACACATTACACACGCTCATCACTCGCATACAACTCTACTCACTCGCACGCACACTTATGGCACATTTTGCTAATATCTACTTGTTCTGAGAGCGAGCACATACGTCCGCATTAAAAAAAATCTAAAAAATTAGCAAAATAAATATGGTAGGGCTGATAAGTAACTTAAATTATAAAGAGTTCACTTATAAGAGCGTTCAAATTTTAAGTTGAAATCAAAGCAAAGAAATTAATTAAATGTTCAACACGACTTAAGTTGTTATATAGACATCTAGTAATACATGGTTATCTGGTTTCAAAAGTAAAGTGAAATAAATCACACATAAAGCTATGATTTCTATGAATCAGTACGAAATACAATGTAATTTAAATGACAGCCTCTGGATCAGTTGCAGCAGGCGATCGTTTTGAGGCAGTTTTGAACCAATTATTTGCAAATTTCGGACGGTGTCTTAGGACGTATTTTCGTTTCTAAATGCCAAAAAGATTAAGAGTTTATCCGCGTAGACATTGTATTTGACGTTGCTTGTAAAAAAGTCTAATGGCAAGAACTGGGTGGCCAATTAACTAAGGTCCACAAACGAAAAATTAACCGACTAAGAAATTTGTTATGCAATAAGACTAAAGTCGGTAGCGTTGTGTGGCTCATAAAGTCTTGTTGACACCACATATCGTCTAGTTCAAAATCTGCAGTTAGAGGCAAAAAAGTCGGTTATCATACTGCCATAGTGCACTCCAAGCATCATTTTCGAAAAATACTGCCCAATGATGCAACCGGATCGTAATGCGCACCACTTTGTGCTCAAAAAGTGACCACGCTTGAATCCCCGCTTTTTTACGCGTTCTTCGCTTGTTAAACGATCAATATTCGTAAATGAAAACCTGTTAAACCAAATAAATAACACTCGGATACATATTTAACAGCTGACAGCCTATCGAGAACAGCGAATTTTATATTAATAAATGGAAAATCCGCAATGTGTGTGTGTTGCTGCTCAAGCGATTTCTGATGATAGCAACGCAACTTCCCTTTGTGTCGTTAGTGTTTTCGACGTTTCAGCTATAACTTTTATATTAATCTGTTGAATTTTGTATAGATCTTGCCCGATAGATAGTTTTGTGCTAAAGTGTATCAAAGTTTTTTCAGACTAGTTCTCCATTTAACATACTGCTTCACCGATGCCGTCGAAGTCGTTGATGCACGATTTATGTATGTATCGGGTAGGCCATCCATCGGTTTAAATTTGAATCAGCGGTTATTTCGAATCTGGCAGTACTTATGTCATCCTCTTCTATCACATAATTCAGAACAACTTATTTTCAAAATAAAGACAATTGGTCGGAAATTGCATGAAATTTGGTCGCAGAGAAGGGCCAACATTGTCCGGTATACGCAAGTTTATTGCTAAAGTTCGTAAAACTGGTTTAATTGTTGATGAACTAAGGCGTAAGAGCGCTCGTACAGTACATACGTCTGAAAACATCGAAGCTGTGGCTGAGAGTGTGCATGAGAGTCCACCAACTCGTCATCGTTTTCATTAATTGAACATTTCACGCACCAGCTTACGTCGAATTTTCCGTAATCATCTCGGTATGACGCCTTACAAAGTTCAATTAGTTCAAGAGCTGAAGCCGCATGACCACCCGCTTCATTTTCGCTTCGCTAGATGGGCCAACAAGAAACTGCACGATGATGTCGATTTTACCCAAAAAAATCATCTTTTCGGATGAAGCTCATTTCATTTTGGTGGATACGTTAATAAGTCAAATTGCGGTATCTGTGGCTCAAAAAACAAATAGTCCAACGGTGTCAAATCGCAACTCCGAGGTGGCCAAACGACATTAGCTCTGCGTCTGATAATGCGATCTTCAACAACAGGGCGCAAAACATCGAGTGTAGCTTCGGCTGTGTGGCACGTAGCGCCGTCCTGTTGAAACCAAATGTTGCTAATATACTCCTCTTCAATTTTTGTGAACAAAAATTCGTTCAGCATGGCCCGATTACTTTCGCCATTGACTGTAACGGCCATTTCTTGCTCATTTTCGAAGAAAAATGGCCCAATTATGCCTCTGGACCAAAATCCGCACCAAACAGTGACTCGTCTTGGGTGTATCGGCTTTTCAATGTATGCGTGCGGGTTTTCTGTGCCCCAATGCGACAATTTTGCTTGTTTACATACCCGCCAAAATCAAAATGAGCTTCATCTGAACACATCGCACACATTCTGCAACATTACCATGATTTTCAAAGTAATGTCACAATATTTCCCAGCATTGTTCAAGCGTATACCCAACCATATTCGTTCAGCGAAAGGATAAAACTAATTATCTGTCAAATCAGACATGAGCTAAATGTTACCATTCACTAAATAAGCACTAGTTGAAAAAAAAAAAACGTTAGATGGCAGACCCTTACTAGTCAAAGTTAAGTGCCTGCAATTAAATTTGAAAAATAATAAGCGATAGCCAACCGATTTTCATGATTTATAGCTTATTTTATTCTCAACAGTTTAAGCTTTATTTTAAATTCCTAAAATGTATAATTTTCTTTCTGAAATATTTTTTATGATTTTTTGAAAACAAAAAGATTGCTCTAGTCTCGTGAGAAAATTTTCCTTTTCGAATTAAGTTATGAATAACTCCGTAACTGTTGAAAACATAAAAAAATGTTATTTAGGTTATTTATAGAAAATTGTAATCCTAAACATTTGCTGGTAGTTGCATTAAAATCTGTCGAGTCATTTTCAAGTTTTGATGAAATATACTGACATAGCTACCGTATTTTGGGCGAAAAATTAGCCACGCCCATAAAAAAAATTTGAAACCCGATGAAGAAAAAGTAAAAACAAATGTGAATTCAGCGCATCACAATCATAATATTTCATATATTTTTATTTAAAGTCCCGACAATTTTTGTATTTTGTAGACCCGTGTATTTAAGTTCCGTCAGTGAGGTTTCGTAGAGTTTAATCCATTTTTCGCTGTTTTACTCTCAGTAATTAAGACTTAGGTAATATCTGGTATTGTTGTGTACGTCCAAGGTGATTAGTAGTTGCTGCCGCGAATACAAAGCATATGAAAGCGCTCCCCTGGTGCAATATGTGCCATCGTATAATTTTGTTATAGAAACAGTGCCTATTGAAAAAATGCTTTCCTTACAACAGAAAAATTCTTTTCCATGCAAATTGTTAAATAATATGAAAACGGGTTAAAATAAAAATTTTTAAATAATTTTAAAAGAATTTTAATTTGACCCTCGCACAACAAAATAAAAATTTCGTATACATATATAAAATAAAATTCATATTCAATGTAAGTAATTTTATATATTTTGCCTTCGTGTTTACATAACTGGCAAAAACAGCATAATAACAAATATGTGAATATTAGCTAAAAAAAAGTCATAAAATTGAAAAAATAGATGTGCATACATACATACCATATATAATATATATGTATTTATGTACGTATGTATTATACATATTAAAAGAATATAAATTTTAACGAAAAATTTTCAAAGAAACCAACATACAACAGACACTCAAATATGCAAAATATTAAAATCACGCACAAATATCATACATACATACATACATACATACATATGATATATATGTGTGTAGCATCGTTTTATTATAGTAAATAAGGATATTACAGCAACTTATGTAAAAAGTTATTGAGGATTATTAAATACAAGTAAAATGATTTTTTATATTAATTTTGTAGCCATTTTTTTATATTAAATCTGAATTATTTATTATTTTCTGAAATATACGTTATGCGACTTAAAAGGATGTTTGCTCTATATATGAAAAGGCTTCTTATTTTTCCATTATCAAACAATATCCTCTCTGTCTTATTAAAAGTCATAACCAGGGAAACCAAAAATATGCAATTGCATGTTTTTTCTTATGCATCCAATAAAGTCGAATGTAGGATATTTATCTGATTTAGGAATTTTTATAAATTTTGGTATAGATTTGTTAGTGCATATTGTTGCATATTTTAGGCATAACAGCATTTTTTTGCATATTTCAGTTTTAGGAGCATATTTTTTACAATTCTTCGTATTTAAAGAAATTTTTAGACCTTTTTAGTGCATATTTGGATTTTTTGTGCTCCAAAATATTTTTACAGCCAAAACGGATTTTTGATTTAACCTTCAAAAAGTGTTCGGATCAATTTTGACCCATTTTTGAAGAAAAACTGCTTTTGTTCTGACAATAAGTGCTTTAGATACTTGATAAACTTTGACTTTTCTTTTATTTCAGATCTGAACAGAAAAGTTATGTTTTTGTGAAACTATATACGCTAAGAAATTAGTTATAAATTTGTTTACTCTTAAGGTGTTCGGGTTAAATTTGACCCAGAGTAAAAATCATGATTTTTTGTAATTTTGAACAGCACAATTTCCAGCAATTCGAGAATAATAAGATTTAGAAATAAGGATTAGAACAGTGATCGATGAGTTTTAGACAAGTTTGCACATGAGTATATCTGAATTATGAAATGAAGGTGTTAACAGATAAGCAGCTGTTGGCATTTATAGGAAGATGCCTGTTCTAACTGAACATGACTTCAAAACCAACTAAATATGGCTTAAAATTTTGATCCCTTTACCAATTGTTACGCCTACCATTAGTAGGCAAAGATATGTATATGACCTATGGCCGAAAGAATCCACAGTAGGCTCTCGATCTTGCAGCTGTTTTTTTTTTGTACATAAAATTAACTGGCTCAGAAATTAGAAAATCAAGTTAATGTAGTAAGAATTGAGGTTGAACATAGGACTTAATTACCACTATATATATTGACATTAAAAGTAATTTTTTTTGCAACAAGGACGCTTTCATTTATTTGAAAAAAAAAATAGTATGTGATTCTTCGTAGTACTTGTTATCATAATCCAGAAATTAGTAAGCGCGAGGACATAAAACCTAAACTAGAATAAAATTACAATAAAGCAAAGGAGTGGTTGATACACAGGACAAAATTGTGTTATGTTATACTTGTAAAAAAACAAAAATTCTATAACTGAATTATATAATTCTATAACTCACTCCTGGGTTCTACGAGTTCCATATGGGATAATCTTGTTTGTTGATGTCAGCACCGAGTAAGAAATAAACTTCATCGCTGAAGAAAATTTTGTTAAAAAAAATCAAAAATCATTGGCCTCGTTCAAGTCGTATATTTTGTAGTATGCTTGCACTATTTTTAAGCATTTTGCGGTTGTTTAACGATTCATATTCGTAAATTGCAAATTTTGCATTAAATAAATTACACTTAAGATGACAGACATTTAACGGCCGACAGTTTTGATAGATCGGCGATTTTAAGCCCACTAAATGTATAACCCGATATATTGCATTGCCGTGGAGCAGATTTAAGTTTTTCACATTTTAAAAAATAAAGTCGTTTAACTTTAAGCAGAATTTTAAGCAGCATGTGCCTTTTGTAAATTTTATACAATATCATAGGATGCTCTGTTAAGTCAAAAATTAAACCCCTTTTTCATCTATTTAAAATGAGATTTATTAACCTTTTGACATTTTTGTGGTAAAGTCAGTTTAAAGGTATTTAAATTTAAACCATTAAGAGTTTTGTACAGAGATCGAAACAAATGGTAATCTGAAAGTGCTAGGTCCGACCTATATGGTCGATCCAACAAAACTTCTCAGTCTGGTGGAATACAAAACTTCTCTGTTGTAAAATTTTGGGCGCTTTTTTTAAATTGCTCGCTTTAATTCCCTTAGTTTTTGACAGTAGATATCAGAATCAATGCATTGACTATGTTGTTGAAGCTCATAATGAACTATTTCCTTCCAATCCCACCAGGCATACAAAATCTGATGTCTGCTAAGCTTTACTTTGCTTCGTTCATGATATCGTTTGGAATTATTTTATACGTGATCTACTGTTAATTGCCGGTAATCATTCACCTCAGTAATGTTTCGCTTTCAAACTGTTTTATATGTTGTTTAAATTACTTGTTTGAATTACCACGTCCACATGACACCCCTGTAATTAACTATGATGGTTCTTCTATCTTTTATTGTTTTTTTTTACTTATGATTTTGTTATTTACCAGTAAATTAAAATTAAAAAATAAAAAAAAACTGTAAAATTAAATTAACAAAAAAGTATATGCATTAGGCTACTCAATAAATCCGTGGGATGACACATAGATGACATTGCTCGAAATTTTTCCATATGATTTTTCTTTAGTTCTAACCTTCAAACGATATGTATATAAATTTGACAACAATCTAGCTATTGATTCATGAGTTATAGCATTTTCTGTAAAGCAACTTTTGTTATTGAACAAAAAATTTAAAAAATTGAGTTTCGAAACCAAAAAATGGCTTGATAGACATTATCTGAATTCTGATCCATTGAGAAAATTGATAGAGAAATGATTTGCATATGATTTAAATGTGGTCGTATCAGCACATATGATGCAGAGCGCAGTGGACGCCCAAGTGAGGCTGTCATTCCAGAAAACATTAAAAAAATACACAAATTATTTATGAACGATCGCAAATTGAAGATGCACGAGCCAGCTGACATGGTAGAGATATCAGATTATAGTGTTTTTAGCATTTTATACGAACATTTGGGTATGCGAAAGCTCTGTTCAAAGTGGTTGCCGCGTGAGCTCTAAATCGATGAAAACGATGGGAAAATTGAAGGAATTGGCTTCGAATTGCTACCCCAATCAACGTATTTTCCAGATTCAGGCCCCAGCGACTTTTTCATGTTTTCAAGTCTCAAAAAAATGCTTGCTTGAAAGAAATTAAAATCCAACTATTAACTAATCGCTGGAACTGAGATTTGTTTTGACGATTAAGACAAAATGGAAAATCGCTATACTCCTTGTATGGCACTCAAAGGCAATTATGTTAAATAATAAAATCGAGTTAGTTAGTTGTTAGCTTCGACAAAGTTAAAATTAGAGATCAAATTAATTTTGTAGTTATCTACAGAGTAACTGAATTATTTGCAATTTAGGTGATTCACTCTTACAATTTTGTATTACGAATTATGTAATTCGTCTCATAATTAGTGGTTTAATAATGAATAAGACAGCGTATTACCAAAAAACGTTGTAGTGTGAACATGATGACGTATTAAACTTAATTTGGTTTTTAACATCCTTCTTAAAAATGAATACGAAAACATTATTCATATTATTGAATATATTTTTAATTTGGTTATAAATCAAAGATTTTTTGAAAAATTATTTTATAAATCAAAAGTATTGTATTTGTATAAATATCAATTAACTAATTTTGTAGTTATCTACAGAATAACTGAATTATCTACAATTTAGGTGATTCACTCTTACTATTTTATATTACGAATTATGTAATTCGTCTCATAATTAGTGGTTGAATAATGAATAAGAAAGCGTATTACCAAAAAACGTTTTAGTGTGGACATGATGTCGTATTAAGCTTAGTTTGAGTTGTTACTGCCTTCTTAAATATAAATACGAAACCATTATTCATACTATTGAATATATTTTTAATTTGATTATAAATCAAGGATTCTATTAAAATTTATCATCTATTATATTTAAATTAAAAGTATTGTATTTGTATAAATATTAACAAAGCTTTAATTCTATTGTTAAAAGTAAATCCTAAAAGATTTATTGTAAGTTTTTCCATTAATAATACTTTGATTTTCAAAGATCTGTCATTAAACTAAAATAAACAATACTGTTCTATTCCATGTGTTTGCCTTGACCTTTAAATAAAAATATTTCATTATAAATAATCAGAAATTTCTTCTTTTAACAAACGAAATTTTAATGATTCGCTACTATAATGTGGTTAAGAAAAATTTCCATAAAAATTTGTGGTAAATAAGGCAAAAACAGTTCAAGGATGTTTTAGCTGAGAACGTTTTAAAGAATATATTTTTCTATGATTTTTATTTATAGGTGTCAACCTTATACTCTAACTTCTTGTTTTTTTTTAAGTCTGTTTGTGTCTTTTAATAACAAATTTACGACGGTAGTTTTAAAAGTAGCCGGCCTAACAAAGGTAACACAGAAAATTTAGAGAAGAATTTTTTAAATTTCAGAATAATCTCATTCTAGTTTGATACATTTATACCTGCGATATTTAAAAGCTTCGATACTTTGTTTATAGTAAGAACAGTCTAAAACTGGGGTCACACGATTGTCGCATTGTATTAATTATTGGTACGGCAATCGTGTGACCGCCAAACAGGTGATAATGCTGCAATAAAAATATGAAATACGTTCTTGTGTAACAATTGAATTTGACATTATGTACCAATATTTAAATTAAATTTTTTTTTCGCAGAATAAATTGGAATAAATTTGATATTTTGCGGCAATAAAGCACAATTAAAATTGCGTCATATTGGTACATTTGCAACAATCGTGTGTTCATTTTTGTAAGTTTTTTAACTACCAGGCTCTTTTCAACTCTGAAAATAGAATATATAGGATAGACTAGATGTACCAGCCCTACTAATAGGGGTTTTTTAGAGTTTACTCATAAGGAATTTTTTCTGGATAGGCGTCTCCATTTTTATAGACAAAATTTTCAAACGGATAGCGCCAACAAGTGATAGTCACTTGCACAGTCACATCCGCGTCTATTTGAAGATGAGAGAGCTGTGTGAGCTCTAATGCATTAGTGATTCTGATAGAAGTGTATTGAATATTTCCCACAAAGATTCATCTCTGGATAACGTCTCAATTTTTATTTACGCAATTGTTTAACGGATAGTGCTTACAAGTAGCTGATAATCGCTGGTTAACAGCATTTAGAGCTAATGACGATGTGATCAATTCGATTTTCTCTAATATTCGTTTCATTCTGTAGCCTCACAACTCGTTTGTGGAACAATCCTCCCGCGAACGTTTTTTCTGCCACTTAAGTCCTAAAAAAAACTCAAATCAAGCACCTGTAAGCACTGCTTCTTTTTTTCTCTTTCTTACAACTTATTTTCCTAGCACCTGCTCATGCGCTGCAGAGCAGGAATCATTCCCTGAATGCTAGTCAACATAAAAATCTAAATGTTTTTATGAAGGAATATGTCCCTAACGATGACTAAGTAGTTGTTGAGGCAAATATTTCACCAATTGTTATTACCCTGCGAGTACTATATCGTACCATTTCTCTTTCTTGCTGGTTTGCTTCCAATCCCAACGCTGAATTGGAATTATTGCAGGAAGTGATTATAAAAGACATTATTTTTGGTAATACCTGTAGTTTCGTAGGGGCGTTATAGTAGACAACAGTCAGGTTTCTGGTTTTTGTTACAAAGCGAACCGTAGTAAACTTATCAGGGCACTATTTTGCGGTCTTAGACAACAAAATTTTTAACTCCACCTCTTTTTGGCTGGCCAGCGGGTCTACAGAGTGTTTTTTTCATTACTAGGAAGAACGAGTGTAACCGGAATACATCTTTTTAACAAGTTACAAGGTAGTTGCAAGCCTAAGTTGGACCTCCACAAACTAATATCACCTTCGTGTCCGACAGTGGATTCTCCCAAAATAACCGATTAAGTAGAGTGCTACATCTATTACAGTTTCATTCTCGTTGTACTCCTATCGTCCCTTAGCAACGTCTGTCCGACCGGTTGTGAATGTCATTGTTGGTCTTGTTCTAACAGCAGAGCTCTATGTTCTCTCTCAGTTATGACGAGTTATGCAGTACTTCTCTGTCAAACAGTTGACCAACATTCCATTTGGTACTAATTTCACTAACGGTTAGTTTTCAGCCAAAAACCACCCCTAGTGCACAATATGCGTCGGTGAATCTGTCATGCTCCGCTGTTTCAAATTCACTGCGGCAATTAAAAAAAAAAACAGAATCTATGAAAGATAATAATCTAGTCTTTTAAACACATTTCGACACAGGGTATTAGAGCATATCTCCATCTATTGTTGTGATGGGTCTTCCACTTTTGCTGACAGTTTCCTATAGGTTGTGAGTGCTCCTCTGATTTCTGTTCCTACGACGGTGTTGCATGTTGCACTCTATAAAACCGGCTAAGCTTCTCTGCATAGATATCTATCAGCACTTTTCAGATATTATAGCAATTTCCTCCACGGACACTGTTCTGTATGCATAGGAGACTTTTAATTTAGAGCACCTTTAAACCTATGCTATCTGTTGTTTATAGTAGATTTTTGCTCTTGCTCATATCGGTGCAGCGTAAAATGCGACGGAGTACATAACCATTGCCTTGAGGATCGCCAGTAGTTGACTAGAAGGAATGACTGATGAGTACTCATTTCCACATACAATTTCATAGCTGCTTACTAAAGATGATTCATCATCACCTCGGTACGTAACACGGACACCTATGTTAGCTAAATTTGGGACACTAGTCCTCATTGCAAGTTCAATTACAGGGGTAGTGACACTCATATCTCATCTCAGTGTTATTGGAGGACACTATTTTCTTCTTTTTAGTTAATGCATGAAGTTAGGTTAAGTTAAGAAAGAGGGGCAGACTGCCCAAGGTAATCACGACAGTCCCTGAATGCTTGGAGCTGAAGGTTGCAACCGAAAGAGATCTAATAGCCGGATGCATATAACAACCGTGTGAGTACCGCCCCTTCGAATCATTTCCGTAGAAAGGTAGATAGTCATCACTTCACCATACCAGGCCATTGAATCTCACCGCTACAAGTTTAGCCTGTTGTCTGGCAAATATCCTAGTTCGATTTGATCCACATTGGGCGCTACCTTTACCTCCTACTGAAGAGCATCTAATCTGTCTTACAAGAGTTCACACTTAGTCCAAATTCCTTATACCAAGCAGATACAATGACCAGCATAAGAGGCATCGTAGTTGAATTAAATAGAAAACAGAGTTTTTAGTCTTTTGATAATTATTATTTTATTGAATCATAAACTACATAGGATACGGCTATTTATGGAATAACACATCGGGCACTCCTTCGTCGAAATTTTGTATGATCATTTTGCATAAATGTGGCTGAAGTTCGTTGATGCAGCATCGAATCTGGTGTTTTAATGAACGGTTGGTTGTGGGCTTGTTGACATAGACCTGTAATATCAAATAATCCATAAAAAGAAATCTAATGATGTTAAATCTAGACCTAGAAATCTCTCATGCTGTAAATGAATTGTTTCACGGGTTTATGGCATGTGTCACCGTCTTGTTAAAACCACATATTGGCCACATCAGCAGAAAGTACTGTGTTATCATGTTCCGACATCGAGCACCTGTAACATAATCCGCACCAAACAGTGACACGTTATAGATGCATTTGTTTTCGACAATCAGATGTGTGACGACTTAGGTCATTAACAAAGCCATCAAGGTGAAAATGTGTTTCATCGCTTAGTATGATTTTGCTCGAAAAATCGGCATCCATTTGTTGCTGTTCAATAGTCCATTCAGCGAACTCTCTTCGCTGTACATAGTCATTAGGCTTCAGTTGTTGTGTTAATTGAATCTTTTAATCATGGAGACGAGATTATCTCTATGCTGCAGAGAGATTATTGAAATTCGCAATTCCTGTTCACGACACCGAATTGGGCTTCCTGGTTTGTCACCAACACTCTCACGCACTGCTTCGGTATTAATATTTGTGGGGTTTTTTTTTTGAACGACCAGTGTGTTTGGCATCTCCAACGTATCCAGTCTCCCTTAATTTTTCAATTAATCTTTTCGCAGTTGAAACGAAACGTTTGAGTGCGTTTAAAATGCGTTAAAATAAGACAAACTGCACGTTTGTTGTTGTTAAAATTTATTTATTCCACATTTCGCTTTAACACAAATTTATTTATTGACAGCCCTTTTATATACCTAATTGCCTACAGTTTGAAAGGTTCCGCAAATGTCGACCATTTACTATTTTCATATCCGTTAATTTAAATGTAAGATTGTGTTACTCAGAGATGAGATAATTGACAGTGCTGCCAGATACGCAAATAAGTACGGCATTGACAGGGTGGCACAAAACTACAAAATTTAGAAATTTTTATATTCGTAACAATATTTTCAAATATTGTTCAATTGTGTAACGCTCCATTTTGACCAACCCTAAGCCATCAACTGTCGAATTGTTGTTTAAGGCTGCCAACACTTTACTGCACAAATTCAAATTTTGCATTATAAGGTAGCCACTTTTTATCCTACTGCTGTTATCTATGTAGGCATCAAGTCAGTCAGTTTTGTGACCACCCTCGTAGATGTTAACTTTCTACTCTAGCTGCTTGTTTGTTTACAATCTAATCTCTCTGTTTGTCTGTCTTGAGAATAAAATTAGAGAGTGTTTGTATGAAAAGATAAAAATCATTTATTATTTATGTTTTTGCGTTTCCCTTTTTTTGCAGCTGTGAACAGTGAGTGGCACTGAAAGGGAATTTATAATGTTTTTGAACTTTAAGCATAATTTTCATTATTATCACTTTATAACAAATCTATTTATCTTTTAAATTTCAATATCACTGCTACTTCGACTGTTTCTGTTTCATTTCAAGTTCAGTTTAGCGCATTTGAATTTTAAATAGATAATATTTAATGCTGTCAGAAGAACCCAGAAAGAGTGGGAGATAAAGTATGGTAATTCGCCAAGGACAACGTTGAATGAAAAGACATCTGGCCACCATGTTTATTGTGATGCTGTTGAAATATTAATAACTGGCAATAAACGCAAATACAATATTTCTTCTTCTTTTTTTTCTTCTTTCTTGTCGTTGTTCTATAACATTGCGTTATAAATTTATGAATCTGAATGCGATAGAGAAGCTTTTATAAAACATTTTCATTTCCTGTCTCATTTACATTCCTTTTAGCATAACTTTATATCTAATGGTGCTTTTTTTTCTTGTATTCTCTTTTAAGTTGCCCCAACACATGTTTCCATAACGGGATCAACGGAGGCACGAGTAGGAGATGTAGTGCCACTTACATGTACAACGGCAGCCTCTAATCCAACAGCTGAAATTAAATGGATGGTTGGTGGTCGCCAAATACGTAATGCGACATCACGCACTACTATCAGTCCCGAAGGTAAGTGTACAGCAATGCTTAGTTTAGTTGTTGTTGTTGTTAAGCATATTTGCATATTTCATTTAAATATTGTATGATACATATGTATAGTATATATATATTTATTTTTTTAATAATATTTATAATTATACATTTCTCAAATTCCTTTTCCTTTCCTCTGTGTTTCCGTTAACATTTCCATCTCATCATCTGTTTCATTTAATTCAACAAAATGTGGCATTTTTCTGATTTGTTTTCATTCCTTCTGCTTTCTTTTCGTCATGAATTGTTGTGATGAATTATTTCGTATTCAGTTTTATGTTATATAATATGTATGTTTTACTTTTTCTTCCTCTTTTTTTTTTAGGTGGTTGGATTACAATTTCAAATATAACGGCTGTCATTGAGCCCAACAAACGCTCGTTGGTTGTCATCTGTCATGGTCTTAACATGCAGTTAACGGAAAATGTTGTCTCCACCCATACAATTAATGTTTTATGTGAGTATAGACGAAATAAACAATAATGTTCTTGTTTTCTGTAATCAAAAAATATCTTTAAACAATAATGGCTTTAAGAAATGAGGCTTTAAGCTTCGAAAGAAGTCGTTGAAATTCAATTACTCTTATAGTGGAGATAAAACTGACAATTTGTGTCTTGCTGTATGTAGGTTTGTAATTTGTAAATTTATATTATTCGAAAATTAAAAGCATTTTTTAACAGAAATAAAATTATTTTTTCTATTTTAAAAAGAATAGCCTTTAATTTTATCAATTTTATTTTTTACACTTAATTTAATACTTATGTTTTTTTTTTAAGTGACTTTTATTAAAATTGGATCATATTTAATTTTAAAATATTCCTAAGTGTTCCAAACACAAGCATAACTACCTGGTAAGACCTACGATGGCGGATTCATATTGAAGCTACCTAAGTAGGAAAAAACCATTTTTTTTTAAACCATTCATTTCTCAACATAGTCTCCTTTTAGCTCAATACACTTAGTAAGACGATTTTCTAACTTTTTTATACCATCTGAATAATACGATTTTGGGAACTCCTCAAAATATGCATTAGTTTCGGTAATCACTTCTTCGTTTGAGATGAATCTTTTTCCTGCGAGCCATTTTTTCAAGTTTGGAAACAGAAAAAGTCACTAGGGGCTAAATCTGGACTATAAGGTGGATGACCAACCAATTCGAAGTGGATTTCTCGTAGTTTTAGCATCGTATCTAATGCTGTGTGAACCGGTGCGTTGTCTTGGAGAAAGAACACTTTTTTCTTATTTAAATGTGGTCGTTTTTCCTTGATTGCATCAACCAATTGATCCAATAATGCACGATAATACTCTCCTGTGATTGTGGATCCCTTTTCAAGATAATCGATGAGCAATATTCCGTGTGCATCCCAAAATACAGTGGCCATAACCTTGCCAGCCGATTTCGCTGTCTTCGTCTTCTTCGGAGCACTTCCACCAGCTTCTACCCATTGCTTCGATTGATTTTTGGTTTCAGGTGTGTAGTTATTAATCTCCGCCAAAAATCAGCAGAATTATACTTTATCATGTCCAAACACCGCTGTGAAGTGATCTGTCGAACTCGTTTTTGTTCGACACTGAGCAAACGCGGCACCCATCTTGCCAATAACTTTTTCGTATGCAAATGTTCATGCAAAATGTTGAACACACCTTCATATGATATGTTTACCATTTCAGCAATCTCACGTATTTTGACCCGGCAAACGTCATAACGATATCGAGGATTTTCTTAATATTTTCTTCAGTAACCACCTCTTTTGGCCTTCCTGTTGATGGGATTGTTGCAGTGCTTGTTCGGCCCCGTTTAAATTCAGCAATCCAAAATTTTACCATATAATTCGCCGTAATATTTATCAAGCTTTTCTTTTGCCTCTTTCGCCGTTTTGCTTTTCAAATAATAGTGTTTAATCACTACACGAAATTTACTTTTTTCCATTTTTCAAGAAACACAAAAGTTGCTTACTTCAAACGACTACAACAATTAAACTAATCGATGAATTTGGCTAAAATTTTAACAGCTGACTTTTGACAGATCGTAATTTCTAAGAGAGAAAAAGTTTTTGTGTTTGTGCTGCTAGCTTCTAGCGCTAGGTAGCCTCAATGTCAATCCGCCCTCGTATAGGAGTCATTGCATATATGATAGCTAATATATCATTTATCAGCAGGCCTGCCATATTTGCCCATTTATCGGCACTTTGCCGATTTTTACTCCAAAAATGCCGAAAACAATTGTATTTGTTTTAGTAAAATTTACAGTTTTTAAGAACACTGAAATACTTGCTACATACATACATATATAACCAAATGTTTTTAACTCAACGCATAATCGGACAAAGTAACGTATGAATACTTAAAATACAATAATAAATAATAAAAATTATTCACAATTTGCATATCCTTTGTAATCTAGAATAGACAGAAAGGTTCTTAGAAATAATTTTGAAAAATTTTGTCATACTCCCGACTCTATGGAGTTCAATATTTCTAATAAAGTCACTTTAAGCCAGCGTTGGCAACCCTCTCGTTAAAACAATTAAACACCCAGGTTATATTGTGCATTTTATTAAAAAAAATAAAATAAAAGATCCTGGTGGGATTTTAAGTTTTTTTGTATAATCAGCAAAACATTTTTTTAAAGGTTTGCACGATATATGTTAAGGAGATAGATTATTCGACTTTTTTTCAAAAACGGGTTTTCGAATAATCAGAAAAGTAGCACTTTTTAAAAAACCAGTTTTCGGTTAATAATAATTCATATAATATTCAGTTAACCGGTTCTTTAATTTAAATAAAATTGTGCCTAATTCTTGTAGCACAGAGCTGGACCACGTGGTTTTAAAATTACGCAGAAGCTCACGGCGAATTTAAAATTAAAGTGGCAATCAGTACTAACAATAAATCTAACAAATCTCATAAAAACTTTGCCAAAACGGTTTATTACACAAAGTACTGAAAAATGCTTAAATTTCGAACAGCTAATCAAGGGGCCAATTTCGTTTTTGTTGTATTACATGGTAGGGAATGGAATTAAAGGTTTGTTGTTATAATTATAATTTAGGTGCCTAAGATAACACAAATTAAATGTTTCACTTTGAATAAACCCATTAGTAATATACGAGTCCTTAATTGCGTCGACAAAAAAATTTGCTTAGATTACGAGCAATACTGTATGTAAATTTATGCACCACGTATTTAATAGTGTGTTTGTCACTGTGGTATGTTAGGTAAGAAACCACCTTTCAACCAAGAAGTCGTCGGTCAATCCCATGCCACACCATCTGACAATTTTATATCACCTATCACCTCACAACATTACTAGCGACTGGTTATGTGTATTTACTCTGTGAAAAAGAGCTGCAAAAGTATCGATAGTCGGCCCACTCGATAGTTTCGATAGTGTGCAAAAAAACTATCGATACTATCAATACTATCGGATTCTTTTGTGTACTGCTTGTGGCAACAATATTATAATTTAGGTGAAAGGGAAAGAATAATGACAAATACACAGTGTTTAAACAAATAATAGGGACACTTTATTTTTGTTCAGTATGTCATAAAATTTGATGTATTGAAGATTTTGATGGAACAGTAATCCTCATATATGGCGAAAATTGCTCAGACCATGAAGTCCTCCAAAACTAAAGCAATTAATAAGATCCAATAAAAGAAAACTGCAGAGACTATTAAAAGAAAGCATAGGTTTGAAAAGCTTTTAAATCGAACTTCAAAGATTAGTCCTTTCAAGTCATCGAAATAAGATGAATTTATTCTCCTGTTTCAAGTTGCACAATAAGAAAAAAACTTATGGAAACTAGACTTATGGCTAAGAGTCCTCGAAATGTACCATTTCTCAGCAAACGGAAGCAACACCTGCCACGTAATATTAAGTACAACATGCTATGGCCTGACGAAATAGAGATTAATTTGTTTCGAACAAATTTTAGTTACAATTCATACTTTGAATTTAATAAATAGAAATTTAAGAAACTGTTGAACTGTGTCTCTATGTAACTATAAAAGGTTACAGACAACCTTCTTCGAACAAATTTTTGCAAACGTGACTTTGACTACATTTGCGACCTCCATATTTATTAGAATTTGACGATAGTATCGATGGTGAAAAAAAAAACTATCGATAGTCAGCCAAAAACAAAACTATCGATACTATCGATAGTACTATCGATTGTTTTACAGCTCTATTGTGAAAAACTTTACTAACTAATATAACTGCCGTTCGGAACCGGCGTTTGTGGGTTTGTGGATGTCAATGAGTCTAGTTGATCATTCTCCATATATAAAAATCAATATTTTTTTACAGAAGATGAGAAAAGGTTATTTTTGCTCAAGAGTGCATATTTTTTCGATTTACCTTGGTTTTCACGTTCTTCGTGAAACGTTCAAGGTTGTCATATAAACAAAAAATAGTTAAACTTATAAAAATGGTTAAACGATAAGCATATTTTCAATACAAAAAAGTATACAAACGTATAAAAATTATACTTATTTAAGTTAACCGGTTATTTGTGTTAAAAGGGGTCGAATAATAACCGTCCGATCTCCCTGGTATATATACAAAAAAGTAAATATAATTTATGTATTGGGTGTACAAACTAATTTATTTTTTAGCTCCAAAGATGATTTTTTTTAAGATAATGAATTAACAAGTAAATCAAAATATTGTCCATCATTGCTAATAATTTTTCCCAGCCTATCAGGTAATTTTCGAATCTCATCTAGAAAAAATATCTCATCTTTTTAGGCAATCTAATTTTGAGCAAATTTTCGATTTTTTCGAAATAGCTGAAGCGGTGAACCGCCAAATCATGTATTTATAGAAACAGCATGTAGTAAAGAGAAGCAATGTTCAGAAAATAGGGCTAGAATAGGTTTTTTTCATCTTTTGCGATGTAAAGCCGAGTGTTGTCATAAAAAATAACTTTATCCTGATTGTTCATATATTCCGGCCATTTTTCTCATAATTTACGGTACAGTGTATACCGAGATTTTAGCATCTCGTAGTAATAAAACATAATAATAATAAGACATCCAAAAAATGTTCAATTACATAAGTATCTGGATTCAGCGCGGGTATTTCTTAAAGTTTGGAATAAGTAGTTACAGATCAACGATTTTATTTTTTAAATACGTCGAATTTAATCAAAATTATCTGGCACCCCTGTTTAGCAGTTACATATCTAAGTTCTTTTCAAGTATAAAAATTGTCTAATTGTCAAATTGACTGTATACCGTCATATCCGGCTATTGTAATTATGAGAGTGTTATATACCAGGTCTTAAGATTCCTAGGGGAACAAAACATGGCAGCGACAATTTTCATTCATTCAGTAATGTAATGTTTTGAGCATTATGTTTAATTTTTTTTTTCGAAAGGAATGGTTGATTTTGGGTTGAATTCTTCGGCTCCGGGAATGTAGTGGGCGACCACTGTGCTCGTTTTCCTCTGTGTATTCCGATCTATGGCATTTGCGATCTAGAATCTACAGATTGTCCGTTGGCTAAAATATTTCCTATATCTTTCGAATTAACGATTGATAAATGTCAGGAGGCTGATTAATTTTATGTAGAGATTGGATATGTTAACCTTCTTTCTCGCTCACAAATACTTCGCAATGACAGGAAAGCTGGATTATATATCATCATAAGCATACAGAGTTGGCTTGCAGATAATCATCTCCAAAACCAAAATTATGCGAATCAACGCTAATAACACAACGATACTTCGAATTCTGAAACAGGAATATGGGAGATATCCAGTCTTTTTGCTATCTCGGCAGAATCCTCACAACGTCTGGCAGTTTCAGTGCTGATATTCGCAACAGATCAAATCTTTTTGTCGACTGAATGCTATAAGACATATTCCACTATTAACAGCCTTAGCTCGTGTGCGAAGTCTATTTTTGAATGATTGCGAAATGTCGCACGCAGTTGTGATTGATGTTAATCCCCTTTAGGAATTTATAAACCGCAGGCTTCGGTGCATTTTGAAAATATGCTCACTAAAAACAAGATCACACCGAGTTCCTGTAATAAAGGAAATTGTAAGAAAGAAATGAATTGGGCACACTTGAGGAAACGAAACTACGACTTCACAAAACTGGCCATTGAACAGAATTCGCAGAGAAGCAGAAAAATTGGAATATTTTTCTTAAGAATATCTTTTTTTTAGTTTTGTTTAACTTATAAGCCTTGAAAAATTGACCATTTGATTTGGGATAAGTTTCAAAAATTGTATTTTTATTGAGTTTTCTATTGGGTCCGCCAAATAATTTTTTTTTTTTTTTTTTTGAAAATGTTTTAAAAAAAAACTACTGAATATTTTCTCAAATTTCTTTTTTTTATTTGAAAGTACAATCCTTCCGGTTAATAATAAAATAATTTCATTCAAATGGCTGCCTAGGCTGGCCATGCAGTAGCCTACACGATTGGTCCAATTTTTAAGCACATTATCAATTGTGTGCAGCTGTATTTTACCAATGGCTTCACGAATATTGTCTTTTGAAGCGTCAATTGTCTCTGGCTGATAACACTTATCTTTGACTGCAACCCACAAATAATAGTCCAACGGTGTCAAATCGCAGCTCCGAGGTGGCCAAACGACATCATCTCTGCGGCTGATAATGCAATCTTCAAAAACAGGGCACAAAACATCGAATGTAGCTTCGGCTGTGTGGCACGTAGCGCCGTCCTGTTGAAAACAAATGTTACTAATATCCTGCTCTTCAATTTCTGTGAACAAAAATTCGTTCAACATGGCCTAATAACGATCGCCATTGACTGCCACTCCTTGCCCATTTTCGAAGAAAAATGGCCCAATGGCCTCTGGACCAAAATTCGCACCAAACAGTGACTCGTCTTGGGTGTATCGGCTTTTCAATGTATGCGTGCGGGTTTTCTGTGCCCCAAATGTGGCAATTTTGCTTGATGATTTTTTTTTGGCAAAATCGGCATCTTTTGCAGCGAAGCGTATACGAGTACACAACCATATTCGTTCAGCGGAAAGATAAAACTAATTATCTGTCAAATCAGACATGAGCTAAGTGTTACCATTCTCGAAATAAGTACTAGTTGAAAAAAAACGTTAGATGGCGGACTATATACAAACACTATCTGGAATAAAATAATTTGCTCATTCATGAATGAATGAGTTTATTTAAATTAGTAACTTTATATTTCTCACAAAATTTCAATTATAAAAGCGCTAACCTAGCGCGTTTTTTATAAAAAGCGCTAAAGAGAGAAAATGCGACTTTTCGGTAGTTCCAACGCGCTAATTATAGCGCAAAAGGAGCTAAATTGGCAACGCTGTTGATTCGCCTGCATTCTTTTAATTAATGTTTCGGCTTAAGTTGTAATATTGTGTGTTGGAAAAAGTTCGATTACAAATTTGAACAAAACCTGTATTTTTTTTTTCTTAAATTTAATACGATTTTTATTGGAAAAAATATGTGATGTTTCAATCGATAACCTTTTAACATTTGTAGGGTAAAACCATCATTAGATCTGTGTAGAGCTTCTGGTTTTTCTGAGCGAAATTCTGACTCAATGACGTCTTGCCGACCTCTACGGAATTTAAATGTACACCAATCACAGAGTTCTGCAGAGTTTGAAACAAATGGAAATCAGAAGACGCAAGATGGGGGCTACATAGATACATCAAAGTTTCCTAGCCAAGCTCTATCAGTTTCAGCGGGGACAGCAAAGATGTGTCTGGTCTGACATTGCCATAATGGAACACAAGAGCTTTTCTGTTCATCAATTCTGAGCGATTTATTGAGTTGCTTACTTGAATCTCGGAATTGTTGACAGCAGAGCTTGGAATCAATCGTTTTATCAGGTAGTAGAGGCACATGATGAACAATTAACTTTCAATCACACCAGACACACATTATTGCCTCTCTTGGTGTCAATCCTGGCTTTGCCTTCATCTATGATGTTTTCTGCACATTATTGTTGTACGTTGTTCACTTTTCATCACAGGTTATCTTTCGTTTCAGAAATGGGTCGATTTCATTCTATTTTATCAGCTGATCAGAAATGTGAAGTTTGTCGCTATTATTTCATGTGACAGCCAAACATCCAGCTTCTTTATGTATCCAGCTTTCTTCAAATGATTGATGACTGTTAGGTGATGAATGTTTAGTTCACACTGCTTATATGCCAGTCTATCTGAAGTTTTTCCATGATTTCATCGACTTTTTAGTGATTGCTTGAACAGAGCGTCAAAAGTATTAAAATGAAAATTTATTTTTAATTTTTCTAGTTTTGATTTCGTAAGCAATACACAGTTTATAGTAGTTTGCAAGGCATTCTTACCTTTTCTATGCTAGAAAAGCAAAGTATTACGGTAATGTGCCGAATATTTGCTAATTTTTAAACTTAGCTAACTTTTCACAGAATAATGTGTCTTTAACGACATAGCAATTGCGTTGCCTGATGCAATTAACATTACCAGAGATATTGCATTTTAGAGCCATTTACCGAACTTTTTCGAACACCATGCAATACATTTATTTCTTGTTCTTTTATTTTGTCATAAATTATCTTTTAAATATTGTATTAAAATAAATTTACATAAAAGAGCTTTCGATTTTATACTCTAAGCTTGAAACACTTAAAAGGAATTTCCACTGCTCATTAAATATGCTTTAAAAACAAACAGAAAATACAATAGAACAGCCAGCGAAATTACAAAAAAGCAGAGCAAGTAGCATGGTAACGGATGAGAAGAGGCAGTTATTTTTTAAATATTTTTTGTTTTTATTATAATTGTAGCATTAAACGCTTTGGTATCTAAATACTAGCCTGTTATTGCTGTTTTCTGTGCCACTTTATAGAGTCAAACTAAAGCTAATTGCTGGCATGTCTATCATAATGTCTGTAAATAAAATACAATTTTTTTTTTTCATTTTGTTTGTTTTAAATTGCTTTCTTTCCTCTGCCTCTTTCACGCTTTCATTCTCTCACTTTAGATTTCATTAGTAATTGTGCTATTATTCCACTCAAATAAAATCATTAAAATAATAACTACCTACCCTTTTTTTAATTGTGTTTCTAAACTTCTATCCCTCCACCTCCTCTGTTCGTATACGCATTGTTTTTTATGCTTTCATTACTATGAAAATAAAAGAATTTTTCTCTCGCTTTCATTTACTTGCTTTTATATTTCCCTAAAACACTTAAAATCCTTCCCTCGTTTTGAATGATGTTTTCATTTCATCGTGTTATGGTAAAATCTAACGTTAGTTAGGCGTAAAACACTGTTGTCACACATACTCTACTTCATGTGACACTGCTCATAATGAGAGAGATTGGCATAAGCGAGTGTGTATGTATGTGGCATTTGACACTTATAATACAGCTGCCACTGCTATTGCCACAACCCCCACAACTATTTTAGCTGAAAAAGGAAAAAATATTCTTGACAATAAAAGTTTTTGGCATACATATACAGCATGTTATAAAAGTCTACTTACGGTATCAATATAAAAGTCATATACGAATATTTTTAAAATAATATAATAAATCTACTGAAATAAAAATAGTTTGCGGAAAAAACACAAATTAATACTCTGCTTCCTTTTAAAACATTAACAAAGTACGTACTACGGCAAGAACTTTTTTTACTGTTAGTAAGGCCTACAGCGATTTTTAGCAATTCATTCTCTTACTAATAATTCAACTCTAAATTATGACTCTAATTACGCAACTCCCTATATAATACTTTAAATGCGAATTACTAAACTTGTAAGTAATTACAACCTCAATTGCCCCATGAATTACGTAAAAATCTAAATCCAATCGTTAAAAGTATTTTCTTTTTTTTTCTTTTCTAAAACACAATTTACCGGCAAATAACAAAACAATAAATAAAACACAAAAAAAAGAGGAAGAACCATCAAAACGAATTACAAATGTGCCAAGTCAACGAACGGGGTGATTCGTATAAGTAATTCAGAAAGCAAAGCAAGGCAATTCGTTATTGTACATATTTATTTGGTTTCTTGAAGGGCATTGTGCGTGTGTCAACATTTGTTTAGCATTGATGCTGAAGTTACATACCAAAAAATCACCAAATTGAAATTAAATAGTTACGAAAACGCTAGATTTGACATTAAAACAGCTAAAATAGTACCACTTCCATCTGCAAACATAATTATTTTTATTATTATTTATTTTTTTACTTCGCAGCCAACTTTACTTTCTAACGCGTTATCAAAATTAGATTTTCCAATTGCAAAGCGTTGACGTGGAACTACTTTGGCGTACTTCATACAATTTGTATTGGCGCCGAAGTTTTTGACAGCTAGACAACGCTTAGCGCTCTGATTTAGGTTTGGATGTTAGTTGCATTCAGAGAGCTTAACATTCTGTTAAAATGATTGCAAGACGTTGTTTTTATTCTATTTTGAGCCAATACCGAAAATGCGATGTATAGATATAGTCTATCCATTCTATGCACGGTAGTCGAAGAACCATCTTCGGTCCTAGATGTTATGCCTTTGGATCTGTGCTTTGCTAGCAGATTCAGGGTTGTATTCTCAGACAGAAATTATTGGTCTAATGAAGCTTTTGTTCGGAGTGAGTTTGGTACACTGATGGCTCTAAAATTAATGGCTGTGTCGCTGCTAGTGTTCATGGACCCAAACAAGACTTGTCGATTTCAATGGGAAGATTGCTGAGTGTCTTCAAGGCTGAGATCATGGCCATTGCTATATGTGCGGAGATCAGCCTAGTTAGTGGGCCTCAGGCTAGGACCATTAACATATTACTTGACAGCCAATCTGCGTTAAGGGCACTTGGCTCGAATCGTACAGCATCTAGACTAGTCAAATATTTCTACGATACTTTTCAAAAGCTTTCGCATTGTCGAAAATATAAATATAATGAAATAGCGGATGCATTGGCCAGAAAGGATTACATAACATCCTATATCGATCCGGAAAGTTGCTGTGCAACACAACTTACTACCATTCTCAATCTAGTCGAAATTTGGGAAATTACCAGATGCTTGGAACACTGAAATGCTCAAAGGTGATTTCCCCATTCTATGGCAGCTATCAGTCCGTAATTTGGGCATAGCTCTGAGGTTCGCAAGTATGGCACGCCGAACTTAAAAATCCAAATGGAATTTCTTACAGGCCATTGTAGAGTGAGTGCACATCTGAAGATTATAGCAATCACAGAGGTGGACATAACATTTCACTGGGTGACATACTCACTACTATGGTTTCAGATCTGCTGGTATTCATTAGGAAGGCAGCAGATCTCCAATGAACAAATTAAAGACCAGAAGGGCCAAAATACATCCGATGAGCCGAATTGTTCTGTAATAGTACCTGGTCGATATGATGATAATGATAACTTTTTAAAATGCCTATCAGTTCAGATAGATTATACATTTTCAGCCAATGATTGTCCAATACCATTTTGTAAATATTCTTAACCGTTTCTGGCTTGGACTGCTCAATTTGTCGACCATTATCGTGTTCAATTCGTACGGCCTTATTTAAATTCTCCCATCTAATATTTTATAGCGGTGAGCAGACTACCTTAATGTAGAAACTAGGTCGACTCTAATATTTGTTATTCTGATCCAATTCAACCGGAATTATTGAATAACATAACGCCGGTCAATTTTTTTCATATTTACAAATTAACTGAGATCGTTTATTTCCAATGGCTTCAAAAAATACCTTACGTAGCGCTCTCCAAACTTTTTTTTTGACTATTTGGTATCGCCCTGGCGTAAATAATCTATTAATTAAGTTTAATACTTTGTGAGAAAATTTGTTTAATTTATTTTTTTTTTTTAAATTTTGGAATGTACAAATTGTTACGTTTTTGCTTTTCAAAAACGTTTATTTATGAGTTCGTATATAGCTGTCAGTTAGTTAGTTAGTAACGACAGCCCAACTGGGTCCAATATTGATCCCACTGTGATACCCATCAGTAATCCAGAAAATGAACAACCACGTCCCGGTCCGATCCGAACCAACCAGACGTATGTACAAAAGAAGAGTTCCAGCCTATATCCACACCGGCCAGATCCGACAAGCCATCCAGAAACGGACTGCCAAGGAAAGCAGTCCTAATATCCGAAAGACTCTGGTACTGACATAGGAAGTGCTTGATAGTCTCCTCTTCCTCCCCATCCTGACAACCCCTACAGTAGTCTTTGAATGGCAGACCCAATCTTCTAGCGTGCGCACCAGCCACCCAGTGCCCAGTAGTCCTATAATAGACTCCGAGCGAGCCCGATCATATAGGGGCCAGATTTACTTCGATAAAGAGCACGTGCGTTCATCATCCCACCGTAGCTGTGCCCTGCCCAACATGTACCGCATGACCATAAGTCTGCAAGAGGAGAATGGTAAATCTCCTTATTTCTGAGGAGAAAGCCAGCCCTAGCAAGTAGATTGCAGTTAAAATAAGATAAATCTTGTATTGGTTTTCAATTAAAATCCTTTATTTATACAGTTTTGTGTAGCACTGCCTGTAACCTTATCACAAGCGATAAGATAACAATTTATAATTATTACTCTAAAGATCTTTGTACCTTCACTCGACAATCGTTGTTATAAATCAGGTCCACAACTTTTTCAACCAGTGTTATTCACACTAAGCTCTATTTGCGCTGAGTTAGCACTAACTAAACTAGTTTTTTTAACCTGAGTACGATCACGACTCCCTTCACGAATTAAGTTCTTATAAACCGTCTTCACACTGAGTTCAAGATAATAGACTCTACTCGCTGAGTTTACACCAAATAATCTGACTGCTGTTCGCATCGATGTGCTTTTTATATGGCTAAGTAAACAATACTTCGAAAGTTCTCGAACCACTCGATACTTCAGGCCGATTCCATTTATTTTCTATCTGTTTAGTTGGTGTAAAGCAGTTCAATCGTAAAAGGCTTGTTTGTTTCAGTGCTTATTGTGTTGTTGTTGTCCTTGTCTGTTTGCTTGTTGTTGCCGTTTATTTTTATATACTACATTTCTGCTTATGCTGTTGTTGTCGGTTTGGTTATTTGTTAACAAGTATGTAGTTGTTCTTGTACCTTTTGTAACAACATTATCGTTAATCAAATATAATTTCATATTTTGTTTTTGTTTTTGTTTTTGTTGTTTTCAATTATATATGATTGTATGCGGAGTTTTATAACACACTGTACATGTATGTAGGCAGGGTTGAATTTGCTTAAAATCATTATTTTTCTAATTTTGTTCCATTTTGTTGCCGGGATTGGAGGGAGTTTCATTGTTAATTTGAACCCGTTTTATTGGATGCATATTTCGATGCTGTTCTTTATAAAGTGAACACATACTAATACGCACATGCAAAAATAATATTATTTTATTAAAACACAAAGTTATTGTTATACTTGTATGTACGTCTGTATGTTTGTTTGTAATATGTTTCGTTTTATTTTATAAGTGCGATTAATTTGTACGTACATACGTTTGCATTTGTAAGTATGTTGTTGGCAAAACAGAGAAAATGAAAAACAACAGCTATTTGTCGCATAATAAAGTAAATGAGTAGAAAAAAAAATCCAGTAATAAAATGACGACAAATTATCGCAGCAGGATTTTGTCTCTTTTCTTTTTCTGTAATAAGAGAGAGTGGTATTTATAGTAAAAATGACACAGTTTGCCATATAATTCTTAACAATACTACTTTGTTTTGTTTCTTTTCTACTTTTTGTTCTTGTTGTCGTTTTATCCTTTCACTATAATTTTTCAACTTCTACATTTGTAGTTTTGCGAAAGGGAATTTATGAATGTATGTATGTAAGTTTGTATATTAAAGAGTGGTGTAGTTAATAATTCCTAGCGTATGTTGATACTATTGGTAGAAGTTTTTAAACCGCAACGTTTTTCCAAAAATTATAGAAAATTCGTGCATATAGATTCACTAAATTCTTGTTTAAAACGAACTATGTTGTACATTGATATGATGGAACTCATTACATTCTACTTTAATATAAAGGGTCCGCCATCTAACGTTTTTTTTCAACTAGTGCTTATTTCGTGAATGGTAACACTTAGCTCATGTCTGATTTGACAGATAATTAGTTTTATCCTGCCGCTGCACGAATATGGTTTTGTATACGCCTGAACAACACTGGGAAATATTGCGACATTACTTTGGAAATCATGGTAATGTTGCAGAATCAAAAATCATCTTTTCAGATGAAGCTCATTTTGATCTTGGAGGGTATGTAATCAAGCAAAATTGTCGCATTTGGGGCACAGAAAACCCGCGCGCATACATTGAAAAGCCGATAAACCCAAGACGAGTCACTGTTTGGTGCGGATTTTGGTCCAGAGGCATAATTGGGCCATTTTTCTTCGAAAATGAGCAAGGAGTGGCCGTTACAGTCAATAACGAACGTTATTGGGCCATATTGAACAAATCTTTGTTCACAGAAATTGAAGAGGATGATATTAGCAACATTTGGTTTCAACAGGACGTCGCTACGTGCCAAACAGCCGAAGCTACACTCGATGTTTTGTGCCCTGTTTTTGAAGATCGCATTATCAGCCGCAGAGCTGATGTCGTTTGGCTACCTCGGAGCTGCGATTCGACACCGTTGGACTATTATTTGTGGGGTGCCGTCAAAGATAAGTGTTACGCCAACAAGCCATAGACAATTGACGCTTTACAGGACAATAATCGTGAAGCCATTCGTGAAATACAGCTGCACACAATCGATAATGTGCTTAAAAATTGGACCGATCGTGTAGGCTACTGCATGGCCAGCCGAGTCAGTCAATTAAATGAAGTTATCTTCCATTATTAACCGGAAGAATTGTACTTTCAAATAAAAAAAGAAATTTAAGAAAATATTCAGTAGTTTTTTTTTTAGCATTTTCAAAAAAAAAGAGATTTATTTGGCGGACCCGTTACAAAATTTATTTATTTATTTAATGCACTTACATATTAGTAAAATTGAAAATGAAAAAAATTCAGAAAAAAATTTCTTCATTGAATAAAACTGTATAATTTTTAAAAAATATACATTAAAAAGTAAGTTCAATGATATTATTTTTATTAGAGTTCAACATTAGCATTTAAGTGAGAAATATACTTTTAAATACTCTACACCACCGTCCTACCATCTTACGGAAAATAAGCAAATCAATCCTAGCTGGTCGGACAGATTGTACAATATGGCCTATAATATTCGGATACCTTATATGGATAAGTGAAACTGCGGAATCTGTCCTGCGGGAGCACATAGTCTCTGCTTATACTGATGTCTTAAAGATAGAAATGGGCACATGATTGGCTTTCTTCTCTGATGAACTCTACCTCAGAGTCTCTTGTAGATTGTATATGACTTAAAACTGTCAGACATTCAAACGATGGCTTATATCAGGCCACTCAATAAGTCCCTAGGATGATACATAGATGGCATTACTAGAATTATGTCCATAGGATATACGATACGTGTATAAATTTGACAGCAATCTGACTGCTGATCTGTGAGTTATAGCATTTTGTGTCCAGCAACCTTTGTTATTGAAAAAAAATGGAAAAAAGTAAATTTCAAGTCTTGATAAAGCATTGCTTTTTGATGAAAAAATACAGTAGAAACCATACAATGGCTTGATATTATCCGAACTCTGGTCCATCGAGACAAATGGTAGAGCTGAATTTAAACGTAGATATGCGAAAGCTCTGTGGTTGACGCGTGAGCTCTCAAATCGTGTCATAAATCGTTGAAAACAATGGCAAAATTGAAAGATTAAGCTTTACGCCTGTGCAGGCATGAAGAGGAGACAACGAAGCATATTTTCTGTGAATGCGTTGCTTTTGCAAATATTCGGAGACGAATTTTTGTAAATCACTTTATTTGGCATTAACAGGCAGCTGACTACCCATTGAGGATATTGCTGTCTTCATACACAAGGTAGAGGGCATTCTTCTGCAGATTGTTCTGACTAGTGCTTTCGGACCAAAGGGTATTGACTGAATGGGACTTTTACTGCCTCCGTCTATTGTGCTGTTAGCAGGTATAGGCACAATAGGCCTTTTACGGCTATTCGCTTGCGGATCTAAGCTCGGACTGTTTGGCACAATATATCTTTGTAGTTCGCAGTGACATGGCCAGTTGGCCCTCTCCGACTTAAATAAATAAAAACCTTTGCTAAGTTTGTAAGAGGATCGATCAGGCTTCTTACGGTCAAAATCAGAGAGCACTGTATGATAGGGCTTATATCAGAGCGAATGGGGCGCCGTGGATACTACGCTAATGTCAGGA
Organism: Wohlfahrtia magnifica; assembly: GCA_023159175.1. Taxonomy (NCBI): domain Eukaryota; kingdom Metazoa; phylum Arthropoda; class Insecta; order Diptera; family Sarcophagidae; genus Wohlfahrtia; species Wohlfahrtia magnifica. The sequence continues at coordinate 2,947,804 of JAKWBJ010000046.1, read as the reverse complement.
TGAGGAGGGAGAGGAAATATATGATTAGACTAAGGCAACTGGGAGCATATTGACTCTCCACAAAGCATCGATTACTTTGTTTCGGTTTCAGTAATCAAGCTTATTTTCAAGCGAAGTGGATGATTAATTTACTGTAGGTCACCCACTTATGATTGCGTAGCGGTGCAGATCCTTCTTAAGTAGTAAGTCAATGGTTTACGTGAGTATCGTCGCGCTGGTATCTCCTACAGTTCCCGAGACATGGGTGGACTTCACAGGTGAGTACCTACTTCAAAGGTGCTTTGTTAAGACACTAACCTGCATACCATAGTGAAGAATTGGAGACCATCTAAACCCCTGCCGTGATTCGGGTCACAGCAGCCGCTTGAGGAGATGCAACACCACACCCAGCTCACATTCTTCATGCGTTTTAGGTTTAAAACCACAGCTACCACGAAGCTCCCACAAGGTGTCTACTTAAAAGTTGGGCAGGGACCGAAGTCCCTGGGGCGCGCTTCACTCCCGTGATAGCAGAATACCTCTGGTCAGGCTTTGTAGTACAAGGGTGAGAGCCTAAATGCAACCACCAGTTTCGGCCCGGACTGGTCGCCGATACCTTGCTAACTAGTAGCTAAGTAGTGCTGTTTGGTTGTACGTGAGTCTTCGTCACGCTGGCCTACCCCACGATGCCCATGGCACGGGTGTATACAATGCGCCCACCAACGCCCCCACCTATGACACCCACAAGTGAATATCACAAATAAGTACCAATTCGAAGGCGTGTTGTTAGGACACACATAACTTTCACACCCTGGTGAGGAATCAGAGACTATCTAAACTCTTGCACTGATATGGGTCGCAGCATCCGCTTGAGGAAATGCAACACCACACCGAGCTCGCGCTCTGCCTGCCCTTTAAACGTTTTTTAAAACATTTTTCTTTATATATGGTTGTGTTATACCAATGAAAGCCTTTAGTGCCGCAGCCTGAATGAAAGAATGAATGAATTTTGGTTCTCTAAAAGCCGGCTTTTTATTTTAAATCCAGGCGTGCGTTGGATTTTTTACAACGGTTTCTAAATCGGTTTCTTTTTTTAACTTTGGCCGATATTTTTTACCTAGTGTTTACATAAATGCAAGTCAATGATATCATTGCAAAAGACATCCCACCAAAATATGACTGCTGGTGACTCTAGTCCACCTGTGGGAGATCAGACAGATGCTTTTTTCATGACCGTGCTTACACCTCGTTTGTTTGCAGTGCATTAGATATATTTTTTTCATTCTTAAACAAGATTTTTCTGTGACAGTTATCAGCCTTTTTCACAAAGGGACGTTCGTTTGGAATTGAAAATCCTTTTTTTTAAGTGTAGTGAACAATATGGCTTTGAGTCACAAATTATTACTTTTTTTTTATAATTCGCCTTATGGGTCTTTAAGTGATATAAAGGTATTTCTGATTCAAGAGAGCTTTTTGTTGAAACTTCGATTTCACAGGTTTGACGATTTGCTGTGTTCGAGTACATGAGCTGATCGAGCGGTGTTGGGCTTTTATATTTTCAGTCTTCTCAGACAATTTAATGGAAAAGCGATTGGACCACAACGGGCAAAGAGTGTTAAAAGTATAGTATTTTTTTATTCTTCACTCAACAGCGTTGCAGACTATTTGATGGTAAATAAGGTTAGGGGTTGCGTGATGTAGTTAGAGCGCAGCGATGCAAAACAAACGGTCCACTTTCGTATACCAGCAGACGACATAACAAAACAAATTTAATTGCTGTCTTCAACTTCCTTACAGACAAATCCACCTAAAGAAGCCATCCTGACCATCCAGTTTACCTCTGGCGATGATACTTACGTAGGTCTCAACCTATGTTTAGAGCAATAAGTAGTCGAACTTAATTGGCTATAATATCCTTATTTTCCCGTTTACATAAAATTTCATATATTTATTGCTTCATTAAAATGCGACCTTTAAAGAAAAAATTCTATTTATTTACGCATTCGAATAAAGTAACGAAAAAGAAAAATAAAAAATAAAAATATTAATGGGCAAAAGCAGTATTAATGATCAAAAGAAGTACTCTTAAGCACAAACATTTATAAATAAAACTTTTATGAGTTTTTTTACAAGATTTTATGTAAATGATGTTTTTTTTTAAATAATAAGATACTCATACTTGACCTCAAGGATGCATTATGGAAAACATTGAAAACTTCTTAACGATTTGCAGTCTTTTAAATGAAAAGTATAAATTAAGGAAAAATAAAAAAAAAACATTTTATTTGAATTGTAAGAAACTAACATAAAAGACTGACTTTGGCTGTAGTATTGGAGAGTAAAAAAAGGAAAGATAATTAAGGATAATATTACACGGCAATGATAGCAGGAAAGCTAAACCCCTCCCCTCATAAAAAATTATTTCATTTATTTGGGTTAACAAGTAAAGTTTATTGTTTATAACTCAAAAGTGTTATAAAAAACTAACAATAAAAATTTTTTCGACTTAGTTGTCTAAGTTAAATTCTCTCAACTTATATTTTTTCCGATTTGGGTTTATTGCATTGAATTTATAATGTATTATCGTTTCCATTACCACTAAACAACTTAGCGTTAATGCAGCAATATTACAGCCACCACTAGTGGCAGATAAAATAATAAACTTCAACAAATATTAGGGTATAAAAATTTTAATAGGTATATGACTTAGGTCAGGTTAGGTTAATAGAGGCCGCCGGACTAAACGTCCAGCACACTAGATACCCATAGCTTCCCCCCGACAGCCACAGGTAACTTATCCCACTCGTTCGCCCCACGAAATTCCCGTAGAGCAGCCTACTGCTAACTACATGCCCTCCGAATATTCTAAATCGAACCCTTGCCACCGCCGGGACATCACCTACATAGGGCGGAGTCCCTAAGGCCCAACCTTAGGGCGTGTCTCTCCCAACTCCTATTACCACAGCTTGCCTCTCGACAAGTTAAGCAGTTGCCTATATCTCTTCTCCAAAAAGTCTAAAAGTAAGTACTTGCCTCCACTGCTCATTAAAGTTATAATCGGGTCATGGATATACCAAACCTCTCCTCCGTCGAAAGAGTCCCAAACGCAGTACCCAGTCTACCTACTTAGCTCATCCCCGCACAATTGACTCGGCACCCAAATATGATTGATATCGAAATACTCAGCCATCACCCCTAGTGATCAGTGACATTTCTTTACTGTCAGGGATTTAGGGAACATAGTCACTAAGAATACAATGGCGAATTGACTGCCCGTATAAATGCAGACTTTCCGGATCATTGTAACACTATCTCTTAATAAGTCAGCAATCTCACCTCTGCCTGAAAAACACTGCACACTAAGATCATGAGAACGGAAGGACGCCATAACCTACTCCACCATCCAGCTTTGACCCGTCCGTGAGGGATCGGATACCTTCAGTGTTTCCCTCCAACGATTTTTCCAGATGTTCCTATTCGGAATCGGTGTCCTTAGATCGGTCGTTAGTAATAGGCACGGAGTACAGTAGTCCGTCCTCACGATAGACAAACCAATCCGGTACAGCAGCTCAGCGAAATTCTCCGATAATCTGAGAACACATTCCATTATTCCCAGCAGAGACATGAAAGCAGTCGATTCGGCTATGATATCAGCTGTCCAGAAACTCATAATGGCACTGGGAGCTAGACCTGATTTCGTACCGACATTTGTACCCTCATCAAGGAGTTCAGTATATACTTTCTATGTCAAGACATCCACCAAACCACAACACCATAGAAAATATTGGTCTGATTATAGCCGTATAAATCCACATTGCAACATTCGGAGAGAGCCCCCAACATCTGGCAATAGTACCTTTTTAGCAGTAAAAAGCAACTGACACCTTTCTGACTCCTTCACATTGAATGTCCACAACAGTTTTCTGTTGAAAATGATCCCCTGTCAACCTTAACCTCACCCAGTTAAAATATTGGTATCTTATAGTTCCGAGACAATAGTATAAGATCGGTCGTAAGTGGGTTCAAAGACAGACGCATATGACGGCCCAACTTGATATCAGCCACAGTACGCGCGTTATGTGTACGCTTATCAGATTAAGATTCTTCGCCGTAATGATGATAGTGTAGGCAAAGACTCCACATCCAGCCTGCTCCAATTCCAGAAGCAGTCCATTTACCGAGGTCAACCACAGTAGTGGAGATAAGATATTCCTTTCAATCGTGACCCTTGCTCATTCCACCCTGACGGTTCTCCCAGTTAGCAGCTTCCCAATCAGGTGTGTCACGGAACTATCAACCCCAAGATTGCATAGCGATCTCTGAATCGCCTGAGGTAGTACGTTATTGAATGCAACCGCGATGACAAAGAAAACTCCAAGAGCGCATATATCCTCCCGAGAGAGTTTACAATCGTACTTACTATAGAATAGAGAGTCGTCTCAACCGACCTCCCATTGTGATAGGCATACTAAGATTCCGATAGCAATTACCGTGGGATATTACTGCGTATGTGAATGTATAGCATATGGAGCATATTGACTTTCCACAAAGTATCCACTGATTTGTTTTAGTTTCAAGCTAAGTAGACGATTAATCCTCTGAAGCTGCCCTTCATATGATTGTATGGCCTTTTCATAATCTATGCAACATATAAGCACATATTTATATACATTTTTAACAACTACATGGACAAAAAATAATGTATCTCTCGTGCCTATTTTTCTCCGGAAAACAAATTGTGTTCGTCTCATTTTGTCTTGAAGTATCATGCGTCTTAATGTGTTTTCGGTCAACCGCAGCAATATGAGTCCTAAGGATTTTAATTTAGTGATATTCTTGTATTATTGCTCGGCTACTTTTTATTGGTATGGCCGATCCGCCTTCATTTCGAAGGAGTTGCTGATGTTATTAGGTCAGAATATCCTGCTTATGATTATGAGACAATTGTTGATTAATACCTTGCGTATTAGTGTTCGACACTAGTCAGTTTTCACTTCCATACGACAGGGACGACTTTACATCGGGCGTTCTTTTAGAGGTTCAAAACTTTAAGTTGGCAACACTGCTTTATTTGACAACCGATTTAACAGCTGATAGCTGCTTTTTATTTAGTATTGCTTGACATTTCATTATGGATAGACTTACATAAGAGCCAGGCTTACAAATTATTGGACCTTCTTTTTTTTGTTTATCAAAATAATGGTTCTCTTCGACAGATTTTAAAATTCAAAATTTTGATCTCCAACGAAGTCTATTTTTGGTTGAATGAGTACGTAAGTAAGCAAAATTGTCGTATCTAAAGTGAGGATAATAATCTTTTATCGAAACACCATTTCATCCATAAAAATGCGATTTACGGTCTGACGGAGTCATTAGTCCACATGTCTTAAAAAACGATGATGGTCAAAACGCTATTGGCAATGATGTAGGGCATGATTAGAAATGATTGCTTGCGATAATATTGTTTTACTCAAAGAAATCTTTGACGAAACAGTGATTTCATAAGGTATCGCGCCTCCATTAAAGATTCTTGCTAAGTGATGATGCTGATCCTTACTTAGCATTCCAATTTTTTTCTAGTAGGTGGCTTTTTCTCCTGATCATTCATCTTATGCTTGTCATCATCACCAGTACTAAGCTGAAAGGTCAAGGGGATTTTTTAAAGGGATTAGCCTCGAGGGAGATTGAGTCGTTTTATTAAACACTCGAAACCGCAATTTTTCTTTTCGTCATGTTCTCTACTGGAGATTTGAACTTGGTTCTGAAACAAAATTAATTTCAACAAATTTTTTATCCAATAAAACCCATTTTATTTTGATTTAAGCTTGTATAACTGTAATAAGAAACACCCGATACATGCGTTGAATAGTGTAAGTTTCCTAACAATGCCGCTCTCTTTTTATTGAGCCTGCTGTTAACTTTTGTTTTTGACCTGCTATTCGTTGTAACTACATAGCTTGTGCATGAAGTTTTCTATGCTAACGATGTTAGTTCGTATGGCATTTAAAACCAACATTGTGCGCTAATTTCGTTAGATTTTTTTTCTAACCGCATCCTGGCGATCTCGTGTGGCAGTAGGCATACACATTACTTAAAGCCTATACTTTAAAATTTGTTGAATAGCCCTATAAGTCTGTAGCATAATGTTTCTTTTAAAGAGTAAAGAATGTTGATTTTTGTATTAAGAGCACGATTAAACAAGCTTACTAATATTTGGAACTTGATATTTGGTCGGAACCAGTGAAATCATGGTGTATATCTTATAGCCATTGTATTTCACTGCACTGATTTTTTATAAAGGGTCTGCCAAATACAATTTTTTTTTTAAAATGAAAAACAAACTACTGAATATTTTCTCAAATTTCTTTTTTTATTTGAAAGTACAATCCTTCCGGTTAATAATGGAAAATAATTTCAATCAAATGGCTGCCTCGGCTGGCCATGCAGTAGCCTGCACAATCGGTCCAATTTTTAAGCACATCATCGATTGTGTGCAGCTGTATTTCAGCAATGGCTTCACGAATATTGTCCTTCAAAGCGTCAATTGTCTCTGGCTTGTTGGCGTAACACTTATCTTTGGCGGCATCCCACAAATAATAGTCCAACGGTGTCAAATCGCTGCTCCGAGGTGGCCAAACGACATCAGCTCTGCGGCTGATAATGCGATCTTCAAAATTAGGGCGCAAAACATCGAGTGTAGTTACGGCTGTGTGGCACGTAGCGCCATCCTATTGAAACGAAATGTTGCTAATATCCTTCTCTTCAATTTTTGTGAACAAAAATTCGTTCAACATGGCCCGATAACGATCGCCATTGACTGTAGCGGCCACTCCTTGCTCATTTTCGAAGAAAAATGGCCCAATTATGCCTCCGCATCAAACAGTGACTCGTCTTGGATGTATCGGCTTTTCGATGTATGCGTCGGATTTTCTGTGCCACAAATGCGACAATTTTGCTTGTTTACATACCCGCCAAGATCAAAATGAGCTTGATCTGAAAAGGAGATATTTTTGGCAAAATTTTCAACGTAATGCCGCAATATTTCCTAGCGTTGTTCAAGCGTATACACAAGCATATTCGTTCAGCGGAAGGATAAAACTAATTATCTGTCAAATCAGACATGAGCCAAATGTTACCATTCACGAAATAAGCACTAGTTGAAAAAAAAACGTTAGATGGCGTACCCTTTATAATCGATTTTTACTTAGAGAATGTGAAGGCGCATTTCTATGTTTAATTTTTTCATAATTTGCTCAACCATTCATAATTTTGCCTCCAATTATACGTCAAATTATATAATTTTCCTAACAAAATTTTAAGAGCGAATAAGCCGAATTATAAATAAACCAGTTTCTATTATGCTGTAGAATTAGGATCCATATTTTTATCTGGTTTTTAGCCACACTAAATATATTCAATAAATTTCCAAACCTTTCTTCTTCCATTTCTAAAATTTAAGTAATAAAACAATAAATAATAAGAGCAACCAAATAGCAAAGATGCCATGTGAACGTGGTAATTCGTATAAGTAATTCGAACAGCAAAAGAATTTATTCATACCGTCTCGTGTGAAGATAAGCTGCTATAAGCTGTCAGTTATCTGTTATTTAATAAGTTGTAGTTTACTGTTTATATCCAACCAAGTGCACAATCGACTCTTCAAATTTGCCAAAGTTCCAGAGCTTCAATATTTCTTTATTTTAATTTCTAAAGGAGCTTTGGATTTATTTAGAAGATTTTTTAGATATAATAAAATAAGTGGTAATGTATTGAATTAACCATTGTTTCTTAGAAACCTTTGAAGAATTTATAAATTTATTCTAACCGCTATCCTATTGCCATTTTATAGCTTTAAGAGCCTTTTTTGGCTTTTTATTCGCGGATTTTTTGTAGATCTCTGACACAAGCAAAAACTTATGAATTTGCGACTTATAGTCGCAATAAAATAAAGTGAAAAAGCGTTACAAAAATGCCAAAATGATAAAATTAATATAGAATTGAGTGTAAATTTATGTGAAAATAAATATTTGACAAAACATTTGACAAAAAGAAAGTAAAGATATTATTAAACAGCAGGAGAGTAAATAAAAATGTGTACACATATGTATGTATATATGAACGTATTTATATATGTATTATTTTCAAGGCATAAAGCAATAAATAAAAATTGTTTACGGTTTATTCCTAAATTCATTTCATAGTTTAAAACCCTGGGCTTTGTTTCTGTCATAAAACACGTACAATTTGCTTTCATACACTCTCTTACCACAATACACAGGTATACAGTGCACATGTTTTTGTTACTCTCTATTAAACACAAAGATTATCAAATTTATTTTATTTTTATACGTTTTTTACGTAAATTTGTTTCAAACTAAACTCTGTTTCTCACTTCGGGTTGTCACATAAAATATTTTATTTATATTTTTTATATACATTGTAGTGAATTATCATATTATATCAAGTAAAAACAGTTTTTAACCCTTAAACAGTCTACAGGCCGTCATCAGCAAAAACAGGTGTAAATAAAATCATCAAACCTTACACTTTGACAAGGTTAACAGTCATAAAGAGTACAAAATTCTTAAAATAATGGTACCAATTAAAATACAATGAATAATGAAGGCAAATCAAACAACGATTACCTTTCAATGCATGTTTTTTGTGAACATCGTCTATACGGTTCCATAGCTTTCAAGCAGCATTTTTTTTTTTGGAAATTGGAGCTCGAATTTGTTATTTTCTAAAGAACGCTATACTAGAACAAATTTTATTGCCACAATTTAATACGTATTTCAAATTAAGGTATTTGAGGCTTGATAACAAGAAAAAAAAAAAACACCTGGGAAGTGATACTTTTCTTCCGATAGGCGCTATCTCGAGTACCACAAGAATCTTTATTTGAAATTTTCAAAATATTTCCAACAACTTATGTTAAGTTGCTGGTAAAAAACACTCACTTATGGGCTAATAATTCTGAGGAATACTATATTAATCGATTTTATGTTTTTCATCGGATTTAAAAGAAATGAATAGCAAAGTTATATTCTGTAACTCGTGAAATTTCTACGAATTTTTAAACAAACACATTCTTTATCTATTTTTTTCCACAATTTTCGAGTTTGGATATGTTTTACGCATTATTTTTATACATTTATCATCCTTCCGCTTAGCAGATCTCTAAGGATCGCTTTTCCCATTCTAAAAACGACTTCGGTCCAATTAGTGGCGCAGAGAATTCCTTTCTGACCACCTCTTCTAAATCTGCATGAATTCATGCATGATTTAACCAGACTGTGCTGCGACTTACCCAGACTGGCTGTTTCCTGCCGTTTACACTTCCTATTAAAGTTGAAATGTGCACATCATTTTATTGTGTGAACTTCTGCTTAGAAAATGCTTGCAAATTTTCCAATGGGTTTCGAATATTTCATTCGCTTGTGTACCACTCTCACCCTTCACCAATCCATAAACCATATAAAGGTAGTCCCAAGACCACTCTTATTATATAGTTTCGTCAAAAAGTGTTTCTAAAAGTCATAGATTTTCTTGACCTGTTTCAGGGGCTGGCAAGGAGGGAATTGTCAAACACTCAATTCCTCAGTTTGTGATCATCATCATTTATTCCTTTAACTTCTTGAGGAGCATAGGACTTCTGAGAAACATCTAAATCGTATATTTGATGAACTCCATCAGGTGTGTAAAACGCCATTATAGGTGTAATGAAATCGCCTTCGCTGATTTCAATTGAATCAGAATCGGTAAGGCGAGGACTAGATTCTCCAGATTCGTGTCCTGAATCAACAAAATTATTATTACACAATTGTTGGCTGTAGGAACTAGAGTGAAGATCATCAAACGTTTAAAGCATTGCATTTTTACGGCCATAAAAAAGACAGTTATGACGTTGATTGCCTTCTGTTACTGCTTCCTCTGCTAAATGTTTAGGTAGGCATTTGTAAATTTCAATATAACCTTCTGCGCCAACCTCTTCTACTCATTCAAAGAGTGTTCAGCTTTTTCCACTTCTTTCATCACCGTCCTGCGACACGTTGCTTTCGCCTCGATTACAGTCAAGCACGATCCTGCAGACCTCATGTTGCGGCTTCTGAGGTTATGGTCAATCCAATCCCATTTGCGATTAGTTTTCATATAGGACACTGGGCGTATTTTACACCTAAGAAGAAATTCGGTATTACTGATGACATTTGGCCGAAGATGTACAAAACGCGTCAAAGGCTTCGATTTACAAACCTTTGAAGTTTCTGAAAAATAGTATCCCTAATCTATCTATGTCTCACAACCATAAAGCAACACAGAATTCACGTTTGATCGAAATATTCGGCATATTAAGCTTATGATACCCTTTCAAATACTCTCACCATAGGCTTTAAGAATTTGTTGTTCATTACATTGTATATGCAGCGAACTTAAGTTCAAGATGGTTGCTAGCGCAACTGTGAGACAGGTTTTATCGAAATTTATTTAAGTTTGTCCTACCTGCCCATACAAAGAATCCAAAGGTCACAATTGTACCTGCAATAACAATATACATCCACTGCAGTTACATACTTTATAAGCCGATGCAGAATCTTGTTGGAAAGTCCACGGCTGGCATTAACACAGAAAATTGTTAAGTGGCTGCCCACAACCCCCTTTCAAAATGTTTTCTTGATTAATTTTGGCCGATGTTCAGCAAACCACGCCATAGTTGCAACGCTACCAAGCAACCTTATGATCAACAGTCTTTTCGATTATGGCTGACATACCACAACACCATAATAGACCAATTTGATGTTTGTTGCCTCAACTGTGGTTACGCTTATGACGTTATATTAAGTCACGTTGAATTAAATTAAATAATTCAACCAGCGCTTGATGAAATATCATCTCTTTTTTGGATTTTATATCTATTGGACATATCTTTCGCTCTTCTTCGTATCAGCTCGACAGTGTCTCTTCTTCTCCATCGAATATGGCCAGTATTAGTTAACCCTCTCATGCTCCAGACTTTGTTGGGGCAGCTACATTTTTTTTAGATTTGTTTCCGACTACACTGGAGTCAAATAAGATAAAAAAATAACAATAGTTTACCTTACATTTGAAGCGTAGTTTTTAGAAAATGTTGTAACCATACAACATGGCGGGTAAATAGAGCGAAAGATCACATCTTTTCGTTAGAAGAAAGTTATAGATTTAAGATTGCACAGGCCAGTGGGTGAACTCTTAGCTTCTTCACATACATCTCAGCATACCTTATGATTTTCTCTTTAGCCATAAGCACGTTTAAGTCTTTATTTCTCATCAATATCAAAATTGTATTTTGCCACTTTTGAATTCGTTCAATATTTGAAGATGAGGCAGTGTCCCATAACTGTACTCCGTAGCATCAGATTGGTTTCAAAGTTGCTGTTATCACCACTGACATTATTTTATATTAATCTATTACATTATAGGCCATATTATATGTTACAGTTTTACCGCGTATTATCTGTAACTCTATTTTCTTCTAGAAGAATTGTCGTACTTAGCTGACGTGGTGTTTTTTCCTAAGTCTAAGTGTACATATCAAAATCTTATTTTCTAATGGCTTAGCATATGAAATTTATTAATTCTAATTGAAAATTTATAGGAATTTTAATCTAAGAAAGATTAGCTAATAAACTTGAATTGAATCCAGCGCTAGTTTTTCTTTTATTCAAAATCCAAGTGGAAGCCATTAGCGAGGCGATTACCTCTTACAATAGTCGCATTAGAAAGAAGGAGGTTGCAGTTCAAACTAAGGACTGCGTTTATATTCTAATTACAGACCACCTTGTCGGCTGAACCTAGCACTTATTTAGCTCTTCCATGTAAGGCGGCAGTTATTATGCGGATGATATAACCCTTTGCAAGCCATCTCATGCGCTCTGATAGTTCTTTGAATGACCTTGCATACACCTACCACATCATCTTTTTTTTTTTGCAAAATTTTTCCTGTACAATAAACATTTGTTCATGAGTAAATTAAATTTTTCTGCGCATCCTATTTCTTTTTAAGCTACATTTAGCAGATGGTACTACACGTTACAAGCTCTTCTTATTTATTCGACTAATAGGCATTTACTTTATATTCGACTTACGGGTTATGTTTTTATTGATTTCTTCCACTCTGGCAATCATTCCAGTATTTTCGATCTTCGGAAAGTTAAGTAAGTCACATGTTTAACGTGAGTAACGCCACGCCGGCACTACCCTACGGTGCCAAAGGCACAGGTGAATACAATATGTCTACCCAAACTTTATAAAAACCACATGTGACTACTAAATTCATAAGCATGTTACTTGGAAATGACCTGCAGCTTGACAAAGTATCGTAGACTATCTAAACTTTTACTGCACTGTGGGTCACGGAATACGGCTAGTTCTTCCCGAGATTTGAGTATAAATAACTGCTCCCACAAGGGGCCTCACCATAGTCGGGTAGAACTTCGGTCTCTGGGGCTCCCGACTCCCGTTGTAACAGAATTAAGCCTCCAGTCAGATTTCGCAGCATAAATGCTACTAGCATGGTAAGTCCCAAATGCCTCCGGACTTGTGGTCAATCTTCCGGAAGGTATATGATCTCGTTCCACTTAATTTAACGCAAAAACGGTGATGTTTCGAATGTAACTGTCAATGGAGAACGGCATAGGGACATGATTAGAAATTGTTTCGTACCTCAATTAGCTGGTATTAATCTAGCTGACATGTGGCTCCAACCGGACGGACTCACATGCCACACATCGCGCGCTACGATTGATTTGCTCAAAGAAACTTTTGATGAAAAAGAAATTTTTCTTATGGTCCAAATAACTGACCACCAAGATCGTAGAATTCATTATTATTTTCCTTATGTAAAGTCATCTGAAGCTAATGAAAATTGGTGTTTCAGATTTCGCCTTTTACGCACCAGCCGTGGCGGCCAACAAAGTCAGTTTCATTGATATTGAGATTATATTTCTTTGTTTTATTATTATTTAAGCTTACGTAACTGTAAAAAAACAACCGATACGTATGTTGATAGGCTGGCTGAATCGGCTTTGGAACTTGATACTGAGTGTCATAATGCATCTTTGAGACCTACATACTTATATACGGGATATGCTTACCCGAATAGCAGAAAGTGCTAATCTCTTGTTGTGAATCTCTCATCAAAGTTGGGTAACTTTGCATTATCTTGAGTCCCACAGAGTAAGACACGTTGCTAACCGCAGTTTGGATATCGGAATATGAGTGATTTAGTAAGCAAATAACGTCAACATATTCGAGACTATCCAGTTTAAGCCGCAGACCCTATGTTATAGCCATTCTAACGTTTATAACGTTTTACATCACTAATTCTGAATTGATTACTTACTGCGTTCGAACTGTACATAGGGGGTCTATTATATCTTCAGTCTGCTCAAACAAATTTACTCACCGAAGCGTATTAAAAACTTTGCCTTTTTTTATTCACACTCTAAAGCAGTCATGAGCTTGTCATAGGACTTTTGTACCCGATCAACTCATACCTATTTTTACGCTCTTGTTTTTAGTCGTCAATGAGACAATTACGAATGCACATGTGTGGTGAATATACGCAAATTTTTTTAAGACACAGACAAATAATTTAACGAAGTTCTTACGCTGCTGCTTTTACTTGTCACTGAAACAGCGACAAGTGCACATCACAGCGGGTGTATGTTGATTTTTAAAAAAATCTTTTTAAAACATCAACTTTAGTCTCTCTTTGAGCGTATTTGCACATCACTGCTCTAAAGCCTGTATTATGGCGATATGTTTCTCATTATCTCATCTGCCACGATTTATACAATTTGAAATTCCTGTAAGAGGCTAACTCTAAAGAAGTTAGCCTTTATAAACCATGTGATAGTAACAGCCTACGTACAATTCGACTATTATAATAGGTTTGTTCAATGTTGCCATAGTGTTTGTGTCCCTACTAATTTCATACTCACACACCTACATTAAGTTATTTTCTTTACCGGGTTTAAAAACAAAACAATTTAGGGATTTCCATAGCTCTAGTCGTATTAAATACAATTCATACTGTTAAGCTTTTAAACGGAAATTTTAAAAACAAATATTTTCAATGTACATGTCTGTGCACTCGTATTTATTTCAAAAATATATTTAGATTTGGATTTATAAAAGCGTTTTTAGAAATTAAAATACATTTTTGTTGCTGTACATTCCAACAGCACACCCTGTTTATAGTGATAAAAGTGTTACTAGAGTATGATGAAAAGTTTTTCAATGTTTTTATTTGTGTAAGTTGGCTTTACAGTATATAATCCTGTTTAAAATACACAGAAAAATACAAAAAACCTACAAAGTGTATAAAAAAAAAACAAAAACAAAATGGATTAGAAAAGTATATGGAAAAGGAAGATTGAGAATAAAACATAAGAAACTAAAACACCGTAATGTATGCTAGAATATTTTTAAGAAGGAGAGAAAGAAATCCTTTAACGTCAGAATACTTTTAGATAAAAATCTGCAACATCAAAAGCAGCAACGATAATAACAACAAGAATGACAAAAAGCCCAAAATAAAAATAATGGATAAAAAAAATATACAGTAGCGAGCATTGAAAATGTAACACTGACATTAATAATAAACCAGCGTTCGGCAAACTAACATTAATGCATTTTACAACTGTGGTTGTAATTTTAGAGTCTCTCGTTCGAGCCACTTTGTGCTGTATTTTTCCACTTTTTTTCTCTTTACTTCTCTTTGTTTATTTTTGCTTATTTTTTGCCTATGCGAGAAGAGCAGCTCCCTGCCTGAATCCGTTTTAAAAAAATCATCCACTGCCTTGTTTCAGTTTCATTAATCAGTCGATTTTAAGCAAAGTACAGCTTAATGTGGCTCGCCTCCTTGTGATTGTGTAGTGGTGAAGATCCTTACTAAATGGTAGCGGTCATCATTACTTAGCATTGCCATTTTTCCCCAATAGGTAGGGTTTTCTCGTGATCATTCTTGTGATGTTTGTCGTTGTCGCCACAAGTAAGCTGGTATATCAGGGGAATATCAAAGACTACAAATATGTTTTTCCGTCAAGTGACCTGCGGGCATGAACCTTCTGCAAATCGTCATCATCTAACTTGGTTCGCCACTGTTGTTTTTGCAGCTCTCTAGGTAAAGTTAAACTGTCGTAGCTGTTCGAGTATCGAGAATTTCGATGCTCTCCGTATAAAATCGAGTAAATTCCTGAGAGGGACAGATCAATTTTCCCCTGGAATGAATTGGCACAGATTAAAAACATGCAATTAGGTCCTAGTTGGTGTAACACAGCCACTAATTTGTGCCCTATGGATTCATCCCCCTCCAGACAGAGCCAGCACGCTATCTTATCCAGGAGACGTGATCTGTGGATTTATATCTTAGGTAATAGTATCACTATCCTACCAATGTCAGATCTTTGTAATCTATACAGACCTTCTTCATAGCAAAAAGGTTCACCAACCGTTTGGCTTGTCGCTACGCGTGTCCCCATCTGTCCACCCTCGACCTGAACTCTATCCAGTTGATCGCTAAAAGGGCTCTGAACCGAACATATCCGCTGCGGACCCTTCCATCTCCTGTCCTTCAGCAATTTTATTGCCAGCGACTCTGTAATGACCCGAAGCCAAGTAAAGTACGTACCAGTTCGATGCACCGACTTGTTGAATGTAGTGGAAGTACTCTCCAATTAGCTACGATTTCATCGAGCACTGAGCAGGTGACCTCAGTGCTGCCTCACTTTACGAAAATTAGCGCAACTGTGATACCCTTCTGGAATTTTATCTCAGTGAACACGAAAATTGCATAAATTTCAAACTGAATGAAAATGGGCCATTAGCCCATAGGTACGAAGATCTTTGTAATTTGTTCGAAGATGCCCATTCCTACGCACGTGTCAGTCTTCGATCTAACCGTAACTACTTCAAGGCCTGAAACCCATTTTACGCGATAAGGAAACATAATCTGGAAACAAAGTAGTCATGTGACCAAAATCTCTATATTCTAGCCCTGACGCAATTTACATCTTCAAAGCATACCTACAGCACACTTCTTTACAAAGACGGTTTTAATAACCGCAGCTTAACGCAATAATCGGCCTAATAAGTCCCGCATCCATACCACAGTGATGATGTCTCACACATGTTAAAGATGATATACTCTATTTAGTCACTATACTTTATTAAATCGCCCAAAGGACTGACATGCAGCAGTTATTCTGTGCTTTATGTCTTCACCTAAGCTGCCAGAGGTTCTAACAAATGCCAAGATAAGAAAATAACCATATATTTTCAAGGACCTAGTTGTTTATGCAGAGTTTTTAATGATATTTAATTTCAAATCTTTTCTCTTTGCCATGTTGATTAAGGGGAGATACTTCAGCCCAAACGACATTAAGATAGTTCTGCATGTCAACATGCCTACTAGAGAGCAGACGTATATAATTTGCAACGATGATGTTTTTTCGTAGTTCGTTCTCTTACACAGAATTTAACCGCCAATTATTAGCCGAATTACATAATTCTACATACAAAATTTTAACATCGACTCACAGCAGTTGTAAGTAATTCAGTTTTAATTACCATGTGATGGCTTTGGTATGTGTCCAAGCTAAATATGCTTATTTTATTTTCGAACTTTGTTGACTGTTTCTAAGACATAGTACTCTGACAAGTACAAAATAATAACGAGGAATAGGAGAACCAACAACAAGAACTACAAAGGTGCTATTTAAACAGGGTATTTCGCTTAAGTAATTCTGGCCACAAACAAAGTAATACGATTTTGTAATAAGAAATCCGATCCATTGACATAGCACTTGTGTTGTTTTTTTATGATCGGTAGTGTACTTCGTTTTTCTATTTTGTTGTTGTTGTTTACATTATTATCATTATTATTATTATTGTTGTTGTTGCCATTAACAACATTCCAATGCTATTTTGTTCTGGCAGCAGAGCAGAATGAAAGGAATAAAATCTGTTGCTTGCATTTCAGAGTTTTTTGTTTGTGTTTATTTGCTTGTTCCATCAACTGTGTTTTCATCTTATTTTAAAAGCTTTGTTGCAGTAGCACAACATACAACAACCAAGACGATAAAGATGAACAATGATGGAGAATAAGAAGATATTGCTGACAACAATGGCACAAGACAAGAACAAAGCAAGAAAATACTCGTTAAATGTACTCATGGAATATAACTTTTTTATTTTTTGAATTTAATCCACAAAAATATTTCTTTAGACTTAAACTCAATCGAAATGATGGCAACAAATGCAAAACAACACAAGACAATTTCTGTTTGTTTTAGGAAGCATTTTATGTTCGTTGAGCTTTCTTTTCATCTCTTTTCTTTATTTTCTTCCATTTTCTTATAATCTTTATCTTTATTTATTCCACTATGTAGAGAGGGAGACACGTTTGTTGTTGGGATTTATTTTCTTCCTTAATTTTATTTTATTATATTTAATTTTTTTGTTGTTGTTGCTATTTTATAGGATTTGATGTGTTAACGATTTGCTTTTAGACAATATTAAAGCAAAAATAACAACAAAATACAAGATTGGAAAAAGATAAATAAATAGGAGTAGCAACTGAAAGCAGAAGCTCATTAAAATTTCAAAGCAGCAAGAAAGATTGTCATTCAATATCGTCAATGTGTTTAATATGAAATAATTTTAATTTAAAAAAAGATTATGACAAGGACATTAAGTGTCATGACCGATTGTTACAATATGAAATGTAAAGAAACAAATATGACATTCAATAAAATGTTTTTGAAAACATTACAACTTAAGATCATGTTCACACGCCATCATTTTGTCGTAATTTGTTATGTCACTTATAATTGAACGCTTACTTATGATCCAATTACATAACTCCCCATATATAAATTTAGGCCGAAGCACGCAATTTGTAAGTCTGTTTCAATTAACACGTAGGTGATTTGTTCACGCAAAATTTGTGTCATTTTTCAGTGCCTTTCTTGGATTTTTAAAACTTAATTTACCGGAAAATAACAAAACAATCTATAAAAGAAGAAAGAAACATCAAAGTGAATTAGATAGCAGCCATGTTGACAGGGTAATTCGTATAAGTTATTCAAACAGCGAAAATAGGAATTGAAAGTACCGTGTAAACGTGCTACAGTATGAAGTACTTTGAAACCTTTTTTTAACAATTTTCCAATTTGGTTTTTATTTAATACTAACCAAAACCCGGTGCGCCTCGCTACCCCCAAATTAATTACACTGGTCTACAAAAAACAATTTTTTTTCGCCTCTAAATAATACGTTAGGGAATATAATGATCTTGATGAGCTGAGTTCCTGAATCCGTTTTCAGTTTTTTTCCATCGGGCTCAAATTTTTTTTAAGGGCGTGGCAAGTTTTTCGCTCAAAGTATGGTAGTTATGTCAATATTTTTCATTATAACTTGCAAACGACTTAACCGAATTTAATGCAGTTACGACCAAACGTTTATTTATAAAATTTCCTATAAATCACTTAAAAAACATTTTTTTTAATCTCAACAGTTTCGAAGTTATTCACAACTTAACTGCGAAAAAGGAAATTTATGTGCAAAATTAGAGCAATTTTTTTGTTCAAAAAGTCACAAAAAAAAATTTCAGAATGAAAATTTAAATTGAAACTCAAAATGTTTAGAATGAAATGAGTTATAAATTATGAAAATCGGTTGTCTACTGCAGATTTTATTCTAAATGAAATGCAGGTACCTAACTTTTATCAAAATTAGCGAAAAAATGTTTTCTTGCAAAATTAGCGGACAATTTTTTTTTGCAAAATTAGCGGATTTTTTTTTTTTTTTTTTTGCAAAATTAGTGGAATTTGTTTTTACCTCCAAAAAGTTATTAAATTTTATTGAAACCAGGTGTATGGTTGAAAGTAAAATAAGCCTTTATGGCTGCCCTACTTTAACGAAAGTAAAGGGTTAATTTTTTATGGCTATGGTATATAAAATATATTCTGAGAATAAGATTTTTTATTATTATGGTAAAAAATCCAGTACAAAATGCAATTTTAAGAAAGATAACACAATTTTCATCATTCAACACTTGTTTGTGAAAACGAAAAGACAAATTCTATCCAATATTTGTTTTTATCAAAACCAAATGTTAATATTGAAAAGTACCCTAAGAACTATTTCCGTTTTATACATTTTCTATTATGGTAAGTGTTCTATAAAATTTATACATAAAGTCAGCTTATTTATAATGGATTTTTGTCTTAAATTACAGCATATCAAGGGCTTGGACTTGCAAAAGATCTCTAGATTTGTTTTGCTACACCTGTGTGGAATTAACTTTAAAATCACAACGCCATACAATAGCTTCCCAAATTAAGAATGCTTATAAACATTACTTAAGATTTCCTATCGGTGAAAGAAACAAATATTAGCTGTCAAAAATATGTTTAATACCTGTGCAAGAGGCTTAAGAGGTTGTTGTGACGATGATAGAAAGATCATGTCGTTTATAAAACCAATAATATGGAGTGAACCACAAAATCATGGACATTACTAATAGTTCTGCTTAATCGCTACACATGTATTTACTCGAAAAAATAAGAACAAAATTATATACCCAAACATTTCATCTGTCTGGCGACCAGTTCTTCGAAACAATTTGTCCTAAACGTCAGGAAATGGTTAATGAAGACGTTTTTTCGTCTACTTTACGCGTCTGTAGGTACTACTTCTTCTGCGTATAGAAGTCAATCGAGAAAAACTAGTTTTATAAACCAGTCTGACCTAAATGGTCTTGTGCTAGACTTAGAACTCTGAAAATCGAAGTCAGAACTTCTTGCGTCAAGATACAGCAATCGAATTTATTAGATAAGGACATGAAAGTATCTTATTTTCGATACTAACAAAAAGATATTCTGCCCTATTTTAGCAAAGATAGCGATGTAGTATTTTGATGCGGTTACCCTGAAAAGTTTGTATTGTTTCCTACCAGTTTGTGTTGTCTAATAATGTATTAAAAATTTTTGTCAAAGTTAGGTACCTTCCTTTATAGGTTACATATATTGCATTAATTTAAATGCCTAATGTAAAAATTATATTTTAATCATTTTTGTATAACTTTTTGTAAATAAAAGAAAAAAAATACCTCTAATTTTGCACAAAAAAAAAAAAAAAATTCGCTAATTTTGGTCATAGATACCGGCATTTAATTTTGAATAAAATCAGCAATAGCCAACCGATTTTCATTTTGTTTTCAACATTCTAAGCTTTAGTTTACCATCTGAAATTTTCATTCTGAAATTTTTTTTATGACTTTTTGAAAAAAAGAAGAATTGCTCTAATTTTGCGCAATTTTTTTTGCTTTTTTGGCTGCAAATATGAACAAATCCGAAACTGTTGAATTAAAAAAAAATTGTTATTTAGGTGATTTATAGGAAATGTTGTTCTTAAACGTTTGGTCGCACCTACATTAAAATCGGTCAAGTCGTTTTCAAGTTATGATGACAAATATTGACATAACTGGCATATTTTGGGCGAAAAATTTGCCCCGCCCATAAAAAAAAAAATTGAGCCCGATGGAAAAAAGCTAAAAACGGCTTTAACTTCAGCTAATCAAAATCATTATATTCCATATAGTTTTATTTAAAGGCGTTTTTGCTGTAGACCACTGTTATTATCTTAAATGCTCATTCATTTCTATTCTTCATTTTTTTCTATTCTTTTTTCATTTAATTTTATATATTATACATAAAGGGTCCGCCATCTGACGCTTTTTTTCAACTAGTGCTTATTTGGTGAATTTAGTAACACCTAGCTCATGTCTGATTTGACAGATAATTAGTTTTATTCTTCAGCTGAACGAATATGGTTGAGTATACGCTTGAACAACGCTGGGAATCTGGCCCTGCAATCGAATTACAAAAGATGCCGATTTTGAAAAAAAAAAAATCATTTTTTCAGATGAAGCTCATTTTGATCTTGGCGGGTATGTAAACAAGCAAAATTGTCGCATTTGATGCACAGAAAACCCGCACGCATACATTGAAAAGCCGATACACCTAAGACGAGTCACTGTTTGGTGCGGATTTTGGTCCAAAGGCATAATTGGGCCATTTTTCTTCAAAAATGAGCTAGAAGTGGCCGTTACAGTCAAAGGCGATCGTTATCGGGCCATGTTGAATGAATTTTTGTTCACAAAAATTGAAGAGGAGGATATTAGCAACATTTGGTTTCAACACGACGGCGCTACGTGCTACACAGCCGAAGATACTTTCGATGTTTTGAGCTCTGCTTTTGAAGATCGCATTATCAGCCGCAGAGCTGTTGTCGTTTGGCCACCTCGGAGCTGCGATTTGACACCGTTGAACTGTTATTTGTGGGGTGCCGTCAAAGATAAGTGTTACGCCAACAAGCCAGAGACAATTGACGCTTTAAAGGATAATATTCGTGAAGCCATTGGTAAAATACAGCTGCACACAATCGATAATATGCTTAAAAATTGGACCGATCGTGTAGGCTACTGCATGGCCAGCCTAGGCAGCCATTTGAATGAGATAATTTTCCATTATTAACCGGAAGGATTGTACTTTCAAATAAAAAAATAAATTTGGGAAAATATTCGGTAGTTCAAAAAAAAAAAAAAAAAAAATTATTTGGCGGAACCTTTATATAGGTTTTTACTCTCAGATTAACGATTTTGCGCTACAAATTAAATTTTTTATAAAACAAACGCAATTTTTTTCAATATAAATTGAATTTTATTCGGCACAAATTAAACTTGTTTCAACACAAAATAAATTATTTTCACTTCAAATTAAATTGTTGTTCATTTCAAACACATTTTTTTATATCAAATTAAATTTAGTTTTTTTTTTTCAAGATATGCATCCATAGCATGGAGTGAAGTACAAGTATATACAATGCACTAAATGTGATTTACATTGAAAATTGGCACAATCAATATAAATCGTTTAAATAGTGACATTACAATTCAGCGACGCATATCATATGCGTTAAATTTCGCTTAGAACCCTCCAGAAGCAGGAGAAAAAATAATATTAATTGGTGAATCCGATTTTAAATACCACCTTCGGAGAAACAAAGCAAGATCCAAAGTAAATACCACTGCACGAGTAGTAACGTTAAAGGGCAAAATGTTTCCCTTATTGCAGCCATGAACATACATGGCATTTTACACAAAAAAATAATTGCGCATTGCGCAGTTAACACCAACTTCTTTATATCTTATATCGCTGAAGAACTATTTAATAAATTAGCTGAATCAAACATCACAGGTGCCTGGTTGATCCTTAACAATTCAAAGATATACAAAACAAAAGATAAAGTTGCAGAGTCCAGGCATAACTTAGTTTTTCTTCTCTCATACTCTCCAATGCCAAATCCAATAGACAAAGTGTTTTCAACAACCAAACTTTGTAAGCGAAAGTTACTAGCTGATCCAAAGAGTAATAAGGACTCAGTAACTATTGTATAATTAAACAATCCGTGGTTTTAGTAACACCTTCTAATTTTATCAATTATTATCTTGATATGACTAAAAATTTGTCATTAGCTGCAGTGTATATTTTTAAAAAGTTTAATTTGTTCCGAATAAAATTCAATTTGTGTTAAAAAAAAATTGCGTTTGACTTGTAAAAAATTGTATTTGTATCGAAAAATCGTTAATTTGTTAGTAAAACTTTTATAAAAACTAGACGTATATATATTTATATATTTAGTATACGTATACTGACAGCTTTTATGCAGTGTAATTTCTACAATTCATTCCTCTATCCGTCGGTCCATATTTTCAATGACTTTGAGACATAATTGAGGCTCAATGTCGTTAGTGTGCCGAATAATTTCATCCTTTAGCTCTTTAATTGTTCTGGGATTATTAATGTACATTTTGTCTTTTAAATGTCCCCAAAAAAAGAAGTACAACGTTGTCAAATCACATGATCGTGGTGGCCAATTAACATCGCCACGACATGAGATAACACGGCCATTGAATTTCTAGCGTAAAAGAGCCAAACTTTAATTAGCTGTATGACCAGTGGCACCATCCTCTTGAAACCACATATCGTCTTGGTTCATATCCTCAATTTTTGACCACAAAAAGTTTGTTATCATCTCGCAATAGCGACACCATTCTGGTTAAGTGCTTGGCCGAGCTCATTTTCGAAGAAATGCGTCCCGGTGAAGCCGCCAGCCCAAAAACCGCACCAAACAGTCACTCTTTGTGAATGCATCAGCTTTTTAATAATCTCTCGTGTATTCTCATTTGTCCAAATAACGAAATTCTGCTTGTTAACGAGTGCACCGACGTGAAAGTGTACCTTGTCGCTGAAGATGATTTTCTTTGTCACTATTTACTTCTGTCTGTTCAACTAACCATTCGGCACATTGATGATGCTTGCAGTGGTCAGTAGGCTTCAGCTCTTGAGTCAGATGAACCATGTAAGCGTGTTAATTCAAATCTTTATTCAAAATTCGCATCAGTGACATACAGTGGTTGGACACGACGTCGGGCCGCGGTTGACGGCTCTTCTGACACACTATGACGAAAAACATCTGTGTTTTCCGCATAACTAATTTGGCGAGCATGTACAGGTGTTTCCGCATTTCCCACAGACACGGTGTGCTGAAATGAGTATTGCGCACAATACTCCCGATTATGGTCACATTTGCTGACCAAAAATATCACAGACTACACAAAATGCATTTCGATTTGAAGGCAAATTTTCACAAAAGGATTCAGCAATCCTGTACCTCTTTCCATGGTTGAATTTTTCATACACCAAAAAAGCAAATGTCAAATTAAAATGGGCAAAAAACTTGACTTTAAGGGGTGAACCACTAAAACCATAGTCCTAGTGAAGACATAATTTTCCTTATTTTGTATATTTTTACTTATTGTAATTCAAAATAAGTAAATTAATTTACAAATAATTAGGCCTTCGTGCCGCTTTATTTTGTTATTTCATTGAGAAATATAAAAGAATTTAAAATTCTGGAAATATTCCTCATAATATATGTATATATTCGGACAAAATACTGGATTTATAAAAGATCCAGTACCGATACAATGCAAATTTAATTGTAATCGATGAATTTGCTATGCCATTCGCTTTATAATTTATTCATTTTTTAATACTTTTAACTTTTTTTATAGCGCACAAGACTAGAGAACATAAACTGCACAATATCCATGATATACTCGCATAACATGCATAAATTAACTTCACAAATACACAGACTCGTATTGTGATGCACTAAAGGAAGTCAGTTGTTAATTGAAAATACGTTTAACTGAATTATCCTGTTGCATGTCAATCTTTATTTGTAAAAAAAAGAGAAAAAATATTCTGGAACATGTTCAAATGTTGATTTAAACATGTAACGTTTCTTCATGTTCAAATAGGCACAAACGAACACAATGTTACGGATTTACATGCTTATACTACTGGCTTTGGCTTATCTACAGACATGTATTATTCAATAGCTGTTGCTTTCACTTATACATACAGCCACTGTTACTGTTATTTTACAACAATAAAATGTCATTGACTTTGATTAAGGTATGCTTGTAGCAGAAACGCACACACACACACTCACCTTTCTATACAGATTTTTAGATTAAAGTTCAAACTATTTCACTTGACATTTAATGCCACATTTACGTTGACTTTCAGCCATGAAGTTTTGAAGTTTTTTTTTTTAGGTTTAATTGAAATAGAATCAGTTCAAGGTTTTGTTAAATTATTTGAAAGCATAGGATAACTTTTACGAGAGCAAACCAAATAAAAAAATAAAAATAAAAAAATTGTGGAAAATTTTCTTTATTTCTTAACAAATCTTTCTTTATTTCTCAATATCATATTGGAAAATGCTTAACATTCAGCCATGGTAGGGGTTTTCCAGGCTTTGCGGATAATGCCTGCAGAGGCTCTCAATGTTTTCTTTAATTCCTGACCGTGAGATATAACGACAAAATGCACGGCCTATGCAGTCATGCTAAGGATAAGAGAATCGGTTGGAATTTCTTACTGTACCAGACATGCCTGTATTTTGAGGCAGGTCGGTGTTATTATGGGTAGAATAGATTATCTTACCTCATCTCCACTACCAGTTGTTAGTTACAAGACGTTTATCTTTGAGGGGAGGTTCTGGAGGAAAACATTAAAAGTTTGCGATTCTTCACCGATAGTTCTAAAATGAATGATAGAGTGGAGTGCGGCATTTTTTTCGGGCCTTAGTATTGAGGTCTTGTATAGACTGCCTGATCACTATAGAGTTTTTCAGACTGAGTATAAAGCCACTAGAGAAGTCGCTAATTGGCGTGCAAGAAACATATCTACACCAATAGTCAGGCTGCAATAAAGTCTCTGGAATCTCTGTATCCCGGACTGTGTTGCAATGTGATTTCTCAAAAAAATGATGGCGAAATATTTCAATATCAGGCTCATGTGGGTAGCGGAATACAGCGATATTTAGGCGAACTCTGTAGCGGATAAAATAACCAGAAGGGGTACGATGGCATAGGTTCTTCCGGCAAAAAAAGTGTCAGTATTTTTACTGTAACTTAGGTGTTGGGATAGCAGTATGTACTCCAAAAGATGGACGCAGATATCTTCATATAGGCAGGTTAGAAAGCTGAGGCTGGTTGATAAAAAGAGGTCTAGTCAGCTCGAGAACCTACCAAGGTGAAAAATTTTGGCTGTATGGATGTGCTCTCGGGCCGTTGTGTAATAAGCAGGCATGAGAGCAGTCTAGGACACAATGAATCTACGTTGTGCAGCTACTGCTCTGAAGAGTAGGTAGTAACCTCGAAGCATTTACTTCTGTAATATACGGTGCTATTGGCTAAGGTTAAGGGTCCTGGAAAAGCGCACCATAGACCCCGAATTTCTATTGGGAGCACAAGCAGATTGTATCGGTTGCTTCGTTGTATTAACGGCTTGGACTCGGTTGTCATGTAGGCCTGTTTTTCGTTTTTTTTCTTTCCCAGCGTGCGGTAACACAATGGACTTTTTTGGTTTAAATGGACTGACCCAGGACCGGCGGCCAGGTTTTAACCTAACCTAATCTAACATTATCTCCTTAATCAGCTCAAGATTCAAAATTTAGATTCTGTCTAGCTTCTTAAAAAAACTAACAGCTTTGGACTCTATTTCTTCATTGTTAGCACTGATCGATTTATTCAAGTTTGGAAATAAAAAATAAATCTGGTGAATAAGATTCGTGAAGAAGCAATTCATTGATTTTGGCCAGCACATTAGTGGCTGTGGGAGCTACAGCATTTTTTCGATGAAACAATACTTTTTTTTCGCCAAATGTGAATTTTTTTTTAATTTCACTTAAGGGCTGCAATAATTTAGCATAATATTCGCCTTTGATTTCCCTGCGGATCATTAAATGTCGTCGTATAAATCACATCCTCCTGAGGGCTTATCTCCTCGCGACTACATTAGCATTACTACGGTCAGAATCCCATGTTAATTTAATCACATTTTTCGTACAAGCCAGACCACCTGACTTATTTTCCAAATCTACCTTTCTTACCTTTAGCATGTCCTTAGCATGTTTCGTCAACTTGACCAAAATTTATTCCAAGTTAGGTTTCCAGGGTGGATTAAGAATACAGTATTAACATTCTCATTGTCCGCACTCCAAAAATGTATTATCGTCAATCTCCGTTTCCACACATGCAAACCGCTTCGTTCAATTTTATGGTTCAAAAGAGAAATACAAGTGTACTGAAAGCGTTCCGGTTAGGTAATAATAGTTTACCTCAACTTCTCTTCTATTATTTTGTTTTTTTCAACTAAAACTCCTCTAGAGAGCATATTGGCTGATCAATCTACTATAGCTCGCCTTCATATAATTATGTAGTGGTGAAGATCCTTGCTACATGGTGGTGATGATCTTTACTTATCATAGTAATTTTGGTAGCTAATACAGATTAATTTTTACTGTTTTCAAATCACTAACGAAGTAGCAGACTATCCTAGGCAAGAATCTCATTCAAGTCCCTAGGTGAAACATACGTTCTTTCTTCCAGGTTTTCAAGCAGCTTATGCAACCAATTTGCTTGTTATCGTAACCAACAAGTGAAAAATGAGCTTCACCGTTGAAGAAAATTTTGTTCGAAAAATAAACATTGAAAGCCTGTTGTTCTAGAAACAAATCAGCATTTATACGGCGTTGCGAATGGTCAGACGGCCTTAATTCTAACGTGACTTCGACTTTGTATGGACGAAGGCGCAAATACAATTATTAAATATGCTATAAAGAGCCGTAAGATCTCAATTGCTGAGAAAACATCAATGAATCGACAGATTCCGATTATCTGCCAAAATTTCACAAACAAAAGTGATATTTTCGACAGTGCGTACATTGCTATGATTATTAATATTGTTATTATCGAGGTATAAAAGTATTGCGACCTTCCGATCTATTGTACAGCTCTCCTTCTATATAGGGTTTCCCTATAGTATCTCTCCCAACCTCGTATGTCCTACAAAAGTTAGGTTGTCGGTTGGTACTAAACACGATAACTCCTTACCTAGAATTTGATATGTACCCAAATGTTTTTTTCAGGAGTGCATCAGTGCCCCACATGTACCCAGTATGTGCTCTAGTGATTCGATTTCCTCATCACACAATCTGCACATCGAACTTGAGACTAATCCCATTTTTCACAGATGTCCATTTAACCAGCAATGAGTGGTCAAAAGCCCGGTCAGTATCCTCAAGTTTTCTCTGGACATTCCTATGCAGGATTAAAATCTTCTATTGTTATAGTTATCCAGCAAAGGTTTAGACTGTTGAGTATGCCCTTCCACGCCACCCTTTCCAGTCCTCGAAAGATTTAAGGCCGTAGAAGAAGCTCCCGTTCTAGAAAGTTAATTGTCCCTTTCATTACCTGGAATATCTAGATGACGCGTTACCCAGCATAAGCTGGACGTATTGCCCTTGCCAAGCTATTTCAGCTCACTCAGGCATCGCCAAACTAATCTTGTGTCAACCTCATAGGAGCCAAGTGCCCGCTCAGGCGGGCTGACTATTACATTGTCATATTACATACTCCAGGTTAAATTCAGCCCCTCTCGCAATGGCATAAACTTCCGCTTTTAATATGCTGGCGTATTTCCCCATAGGCTCAGAATATTCCCTCCTAGGACCAAACACTCCACCCCTGTACCAAAAAGTAGTCCCTTCCCTAAAGGAGTGGAGAGTCTCCAAACCTTCCCTATCACTCCTACTACTCAGTCTTGTTTTGAAGCTTTTGCCAAAGTCATAGAGTTTCATGATCCTGTCCACAGGACTCCCAAGTAGAGAGTAAACGATCACTCGGCTAAGCGGGTTAATATGACCCCCGCATAACCACGTTCCCAACTCAAACACTGCCACGATACACAGGCGTTACCACATCTGTAACGCCTCCAGTCTCTTTAAATTTCTTTGTTATTTTTCCAATTCCTTGCACAGCAGATCGATTATGACAACCATAAACGACAATTTTGCTGGTTTACGTAAGAGCCGAGTAAACTTCATCGCTGGAGAAAATGTCGTTAGTTTGTGGTGGAAAAACAGCCCGTTTGAATCACCACTTTTATAACAAGTTGTAACAATTCTTCCGCTGTCTTCGGTTGTTAAGCAATCCATATTCTTAAGCGGCAAACCTTTTACTAAATAAATAACAACTTAGATGGCAGATATTTAAAAGCTTATTGCCTTGCTAGATCGGCCGTTTTGAAACCACATTTAGCCAGTGGATTTGAAATATTCTCCTAGGACATCTGCTGACGAATGCCTGCATTTTGCCAAAAGACTCCGCAGACTTATTTAAAATTTTCGCTTTCACAAAGACTTTATGTCCGAGTTGATACGTATTTTAGCTAACGTTTAGTATGTAATGCTTTAGAAACCTATGTTGACTTTTTTCATAAGTAAAATTCCAGCAAATTTGTCAGTGGTACGCATAGATCTCTTTTCGGAGCTATTGAATACAAGACAAACTCTTTACGGGTACTCTGGGACTTGGAGCAGAATCCATCTCGTCTATAATATTAGTAGGACTGATATCTTTTAAATGAAAGTGTGGAATAATTTTTTTCATGAAAAACTAGTATTCAGTGGATGTAATGTTCCATTGATGCAGCATATTGTGCTGGTACTAGGAAAATAGGTTGTGGGAAAGAGTAAGTAGTGTTCATGAACGTTCGACGTGAATCTACTTATGTCGTAAGTGGTAGGATAGACTATCTCGGAAAAATTATTCTGCAAACGAGCAGTGCGAGTTTTTCCTGTAACGCATTATGTGATTCGTTGTACTATAAAGGAAAGCACTCTACTAGAAATATGGGTACTGCGTAGAAATACATTCCCTTATAGTACCTATAGAACAATGAAAAACCCGTCACATAGCAACGATGCTCTAACGAGTAGATACAATTGGCTACTCTACCGTTTCCACTCGGAGATTATCGCCAGGTCATTTGTAAAAGTATCATTTATATTCTGCCTTTTCGCCCCTATCTCCAAGAGGTTTGACCTACGATTAAAGGAATATGAATGGCAAATGTTGCCGTCATCTGCGAAGGAGTAGATAGGATTGGAAGTAAGAGGAATAAAGTCGTTTAGAAATATCGGAAATAAAGTGGGAAAATGGGATACATTGCGGTATCCCTGAATTAATCCTGAACTCGACGGAAAGGATCCTATATATAAACACTCTTATAGTTCGATTTCTGAGGAACCTCGATATAAACCGAGGGAAGTGACTACGACAACAAAAGCAATAAATTTGAATATGACCGTCTCACGCCAAACTCTTTCGAAAGCCTTGAAAATATCTAGAGCCACAACCTAACTTTCACCAAATCAATGAATGGATTTATTCTATTGCTCGGAGAGTAACGCCAGCAGACCACCAGTAGAGCGGTTTATACGGAAACCATACTGACGATTGCTTAGCCAATTTTTGGACTTCAAATACTTTAAAAAGTGGTAATAAACCACGACTTTGGAGATTGCCGAGCAAACTGCTATTGGGCAGTAATTTTCCCCTGTTTCAAGAATGGACTTAACATTACCAAACTTCCAGCAAGACAGAAAGGTACCGGCACGATAAGACGCACACACTAAAAAAGTTTGACAATGGACGCTCAAGCGTCGAATAGACCCCCTTCAGGATTAGCGCTCGAATGACAACCGGCCCATATGTATTAAATTACAAAAAGGTTAAGCAAAATTTTCCTCTTCTCACAAATTCATTGAGATCATTGCTTTTTATGACTCCAACAGCCATACTATACTTTACAACTTAATAGTGCTTTCACACCGAGTGGTTTTAAGTAAAAAGTTGGTTTTAATTTTTGCTTTGTTAGTTTTAGCACAATAATTTTGTAAAACCATTTCTGAATTAAGTTTAGGTAGGTTTTATGAAATACAACCTTGTTTTCGATGTACTAAATTCAGTGCTACCAAGTTAAAAATGTTAAACCAGCTGATTTTCAAATGGCACTCAAGACAAATAGAAAAAAAAACCTATTTACTAGTTTGTAGCTCTTATCCATTGTTGATATAAACAAAAGTGATTATATTTTTAGAATCTTCTAATGCTTTTTCATACATAAAGATGTGATTTCTAAGCTCCTGTTCTTTTTGCATTAACCTTCTTTTACAAAAGAGAAAATGTATTTCGGATAACTTTTCTATTCAAAAAATTTCTGAATTTTCTATAGGAACAAAAACAGCTGCTGGCCAAATAAGAGTTAAAACCATATTTATGAAAAGTTATAGTGTAAACGCAGTAGCTTTAATGTTTAAACCAGATTTTAACTTTTGATGTGAAAACAGTATAGAACATATGTTTAATAAGGTTACCACTTTTCACCAAAATAATAGTTCTGAAACTACTGCTGTCATCTATGCGAGACCATCCTCTTATTTTTTATGTTCTTTGAAAATTAAAAATAGAAAAGAAAATTCATTCATTTTCATTTAATTTTACTCATTCACATTACACTTAAAGTATATTAATATTGAATCCTTGTACCATTTTCACTTGTTATTGTGTGTAACCTTGGTTATATGAAAGTGTAAAACGTAAAATATTTTTTTTTTTTTTATAATATTCATTGAAAGCAGATAATGAAAGAAAATATAAAATAAAAAAAAAAAAACAAAAACCCCAAGCCTTTAAACTCAGTTTTTTATTATTTCACTGTTTTTCCTTTTTATCGTATCCTTTGCTTTTTGATTTTTTTTACAAGAGCTCTCACTAATTAAAATTATAATTTTGTCAATTTTATATTGTTCGCTCTTTATCTGGAGATCCCTTTTCTTTAACAGTGTATGTGTGTACCTCCTTCTCTTTTTTTATAATTTCATAATGTGCAAAATGCCTGCCTGTCTGTGTGTCGGTGTAGTATACAAATGAAATATAACAGATAATAAAGGAAACATCCTTCTTAATCGCTTTAAGACTCTTTGATATTTTACATCTGGCAGAATATTTTTATGTCTGGCATTGTGGTTTAACAACAGTGACTTGCGGCATTTTTCTAATTACTTTTTTACATTTAATTTTAACTAAAGGGTTTTGCTTTAAGCCTTACCTATCTTTTAAATCGAATAAATGAAAGTATATGCGAGCTATCAGCGAAATTTTTCGTTTGTGGGAAAAAACTCTTCTTGGAAGCAGTTGACATGTGTAAGGCATCTTGCAACTGTTTTAGTATTTGGCTTTTCGTTAAGCAGGTGATAGATCTACCATAGCAGTTGTCTAGAATAGATATTGGTACTGTCATCTGTTATTGCTTAGAAGCAACGTGCATTGTATATATAGTATAGTTATATTTCAACCTTTATAAAACGTTTAAGTTCTTTTATATTGATGACCCGAATGACACGAATTTATTGCTTTACTTTATGCAGTAATTTTATTTCCACAACTTAACTCTTTACACAATGTCCAACTTATTTAACTTCCACTTATTAATACACTACACGCCGCCTTTTATTATAAATTGACATTAATTTCGAATATTCTAGCATAATCTACAACCTTCTATTCACCTACGTTAAATTCAAACGTAAAGTTTAATACCCAAAATTGAATTGGCAACACCGTTCAAATTACTACAACATTACCCTGGCACAAACCAATAGAATAATTTCCTCAATAATGTTTATGGCTTTAAATGTACAAATATTAACGTTTTTTTGACATTTTTATTATCGTAACAGTATTTCCTGTAGTGGTGGTTCGCAACTTTGCTGATGCTTTTTATTATAGACTCCTACCTTTTTTGTTATTTTTCTCTTTTTTTCCCGGGAGGTCACTGAGTTGCCTAGTCCTTCCGATGATATATTTTTTCTTATCCCTCCATAGTTATGAAAATTGGTATTGTCCTCGTTGAGATATGTCTGGGCTACTTGTGTCAACAACTACACCATGCCACGTCTATACATGGAATATAAAATTATGCAAATATCCCCCGTCACATCGCTGGGTGGCGAGCATCAGATATATATGTACAAATTTCTATAATTCCGGCACATAAATTAGGCTGAATTTGATCGATGGCAAGGATTTTGTTGAGGGCCGCTGTGCTTAACAGTTTATTCGCATAGACGTGCGACTTGAGAAAGTCCCACAAGCAAAAGTCTAACAAGGTAAAGTAGGAAAATCTCATCGACCAGTTAACATTACTTTCACGTGAGATGATTATAACCCTAAAGCTGTCGTTCATAATATCCAAAGAGGCATGAGCTTTGTCGCACGTAGCATCGTCCTTTTAAAATAACAAATCGTTGGTGTCCCTATGGTTAAACTCCGCTAAAAAATTATGAGTAATTTACGCTATAGGCTCGCAGTTGACGGCAATAGTCTAGAGAATGTTGTTCTTACAGAAATCTGAGGCGATGGTACCGCCAGTCCTAAATCTCCACCAAACAGTGACTTTTTCTAAGTGAAGATTAGGTTCAGTGGCTAAAACTATCAGTCGTTTAGCATTAGCTTCTGAAATATTTGAATTTTGTATGTTTTTCAAGTTGTGGCCTACTAAAGACCGACTTATTGTAACTTAAAAATCCCAAAATCCGTTCGAGACTCTGACTTTTTCGTAGGGCATTGCATACCTTTGATTTCATGTATATTTTCATCATCCAAATTCAACGAATTTTCTTTTTTTCTTTTTGATGTTCCCTTTCATATGGAACTCATTGCGTAAGATGATTTTGTAATGAAAATTTGGATCTGTTGACATAAGTAATCTAAAGCCCATTCAGCAAACGTTCGTCATTATCTATGGTCGTTTATCTTCAGCTTCTGGAATATTTGACTTTTGTACGTTTGCCAAGTTGTGGTTTACTAAAGACCGATTTATTGAGAGTGACGTAAAATCGACTTCCTCTGATCCTCTTGTCACTCTGATGGAAAGTGGCGATATTTTCGTCAGATCGTTTCGTTTCTTCGTAATATGGGCTTTGTTTTATTGTTCACTAAACTAATGGACTTTATTTATTCATCACACTATTAATACTTCCCTTGGTTGAACGATTATGACTACAGTATTATGGGCGAATAACACAAAACGTTGTTTCAATAGAACAGAACTCTATCCGTTCATCTGATACTATTGGTCAGACAATGTAAGAATAAGTTGTGAAGGTTATCTGTTAACATTACGTTAGTTAACCTTATGGTAATCAACAGGCAGGCGAGTTGGCTAGATCGAAATCTGTTTAGTATCTCTAACTTCAATTCAGTCGTAATTCCACTGGTTTATCAAAAGCTTATCTTTAGAAGGCTATGGATATATCAGGTAATTTTGATATTTATATGTTTATACCAGTAATGGGTAAAAGTAAAAATGTAGGTGTGTTAGTGAGAACATGGAAATTACTCTCTTAGAGAGAGTGAAATTATTGTTTTAAACAAATTTTAAAAAATAAAGTACATCCGCTTCACATGTGTACTTTTCGCTGTTTCAATGACTACTAAAAGCAAGAGCATATGAAAATTTTTTAAATTATTTGTCTGTGCCTTAAAAAAATTTGCGGACATTCACCATGCATATGCATTAGTTGCTGTCTCATTGACGACTAAAAGTAAGAGCGTAAGAATACCTGTAAGTTGATCGGGGACAAAAGACCCATAAAATGCTTATGACTGGTTTATAGCCTATTATTATACCCTCTATTGTTTAAAAACTCACTATGAAACTTATCCACCATAATAAGTAAGCGAAAAATATTGAGGTTAAGCATTAGGTACTAGGTAAGCTTGCAGCTTGATTTGGACTTCCCTTCAGCGACTATTGTCACAGTATCGATAACAAAGAAAAAGGGTAAGCAGTCCAAAACCTTTTCTGCAAATACCCCAACCATAGCTGTCAAGAGCTGTATGTTACTACCATAGGTTCATTGCTAGTGCCCAACCTGGGTAAATAACCTAGATCTAGATTTAATGACCTGATGAGATATAGGTTGGACATAATGCCACATTGGTACATACATTATGGTCTAAATGGCTATGCATCTGGCAAGTTGTGCGGTATTGTCAAACCGTAACCCGTTCGTTTTTATTTGACTATTTGTGCGCAATGGGCTACCAAATCAAATTAGCAATATTGCTACTATCAAGTGTCAAATTTTAGTAAGCCCTTTTGGAAGATACTTTAAATTTGTACCTTTTCATAATTTGTTTGTTTTTGCATGTACCAGGTACTATTTTATGACTTTTTTTCTTGTGTAACAAGTATATATGTGTGTAAAGATATTAAAATTTATGCGTGTGCGCTTTTGTAGGCGAAAATCTTTTTCCATTTTCTTAATGTCGCATATAATTCTGGTAGTGGTGCTGAGCGTACAATTTTTGGTTGTAAGAAATTTTTATTAAACTTTTCGCTGGGTTTTATTCTAATTTTGTACAAATTTATGTCCGCCATTAAATTGTTACGAAGGCACATATTTGTAAAATGATAATTTTTATTATACTCTCTCTCTCTCTCTTTTTCCGTCTCATTCGAGAAAAAAAAAACATAACGAGATAAAAGTAGAAAAAAATACATAAACTTAGTTTAGATTGGGTTCTATTGGCAGTCGTTAGTACTACAGCTTAACAGAGTTCAATATATAGGTGCCGTTGTGTTAAAATAATGCTCCGTGTTTAGTTCTTCAAAATTCATTCAATCATCCAAAAACGTTTGTTTTCTCAGTTGAAAATTGCAAATAAAATAAAATTCAATAAATTAGTGGGCTACTTATTATTCATTTATTGCGGAAAAAACACTGATTTTATCATCTACAAAATTATAGAAAGGGTCCGCCATCTAACATTTTTTTCAACTAGTGCTTATTTCGTGAATGGTAACACTTAGATCATGTCTGATTTGACAAATGATTAGTTTTATCCTCCCGCTGAACGAATATGGTTGTGTGTACGCTTGAACAACGCTGGGAAATATTACAACATTACTTTGAAAATCATGGTAATGTTGCAGATGAAGCTCATTTTGATCTTGGCGGGTATGCAAACAAGCAAAATTGTCGCATTTGGGCCACAGAAAACCCGCACGCATACGACGACTCACTGTTTGGTGCGGATTTTGGTCCTGAGGCATAATTGGGCAATTTTTCTTCGAAAATGAGCAAGGGGTGGCCGTTACAGTCAATGGCGATAGTTACCGGGCCATGTTGAACGAATTTTTGTTCACAAAAATTGAACAGGAGGATATTAGCAACATTTGGTTTCAACGGGACGTCACTACGTACCACACAGCCGAAGCTACACTCGATGTTTTGCGCCCTGTTTTTGAAGATCGCATTATCAGCCGCAGAGCTAATATCGTTTGGCCACCTCGGAGCTGCGATTTGACACCGTTGGACTAATATTTGTGGTGTGCCGTCAAAGATAAATGTTACGCCAACAAGCCAGAGACAATTGACGCTTTAGAGGACAATATTCGTGAAGCCATTCGTGAAATACAGCTGCACACAATCGATAATGTGCTTAAAAATTGGACCGATCGTGTAGGCTACTGCATGGCCAGTCGAGGCAGCCATTTGAATGAAATTATTTTCCATTATTAACCGGAAGGATTGTACTTTCAAATAAAAAAAGAAATTTGAGAAAATATTCAGTAGTTTTTTTTATAGCATTTTCAAAAAAGAAAAAAAAAATTATTTGGCGGACCCTATTTATTTTTAGACTCATTGAAAGGGACCTACAGTTTAACGCCAGCTCCGAACGGCAAATGTAGACCTTTTTTTAGAGAACTTTTCAATAGTAGTAATACTCATAACCAGTTACTAGTTAATGTTATGAGGTCATACCACTGTTGAAACGCTTTCTTCTCTTTTCAGTTGGTTTGGCCTGGTACTGAACCAAGTACCTTCCGGTTGTTAGGCGGGTGTCTTACCAACCATACCACAGCGGCACATCAACAAAATTAAAATGTTGATAATGATCTTCATTTTTGATCATAGCTTGTCTTGTACATGACAGTCATCTGCTCTTCATTTTTTTTACTGTTGACTTTTAATATTGATCCGTCTTTACTCAAAAATCGGTAATCAGAAACTGAAACATAGACATTAACTTCCTTTATGTAGCGAATTCTAGAACCTTCTTTATTAATTGCAATTTAATGCATTAGTGAGTATTTGTGTAATATGCCACTTTTACGTGTCAATATTTCTTAAACCGCTGATACATTGGCAAACATTTGTTTGCAAACATCATATATGTATGCGTGAGCAGTAAAAAAAAATAGCCGCACGCATACGGCAATTTTTATTTTTGCTAATGTGTCAGCGGCTTTAATTGCAGTAGTTAAAAAACGCAATAGATAGTCGCTTTATTTCACAAAAACAATTCTGACTCTTATAACTAGGAAAACAACAACTGAATATCTTAGCAATACATCAGAATCAGATCTGAGTTCATAACTTAACATTTTTGGTAAAATAAATTTTTTTTATTGGTATTTATTTTTTGTTGTTATAAACATCAAAGCATTGACTTAAATTGCCAAATGAAGAGCGTTGACTATTATATCGTCCTTGTTTTTGCATAATATTAAGTTTTAATATTCAATTTTGTATTTAATTTTTTTTTCTTCGTCACTCCTCTAGGGAGTTTATTGGCTTTCCACTGCTTTGTTTCTGTTTAAGTAATCAAATTGATTGAGTGTAGCGGTGAAGATCCTTGTTTAAGTGGGAATTCTTACTTAGCATTGTCATTTGTTTCGAAGTAGGTGACATTTTCTCCTCATCATTCGTCTGATGTTTGTCATCATGGCCGGAGGTAAGCTGGAAGGACAGGCGGCGTCTTTTAGATGGATTTGTCTGGAGGGTGTTTGAAGTCCCTTTATTAAACACTCGAAACCGCAATTAAATTTTTTTGTCATGTCGTCTTCTGGGCATTTGAGCCTAGGCCACTTGTGATGTATGTATGCACTCTAAACACTACACCACGCTATATTATAGGTATTATTTTTTTCTGTCATCTGGCCAATATTTAGTTAATATCACATACTGTTTAATCATTGTAAGGCCATTGAATTTCAATTTATAAATGAACTTTTCAATGAAACCGAACTTTGCAGCAATAAAAATCATTTTAGTTTTTATATTTACATTATAAGTTAATCTTTTGTCATTTACGCACTGTATGATGTGCTCAAAACTACTAAGATCTTTTCATAATTACTGATAAGCATAATTGATTCGGGCGGCAAATGAAGGTCTGGACACATTTCTTTTAAAACTTCAACTCTATTTGAAGCTCTCAAGGTCACTTTCCTTTTATATGCAATTGCTTTTTTTACACTTTCGAGTTGATCTCGAATATGTTCGCAGAAGCAATGCAATATATAAACAATGCATGTAACATGCGTTAGTTTAGGGTCAAACAAATTTATGGCTTTCACAACTTTTATTATTATATACGGAGCAGCGTCTGTAACAAAGCAAATTTAAATTTACGTCTAATATCTTAAACGTATCGGCAGAAGGTTCAGTAAAACTGAGATATACGTAAAAATTCTGTTATAAAAAAAATATCCAAAAATATGCCAAAATACATAAAAAATTACGAAACGGATAAATATATCTGACATCCGACTTGATTGGTTGAATGAGAAGAAACATATAATAGCATATTTCTGGTTTCCCTGGTAGTAAGCAACAGGATATTAGGAAGAAACTAATTCTTATAAAGTGTAATTTCTGTAACAATAATGATCATAAATTAAAAAATATAAAAAAAATATGAAAAAATAATAAAAGTACAAAAATGTAAGAAAAAAATTTAAAAATTAAATCATTCCTTATATTTTTATACTTCTTTTAAATGTTTCTCTTATATTTTTAAAATTTATTTTATTTTTAGTATACAAAAATACTACTCTCCTTTAAAAAGAAAACCGAAAGGTCTTATCATACGTCACACACAATCTCACTGAGAGAAAGAGAGAGAGAGAAAAACTAATGGGACCTGCAAAAGCGTAACCTATGTTATTTCATTCATGTGTAACAATGTACATATATTTCCATGTGGTTCTCTTCATCGGCCCTTTTTGTGAGACATCTAGTTGGCTTAATACATGATTTGATGTATATCACACATTACGAGGCTATCCTTGTTAAGGTTTTTTCTTTGATCAACAAGTGTTAGAGCTAAATCTTCAAATGCAGTACAAAAACAGAAAAGATGAATAATATGCTCCTATTTGCTATAATAATTACATGAAATCATTAGTTTCTGTACATGTCTAACAAGAGCTCATTGATTACCTATAACCCCAAAAGCGTTGTACACACAAATTTTATGTAGTTTTAACAATCGCCCTGTCTAGAGATGGGTTTCTAGTTGATATTTACCCATATATCGGGATATTTTCCTTTTTTTGGGGATTTATTTAGATATTTATAAAAAACATTTAGAATGTAGTTACTAGGGAGATCGGACGGTTTTATTCGACCGGTTTTAACCCGCTTTTTTAGTTTTGTTGAATAGGGTTTTTTCAAAATCTTCATTTTCCGAAAACCGAATAAACCGGTTAATTTGACACGAATAACCGGTTAACTTAAATAAGTATAATTTTTATATATTTGTATACTTTTTTTATTGAAAATATGCTCATCGTTTAATTATTTGTATAAATTTAATTACTTTTGTATATGTGATATCCTGGAACGTCTCACAAAGAACGTAAAAACCAAGGTCGACCGAAAAAGATATGCACTCTTGAGAAAAAATAACCTTTTCTCACCTTCTGTAAATAAATATTGATTTTTATATATGGAGAATGATCAACTAGACTCATTGAAATTTCACAAGCCCACAAACGCCGGTTCTAAACGGCAGATATAGGGTCCGCCAAATAAATTTTTTTTGAAAATGCTATACAAAAAAAACTACTGAATATTTTCTCCAATTTCTTTTTTATTTGAAAGTACAATCCCTCCGGTTAATAATGGAAAACAATTTCATTCAAATGGCTGCCTCGGCTGGCCATGCAGTAGCCTACACGATCGGTCCAATTTTTAAGCACATTATCGATTGTGTGCAGCTGTATTTCACCAATGGCTTCACGAATATTGTCCTTTAAAGCGTCAATTGCCTCTGGCTTGTTGGCGTAACACTTATCTTTGACGTCACCCCACAAATAATAGTCCAACAGTGTCAAATCGCAGCTCGAGGTGGCCACACGACATTAGCTCTGCGGCTGATAATGCGATCTTCAAAAACAGGGCGAAAAACATCGAGTGTAGCTTCGGCTGTGTAGCACGTAGCGCCGTCCTGTTAAAACCAAATGTTGCTAATGTCCTCCTCTTCAAGTTTTGTGAATAAAAATTCGTTCAACATGGCCCGATAACGATCGCCATTGACTGTAACGGCCACTCCTTGCTCATTTTCGAAGAAAAATGGCCCAATTATGCTTCTGGACCAAAATCCGCACCAAACAGTGACTCGTCTTGGGTGTATCGGCTTTTCAATGTATGCGTATGGGTTTTTTAAGCCCCAAATGCGACAAGTTTGCTTGTTTACATACGGAGCTGACGGTGCTTCTCTTCTTCTAAAATCCGCACGCAATTTTCGCACACATTCTGCAACATTACCATGATTTTCAAAGTAATGTCGCAATATTTCCCAGCGTTGTTCAAGCGTATACACAACCATATTCGTTCAGCGGAAGGATAAAACTAATTATCTGTCAAATCAGACATTAGCTAAGTGTTACCATTCCCGAAATAAGCACTAGTTAAAAAAAAAAACGTTCGATGGCGGACCCGATATATTAGTTAGTGAAGTTTTTTTTCAGCGTAAATACACATAACCAGTCGCCAGTGATGTTGTGGGGTGATATCGCTGTTGAAATTTGTCAGTGGCTGTGTGGCCTGGGATTGAACCGACGACTTCTTATTGAGAAGTTGGTTTTTACCCAACATACCACAGTGATACACACACTATTAAATACGTGGTGCATAAGTTTACATATAGTGCTACTCAAAATCTAAGCAAATTTTCTTGTCGAGGCAATTAAGGACTCGTATATTACTTATAGATTTATTCAAAGTAAAACATTTCATTTGTGTTATCTTAGGCACCTAAACTATAACTATAATAACAAACCTTTAATTCCATTCTCTACCAAGTAATACAACCAAAACTAAATTAACTCCTTGAGCAACTGAAGCTTAAGCATATTTCAGTACTTAATGTAATAAACTTTGATTTTTATGGCCCCCGCACACCGTTTTGGCATAGTTTCAATGAGATTTGTTAGAATTATTGTTAGTAGTGATTGCCGCTTTAATTTTAAGCTCTCCATCAGCTTCTACTTATGTTTAAAACGACGTGGTCCAGTTTCGCGCTTCAAAAATTAGGAATAAATTTATTTAAATAAAAGAACCGGTTAACCGGTTATTTTAATTATTATTAACCGAAAATCGGTTTTTAAAAAAAGTCGTATCATCGATTCCCATAGTTCGGATATATGATTTTAAGAGATAATAAGTACATAAGCCTTTAAATTTCCTTTCGACTATTTTTGTATATTTATTATCTTGTGTAAGCATTAAAAGTGTATTTTCACATGTTTTTGTTTTATTTTAGATCCCCCTTCACCGCCTCTGATATCGGGTTATATGGAAGGACAAATTATACCAGCCGGTTCTGTACAAAAACTTTTATGTGTTTCATCCGGTGGTAATCCATTGGCCACATTGACATGGTACAAAAATGACAAAAGGGTGAGTTTTTTAAAAAAAAAATTTAATAGGCGTGTTTTTTATGGTGGTATAGAACTTTAAGTTGGCATTACTTTTCAAGATAGCGACCAATTTAACAGCTGTTAAGTGATTTATTCTCAGTTTGGCTTGGCAGTTCATCATGAATAGACCCACGCCCGGCGTAGATTCGCTCGAGATTACTGTTGTTCCCGATTTTCATAAGCGAATTTTGTTTAGCGATGAAGCGCACTTCTGGTTGAATGGCTACGTCAACAAACAAAACTGCCGCATTTAGAGTGAAGGTAATCCTCAAGTATATGTGGAAACACTGTTACATCCAGAAAAACGGACTGTTTGGTGCGCTTTATGGGCTGGTGGAATCATTGGTCCGCACTTTTTCAAAAACGATGGTGGCCAGAACGTTACAGTCAATGGTGATTGGTATAGAGCCATGATTACTAACTTTTTCATTCCTGAGTTGAATAACCATGATGTCCAGGAGATGTGGTGTCAACAAAACGGCGCAACATGTCACACAGCTCGTGCCACAATGGATTTATTGAAAGACACGTTTGGTGACCGTCTCATTTCACGTTTTGGACCTGTGAATTGGCGTCCAAGATCTTGTGACTTAACACCGCAAGACTACTTTCTGTGGGGCTATGTAAAATCATTGCTCTATGCGGTAAAGCCACAAACGCTTGACCATTTGGAAGACAACATTCGCTGTGTTATTCTCGATATACGGCCACAAATATTGGAAAAAGTCATCGAAAAGTGGACGTCTAGATTGGACTACATCTGCGCCAGCCGTGGCGATCATATGCCAGATTATCTTTCGGATAAATAAAATTCATGTTAATCGAATAATCCATCGTTATTTTATTGCAACTTAAAGTTCTATACCTCTATAAAAAACACCCCTTAATAATTCTAATTGTTATCAACATTTTCAAAAGCAATATTTTACAATTTACACCAAAAACAGAAAAAACATAATTTTTTTGGATAAAGAAAAATAAAAAAAGGACATACACATACATATACATATGCATATGTACGTATATATATATAAAAATCCACTTACTCAGCAACTACTCCCACCTTTCTTAACATCTCCCGTTACCTACTCATTGATTATTTTTTAGCACAGTTGTAGTATTTTGTTAAAAAAGCAAATGCGTTCTTTTAGGTCCCTACGAGCGGAAAACAACTTTTAATTTATTTTCTGTGTTTTTTCGGTTTCTCTGCTTACCTTAACTTTATTTAAGGACATTAGATTTTCTGATGAAAATACTTGTTTTTAACATCTGTGTTGTTAACCTGTGTGGTTGTCATTACAAAACACGCATAAACACTCCTATACACTTTGAACTTTTTCCTTTCACTATAGTGGCAGCCGAAAGGCATACATGGATACCTCGTAGACTTTGGTAATGTGAGAGCATAATGATTTTTTAACTACACGAAGTATTTTGTTTATTTTGTTTTTGTTGTTGTTATTTTTAGTATTCAGAATGATAATTAAAACAAAATAGTAAAAAATATATTAACATTTCGCTTCTTTGCTGCAGCAAAGTCACACCTCAAAGTTGACAAAGTGCGTTTAAAGTTTTTGAAATATTAGCATCATCTGTAA
Source organism: Wohlfahrtia magnifica (assembly GCA_023159175.1). Classification (NCBI taxonomy): domain Eukaryota; kingdom Metazoa; phylum Arthropoda; class Insecta; order Diptera; family Sarcophagidae; genus Wohlfahrtia; species Wohlfahrtia magnifica. Next base: position 2,904,924 of record JAKWBJ010000046.1, on the reverse strand, counting down.
AACGTTTCGCTCCAGTAGGCAAATGAAATTTAAGTCAGTTCTTGGAGACAAAGTCTGCTTCATCTTTATTTACGATTACATCACATTCATAATATCAAACCTTTAAAATTTATATCAATAGAAGTACATACTAAAGGGTCCGCCATCTAACGTTTTTTTTCATATATTTTCACGTATTTCACATATTTTCGTCACATATTTTTTCCAATGAAAATCGTATTAAATTTAAGAAAAAATATATAGTTTTGGTCAAATTTGTAACCGAACTTCTTCGAACACACAATATTACAACTTAAGCCGAAACAATAATTAAGAAAATCCAGGCGAATCAACAGTGTTATCAATTTAGCGCCTTTTGCGCTATAATTAGCGCGTTTGAACTTCCGAAAAGTCGCATTTTCTCTATTTAGCGCTTTTTATAAAAAACGCGCTAGGTTAGCGCTTTTATAATTGAAATTTTAAAGAAATATAAACTCATTCATTCATGAATGAGCAAATTATTTTATTCCAGATAGTGTTTGTATATGGTCCGCCATCTAACGTTTTTTTTTTTCAACTAGTGCTTATGTCGAGAATGGTAACACTTAGCTCATGTCTAATTTGACAGATAAAACCAATCCTTCCGGTGAACGAATATGGTTGTGTATACGCTTGAACAACGCTGGGAATCTGGGCCTGTGATCGACTTACAGAAGATGCCGATTTTGCCAAAAAAAATGACCCAACTATGCCTCTGGACCAAAATCCACACCAAACAATGACTCGTCTTGGGTGTATGGGCTTTTAAATGTATGCGTGCGGGTTTTCTGTGCCCCAAATGCGACAATTATGCTTGGTTACATACCCGCCAAGATCAAAATGAGCTTCAGCGTGGTTCAAGCGTATGCACAACCATATTCGTTCAGCGGAAAGATAAAACTAATTATCTGTGAAATCAGACATGAGCTTAGTGTTACCATTCACGAAAGCACTAGTTGAAAAAAAAGGTTAGATGGCGGACCCTATAAAATGGGACATCTCTAAAAGCAAAACCGGCTTATTATTCACTTATTTGAACGTAGAATTTTTTTAATAAGGTGACCGTACGTAATATTTTTGAGTTTGAATGAATTGAGTAAATATTAAGGTGACCTTATCATTTTGAAGCATTCCTTATGTTGTGCAATATCTTCCAGTTTGAAATAAGGGTATATCATCGAAACAAGAGCTAACCCAAAAAAGCGGTTAGCTCCACTAGATTCCGCGTACTTGAACCGATTACGCGCAGAGTGCCAAGCATGTCAGATGATATAAATTATCCGGTGTGTTTTGAAAATGGAAGTCGAGTGAAATGAAACTTCAAATCGCTATAATTTTCAAATCAAACAAGATTTTGATAGTTTTTCTTGTTAACTCAGTTTGTTACATTTTAAATAAATTCTTTGATTATCAGATCTTAAGATTTTTAAGTATGTGTTTGATTTGTCAATTGAAAATCAGTTTTTTTCTTCTAAATTGGCAGTTTTCATGAAAAAATTTATGACAGCATTGCATCTGGCATCAGTGCTCATGTGATTTCTCCGTTTTTTCATTCTTCTTCATCTGTTGAAATTCAACACGTTTTCTATATTACGTACTGGTCTAACCTCTACGTTTGATTTTCTGTAGCACCTTGTGGATCCGACTGTAGTTCTTAGAGTATTTATTTATGACAGTTGTATAGATTGTTGTGTAGCAGTGCTATCATCACGGGTTTTAGATGCAAATGTTATAACTTATAACTGATATAAGATAAGAACAACATTTTTCACTCATATTCTTTTGATCATAGGCCGAGCCCTTTGGAAATTGGGGCGAAAGGGCTCGATATGAACGACACAATTTGATTCGACTTAGACAAACTGAGTCTAATCAAAGCTCTGAAACTCTAATTTCTTATGTAAAAACTTTATGAACTCGATGAAAATTAATCACATATCATGTTCACTCGAAATGTTCACGGTGTTCATTTATTTGAGTCTTTTTTCTATCGCTCTCTTTATGCTTTTGTCGTCTGTCTCAAGCATAAACGTTGTAGTTAATATTTCAAAAGTCTTCCTGGATGGATTATTCGGGCTGAAAGTGTATGGTCGCTTCTCATTTATTTTTTTTTTACTGTGGAAAATCTCCGCGAGGTTGTTCAAACAGTGCCGATTTTAATACTCGCAAGAATGTCATCTGTAGCCATTGGTAATCTAGCTATTGAGGAGTCAGATGCTCTTGATGTATTGAGCATAAGAATACATTACACAGTGCGACAAAAATGAACGAAGTTGATGTACCTGGAAATAATGCTATTTTTCTGATAGGCACTGTCGAGTAGAACAAGAATCTGTTTTTAGAATTTTCGAAACACCTCCAAAATTCCGAGTTTCGGGAAAAAGACCGGTTTTTCGGTCCATCATGCACTTATAAGCTATAACTTAGTTGAATATTACCAGATTGTGTGGTCTTTGAGCTGCTTTACTAAAATATTTAATAACTCCGTTAATTTTCAACGGATTTTTATGCCGTAAGTCTTATTTTATTCATCAATACTACGGTTCCTATATAAAATAGTGCGCAAAGACGCATTTAATCTTGAAAAACGTAGGAAAAATTGGATGATTAATTAGTTTGCTTGAGAAATACACAAAGATTCTTAAAGGCTACTTAAACGACATATTTATATATCATTTAAAATGTATGTTTTTCTTCTTTTTAATTCCCAAAATAAACTTAAAATTGGGTAATATTAGCTTTAAAGTGCATGAAGGGCAGAAAAACTAGTTTTTTAAAAGGTCTGTTTCTCTTACTTCGAAATCCGTGTAATTTATCCATTACAATTTGTGTAGCATTGATTTCAACCAATGGAATCGACAATTTAGCAAATGTTGATGGTGCTCTTTAGGCGAGTTCAATTACTTAACAATATTATTTAAAAATCCCTTGTAGATAATCTATAACCCACGGCCACTGTTTTTACCTCCTCGATGAAGGCGTACTGTTTGTCACATTCCTGAAAAAATTCGTACCTTTTTGTGTAGGTGTCGTTGTTGGTATTTAGATCTTTACTTACCACCAATATGTTGTTGGTAATACTAATCTCTTTAAAAAGCATAGTGACATCGTTTAATCGTATCCTATTTTACACCTTTATTAAAACGACGAAACACATGTATGCAGGTTTGTTGAACTCTAAAGGCCTTTACATATTTGTCGTACAACAACTACAGCATCTTCATTTAATACCGTTACGTTTTAACCTTTTTTTAATACGTTTGAGTTCTTTTAAATTGCGTAAAATAAAAAATGCAGCGAATTTAATATTTTACTTGCACTTTTCACAATTATAGCTATACAGTATCTGACTTATTTAATATCCACTTGATACACCAATTTACTCAATACTCAACTCTTAGTACGATTCTACACTATGACTGCTAAACTATAACTGACTGACGTAGGCAAAGCAGAGTTTCTTATATATCTGACTGCCATCAGTTTCGAATGTTCTAGTAAGGTCTAAAACCTTCTTATTCAGCTAATTAATTCAGCTACGTTATTAATCAATATTTAAATTGGCAATAACGCTTTTTACGTAATTGGTAACGATGTTAATAACAGGATGATTCGTCATTGACAGGGTGTGATCGTAGCCTTAACACAAACGAATAGAATAAGTTCCATAATATAGTTCGTAGTTCTAAATGTACTGAGTTGATGTAGGTTTCTTTTCAATCATTTATATTTTCGTAACAATACGTTTCTTTTGGAACCATGCTGTTCTTCAGATATTCCTGTTTGTATTGGAAATCATATCAGCTAGTTCTGAGCTTTAGTATTGATCAGAGTAGCGATATACCTCTGTATTTCTGAGGTTTCTTTTTGTCTCCTTTTTTGAAAATAGGTATACTGGTACTTTTTTCCATTGCTGAGAAAGTGGGTCCGTTGAATTTTTTCAACTCCAGGTGACTTACGATTTTTTAGTTGGTGAATCGTTGTATCCAGTTTTTCGATAGCCAGGCTTTGGTACGACAGATCACCTAATTTCGTTTCTATTATAGGCTCAATTGTTTGTTGGTCACTTGCACAAGTATTTGCTGATATTGTTGTTGTTTTTCATGTTTCCAAAATTTCTTTTGATCAACTTAGATATCATGCTGAGAAAATTTGTCAATAGTTTTCTTTTATTTTATTATTTTATTCATGGTGACTTTGTGCGCGTTGTACGTTATATCAGCTCTTCTGTATTTAGGTGCTCTGGTGAGCTATAAATACAATATAAAGCTTTAAAGTATCGCAGAATTTAGCTTTTCCCCTTTTCTACAAATGTAAATCAAGTTAATAAATCTCGCAAATTCAAATAGATAAACTTGCAGAAAAGACGTTTTACTTTGACCTCAAGGTACAGTACAACTGCTTTAATTTTTTTGGCAACTCAAGAAATGTATTTTTTCTTATCTTCAATTATTACTTTTTCTATTATTCAGTTTGTTTCCGTCTATTGTATTTAATTTTATACTATTTTTCTTATTAAATTTTTTTTATCTATTAATTTACAGATAAATTCAGTAATACGCACTGCTGATAAGTCTGTTTCAGCTGAAATAACAATTTTGGCAAATGTTACCGATAATCAGGCACAATATCGTTGTGAAGCCTCGAATAGTGCCACTGAAATACCACTCTTTGAATCGACCACATTAAGTGTACACTGTAAGTATGTCATAGTGTATATACCAAAGGAAAAATAAGAAAAAACATTTAATGAACAAATCGATTTGCATTTAAACTCTTAAACTTACAATATATTGTTAAGAACACAAAAAAACGTTTAGTAATCTAATCTATAAAATAAATATAATTGCAGTTGCTCCTGAAACTGTTAAGATACGCATTGAACCGGAAGAATTAAAACCAGGCATAGAGGCGACTATCATATGCGATTCTAGTTCCAGCAATCCACCTGCTAAATTATCCTGGTGGAAGGATGGCATACCAATTGAGGGTAAGTTTCAACTGAAGCCACTTTTCTTTTGCATTCCAAGGCTTTATCTATTACTATGGCTTAAAAGTGTATGTGTAGATGCTTGTTTGTGCTGCTTTTCGTAGCCAACAAATTTTCCAAAAAAAAAAAACAGAAAAAAAGTGCACGCGGTACGAGGTTTTGTTTGTGTTTAAGCTGGAAAAGTGCCCAAATTATTGGGTTGTTCAAAGGATTGTCATTGTTGTCAAACTTAGAGAATGTGCAACCCAAGCGCATACAATATACTCACGCACATACTAGTGGTGTGGCCACATGCCACAAGAATGCATGTCTGCATGCTTTTTACCAAGGTTTGCTCAAATTATCTTACGTTGTATTGTTGGTTGGTTGGCTGCCTGGTTTGTAATATGAAGTGGCGCCAACCAAACTTGTAGGTTGACTGTTGTAGTATGCATGTGTTTGTTTGACTGGAAGTAAGGCGGTAACCTAAACGTGTTGTTCTGCTCTAACTCTACTTATTCTAAATTATTAGGTTAGCAATAGGGTCTGTGAGTCTATATTTTTGTGACGCTATGCTGCTGTAATTTGTCTATTTGTATGTCTGTCAGTGTTTTGCAAAAGAATATTATATTGGGTGTATAAATTAAAAATGGTGAATGTCATTTATTTTTGATCAATGACTCACAACGCAATGGTGTAAACAACCAAGTTTTTTTCCTTAAATTATTTCGAATTCTGTGACAATCAATCATCATTTGTGGCAAGTTTTGTTTTACTTTGGTTGGTTGGTTTGGCTGGTAGCCTCACAACAGAAGTTTACGTTTGTGCCATCTAATATCAGCTAATGAAAAGAAAAAGGAAAATAACCACTAGCCTTTATCCAACCAGCGAAGTTCAGAAGCCTCACAATCGAAGAATTATATTTGCCATGTCGAACTCAGGCAATGTCACATTTAGCTTCAATCTAGTATTAGCTAATGAAGAGAAAAGATTAATAATTCGCTCGCTTATATAACGGTATTCAGAAACTGCACCATTCTACTTCGGATCAACCACACTGTTAAGAGCCGCAAAGTTTGAATTCCCAGTATACTAAGCTAAGCCTGCTACTGCACAGAGCAGGGAATTCAAACAGAAGATGAGCCACCGATTCCTCACTATAATCCACTCAACAGCTTCTACATATTATGTTGCTGCCTATGCAAAATTGATGGTCAGTGCTAATTACCACAACCAGGAAAATATTTTCTCTAGAAAATCTCATTATGGTTATAGGGTGGTCATGTATTGCTCAAAATGCAGCACGTAAAGTCTACATTTTGGCGCTCTCGGAATGGACAGCCTCAAAACCGCCTGATCTCTCTCATTGGCTCTTGCATATTGAAGGTGACATGAAGCAGACCCTTTCTGAGATAGCATGTCGGTCACGTCGTTGGCTTTAATACCACAATGTCCAGGAATACAAGGCAGAGTTACACGACTGCTTATGCGTTTTAGGATATAGTTGCACATCTCGTAAAGCCTTTTGGGTTATTCAGTTTGAAAAAAAATGAATAAATTGAATATACTTCATCGATTGTATGAGTGTGTGAGGAACTTTTTTTTGTTGTTCAGAAGTCATTAGGTCAGTTGAAAAATTCGACGATTGAAAATTGACGAGATTATTCCATTAAGATTGTTTTCAAACTCTAGAGGAATTTGTAGTATTATTAGAAGCACTCCTGCAGTAATTTCGAAATGTATGCAAGGAACAGAATTCATTCAACAATTTACTAACGCTCATGCGTATGAATTCCTTAGTTGCTGCTCTAATGGTAACCTGCTAGCACAGCTCTCTGTCAAATGAAATAGCGAGAGCATAGATATAACTTTAGATATCCCTAAGTCTTGTGATAGAGTTTGACACGAGGCACTTTTATTACAACCTAATGCTTTTCTTGATGAGATGCGCAATTGGAGGGGTTATAGAATCTCATCTAACGAGTTCAGTATTAATACAGGGGTAACGGAAGGCTCTCTTCCTTAAACACTTTTATTTCCAATATTTCTAAACGACTTTTTTGTTCTTATTTCCAATGCACTTTCGCAGATGACAGCAAAATTTTTTCATTCATATTCCTTTACTTGTACACCGAACCTTTTGGAAATTCTGGATAAAGACACAATTGCAAGTGGCCTGCTGAAAATGCCTGAGACGATTTTATTAATTCAATGTTATCTTCTAACACAAAGACGTGGTGGTGACGAGAAGCGCGCATATGCTTTTAATAATGAAAGCATACTGATAACATTTTTCGAGTGACGAAGACACTTTTAAAACGCTGCACAAAATACTTCACTCCATTTAAAATAGAACTCTCACATGTGAACCTTCATAGTATATTTTGAGCCTTTTCGCCTGAGTATAGAAGAGAAAGGTAGTTATTAGTGAAGGTACGGTGTACAACTATGTCGAGCTATTAAATTAATGGGGCATGTGTATCGTTGTCCTATCAACAGTATAAAGAAATGTGTTCTGATGAAATAAGAGAACTGACTCCATTCCTAATAACCACAACAATTGTATTTCCCGTAAAGAATGCCCATCTGATTGATTCTCTCTTTGTGAAAAATCTTTCAGCCTAAGATTTATCTGTCACTTAAGATGTGAATAAATTCCAAATTCCTTATTCACGAAAACTACGCCTTTTTTTCTTCCAACAATCTGTTCTCTTTACTCTGGCACAATGCAATTCATACGTAGTAATGATCCATTGAGTGCTACAGTTAAGAAAAAGCCCGATGTTTAAAAGCCAAAAATATTAAAGTATTAATTACAACAATATGAACCCCCGGCCAACCAGCCGAATTACCGCTTAGGCTGAATATCAATTAAGCCAGGGTGATGCTTTGTATTTGATAGAACGATAGAACTACGTGTAGGAGGAACACTGTGAGCTGTTGACATCGAACCAGAATATTTTAGGGAATCTGTACTAAGCTAAGTTGATTCGTTTAAAAGGAGCATAGGCCGAAAAACACCCAGAATATGCAAGCAGATACAAATATATTACTCACGCTGCTATAAGAAGCCTAGGATCTCAACGATTGAGTGCCATTCTTCTATGTTTGCTGCAGATAGCTTCAGTTTGTTTATCGCTTGGTTTATTTTCGATTCTTCTACTACCGCTCTGCCAGCTGTCTTGGAAATTTCAATCAATTGAAATCCAGGTTATATCGGATTATGATATACTTAGCGCATGCACTATCCATCTTCGTATTTCTGTTACAATTGGAGTTTGTCTCAAGAGTTTAGCATTGTTGATGGTGGATGGCCGGAAAATTCTTTAAATTCGTCGAAGGCGTTGTGTAACTAAAAACACGGATTATTCTAAAGCCACAACGAGCTAGTTTACACGGTTTGCATTCTTACAAAGCAACTGATTACACACAGCTGTTTAGTGTTGTTAAGGCGTTAGTTACGCTAGAAGTTCCCCACTGGATGTGCACAGTTGGCCTCTTTGTTGTAATCATGCTTCCCAGATAGCAAAAAGATTGGGCTTTTTCGATCCGTTGTTGTTGCAGTGTGAAACTATACGTATTTACCGTGTTAACTCTCATATGTTAACCTTCTCGGTTTTGGGACCACATAGTTCCCGCTCCGAATTTAAACAGATATAATTCCGTATTTCATCATTACAACTCTAATCTACAGGTTGCAGGAGCTATTTGGAATATAGTGGCTGACAAGTCTTGCCGTAATCAAGTATCACGACGGATGTAAAACGCTCTTCACTTTAGAACAGGGTATTCGTAATTGACTTAATTTGTGTTTGGCCTCAAAAAAATGCATTTCTCTTGGCACGGAAGCAATATGTTTCCAGAAAAAGATTAAGATGTCACAGCTAACGATAGAAAATACTTTTTTCTCCAAATTTCTATTTTATACACCCAATACTTGTGTGCAGTAAAATAGAAAAGTGTATTTGAAATGCGGATGTTGGTTTTTGCTACATTTCCAAAAAATAAGAAAAATTGTCTAAAAAATATTTACTTACACAAACTTCCGGTTTAGTAACTCTACACTCACTTTACACTTTCTTTACGGTAAAGCTTACACGTACTGTTCTGCATAATTTTTATTTGGCCTTCGCTACATGCTTCTCTTTTTTTTGGCTTTTTTTAACTTTAAATCTTATGTGTCTTTTATTTTATATTTTTCGTTTTGTCTTGCATTTCCTTAAGGTATAAATAACACATCTAAGCCTGGTCTTTGGGGCGGAACTGTTTCAACATTAGAATTTAAAGTAAACATAACACAGGAAATGAATGGCATAGTTTACACATGTCAAAGTGCCAACGAAGCACTACAACGCAGTGTGCATGAAGCCATAAGCCTGGATGTTCTCTGTAAGTTTAACACTGACGCCAATGAATTTCAAAGACAACCAACCAACCTTTTGCTACAATTTAATGCATATTTTTCTGTTTCTCACACGTTCAGATCGTCCAAAATTTGTGCCGCCACCCTCTTCGACGGCAGTAGGTGTAGAGGGTGAGTCTTTGCTAGTCGCTCTACAAGCCAATGCCAATCCCATGTCAATTACTTATACTTGGTCGAAAGATGGTCAGCCTCTGCCAGCTGCTATTAATGGGGCAGAGCCACGCATCTATGCTGAAGGTTCTAAACTTAATTTTACAAAATTGCTGCGCAACGATGCCGGTGTTTATGTGTGTGAAGCACGCAATTCTCAGGGCACGGCACGGATTAATGTCAGTGTGGTAGTGGAATGTAAGTAGGAACTGAATGCGTAAGGAAATTCTTTTTAATTCTTTTTTTAATTTTGTAGATGGCACCACTATAAAATCGGTTTCAGAAAATGTCATAGTCAATCCCGGTGAAGATGCAATGTTATCGTGCACGGTAGAAGGCAAGCCTTTGACAGAGGATCATGTCAAATGGGAACGGCTAGGCTATGATATGACCATAAAAACCTCCTCAACTTTTGCCAATGGCACTTCATATCTGCACATTAAAGATGCCCAACGTGAAGATGTGGGTAATTTTCGTTGCATTGCCGATAATCGTGTGGCCAATCCCACGAGTCGTGATGTGTTGCTTATAGTGAAGTGTAAGTTAAGCCAAAAATATTTGAATGACCACTGATATATAGCTTTTTTTATACAGTCGCTCCCGAAATTGATAAATCACCCACACTCTTAAGAGCTGCCAGTGGTACTGGTGAGCGCGGCCGTTTGCCTTGTCGTGCTCAGGCCTCACCGAAACCTAAGTTTATATGGCGCCAAGAGGGTAAAGATTTGCCAGTTAATCGTTCTTACAAATATGAGGTGGAAGAAAAGAAAATCGATTCCCTGACTTATGAGTCCATATTGATAGTGGAAAAAGTAGCTCCTGCCGACTATGGTGCCTATGAGTGTGTGGCTAAGAATGAATTGGGTCAAGCCATAGAAACTGTACGCCTAGACATAACCTCACAACCTGATACACCTTTGAGTTTAAATATCTTAAATGTAACACATGATTCAGTGACGGTGGCCTGGACGCCTGGCTTCGATGGTGGTCTTAAGGCCTCATATAGAGTACGTTTTAGGTAAGTAAACTAAAATCCATTTAATTTTCCCAAAACAAAAAACATATTTTCTAATAAATTCATTCCAAGTAATGGTGTTTGGTTTTCCATTTCTTTTTTTTCTCTTTTCGTTTTTCCCCTTGTCTGTAGGGAGGCCAAACATGAACAATACAAATATATCGATGGCCTGCCAAACAGTCATAAACTGACCATAACTGGGTTAAAAATGAATACATTGTACCTATTTTCGGTAATGGCATACAATGATTTAGGAGAAAGCAAATACTTGCCGGATTTGCAAAAAGCCCATACCAAAGGTAAGTTTATATGGTGAGCAACGCGCCAGCCTGTGATATAAGGCCATGATAGTAAAGATAAATTAAAAAACCCTAAAAAAAGAATCCAAGTCAAAACTCAATTAGCTAAAACAGTTATGACACACACACACTCTAACACATATTATATGGGTGTGTGTGTGTGTCCTGCCGGTTCAATGTAGAGTATAAAAGCATAAAAGTGCACAAATTAGCCAGGAGGAGAGCAAACATACTTACAACGATGATAAAACGAAAAAATGATAATAAAAGGCTTTGATTTATTGGTCGCGTCATCTGCACTTTATGGTCGGTCTGTCCTATTTTAAAAAGGTATCAACGCCCACTCTCTAATTCAACAAAGTTACTATAGCTGTGGCTGTAGATGCAGCATTGGCGACATTAAAGATTTGGCTGCAACAAAACGTAGTACATTGTCATTGCCAGTACAGGGTCTTTCAATTAGAGGTTTCATTTTGATATGCAAAAAAAAAGTAGTGTGTTTAAGCGAACCATATTCTTTTCGCGTCATACCCTGAGACCTTGAAAACTGCTCAATTTTCGGCAAGAAAGGTGATTTGATGGAGCGGCATAAAGCAAAGTCGATATTCATGGATCTCGCTATTGATATTCTTGGCTGCAGGATATACGTGTGGAAAGAATAGATTTTCGATTAAGGAGGAATTAAATCGAGCAAGAACATGTCTAAACGTGGTGCTCTACGGAGCAAGTGACGGTGATTCGTCTTTAAAACTAGAGATGATCAAAGCACTGCGGAAAGCCATGGCTCAGGCGACTTATACAGGTCCGTTAGGAAGACCATCAAAGGCCCTACCACATCCTAAAGACCCCTTAGAGGGGCAAATGGTAAACTTGCCATGAATGTTTAGGTTTGGGATTTTCATTATGATAATTTTTTTTCTCCATGACTCCTCTAGAGAGCATATTGTCTTTCCAGAAAGCATCAATCAAGTTGATTTTTAAGCTAAGTAGGTGTTTGATCTACAGTAGCTCGCCTCCATATGATTATGTATAGTGGTTAAGATCCTTGCTGAGTGGACCACCATTACCAAATGACCCTTACTTAGCATTGTAATTTTTTCCAGTAGGTAGCGTTTTTTCCTGAGCATTCGTATGATGTTTTATTGTTTGTTTCAGGAAAGCTGAAGGGTCAGTGGGGCTTCTCTCTTTATTAAACTCTCGAAACCACAATTTAATTTTATTTTCCCAATGTCTTCTGATGGGATTCGAGCCCCCGTCGTTTTGTTGTATGCCTGCGCTCTAACCATTACACCATACCATTCCTTTATGGTAATTTGTTGTTGGTTAACCTGTAATGACGTGTTCTAGTGGTCAGAATGCCCGAATACAACACAAGCGGCCCACGTTTGAATTCACAGCAGAGGATTTGACACAAAAATTTTAATTGGTTTTCGAATGTTTAATAAGAGAGAAATTTACTGAAAAATCCATCCGAAGGAAGCTCCTGACACTATCGTAACTCTGGCGACGATGGCAAACACCTCACGAATGATCAAGAGAAAACGCCATCTGCAGCAAAAATATGGCAGTGCTAACTAAGGATTATCATCACCACTACACAATTACCGGCGACCAGTCCGGGCTATTATGGGTCCGAAATTGGAGGCAGCACGTGGGTGCGTTCCCTTCACTCACGTGCTACGAAGCCTGATCACTTCTGGTGCCACGGGAGTCAAGAGCTCCAGGGATTCCTATCTCTGCCCGACTGTTTGGGTAGGCCCCCTTGTGAGAGCTTCGTGTTGACTGTGGCTTAGATATAAAACAGGCAGAGCATGAGGTCTGGTGTGATGTTGCAACTTCCCAACCGAGTGCTGTGACTCATTTCACGGCAGGAGTTTAGATGGTCCACAACACTTCACCAAGGTGTGAAGGTATGTGACCTAACAACGCGCCTTTGGAAATGGTACTCACTCGTGGTTTTCATTTGTGTTTATTATGGGTGTGGCGTTGGTGGACACATGGTATTCACCCATGCCTTAAGCACCGTGGGCTATGACAGCACGGTGAGGCTCACGTGCACCTATAACATCACAACTATACAATCACATGGAGTGAAGCTACATTAGACTAATTATCTACTTGTGTGGCCACTACATCAATTGATTGATGAAAGTGAAACAAAGTAATGCATGCTTAATGGAAATCTCAATGCTGCGTAACCAAAACAAGGTCAATCCCTAGGGTATGAATACACTTACGTATCGCACTATTAGGAACTGAACATCACGGACAATATGTGTAGCCCTGGAGGAGAGCGCGAGTCCCATCAGCAGCTTCAAGAAAATCAAATCTCTACGTGTCTATGGAATATATGCTGAGCTATAAAGTTCTGATCCCTTTATCGGTGCCACAATAATATCCATAATTATTCGATTATTTTTGGAGGACAGCAGTGTGACGACGTTACATGTCGCAATATTGAGATATTACACTGCCATACATAACTAACAAAGTTATCAAGGGAATCTGTGATGGACTTACCCCGCTATTAAAACAGTAGCATACTAGTGGACTTTATTGATAGATTTCATATCATTGCTGAAAAATCTGTGAAATGGATCTGGACTCTGTATCTATGCTTTACAAGACATCGAGAAAACAAACTGAATTGTGTTGTAATATGGAGTGCTGTGGCATGCAAAAAATCTCAATTTTGAAGTCAGTGCTGTATTTGATGCGAATGTAAAATCCACCATTTTCTATGGCTGCGCAGCATACAACGCTGCCCCTGACGATATGAAAAAATTGCAAGTTTTCCGCCGTCTTTGCAAAACCTGGTCAGTTTCTGTTCTATAACGGTGTCTAATCATACGCTTTGGCGAAAAACTAAACAAAAACCAATTTCAATTGAGATAAGTAGGCGTAAATGAACTGTCATAGATTGGAATCTGCAGACGAACAAAAAAGAAGACAAATTGAGGCCGAGTTGAACAGATGCGGCAATTGTTGAAGAAAAGTAAAGGCCTTAGAATATTGTGCAGAGAATCTATTGCGGAATTATACTCCTTTTAGGATCTCGTGGAATTTATTATTACACACAGACTTCTCTTCATATGGCCTTCTCCGTACTACCTTTCGCTATTGCACACCTTCGCTTTATATCACATATAACCTCGTACATCTAAAAATCTGGGGATTCACCGTTTTTCAAGCAAAACCAACATTATACGGCATTTCGATTTATGGCTTACATTTCCAGATCCTAGTTGGGCCGTATAAAGGCGAATGAAAATAAGTATTTTCGAAATTTTACATCAAAAATTTGCACTTTTTTAAAATCTAAAATTGCTAAATTACAAGGTCTGTGTTGCAAATAGTGTTCTCCTCTTCGAGAAATCACAAGGCATGACATCTTTTTACGTCTTATTGAACACCCTGTACAATTTACATTCAACGGCACAACGACAACCAATAAAGCGGTTAACTGAAGAGAAAAAAAAACGCTGAAATGAAAACCATTTGACTTCATTTAATAAAATTTTTGCTATTATGGTACACATACAACTAAACCTACATTCATACATATGTACATATGCCAGCCAGCTCGCCTAGCATATCCTTATCTACTATTTTAATACAAAATTGTTTAGTATGCTCATAAAATTGCATTTCCTCTCTTTCTTTTTTTTTCTCTTATATTCTCTCCCTCTCTCTTTTTGTTGGGTTTTCTTTTCTATTATTTTTCTCGTTTAAAAATTTATTTTTGTTGTTATTGTCGCTGCATTCATTTTGCTCTACTGTGGTACTCTGGATTTGTTGTTGTTCTTTTTTGTTCTCATACATTTTTATTAATTATGTGCGAGACACAGAAGCACCACCACCATCACAACCAGCATCCTCGTTAGGTGGACCACCTACAACGAGTGCTACTCCATTGGGTGGCACTTCTGGTCTTCTACTGTTGGTTGGTGTAGCATCTGGCATAACAATAGTGGCACTAAATATTCTCATCATTGGTTGCTGTCTGCACAAACGTAATCAAAAGCGTCTCAAACGAGGTACTGTATCATAGTTTATTGTTATTGTTGTTACTTTTATATCACTGCACTATGCATTATTATTATATTCTTTCCATTATTATTAGTTGTACTTTTTATAATAGCACTACTAAATACACATACATATACATACAAACACACATAAGTATAAATTTTATATGCCTTTTATAAGTAAGTTCTTACAACTAAAACATAAGTTATAATGCAGTTTCTTATATATTTAAAGTGATTATTTTTTGCCTATAAATACTTGTAACTTTTAATTAAATTTATACATTAAATGGAGGTTCAAATATTATATTTCGTGTTGAAACCTAATAATTTGTGAAATTTTATTAAATATTATGATACATTTTTTTTAAATTATGCAGAAATTGATTAATTAGGCAGCTACGAAACAAGTTTTATCTATTGACGTATTTATACGTAGTAGCTAGTGTGCTCGCATACAACACAAGTAGCCCAGCTTCGAGCCACCGGCAGAGTACGTGAAAAAAATTTAATTACAGTTATAGAGTTTTAAATTAAGAAACTTATTTATTGAAACTTGTTATTCCCCCAATTACTGCGAGAAAATGGCAATGCTAAGCAAGAATATCCACCACTTAGCAAGGATATTCACCACTACACATAGACGGATATTTATTTAACCAGAAACCAACTGAATAACGAAACTGCAACAAAACAATCGAAGCTTTGTAGAAAACCATATGCTCGCAAGAGAAGTGATGAAAAAATTGATTTATATTTCAATTAACTTTATATCTTATCATTTTCTGACAAGTTTATTTTTGTTGTTCATTAGTCGTGACATAGAGATGCTTCATTCACTAGATCCAATTTTTACATACTTTTTTTTAGCATTTCGGTCGGTACGTTACCGATGGCAGTTGTAAAGCTGTCTTATACAAGAGAAACTTCACGTATCCAAGAGAAAATTGTCTAGTAGATTGAAATCGCGTGATTTTGGTGGTCAATGGACGTAAGATTAATTGTTCACCAAACTCGCCTTTCAACCGCATATCAACCAAGTCCAATTATGTAATTTTGGCAAATAAAATGTCGGTAATCATTTCAGTACCTTGTTTGTTTGACTGTTAAATTGCGATGTTCATATTTCTTAAGAAAGTATGACACATTAATGCCGCCGTATCACAAACAGAGCATTTTTCCATGTGGATTGGAAGCTCTTGAACTGCACCAAATTCGTAAATTCTCTTTGTTGACGTAGCCATTGTCACTAAAGATAGTTCTTCCATAGAAAAATGAATTTGCATCCAACTTTCCTAAGGCCTAGTTACCAACGAAGTTGTGGTACGTCACTTCGCTTCACTTATTGCAGCAGCTGTATTTGGTATGGTTTCATACCACGGGCCTTATGTAAAACCTTGCAGGTGGTCGAATGACACAAGTCCAATTGTTGGCAACTATGACTCATTGACATATTCAGTACGCACTCTTCGCATACGGGATTAATGTTTAATGAAGTGATGCTGGTGCGAAATTTGGTCACAACAGGCAGAACAGCCTGTTCGATGGAATAATTTTAACTTCATTTGCGAATTTAATTTCTCATATAGCACGCATTTAAATAAAAAAATTCAATGATGATTCGAAAGCGTTGTTCGTTTGTTAGTCTATTCATGGTGAAATTCAATGCACAATTTTTTGTTTATATGCAATGTTATCGAACTTACCAGAAGACTTTACTTATGGAATATCAAAGTATCAAGAAAACTGCAAACAGTGACAGTGCAGTCGTCATACAACAGTGTAAGAAAAAGTTATATTTGAAAAAAAGGGGCGCTTAAGTCCAAGATTTCATAAATGACAGCAATTGAGATTGTCTTGCATACTACGATAACACATGGACTGAAAAGTTACGGGTCTAACAAATAAAACACTTTTTTTGGTAATCAATGCATTCATTTCAGCCCTGCTCTGATATTTCAGTACCACTTTTGTGCAATGATTTAACTTTTGTCTCAAGAAAGGCTTCAGTTTCAGCAATCACCACTTCATTCGTGCAAAATTTCTTACCGGCGAGCATTTTTTGAGGTCTGTGAACAGCCAGTAGTCGCTGGGAGCCAAATATGGCAATTATGGTGGATGTGAGAGCAATTCATGTACTTTTGGCAGAACCTCAGAATCAACAACGCGATCTTGTGTTTGGTCAACAGTAAGCAAACGTGGCACCCACTTTAAACAAAGCTTTCTTATAGTCAAATGGTCATGCAATTTATGTTAATAGTTAATAATTCTTTGTCAATGGAAATATGTATATGCGCATTGATCTTTGAACGTGCAAGTGCAAGGTTCAAAAAATAAATTAGTAGTTCTTTTAGGTGTCTAATCAGAGAAATAACAATTAGAGTTAAAATAAATTATTTTTGTTTTTATTAAGTAAGTTTTTTTTTAAGTGTACATTGACTGAGCTCGAACAGAAGGAAATCAAAATTTTGTTTGAAACCGGCTCAAGTAAATATCAACGAGAATAAGAAGACATGGAAATAATGTATAAAATTATATGAAAAATCCAAATAACTATGGAATCCAACTGTTGACAATAGGTCCAAAAGGGAAATCAAAAGCCTAGCTGCTATTAAAAACTTGAGTGCAGGACAGATAAAGCACCAATTGGGACTTAATGTAACAAAAAGTAGAGTTAAGCAAATATTAAGTACTAGTCAACGTCTTCAATATCGAGAACGATTGCCCAAACCGAAGCTGCTGGAGAAGTACAAAATTGCCAGAATGCAATTCACAGAAACGTATAAATTTTGGGATTATGAGTGGCAATCACTTATTTTTTCAGATGAAAAAAAATTTAATTTGGATGGCCCTGACGGTTGTCCAAAGAGTTGGCAAGACTTAAGGCTTCTTCATCAAACTCTTGGTGCAGGATCGCTGATGTTGCCCACAACAAGGGCTGCATTTGGATATCGCGGAAAGAGCAATATTTGCTTTATTTCTAACAAAATGAATGCTGAACTTTATGTAGAGCTTCTTCATTCCGAGCTTATGGAATTTGCAGGGGAAAAATATGGTAATAACTGGATATTTCAGCATGATAACGCTCTCACACATATTTCCAGATATACAAGACAATTGTTTGTTTTCCCCGTTTTGAAGTGACCTGCAGTCAGTCCGGATCTAAATCCTATTGAAATTCTATGGATTTTGATGTGATAATATAAACAAGTTTATAAGAATGTGAGGCAATTTGACAGTTTAAAATCACTTAAAACAGCCATTAAAGAAGAATGGGCCAAATTGGATTAAGATATTCGCCATTGACTCGTTGATTCATGATTCGTGGTCATACTAAATATTAGTTTATATTTTTAAATATGTTTTTAACCTATTTTATTGAAATAGATATGAAATAAAATCAAATTTTAATTTGCCCATATAAATATTTCCACTGACAAAGAATTATTAACTATTAACACATATTGATAACGGTACTAAAAAACAAATTCAAAAAAAAATAATAATTTACAAAATATAGTGGGCGGAATCTGTTAACATTTTTGTATACTTCAATTTTACCATTAGTTGCTTTATTAAAATATAGAGAATAGAAACCTGAAAAAAAGCATATGAACAGATAGTTATTTCGCTCACTGTATAAAACCAATACGTTCTTTTGATATATTTACGATGTCGGCTAACTCTCTCAACTTCACTTTTTGATCATTTGGACGTACACTGAATTCTGCATCATAGGTGTCTCTACAACCACGTCTGAAGTCAGCAAACCAACTTTTTATTGTCGTTTCTGATAGAGCGAAGTACCCATAACACTTTTCAAACTTGAACATTATTTTTTCCCATCAAAAAGCAGTGTAGAGTTAAAACACGAAATTGTTTTTTATCCATTGTTTTTAAAATAATAAAAGTAGTGGCATTCTTAACACAATAACCCACAAGTCAATTAATCACCCCTATTCTGCGTTTCGATTACGTCTCCGCATTCAGTTACGTTTCGATCGAAAATTGGTATTCCAAAAGAAAATCGAATCGAAAGAAAAAGAAGAAGAAAATAGTGTTCTCAAAAGCAAAAGATCGTATGAAATGGAAACAGAAAAATAAGCAAATTTTAATAAAAAGTAGGGCATGAACTAAGGGGTTCAATAAGAAACCACAACATTGTTGTTTTGCTTTATCCTTTTCATGCAAGTGGACAAGCGTACATTAATATTTTTACTAAATTTTTGTTACAGTTCGTATATTTTCATTTCGTGTTTAATAAAAATAAATAATATAATATGTTTTATTTGGTTATAAAAAATTTTTTTCAACTAAAAAACAAGGATTAAAAAATCTCCGTCACAACTTTAACAACTTATAAAAACGTAATTGCGATGGTAACGCAGAATACGTACACTCGAAGAAAACTGAACGGAATCGAAACTTAGAATACCAAATTTGCCAAACGGAGAAAATTTCGATTCGAATCGAAAGTCAGAATAGGGGTGAATATTTTAATTGTAGAAGAAGTGTATGCAATAAAACTAACGACATCAATGTGTTCGGCACGGGACTTTTTAGCCCATGTGTTATGTCAGCATCCATGCTAAACGATTGTATTCAAATTTTTGTTATTTAAAGCTTGGCTTTCTTTTCACCACACAAAAAGCCGACCATCGAATAAATTAAATTTTGATTCATCACAGTAATTTTCACCTCTATCACTTGGGCAAACGTCCCCTCTTTTCACAAAATTTTTAACCACATTTTTCAACAAAATCATCTTTAGTGATGAGGCCCATTTTCAATTAAGCGGTTATGTAAACAAAGAAAATTGTCGCATAAGGGGTTCACAAAATTTAGAAAGAGTCCTCGAATAATTTTTACATCCAAAGAAAGTGACCATATGGCGCCACCATTGGCTAATTTTGACATCAGTGAGCTTCGGTTTCAGCAGGACGGCGGCACAAGCCGCACAGCCAGCCAAACAATTCTGTTATTGCCCAACCTTCACTTATATCTTCAATGTCATATTTTTATTGTTGTAAAGGGTCCGTCATCAAACATTTTTTTTCAACTAGTGCTTATTTCGTGAATGGTAACACTTAGCTCATGCCTGATTTGACAGATAATTAGTTTTATCCTTCCGCTGAACGAATATGGTTGTGTATATACTAAACTTCGCTTCGATAAGTGGGCCTGCGATCGACTTACAGAAGATGCCGATTTTGACAAAAAAAAAAAAAATCATCTTTTCAGATGAAATTCATTTTAATCTTGGCGGGTATGTAAACAAGCAAAATTGTCGCATTTATGGCACAGAAAACCCGCACGCATACACCCAAGACTGTTTGGTACGGATTTTGGTCCAGAGGCATAATTGGGCCATTTTTCTTCGAAACTGAGCAAGGAGTGGCCGTTACAATCAATGGCGATCGTTATCGGGCCATGTTGAACGAATTTTTGTTCACAAGAATTGAAGAGGAGGATATTAGCAACATTTGGTTTCAACAGGACGGTGCTACGTACCACACAACCGAGGCTACACTCGATGTTTTGCGCCCTGTTTTTAAAGATCGCATTATCAGCCGCAGAGCTGATGTCGTTTGGCCACCCGGAACTGCGATTTGACACCGTTGGACTATTATTTGTGGGGTGCCGTCAAAGATAAGTGTTACGCCAACAAGCCAGAGACAATTGACGCTTTAAAGGACAATATTCGTGAAGCCATTGGTGAAATATAGCTGCACACAATCGATAATGTGCTTAAAAATTGGACCGATCGTGTAGGCTACTGCATGGCCAGCCGAGGCAGCCATTTGAATGAAATTATTTTCCATTATTAACCGGAAGGATTGTACTTTAAAACAAACAAAAAATAAATTTGAGAAAATATTCAGTAGTTTGTTTTATAGCATTTTCAAAAAAAAAAAAAAAAATAATTATTTGGCGGACTCTTTATCAATTTAGATCAGGGACATTGTCTAGGTTTTTAAATTTAGTCCACTCGGCTTGCTACTCTGGTTTTTGTGCACTTGTGTTTCTATTTATTACATAATTTTTTTTTTATACTTTTAATCAACTCTTTTCGGAATTTTTTTATTTCTTTTATCATTTATTTTTAATTTTGTTTTCTTTTTCTATGTTTTTATTGAATTTTTGTTCAACTTGTGTTCGTATATTTTACCTACGCGGATGATAACTTTACCGATGCTTAATATGATTGTGCAGAGGGTCTGGAATTGCTTCCAGCTGAATTGACTGAAAGTTCAAATATGCCAAATCTTGTTGTTATTGGCATTTCATTGGCAGCTTTTGGTTTTCTTGTGGTTAATGCCGCTTTAGTGGCCTGGTTTTTTGTACATCAAAGGCGTAGAAAAGGTTTGTGTTGAATTTAATTTCTTTTTCTTATTTTTATTACTTAATTATAATAATTTTTTATTTAATTTATTTATGATTACTTGCATTTTACAAGTTTAGATATTTATTAGGAATTATTTTTTAAAATTTTATTTTAACCCCCTCTAACAAAAGTTCAATTTACACTCAAAGCGTAGTTTTTAAAAAATGTTGTACTCATACTCGTACTCAATATTGTACTCATATTGTATTCATACATTGTACTCATGGCGTATAAACGAAGTAAAAATACCAATGTTTTTTATTAAAACAGAATAGATTTATTGTATATATTTTTTGATTATATTTAATTTATTTTAAAGTTTTTCAAGGAGATAATATATTTACATTATCTTCTGCAGGATTTTTTCATTATTTTCTCCATTTTATATATTTTAGACGTACTTTTTAATGCTCCACCTTAATTCTAGAAACCTCAGAAATTGTTTAGTCTATTTTCTTAAGCTGTAAGCCCTGATTCTTAATCTATTGGACAGCTCAAGCCTCTTCACATATATTATTTTACAATTATATAGGGGATAACACCTACTCATGCATTGCATTGTGCTGGTACTAGGAAAATATATTGTGGGAAGCGGGATAGATAGAGTAGTGTTGGTGGACGTTCGATTTAAATTTGCTCATGTCGTAAGTGATAGGAAAAACTTGCGCAGGAAGATTGTTCCACAAACGAATAGTGCGACCAAAGAACGAATTCTCCCTATAATGCGTTGTGCGATTTACTGGACAATCAACTACAAGGGATACGAGTACTACGTAAAAATATATGATTACTAGGAATTAGTTCCTTAATTTCGTCAGAACACATTCCGTTATAGTACCGATAGAACAATGAAAACACGCCACATTGCGACGATGCTCTAAGGAATCGATAGCATTGGCTATTCTACCCTCGCCCTCTCCTGTACACGGTCGAGAAGCTCCAAAATAGACTTTGAAGCACCGGCCCATACATGAGAGTTGTATTCCAATTTGGGTCGGATGTAGGTCTTGTAAATATTAAGCAGATCAAATGGAGTGAAGTAATTCTTACACCGTCTTAAGAAGCCGAGACACTTGAATATTTCTTTCGACACTCGAAATATTTGCTCGTTCCAACGAACGTCATAATGAATTCTCATGCCTAGAACATCAAGAGCATCTGATTCCTCAATATCTACATTATCCATAGATACAAATGACAACACACCACCGCGTCTGTATGTCAGAAAGCAACATTGGGTCTTGCCTGCATTAAAGTCGACCCTGTTAGCGTGACCCCACTCAGAGATTTCGACAGGTCATTTGTAAGTGTGTCGTTCATATTCCGTCTTTTAGCCCCAATCTCCAAAAGGCTTGGTCTACGATCAAAAGAATATGAATGACAAATGTTGCTGTCATCTAGAAATGAGTAGATAGGATTAGAAGTGAGAAAAAGAAAGTCATTAAGAAATATTATAAATAGAATTGGAAAAAGAACAGAGCCTTACGGTACCCCTGAATTTATCCTGAACCCGTCGGATGAAATCCCGTCTATAACCACTCTTATAGTGCGATTTCGGAGAAATTCGATATGAATCGAGAAAAGGGACTACCGACACCAGTGGCAATAAGTTCGGATATGAGAGCCTCGTGCCAGACTCTGTCAAACGCCTTAGAAATATCCAGGGCCACATCCTTACTCTCACAAAATCCATGAATGGAGCTGTTGCACCCTTCAGAGAGTAACGCCAGCAGATCACCAGTAGAGCGACCTTTACGGAAACCATATTGGCAATCGCTCAGCAAATTGTTGGACTCTAAATATTTCACAAGGTGATGATTACTCATACTCTCCATAACTTTGGAAAGTTCCGAACAAACTGCAATTGGGCGGTAGTTTTCAGGGTTACTAACCTCACCCTTTTTAGGGATTGGCGTTACATTGGCAATCTTCCAGCAAGATAATAAATTACCCGCACGATAAGACATACTGAAAAGAATAGCTAATTGACGCACAAGCTTCAGGACCAGGGCTGGAATGCCATCCGGCCCGACTTATTAACGTCGAGATTTACAAGAACCTTTTAACTGCACGGGCTCGAAAGAATATACTATGCGTAGTCGCCGATACTCTTACAAGTTCGGGCAGTGGTTGAACGCTCTCCGGTAAGTCCGAATTACCTGCAAACATTTCAGCCAGTAGATTTGTATTATCAACCGGGTTAGTAAATGTTTGGTCATCAGAAATGTTCGCTTCATCAACATGAGTCTTTATCAATAATTATATTAGATTTGTGCTCCAGCATCAGATTCATCCTAATCAAACTCAATAATTTGTTGCATTCCTCTTGCTGCTAAATCTTTTTATCGTTTCAAATTGTCTAATTGTTCAAAAAAATAAGTGAAGACCGAAAAAGAGTGCAAAAGTAACAAATATTGCAATAAAAACTATTAAAGGAAGTAACCTATTTATGCAATATGGTGTATATACAACAGATAAATTATAGTCCCAGAATATAGTCTGATTAAAAAGTTTACAATTTTTTTGTTATATTTTACTTGTTTATAAACTTTTTTAACTGGAACAAATATTCACTGAATTATCTTCAGTTTTTCTAAAAAAGTTAGGCAGTTATTTTTTCACAAAATAAATATCAAAAAAATCATCAGACTTGACCAAAGGAAAATTATCGTAAAAAATATAAACATTTTTTTGCGTCAGCGATAGAGCTGTAAAACTATCGATAATCGGCCATCTCTACTATAGGATTCTTTTAAGTGCTACTTGTGGCAACAATAATATAAAATTTAATTGTATGGTTAATAATAATAACAAATATACAGTGTTGAAAGAAATAATAGGGACACTTTATTTTCTCCAGTATGTCATAAAATATTATGTATTGAAGTTTTTTATGGAAGAGTAATCCTTATATATAGCGAAAATTGGTTAGACCATGAATAAATCCAAAATTAAAGTAAAGGGTCCGCCATCTAACGTTTTTTTTCAACTAGTGCTTATTTCGTGAATGGTAACACTCAGCTCATGTCTGATTTGACAGATAATTGGTTTTATCCTTCCGCTGAACGATTATGGTTGTGTATACGCTTGAACAACGCTGGGAAATATTGCGACGTTACTTTGAAAATTTTGCCAAAAAGGAGTTCGTATTTTAACTCTCTTCGTATGTGAAACAACCTTCCCGCGATAGTCGTTTTTACCACCTGCGATATGAGTTAATTTACATTGAAGGTCCATAAACACTTTTTCTTCTTTCCTTCACGCAACCCATTTTCTAAATAGTACCAGCACAATGCACGAGAAGGGGTAATCCCCTAAGTACTGGCCTCAGGTCAAAAAAAAAAAAATAAATGATATGATTACTTTGAGGAGTGTATGGCGAAGTTTAGGTGCGATTTGAAGGAGTTTTGACATTGTTTTGAAAATGTGTATGAAATATGGATCTAGCACAAAACGTCAGTAAAAGCGAAATAATGTTTATTAGGATGATTTGACGGCCAACAAGGTTCTCACAGCGTAACTACCTTCGATTAAAAGAATTAAACTGTTACTGGCTAAAATACATACATATGTAGTTCAGAACTTGAGCTAGAACGACATAATCTGCCTAAGAAAAACAGGCTGTTCAAAATAGGGTACGCATTGGTGCAAACGTGTGTGGTCACTGTAGTAAGAACTGGGTTAAGAACTGCTACCCTATCTTGAAAATTTTCCGGACTTAGCCCATTCACGAATATTTTCTGTTTCCAAATTTGAAGAAATAACTACATTGTAAGAGGTTTTTGCTTCAAGTGAAGAGTTTTTTATTTTTTTACTGTCTCGAGAGAACTTATTTTGTGCCGAAATTTTATTGTAAAGGGTCCGCCATCTAACGTTTTTTTTCAACTATCGACTTACGAA
The DNA here is from genome assembly GCA_023159175.1 of Wohlfahrtia magnifica. Taxonomy (NCBI): domain Eukaryota; kingdom Metazoa; phylum Arthropoda; class Insecta; order Diptera; family Sarcophagidae; genus Wohlfahrtia; species Wohlfahrtia magnifica. The sequence goes on along the minus strand of JAKWBJ010000046.1, from coordinate 2,879,737 downwards.
GATGCCGATTTTGCCAAAAAAAACCATCTTTTCAGATAAAGCTCATTTTGACGTTGGCGGGTATGTAAACTTGCAAAATTGTCGCATTTGGGCACATAAAACCCGCACATTGAAAAGCCTATACACTCAAGACGAGTCACTGTTTGGTGCGAATTTTGGTCCAGAGTCATAATTGGGCCATTTTTCTTCGAAAATGAGAAAGGAGTGGCCGTTACAGTCAATGGCGATCGTTATCGGGCCATGTTGAACGAATTTTTTTTTCACAAAAATTTAAGAAGAGGACATTAGCAACACTTGGTTTCAACATGACGGCGCTACGTGCCACACAGCCGAAGCTACACTCGATATTTTGCGCCCTGTTTTTGAAGATCGCATTATCAGCCGCAGAGCTGATGTCGTTTGGCCACCTCGGAGCTGCTATTTGACACCGTTGGACTACTATTTGTGGGGTGCCGTCAAAGATAAGTGTTACGCCAACAATTGACACTTTAAAGGATAATATTCATGAAGCCATTGGTGAAATACAGCTGCACACAATCGAAGATATGCTTAAAAATTGGACCGATCGTGTAGGCTACTGCATGATCAGCCGAGGCAGCCATTTGAATGAAATTATTTTCCATTATTAACCGGAAGGATTGTACTTTCAAATAAAAAAAGAAATTTGAGAAAATATTCAACAGTTTTTTTTAGCATTTTCAAAAAAAAAAAAAAATTATTTGGCGGACCCTTTACTTAATGCAATCAAATGAAAGAAATCTGCAGAGACTATGGGAAGAAAGCGTTGAACAACTATCAGTCTTCACAAACTTTTAATTCGTACTTAAAAGATTAATCCCTATAAGTCATCAAAAAGCTTCAAAAATGAACTTATTCTCCTGTTTTAAGTCGCACAATAAGAAAAAAAAAAAAAAAACTTATGGAAGCTAGACTTGGGTAAGAGTCCTCGAAATGTATTATTTCTCAACAACTTTTGCACTGTTATAGTTAGAATAACATACTATGGTCTGACGAAATGAAGATGAATTTGTTTGGGTCAAATGTAAAATCATATGTACGGACATATTTTAGTTACAGTTCATACTTTTGCTTTATTTGAATTTAATAAATAGACATTTAAGAAACTGTTAAACTGTGTCCCTATATAACTATAAAAGTTTGCAGATGGTAAACGACCTGCGCCAAACAAATTTTTGCAAATGTGACTTTGACTATATTTAGTGGCCTCCGTATTTACTCTTAGAATTAGACGATAGTATTGATAGTGAAAGAAAAAAACTATTGATGGTTAGCTAAAAACAAAACTATCGATACTATCGATAGGTACTATCGATTGTTTTGCAGCTCTAGTCAGCGAAACTAGTAAAAATCTAATCTGAAGGCATAAAATTTCATTCTAAATTACTTCGTTAAAAAACTAAATATTGGTAGATATGAGAAATGTGCTCTCAAATGGTGATGTTGTATATAAACAACAAATGCATGAAAGGGTTAAGCAAAGGGTAGGTAAATGAAGAGAAAGCATTATTTGATCTCATAAATTATAAATTCACTGAAAGTAGTTAATTTGAGTTGCACAGATAGTTATTTTTTATATTTTTTTAAATTCTTCAAAAAATAAAAATAAAATATTAAAAATTTCTTAGTGTTTTATATTACAAAAGTTTGTAAAACTAAATTTCAATTGCCACACTTTATTGTTGAAATCGTAGATTTGCTGTTTTTATTCAAATTTAAAAAAAAAACAAAAATACAAATTTAAACACAAAAGAAATCTTGCGATTTTATGCGATTTTATGAATTTATAAGAAAAAAATCTTTACAACTATGAACTATGCGTGCGTGCAAAATAATATTTTTTTTCATAAACATTTCTTTCAACTCTCTGATCCGGAAATTAAATATTCTTCACAACGATAACAAAAACTAAGTAAATAAATTTTTAAATGAAAAGTATAGAGAAAAGTAGAAAATACAGTAAAATAAAGATTAGCAACAAACACTTATTAAGTACTGGTATAACAAAATAAGTTTTAAAGCAATTGTTTATCCGAACATAAATGTAAATGCAAATATAAGAGTGTAAACATAAGAAAGAGATAAAACCACTCCCGCTAAACAGTTTTGACGAAAGCCACTCATATGTATACGTTAAGGTAGGTCGTCCGTATAAGTACGAGGCGGATTGACATTGAAGCTACCTAGCGCTAGATGGCGGCACAAACACAAAAGCTTTTTCTTTCTTAGAAATTACCATCTGTCAAACGTCAGCTGTTAAAATTTTAGTCAAATTCATCGATTAGTTTATTTGTTGTAGTCGTTTGAAGTAAGCAACTTTTATGTTTCTTGGAAAATGGAAAAAAGTGAAGTGAAGTGTAGTGATTAAACATTATTATTTGAAAGGCAAAACGGCTAAAGAAAAGCTCGATAAACATTACGGCGAATCTGCTCCGTCAGATTATATTGTAAAATATTGGATTGCTGAATTTAAACGGGGCCGAACAAGCACTGCAAAAATACCATCAACAGGAAGGCCAAAAGAGGTGGTTACTGAAGAAAATATCAAAAAAATCCTCGATATCGTTATTAATGATCGCCGGGTCAAAATACGTGAGATTGCTGAAATGGTAAACATATCATATGAACGTGTGTTCAACATTTTGCATGAACATTTACATATGAAAAAGCTATCGGCAAGATAGGTGCCGCGTTTACTCAGTGTTGAACAAAAACGAGTTCGACAGATCACTTCACAGCAGGGTTTGGACATAATAAAGCATAATCCTGCTGGTATTTGGCGTAGATTAATAACTGTTGATGAAACGTGGGTCCACCACTACACACCTGAAACCAAAAATCAATCGAAGCAATCGGTGGAAGCTGGTGGAAGAGCTCCGAAGGAGCCGAAGACAGCGAAATCGGCTGGCAAGGTTATGGCCACTTTATTTTGGGATGCACACGGAATATTGCTCTTCGATTATCTTGAAAAGGGATCCACAATCACAAAAGAGTATTATCGTGCATTATTAGATCAACTGGTTGATGCAATCAAGGAAAAACGACCACATTATACAAGAAAAAAGTGCTCTTTCTTCAAGACAACGCACCGGTTCACACAGCATTAGATACGATGCTAAAACTACGAGAAATCCACTTCGAATTGGTTGATCATCCACCTTATAGTCCAGATTTAGCCCCTAGTGACTTTTTCCTGTTTCCAATCTTGAAAAAATGGCTCGCAGGGAAAAGCTTCATCTCAAACGAAGAAGTGATTACCGAAACTAATGCGTATTTTGAGGAGTTCCCAAAATCGTATTATTCAGATGGTATAAAAAAGTTGGAAAATTGTCTTATTAAGTGTGTTGAGCTAAAAGGAGACTATGTTGAGAAATGAATGGTTTTTGAAAAAAAAAAATGTTTTTTTCCTACTTAGGTAGCTTCAATATAAATTCGCCCTCGTATATGATCCCAAGCTCATATTATTATTTATTCAATCAGGATCCTGTAAAGAATATAGAGCCAAAAATTATTTGTATCTTGCAATACTCTGAACCGTTTTATGTTGATCTTGGTTTGAAACAAGGCTGTACGAGTATATTAAATCCAATTTTATTTCCACTGTATCTAAATGATTTAAATGATGTCCTTCATGGTGGTGTTTTGGTTGATCACATTCATATTAAAGTACTCTTGTAGGCTGATGGCATTGATTGATGTGGAGTCAAAAAGTTAACCTTGATAAATCTCAAATTATGGTTTTTCGTAATCAGGTTGGCAATCACTGGGTAACCCAACTATACCCAATCGGGTGTTATTGGGTATTATATGTAAAAAACCCCGGGTTGGGTTTTTTTTCATTTAAAGGTTTTCGTAGTTTATATACAACAAAAATAATTGTATTTTACGTATTGGAACTACAAATTTATTTGTTCGTTTTTGAGCTCAAAAAGATAATAAAATAACAAATCTTACATCTGAGCCAATTTCCAAATCCTGTCTCAAAAAAAAAAAAAAAAAATCTCGTGTTTTAAGGCGCTCTCACTTTGAATTATTTCCTTTGTATTTCTTCAAAAGAAGTAATACGATGATATGTTTAAAGATAAACTCTTACCCCTTTATGCGGCTTAGGTAGTTTCTGAAAATCTAGGCCGTAAATCGAATATGCTTGCTTCCCTTACACTTTAAAAAAAAGGGAGAATACATGACGTTTCAACCGTAGAACGAGAAAGTTTGCGCTTAAAGCGAATGTGCTCCATATTTCAAACAGGCCGTTATAGCAAAATGCCATGTAAAGAAAGCCCGCAACAGCCGACGAAGCAATGTTCGGAGAATATGGCGGTTGCGCCATTTGATCGCTTCTAATAATTGTTTTGAAACTTTTGCTACATGTGGTCGGCTGATGTCATGCAAAAGAATAACTTAATCATGTCTGTCTTTACATTCCAGCCATTTTTCTTATAATGCATGATTCAAACGAAGTAATTGCAATCTGCTTCGCTTACCGAGCTTTAACAGCTCATAGTACACAATGCTGCCTTAAACCCACCAAAAGTGAAAAGTTGCATAATAAAAACTAAAACAACGTGATTGTATAAACAAACTTGAATGGATTTTGGAAGCAGTTATAAAACCCGGTGGGCTGGGCTTAAAAACAAAAACTCGGGCTTTAGCCAATCCTGTTCGTAATGGCACTAGAATAGCGCACAACCTTAAATGGAACTTTAAAACTGATAGCATAGAAATCGTTAACAGTTGTAAATACTTGGGACCTGAACTTACTTTCAATTTATCGTTTAAAAAGCACCTAAAGAACAGAGTAGCCACTGCGAAAATGGCAATTAACTCTAGTTGGTCTAAATATATCAACGACCCTAAGGTTTCAAATACCAACAAACTAAAAAATTTTATTGCTGCTTCTAAATCCATATTATTCTATGGAGCCCAAATGTGGAGATTCTGAAAGTATATTCTTCATCAAGAGAATTTTGCTTCTTCCTAAAAATACTTCCAACTACATGGCCTTTTTGGAAACCGATCTATATACTCTATTTGCAGTTACTCTGTGACTACATTTTAAATACATAAATAGAATTCTAGGCTTGGCAATGTATAAATTGCCCCATATAATAGCGGATAAAATAATTGCTAGTAATTGCTAGTAGTATTGGTCGCATGAATGGTCTAAGCTAGTTTCTTTATGTCAACCTCACAGTTTCGTGGTCTCTACTCTAAGCTGGATTACAACGCATCTCCCCCGCTATTTTCTAAATATTCGTCTCATGCTACAAGCATGATAATCAAAGCACATGGTGGGTAATTTGACCTGTATTCTAGACCCTTTAGACATTCCTCAGTTGGATTGTGCACATTGTGCAATCTAGATGCATCTGAAAATACTAAACATTTCATGGGTGTTTACCCTTTATACAAGGATCCTCGTCTAAAGTGTCTTGGCAAATCTATTCTAAGCTCTAACAACGTTATCATTGTACTAAATGGTCTCGATACGATACACTACTCGAATACTGGCAGGTTTCTCTGAAAATAAGAAGATTGATCATTAATGAATTCACTTGATTTTAATTCAAATTGTTATCGACTCAAGATAAATAATGGGTCCGCCATCTAACGTTTTTTTTTTCAACTAGTGCTTATTTCGTGAATGGTAAGTAACATTTAGCTCATGTCTGATTTGACAGATAATTAGTTTTGTCCTTTCGCTGAACGAATATTGTTGTGTATACGCTTGAACAACGCTGGGAATCTGGGCTTGCGATCGACTTACAGAAGATGCCGATTTTTCCAAAAAAATCATACTTTCAGATGAAGCTCATTTTGATCTTGGCATGTATGTAAACAAGCAAAATTGTAGCATTTGGGGCACAGAAAACCCGCACGCATACATTGAAAAGCCGATACACTCAAGATGAGTCACTGTTTGGTGCGAGTTTTGGTCCAGAGGCATAATTTGGGCATTTTTCTTCGAAAATGAGCAAGGAGTGGCCGTTACAGTCAATGGCGATCGTTATCGGGCCATGTTGAACGAATCTTTGTTCACAAAAATTGAAGAGGAGGAACATTTGGGGTCAACAGGACATCGCTACATACCACACAGCCGAAGCTACACACGATGTTTTGCGCCCTGTTTTTGACGCTCGCATTATCAGCCGCAGATCTGATGTCATTTGGCCACCTCGGAGCTGCGATTTGACACCGTTGGACTATTATTTGTGGGGTGCCGTCAAAGATAAGTGTTACGCCAACAAGCCAGAGATAATTGACACTTTAAAGGACAATATTCATGAAGCCATTGGTGAAATACAGCTGCACATAATCGATAATGTGCTTAAAAATTGGATCGATCGTGTAGGCTACTGTATGGCCAGCCAAGGCAGCCATTTGAATGAAATTATTTTCCGTTATTAACCGCAAGGATTTTACTTTCAAATAAAAAAAGAAATTTGAGTAAATATTCAGTAGTTTTTTTTATAGCATTTTCAAAAAAAAAAAATTATATGGCGGACCCTATACTTAAAAGTTTATATAAATACACTTAATTATCTTCATTTTCTACTGCCAATCGGGCTTACAACTTTTATGTTTTGCCTACCATTGATATATATATACTGGTATTTCATTTTATTTTATTTTATAAAAATTGAATATATTCATGTATACTATATATCTACTAAATAAATAAATAATAATAATAAAATAAGAGCATAGAGCCATAAAAATTGAATTTCATTGTATTTAATGATATTTGAATATAATCCAAGTTATGTAGCAAATTTAATTTGTCGTCTTAATGTATATGAAGTAAGTCTTCATTTATTGGTTTTCTTATGTTTTCGCATTTGGTTATTAATTGGCTGTTGTTCTACAATAGACCACAAACGGCTGTCCCTTATACTCAGGGCTGCCAGATATATTTTTTCATTCTCCCCAAATTTTAGGAAAAAATTTCCGCAAAATATCTTCTCTAAAAAATGCCCAAAGAAATTTTTTTTTAAGCAAAATAGTATTTTTAAACTGTTAATCATTATTATTATCATTTGTATGTTATAAATATAGGTTTTTACATTTATAAGTACAAACAAAGGCCCAGATGTAAGCTTTTCTACGAGCCTTTAGTTCATATGGAGAATTATGGCAGGCAACTTAAGAGCAAAAAATATTTTTCTCCTGGATATATGAGCAAATATACCACTGAATATTATAAAGAATCTTGTAATTCTATGAGAAGGACATTTTAGCTATATACTAAATTTCGACCTAGGGCCTATTTAAAAAAATGCCTTGAAAGCTTTAAAGCTGAATTTGTTTAATAAAAAAAATAAATAAAAAATTTATAGAAAGCTAATTAATTTGTCCTTAAATTGCTTTGGGTCTTCGCTTAAAATCTTCGAGGGTTGAAGGCCGAAACTCTATCCGTACATACATACATAATTCCCGCTACATCCCAAATTCATTGAAAGGGTGAAGTTTTTCATAGCGTAAATACTCACAACCAGTCGTTAGCAATGTTATGAGGTCATGCTGCTGTTGAAATTTGTTAGGTGGTCTCGCCAGGTATTGAACCGAACACCTCTTGGTTGGTAGACGGTTGTCATACCGTGACGGTACGCAACGCCGCCCTAGCGAGTCTGTCAGCAAAGCACGATGCTGTTAGCCTCACCCAGTTGTTGAAGACAGCTAAAGCACTCTATGATTAACCGCTTTATCAGCGAACATAAAGCCCGTGCTCTCAGTGCTAGCTGACTATCCGAAAATACCTCTGGCTGACCCTCAGTAGGTATATCCAAGCGCACATTGAAATTTCGTAAATTTCAGCTTGAAAGATACTTACGGAAAATTTTTTATTACGTCCCAAAAACCTTCGCTTCTACACCTGTGTCAATCCTCGATCCATCCGTAAACTACTTTAGGATGCTGGGGTTCACACAATATCACGAAACCCATTTTCCACTATCAAGGAACATGATCTTGAACATCCCTTCGAAAAAACAGTTTGGGATTCATATGGTTTTCACAAAAATGTACGGGTCTCAATTATCGCAGTTGGACAGCATAGTTGTAGACAGACAAACCTATCTATGAAGACCGCCCAGTTGTTTTCTATCGACCACCCAGCAAACGAGGGATCCGAACATAATGATAGAACTAATAACACTGGTCTACAAAAAACCAGAAGGCTTTATTAAGGCAGTTTTTTTGGAGTCGCCAGTTTTGACAACTAAATCACACAAGTAAGAGTTCGGTTGATCTGGTATGCGCAATTGTTTGTTATTTTTAACGTTTATACTTACGCTTCTGGGTTTTCGGAACGTTGATCTTTAGACCAACTGTAGAGATCGCTTCTTACACTTATTGTACAAGTTGGCACTTAGATACTGTCAACGTAATCGAGGTGCCCAGTTCTTGTCTGCAACTTTATGAACGCTAAAAGTGATGAGCCATTAACCCATCGCTGCTCCAAATTCTATATTGATTCGCTGCTTTTCTAATGGGTACGAGTATTTACCTGAGAAATCTTCTCTTCGCAAGAGCGAAGCCCTATCTAAAACCAGGCCTGATCATTTTTTTGTATAATTTTATTTTCAGATCTATTGGTGTACATTTCGCCTCTTTAAAGAACTGAATGAACGGCGTTCCTTTAACTCGGCAGTGCAACTCTTTACACAGGTTGTCTATATTTTTTCAGCTCTGAGGGGTACTGCCTACTTTACATTTCCAGCAAGAATGGAAAAGCTCTGAAAAGCTACATTTGTAGCAATCACTGGTCTCTCTATTAGGTCATTTGCAAAATTTAGTAGTTGACTGTTGTAGTTCACCTTGTCTTACTGCGATGTTTGTATTGAATATTACGGAATACTAATTTTGCACTTTTATCACATTCATGCTACCGCTGGTTGCTATTTTGGCAGATTTCAATAGCTTTGTTGAGACCTCTAGGTCTTGCATGCTTATCCAAAGAAGGAATCGACTGTGAAGATTGTTAGTAATCAATAAAGAAGTAGACGGCGTTCAAGCAGTACTCCGCGCATTTTTCTGATAGCATTCGGAACTCGATCATTTTATTTATCGTAGATTTTAGCAACCTCTTAGTTTCCCACAATATCTTTAGAATGTTGTTTTAATTAGCTGGCTATTATCGTTGTGAGTAATTATTAGGTTATGCTGCTTATTTATATTCCTCTATAATTTAGACGTTGATGCTTGAAAGTTTCTTGAGTATGGGAATTATTATCGCTGTCCTTAGTTGATATGGTATACTATTTTCTACGAATATTTTCTTCATCAAAGAGTGTATTTAGTTTTGTAGGATTTGACCACCTTGATTAAAAAATTTGACTTGTATTTCATCCATCCAAGGGAATACAATCGTCTTTTGTTTGTTAGTTAGCTTTATGACATCTTGAAATATTGAGTATACCATCACTGTTCATAGCTATTTCATTTGCTTGGTATAGATCGCCATTGTTAAGAATATTGTTACGAAAATCAAGTTTGAAAACAGCTGTTGTTTGTATATTGCTCAAAAAATAAACAAAAGCCACAAAAACAACTATGTGCTTGTTTACAAATAAAAATAAACTACGACAACAAAGCAAGCAGACAACGAAACAAATAAGAAACAACAACACAATAAGTACTGAAACAAACAAGATGTTTACGATCATATCGCTGCATAAGAACTAAAGAAAAATCATTGTAAATAAATATAATCTACCTGAAGCGTCGAGAGGTTCGAGCGCTTTCGAAGCTTTGCTTGCTCTTCATACAGAAAGCACATCGATGCGGATAACAGTTAGTTTATTTAGTGTAAGCTCAGCGAATAGAGCTTCTTGGATATAAGCTCAGCGTAAAGAGAGTTTATTGGTGTAAACTCAGAGTAACGAGCCATTGTATTTAATTCGGTTGTGAAGAGAGTTTAGTGTACGAAACTTTGGTTGAACGATCATGTTCGAACATAAGTTTTTATAGAACGGGTGTGAAGATATTTAGGTAGAAAATGCTGTGTAATATTTTACACAAAGAGTGTAAACAGAGAAGGTTATGAGCCGTGTAACACAAAACTGTGTTAATTAAGAATTATTTAATTAAAAACCATATCCATCTACATATTATATTTCCATCTACTTATTATATTTTCATAAATAACAAAACTTATAAAAATAAAAAACCAACATTGTTTAATCCACAAACAGTTCAATCATTGTGGCAACTCCTATTTCACACTTTGAAGTTCTTTCGCTTAAGGAAGGCTTATTAGACGCCTAGGGAAAGTTGTAGTTAAGTTAGACAAAAATTAGCGGGTACTCTCGCAGCGGTTTCGACTTTTATTTTGTAACGGACACTCTACTGCATACTAAGCATTTTTATATTAAACTTTAAGACCGTTATTTGATGTCAGACTTATGTGCAACACATCAAATTGTATAATGAAAATGTAGTTGATTTTTGGTTTATTTTTTTGAGGAATTAAATTGGAAATAAAACCACAAGCTTTTGTTTATGTATCTGCTTCTGATCTCTAAACTATTTCCTGCTGTAAACTACTATACTCTTGTCTTTTTTTTTAGTTATAAAATTAATTAAAATTACGTTGTTACCTTTATAAGTAATTAAAATAAATTTAATCTGCCATTTTCTTTCAAAAATATTCTTCTTTTTTTGCCGCCTTATTCTCAAAATACTTGAAAATAAAACCACAAACAGTACGAAAACAGTGAGATAATGATAAAAAAATATAAAAATTTAAACAGCGAAGAAACATGTTATATAGTCTTTTGCATTGGGTTTTATTAAATCTACCACAATACGGAATTTATTTCCTCTATGTTAGCCATGTTGTTAGTTATGTTTTACCCGCTTAGTTGTTTCTATTATTTTTTCAACAATTTTAATCTCTATAGGCTGCTTGGGAACCAGCTACTCTTACCCAATACCTACTATGTATATACTTTTTCTGCTCAGTGTATAAGCTATGACCGACAGACCAACCAGCCTTTTTGTGGTTCCATGGGCAATTCTGTGTGTATGTATAGCAGGCATTTTATGTGATTCTATTGCAGCCCACTCTACTGCTAATACCGAGTCGAGTGTTGTAGCTGATTTTGCTTGTGTTGTGGTTGTTGTGTTTACCACTTCATTCGCTGCTTTGGTCATTCATTGTTGGCCATGTTGTTGTGGCAAGATTATCATTTTTCACTTATGTCATCATCCTGGCATAAATCCTTTCGTTATTTGTTTTGTGTTTTGTTATGCCAAGGAATTTAATCTTTTTTTCGCCAGTACTTTGTTTTGTTTTTAGCTCCTGAAAAAACAGTTTATTTTTTAATATCTTCTTACTCATTTCTTTTTATATACAAATTTTTGTTAAATTATAGCGATTTTGTGAAATAATGAAAAATAATTTTTTAGAACATTAGTAAGTGAAGCAAATAGTGCAGTGGCTTTTAATGCTGCTTTACATTATCGTGTAAAGTAGTCTGCATGATAGAACAATAGCAAAAATTAAATTAAAATTAATCTCAACTTTAGCTGCAATAGCAGAATAATTATTTTAAACTTACTTTTAGCATTTGTGATATAGTAGTTCTACTCTAACAATGCATATCAACAATATAATAATTAAAACATGAACAACATTCAAAAGACTCTAGTCGTCGCCAAAATTTTTGAAATTCTCCAATTTTTAAATTAAAATTCTCAATAGAGTGCTCTTCGCAAATTAAGAGGCTTTCCAAAACCAAGATTTTTCTTTCACTAAATTTAAAATACTTTTACTGAACTGCTGTGTTCAAAAATAAACTCAATAATATCGAATTCGTTACATCTACAATAACTTGAGTCAAAAGAATTAGTACCGTATTGCTACCAAGCTTACTTATAATAGTCAAAAGGTATTGTAATACTGCGCCCTGGTGGTCTGCTGTACAGCTCTAGACTAGTAAGGAGTGCTTCAGAATGATAAGGTCACCTTAATATTTGCTCAATTCATCCAAACCATAAAATGTTACGTTTGGTCACCTTATTAAAAAAAAAAAAAAAAATTCTACGTTCAAATAAGTGAATAATAAACCGGTTTTGCTTTTAGAGATGTACCATTATATTATGTGCATTGAAATTTGTGTAAATAAGTGCAAAATTCAATGCGTCAAAATGAAAAGGTCAGTGATTCATTTATCCGAATTTTTATTTAAACTAAGCATTAATCAATTATTTTTAATTTATGCCGTTCCCATTTCATTCTATTGTCTTAAAAGTACAGGATGGCATCGCAATTATCAAATTGTCCAGAACGTTGGAGCGGAATTCGCGCCAGCTGCAGATTGCCACTTTTAATTCATCTTTTTGTTGTCTGCATAAACATTACGCACAAGCAGTCCCCATAAATTTTGCATGGGGTTTAAGTCGGGGGAAAGTGCTGATCAGTCAAGCACTTTAATATTGTGCTCCTCAAACCATTGTCTGATCGATTTGCTGACATGAATTGCTGCGTTATCTTGCCGAAAAGTAAAAGTTTTGTCAGTATTTTGGGCCGAATAAGGCAGCAAATGTGAGATAAAAACAGCTCAAACCATCAATCTGCCACCGCCTAAATTCCGTTTGGAAAAAAACAAGGGCTCCTTTCTTAAAACTCGACAATAGCAATTGAAACCATCTGGTCCATCCAGGTTAAATTTCTCATCAAAAAAATTACCTACAAACTCATAAAAGTATGGAATATCTTATAACCTTTTTAAAAAAATGTTTACCTGATGCCAATTAGCTGCCATGTTGTTTTTCGCAAACTCCTTACGCTTAATCTTATGCTGCTTAGTCAGACAGGGAATTTTTTTTAATTTTACTCGAATAAGGTTTGGCTGGGCGTTGATAGCTCTTAGAATTGTGCTTTTTGAAGCTTGTAATTTCAATTCCTCTTTTATTGTTACCGCACTTTTCAAGTAATTCGAGGCCCTTCGTGAAATTAGCCGGGTTTCACGGGCAGTCAGGACTTTTGGACGACCAATGCTTTTTAATTTTCCAAAATTTTCTCTGTTTTTGAGAAAATTTTCTCTGTTTTTGAGAAAATTTTGCACAACACACAAAGATCGTCCCAGTTTTTCGCCATTCCACGCATACTCAATCCCTGCATGAAGTCCCACAGTTTGTCCTTGTTCATAAGATGACAAAGGTTTCCCGCGACCCATACCGCGCAGATATTTTTTCAATCATAAATTATTACAAAAAAAAAAAAAAAAATAACAATTTTGATACCTTCTGATTAGATTAATTGCTTATTAATCACTGACCCTATCATTTTGACGCATTGAATTTTGCATTAATTTATATAAATTTTAATAAACATAACATAACATTATATCTCTAAGAGCAAAACCGGTTTATTGTTCACTTATTTGAACGTATAATTTTTTTGAATAAGGTGACCATACATAACATTTTATAGTTTGGATTAATTAAGCGAATATTAAGGTGACCTTATCATTTTGAAGCACACCTTATTACGTTTTCTTATAACGTTACTTCTAACCTCGTTGCTCTGAAGACCTTCATGATGTTGGGCGGTGCCAGCAGTGGTAGCTTTTCAACATCTACTTGTGAGGTACCTTGATGATTTTTTCTTAAAAGCATTCTGTGCTCCGTTGATACAGTTTCTTTCCCACAGAATTCGCACTTTGGATTTGTCACAACTTCGTTTTCATTCAAATGTTCATTCGATCTGTATTTTTAATCAATAGGCCGGTAAAAATATTCAGATTATCTTGAAATATTGTGATACGAGGCTTAAAACTTCTTCTATTGGAGTTTCACACCAAAAATTCAGAATATTTTAAACATATCTGAACTGAAAATAGTATACGTTTCTGGTTATCCTCCCTTTTGCTAATTAGGTTTGTCTAAACCCCTTTAATCCCTCCATAAAAAGATCCAGGCCCTCTTCCTAGTCCGTTTATCTGCCTGTTAATTTCCGTCAATTCCTATATGATACGGTAACCAGCAGAGTCTGACGATATTGTTGCTTCCCAATCGGTTCAATATTAAGCAGACTTAACTATACTAACTTTAAGTCAAGCTAAGTGCTCGATTGTAAGATAATATGGCCTTTTCTCATGTATTTTTTAGGGGTTCATAACTTTGAGCTTGCAACACTGTTTTATTTGACAACTGACTTAACAGTTGGCAATTGCTTTTTGTTAAGTTTGTTTTGACACTTCATTGTATGGGAGGGCCATTTAAAAGTTTAAATTTAAAAATGAAATTTTGCCAAATTTATTTTCTGTTGTGAAGTACAATTGTTCCGGTTAGTAATGAAATTTTGTTTCATTAATTTGGCTCCTGCGGCTGACCTCACAGTACCGCATTCGATCGGACATACTTTAAAGAACTTTTTCGAGTCGTATCTTGGCGGTGGCATCACGAATATTGGCATTCAAATGCTCAAGTGTCTCTAGTTTGTTTGCTAACACTTGTCTTTAACGGCGCCTTACAGAAAACAATCCAACGGTGTCAAACCGCAGCTTCTTCGCGACCAACTGACATCATCATTTCGGCTAATTAAACGGCCATCAAACGTTTGACGCAATAAATCAATTGTCGCATAAGATGTGTGACAAGTTACACCATCCTGTTGAAACCAAACATCGCAGACGTCGATGCCTGCTTCTGGCTAATCTTTTAATAAAATTTTTAGTTATTTTTAGACATTCTGTTGCCGACGCATTTGTAAGGGATTTTTTTTTGACGTGATAACACTTGTCTTTAACCACGCCCTACAGAAAAAAGTCCAACGGTGTCAAATCGCAGCTTCTTGGCGGCCAACTGACATCACCATTTCGGCCAGTTAAACGGCCATCAAACATTTGACGCAATAAATCGACTGTGGCATGAGATGTGTGACAAGTTGCACCATCCTGTTTAAACCAAACATCGTTCTCGTCAATACCGTGAAGAACGGGGTCAAAATAATCTGTTATCATGGTGTGATAGGTGTCTCCGTTGACCGTAATGTTTGCGCCATTATTTTCAAAGAAATATGGGCTAATGATGATTCTGCTGCACAAGCCGCACCAAACATTTACTCGTAATGGCTGCATTGCTTTCTGTAAGACCACGTTTGGTTTTTCTAAGTCTCAATACGGTAATTTTCCTTATTAAAGTACCCATCAAGATGAAAATGAGCTTCATCCGAAAAGATGATTTTTGAAATTTTTTACGATTTTTTTTTCGAATTTTTTTACAATTTCCGACACATTGTCTTTGCTTTGGACATAAGTTTCCAATACATCTCAACGTTACTCAATCGTAAATCAAGTCATTGGAGGCAATATATTGAAATTTGTGACAGAATAGAATGACACAAGTATTGCCAGATTCGAAATAACCGCTGGTTCCAATTTAAACCGATAGATAGATTAAAGCTCCGACCACATTTTTCGAATATTTGATGAATAAACGTAACCACTATTTTAAAGAAAAATTTTATGAAAACGTTTCCTATTTCCTTTCCTGACATAGTTTCTTAAAAAATCATTTAAAAACTAACTTAACTAACTTTATTAACAAAATTGATAATTAAAGAAAAAATATTTCTATTAAATAGTGGTCACGCTTTTTTCGTCAAACATTCGACAAATGTGACCGTAGATTTACACCAAAGCAACGCTTGCAAGTTGTGGAATTTTTTTTTTTAATAAAGTAAGGGTTCTGTTCGTAAAACTTACCGCGCAGCCTTCGTTTATTTTATGACGTATATAATCGTCCTTCAGAGCGGTTAATTCGCATAACAATGAATCGTTTTCGGACCATATTTACTCATACTGATAAAGTGTATCCCATGAGACGCGGAATAGTCTGCACTGTAAAAGCTGAAGCCGCTGTACAGAGAAGCATTGAAGAAGACCCACTCAATACGTTGCCGTTCTCAGAAACTGCGGTTATGGAAGATTTTATAAAAGCATCTTAGCTTAAGAGCTTTTAAGATTCAACTTGTGCAGCATTTAAATCCAAGCGATCATTGTATACGCCGCCAATTAAGTGAATGGGTTAAAGCACAAATTAATATGGATATTGAATTTACATTCAAAATTTTCTTCTCCGATGAAGCCAATTTTTGGTTGAATAGGTACATAAATAAGCAGAATTCTCGCATTTGGTGTGAGGATAATCCACAAGCTTTTGTCGAAACACTATTACATTTACAGAAGACTAATGTTTGGGCTGTTAGTGTCATTGGTCCATATTTCTTCAAAAACGATGTTGGTCAGAATGTTACTGTCAATGGTGAACGGTATGGAGACACGGTTAGAAATTTTTTCGTACTTCAACTAGCTGGCATTTATCTTGCTGACATGTGGTTCCTAAAGGTCGGAGCCATATGTCAACAGCGCGTGCTACAATTGATTTACTCAAAGAAACTTTTGATGAAAGAGTAATTTAACGTAATGTCTTAATTAATTGACCACCAGGACTAATTTCTTTGGGGTTGCGTAAAGTCACTTGTCGACGTCGATAAACCAGAGACATTTGTTCACCTGCGAATCAATATTCATAGAGTTGTTGGCGAAATATGGTCGCAAAGGCTGCGAAAAGTTTGTAAAAATTGGCGTTCCAGCCGTGGCGGCTACATGGTCGAAATTATACTTACACATAAATGTCATAACATATTTTATCCAGCAAGGCCCGCTACATTTCTTTGTTTAATTATTGTGTGACTTAAGCTTGTGTAACTGTAAAAAGAAAACACCCGATACATATGTAACTTATAAAAGAAATCAATAAATAAAACATAAATTAAAACAAAATACTCCAGCGATTATAAAGCAAACATTATTCTACAAATAAACTAGAAGTACTTGAGTATAAACATTCCATTTAAACTTTAATGGCGTTGCAATTTCTCATATCTGCGAGAGGATAATTAAAACAAACGAAGTAATTGTTTGAAAGAAATCAATTGAATCTAAAATCACTAGCAGACAGTCAGTTAAACGATATTTAATTAAAAAATTCCAAGAAAATATGAAAAATATAAGACAGACTCAGAGTGTAATAGTCGCAGAGAACGAGACTAAGGCGTAGCTGACAATAAATTAATTGAATTGAATTGAAAATTTCAAAATAATTCACTTAACTTATATCATTGTTAAGCTTTTCAACTTACAAATGAAGAGTTTATTGCTCCATTTCTCTTATACAGTTGTAACTCCATTGAAGAGCATAAATTGTTTTATCATTCGAAATATCGCACAGAGACATACAAAACACATGTGTAAACTGGCAGTTGTTATATTAAACGGAAAAGGAAAGAATGAATTTTTATTCGTTTACTTCAAACAAACCATTTATAAGCTTTTTTATCTGACTTTTATGAGAGTTTTTTAAACTTCCTTAACAATATTTTATTAGAGATTTTTTTCATCTCTCTCTCTTCCCTATACTACGATAGTTAATACGGAACCTTAATATCTAACATCGAGTAAGAGAGATAGAAAGAGAAATAGTAATAAAAAATCGAATAAAAAAAAAAGATAAGAATTTAAATTCAAAGAGAGGTTTTACGTTGTTTGGAATTCTTTAATTGAAATAAAAAATCATAAAAAACCAACTTTGACCGAAGCAGCAGAATGTTGGCAAACAGGGTAAGAATTGGTTAAAAAGAAGAAAAAAAATTGAGTCGTCAGTGGAGGGGAAGGGGAAGAGAATTATATGAAAAATAGTTGTTCTTTTTCATTTTTTTTTTCAAAGATATGAAAAATATCCAAATAATAAAATTGCCAGCACTACTAATGTAAATGTAATAATGATGGGTAATGGGAAGGTTGGTGTATTCCGTAGACCAGGGATTAAATAAACGTTTATATGCACTACCTAGCTGCCAGCCGGCCTGTCTTGTCGAGTGCATAAAAACTAAAACATTAATAATGGAAAAGCAAATGAAGTAAAATTTATTTCTGGTTGTAATTAAATAAAAACAACAGCAACTTTTACCACTTGAGAACTGGGAAGCGGCATAAAACAAGTAAAGATTCCAGAGAAAAAATATTAAAATAATAAAAATTATTAGAGAAAATAACTACAAATAAAAAAAAAAACAAGTAAAAAACCTTTTTATAACACGTAAATATACAGTAGCGAGCAAGTGTGTGCACATGTTTAGAAGAAGTTTAATTGAAAAGTTCCTCCATAAATAAAAAAGAACATTCATTCCAGAACACTTCTAATTTCCAGTGTAGATTTTTTTGTAAAGTTTGCACCATTTCTATATAACTTGGGCTGTTGCTTTTGGCTTTTTTAGCCTAATCGTGTCTTCATCGGTTGTTCTTCATCGCCATTTTCTTCTTGACGTTCCCGGTCTGGGCTCGAGAACTCTCTTTGTCATTCAGAAGTCTTTCATCATCTCATTTTCCAACGGTTTACTTTTGCTAATAAGGGTTCTGTATTTTGGTGCCTACTAATGGTTTCGTTCGAAAATATTCTTTCCTAGTCTCTATGGTTACTCTTCTTAGTACTTAGATATTTCATCTCAACTCATTGAGTTCGACGTTGTGTCCTTTGCCTTACGGAATATTGTGGACTGAGAGCGCATCTGTGAGGATGCTGATGACAGATGTTTGTAGACTGTACTCACAGACTGTACTGTAGACAGCGGAATATATACTATGTTATGTGAATATGGAGTTCTTGATAGGCTTAGATCATTGACTTTCATTTCTTAGCACAATTGTTCGCGTTCAATTCACACGTATTCTTACGCTCTTGCTTTAGTTGTCAGTGAGACCCCGACGAAAGCCTATATGCGGAGAATGTACGCATATTTTTTTAAGCACAGAAAAATAATTCAAAAAAGTTAATACGATCTTGCTTTTAGTTGTCACTGAAACAGCGACAAGTGTACATGTGCGGCGGATGTTTGTATATTTTTTTTTTTAGATTTGTTTAAACATCAACCTGACTTCTCTGAGAGAGTAATTTTCATGTTTTCTCTAACATGACTACATTTTTACTTTTCACATGCCTAACTTATATCATCGATAGTCAAAGAGCTGCTCTTCTCTTTTGTTTTCTCACGTACGATCTCACAGGCACAGGCAAAAATAAGCGAAAAATAAACAATGAGAAGTAAAGAGAAAACAAGTGGAAGAATACAGTGCAAAGTGACTTGAGTGAGAGACTCTTAAATTACTACCACAATTGCAAAATACATTAATATTAGTTTACCTGACGCTGATTTAGATAGAAATATTTAGGGAGACATAAGTTCTCATTGGGTGACATATCCAACATTATGGTTTCAGAACTGCTAGCATTCATTAGAAAAAACAGCCGATCTGCTGAAAAATCTGTAGACTGGAAGGGGGCGCAAAATATCCCATTTTTCACAATGTCCTGCGAGAGAGCCTGGTAAGGATGATAAAGTTGATAATATGCCTTTGTCGTAAGTGCTCACAGCTAATTCTGTTTTGGTAGTCATTTCCCATTTGCGCAGGAGGCTTTTGTTAAGACTAGAATATAACCCAGCTGCCACCGATATTCTGGCGCTTAGGTGCTTGTCTACTTTTTCACTTTCACATATCACTGCTCGAAGATTGTCTCTTAAATTACATTTGAGCTTGTTAGAGAAAAGGACAGTATTATACTTCTCTCTCATATATCTGTGGCGGGCCTCAACAAATTAAGTGAAAATATCCCTATCTTGTGCTATTCTTATTTTGATCTGAATGTGTCTTTTCCAAGTACATTCTGGACATAATCTTCGTCGATTGCCTTATAGCATTTCCTGTAGTGCTATGCTGTGGTCTTCTGAGAAGGTAGCCAATCCGACTATATTTTCATCTTTTGATCTCTGTGGCCATAAATGGTTGGATGGCGCCCACAGCCTGCCATTAAATTAGATTCGCCAAAAAAATCGCAAAATTCTTTGGAGACATTGATTTGCAAACACTTTCGCCTTCGCAATGATCAAGTTTATATCGAAAAAATTGATACGCCAGTTTTTAAGATCCTCTTCATTGTCGAAGATAACGAACGACTTGTGCCAAAAAAATTTAGCTATGATTTGACATTATCAATGGAGTCTTTTTAGCAGTATAACTATCAAGCAGTGTAACAGGTCTATATAGAGCATAGTTGAACAGATAAACTCTTTTGAGCCTTATCTAGCTGAAAATTATCTACAGCGATATGTGTATAACCGAACGAAAATTTGCAGATAATAAATAAAAAAATTGTTTGTGTTGTTGTTTACCTTTTTAGTTTTTCTCTTCAACGCACATAGCAAATATTCACCAATACTACCACACAAAAAATTTATCTTTTTGGTCACCCTTGATCTAGACTTCCATTATCTTCATTGGATAAAGGTCGGGCTTGACTCTCATTACTAGACTACCTCCTAGAGCCTCCCATTTTTGTTTTGCTTCATATTTGTGTAAAGGAACCATTTCTTATCACACGATACGATTCAATACAAAAAGTGCTGTTTATAACCGCGTCCTACTCGATGCCAGCCACGATGTGGAAAAGCTATTTGAAGTGAATTTCTGGTCAAATGATCCGCATAGTTCGTTGGATACATTGATTCCCAAACACCTGCATATTATGGCCATTTCAGGGGCAATGCTCCGTGTTTTGCAAACATAATGTAGGGCAGCCTTTACATTTGTGGCAAAGATCAACCAGTTTTTCAGATTATTCTTTCAAGACAACAAAACTGGCTTGAAGGGGAGAAAGTTAATTCTGCTACTTAAAGCGTTTCTATGCTTTATACGGCAGCTGTCGTTCCGATAGAGAACCTTGATTATGAAATAAGTTATCATGAATAAGTTATCACATCTTAATAAGCTTCTAATTATGTTCGTTTATAAAAATCGTGGGTGGCGTCGTGTAGTGGTTAGAGCGCATAATGACACAAGCGACCCTGTTTCGAGATCCAGCGCAGGGCATGACGAAAAAAATTTCCTTGTGGTTTAGAGTGTTTAATAAAGAAAGAAATGAAAAGAGAAGTTTTGGTTCGAAGGAAAAGTACTACTACTCTTGCCTTTTTCATTCTTTACCCGGTTCTTCACAAAGCTGGAAAGCCTAAATTAATAGGCCCATCCATATTTTAAGCTATGAACAGAAACATTATAAAATAGTATTATATTGTGATAAAGCTCTTAGAAAGCTCATAGGTATGTTTAAAGGCGATCGCCATTTCATGGATTACGAGTATTTGACGATAACACCTAAGCTGTTTCTATGGTCTATAGCCGATTTGTGGGATCAGACTTCTGCTTGTTTTTGCCTCAGAACTGGCGCAATTTTGTCGTATATAGTATCTTTTAGGCGATTATAAGACATTGTTGAGCATACCTAGTAGGATGACTTTGCCACAATTATTTTGGTTTGTTAAGTTTCCCTTTCTGAGCATATTCACCATCACAGCTTCCACAATTTATACTTAATCTTTGATCTTTGAATAAAGGCAATAAAATAAGGAATTAGTATTTTGCACCCTATGAAAGGCACTTAAAATTTTTAATATTTGTCCACAGCCTTTTCATTTCTAAAAGGATTTTAATGCGTTTACTTAATTTAGTTCCATTCGTATTAAATCTGTTGCCATAGTTCTTATACGCTCCTCGAACCTCCAATAGATTTTTTCAGTTTCATTTTTACTTTAAGGGAATGTTATGACAGTAATTTCTTTTAACAAGTTTAGTGGTGCGTTTTGGAACACAGTTTTGCTAGAAAAAGATTTCCTTTTCTGTGTAAGAATCCATGACATTTCTTGTATATTTATATTTGTGAAGGAATTTTTAAATTAAACTTTTGTTCTGTACTGCATATATATTCATATAAAATATTTGTATTTTTTTATTTCAAATATTAAGCCTTCTTTGTGCAATACCACAAACGATACAAAAAAAAAACCCTCGAACAACAAACAAACTTTTTACAATAAAAAATAGTTTTGGTGCTGCTGATGTTGATGAAGTTAAAGTTTTATTAAAAAAATATATTTTTTTTTTTAATTTCATTTAACTTTTCCTAATTAAAATTATGGATATATTTCCCATTTTCTTTTTGATGAAATTCATTAATTTGAAGCATTTAAATGACCACAAAATATGTTTTTGTATTCAAGCGAATGAAATATCGAGGAAGTGTGTTTAATCAGCAATGGAGTGGTTAATTGATTAAAAATTTTTTTTTATAAAAGAAAAAAAGGGATCAATTATTTTTATTCCAGATTTTTTTCAGATTTCTTTACATATTGCCATTAAAAGCAAAAAAAAAAAAAAAATTTTTTACAATTTTATGTCCGTACAAATACCAGCCCCTAACCACTATTAATTCATGTTTAAATATTGTATGAATTTATTCAAGCTTTATAACCATATCTAAATTTTTGTTTTTTTTTTCATATCAATTTTATTTTTATAAAAAAAACGTATCTAAAAAATTAAAAAAAATTAATTTTAATATATTACGGGATAAGCTGTGGAATAAATTTTTAAATTAATATAGACTTAGAAGTACTCATTATTAGTAAAATTGTTATAATTTATTTTAAATAAGTTATTATATACTTTATTTTAATTTTTTATTAAAATTTAAAAAGCCGTTAATTGAGTATCTTTAGCTTGCCCAACACTTCTTCTGAAAAGAAAGGCCGTATAAATATATACAAGAGTACGACGTTTTTAATTTGTGTTGAGTAATATTTTCATTATTTATTATTGATAATAGAAGACTTTAAAAGTTCAACGTTCTATAAGAAGTAACGTAAAATGTAAAAATATTTAAGGCTTGCAAAACTGGTTAAAAATAGGCCACTCCTTCATGGATATAAAGTAAATTTAATATTTGGTTGCCAAATCAATCACATCTCTTAGGCAAAGAAAGATATTAAGGGCCGCATTCATAATGAAAGCTTAGCAAGTGCGATTTTTAATATAGCCGCTGCTATATTTGCTAAGCTCATATCAGCAATCTTTAAACACTGACTAAGTTAATTTGTGTGAGTGCTGAAAAGTTTGTTGACCTGAGCCTAGCAAACATAACAGGTGTATTAAAAATCATACTTATGCTAGACACTTGCTTTATTATCATTAAAACGATTTAGCTCTCTTTACACAATGACTGCCAAACTACAACTGACTGACTTTGCCTACCTTTGCTTCCCTATACACCTAGATGCCTACAGATAAGAAAGTTCTGGACTTAAACTCTCTTAAACCTTCTCCTTATGTTCGTTAATCTCAAAACTATACGATCGTGTTATCCAAAGATTGTCGAATTGGTAATGCTGTCAAATACACAAATAAGTATGGCATTACCAGGGTGACACATTGGTAGTCTCGACACAAACCAATAGTCTGAAATCACACAATACAGTTTTAAGGGCACAGATTTGGTGTATATTGAAAACATCTATAATTTAACAATGGACTTGAGATCGGCATAATAATAGTGACGTCGGGAGACTAAGCAGACCAATTAAAACCTTTTGAAAATGTTCTTCTGTAGCCAATACTTAAGATTTTTAGGTATGCTTAGATATGACATGATTCGTGAGACAGCAGTACTGTGTTCCAGTCGATGTGGACTTTGGCAAAATTTAATCTAGCTTTCTTGTTCTAAATAATAGATGACATAAGTTGATTCTGCCATTAGTGCTTATCGTTAGAAGGGAGGTATAGCATACAAAATCCTGTAACGTTCAGCATGTAGTCGATTCATGACAGTAATATCGCTAAAATTCAGCATTAAATTGACTAATAAAAGGCAATGTCGCTACATTTTTAGTTTTTTTTTAATAAGGTGTCACACATAACACTCATTGTTTGTGTCATTGCCACGAGCAGTCATCAATGAAACTTTTCATTTATGATAATTTCATAAACATATCGATTTAATACTGATATTGCGAAGATAATTCATCAATGAAAATATTATCATGACAATGTCCCTTAAATACAATACCAGTCATATTCGTTGGACGCGATTGAACAAATGTTGTCTGGTATATGGGTACTAAAAACCGGCCTTGTGTTACATTACTGTCTTTTTTCATTAACGTTCTTTTCGAAAGTCAATTTTATGTTGAAGTAGATCTTTCCTTGTGTTCCCAAATACACACCTTTATCTTAGCATCATAGATATTTGGTTAGACTTACAAATATTTATGTATTTTAAAAAACGGCCTTTAATTGCTCCTTATAATTAGAAGCCAAAAATTGTTTTAATTTATGACACAAAACAGCTTTTGGATTTCTAATGGCTTGGAAGTAATGCATTCGTAGCGCAGTAGCGGGTGAGCAGGTAACCTAAAGCAAAAAAAAAAAGAAAAAAAAACAAATTATCGCACGACTGCATCTCGGGGCGAATAACTAAGTGATGAGTAACTTAAGTCGCATACGACGGTATGAAAAATATTCGGTCAGAAAATGACAAAACTGTTCACGTAACGGCCACTCCTTGCTCATTTTCGAAGAAAATGGGCCAATTATGACTCTGGACCAAAATCCGCACCAAACAGTGACTCGTCTTGGGTGTATCGGCTTTTCAATGTAAGCGTGCGGGTTTTCTGTGCCCCAAATGCGACAATTTTGCTTGTTTACATACCCGCCAAGATCAAAATAAGCTTCATCTGAAAAGATGATTTTTTTTGGCAAAATCGGCATCTTCTGTAAGTCGATCGCAGGCCCACTTAGCGAAGCAGGCTCACTAATTATCTGTCGAATCAGACATGAGCTAAGTGTTACCATTCACGAAGTGTCACCATTCACTAGTTGAAAAAAAAAACGTTAGATGGCGGACCCTTTATCATAAATTTTTGTTTTGCTGCTCAAAAAATATAAATTATTTATTGTCATTTAGCAGCAGCAAAGATTGTTGTCTAGGCTTTTGCTGTGCTGCTTTTAAAATAATTGTTTTCAAGTTATAATGAAATATATTGACATAACTATCATACTTTGGGTGAAAAATTTGCCAGATGGAAAGAAAAAACTGAAAACAGATTTGAATTCAGCGCATCAAAGTTATTATATTTTATTTAGTTTTATTTAAAGGCGAGAAAATTTGTGCTTTTTTTAGACCAGTGTCTTTAATGTTTTAAGTCTTTTTACCGTGTAGAGAAAAATCAGTTTGCGTAGTATCTGGTTTTTAAATACTAATTTATTTACAGGGCAGGTAAGGTTGGTAGGAGAACGTAGTCTAATTGTTTCCAGCCTGAAGCCATAATTGACTTGTTTGGCGCTACAAGAATGTTGCTTACTTTCAGGCATAATAACAACAAAAAACCTCTTATTTGTATTCTTTGTTGCCGTAAGATCTTTCGTATCATTATCGTTTATTTAATTCATTTACGGTGGAATGCTTTACCACTAAAAGTCACTAGAAAGTTAAATAAAAAGTTCATGGATTCATGGACTAATAAGTAGTATGCTTATTTGTCATGGGGGGTCGTGGAATCGATTCTCAATTTCTTTCAATGATATTTTTAATTAAAAAATGTCCATATACCCTGAAATTTTAATTTTTTTTTGTTGTTGCTTGTACAACACGTTTGCATTTGGTTTTTTCATTTTCAAATTATTTGTTGTTCGTTTCATTATCTGTTTCTGTTTTTCTTTTTCTTTTGTATTTTTTTTATTTATTTTTTTTCAAAAGTATATGTAGGTTTCCGGTCATTTTTGAAAAAGTTAAAGTTTTTTGTCGCTTGTGCATATTTCTCGTTTCTCTATTTTAAGGCCAAAAGTCAAAAGTTGCATCATTACATGTGTACGTACACTTTAAACATTTATTACAAATTTTATTTAATTTTTTTTTTTTTTAAAGAAGTCGTCTAGAGTTAAACTATTTTTATATATATTTTTGGCTGTTATCTTTGGCTTACATTCTAAGACATTTGTGCAGAAAATCTTCACACATTCAGAGTTTTTTCTTGAAAAAAGAATTTTTTTTAAGATGCCGCCGTTCAACTAACATGACATTTTACAAACTTTTTTCTTTTGGCATTTTTGCAATTCAATATATTTTTTTCTTCTCATTTTTCTCTTAGCTTATAAAGAATGATTTCTCTTTTTACTTCTTGTTTCATTTTATATAAAAAAAGGGAGTAAAAAATTTCAAATAATTTGGCATTTGATAAACTTGATATTTGCAACACATAACCATGGAAATGTATAAAAACTACATTTTATTTTCTATTTTTAAGAGCATAAAAAACTAAATGTGAAAAGTTTATTTTAACTACATGATATGAAGAAATAACTTTTCTTTGCAAAACATTTATACAAAAAAGAGCGTTTTTTTTCTAATAATTTTTATACAAAAGTAATACTATATAGACGAGTAGTATATATAATAAAAAATAAAAATGATAAATTAAAAAAATAAATAAATAATATCAAGATGGGAACATAATAACTAAAGGCTAATAATGTACGGGCAAGTTCAACTAACACTGCTGCTCAAGTCGTGATAATTTTTAACAAATGCCATTGGCTTACATGAAATATTAGATTTTTTGGATATAATTATAAAGGGTCCGCTATCTAACGTTTTTTTTTTTCAACTAGTGCTTATTTCGTGAATGGTAACACTTAACTCATTTCTGATTTGACAGACAATTAGTTTTATCCTTCCGCTGAACGAATATGGTTGTGTATATGCCTGTACAATGCTGGGAATCTGGGCCTGCGATCGACTTACAGAAGATGTTGATTTTGCCAAAAAAAAATCATCTTTTCAGATGAAGCTCATTTTGATCTTGGCGGGTAAGTAAACAAGCAAAATTGTCGGATTTGGGGCACAGAAAACCCGCACGCATTCATTGAAAAGCCGATACACCCAAGACGTGTCACTGTTTGGTGCGGATTTTTGTTCAGAGGCATAATTCAGTCATTTTTCTTCGAAAATGAGCAAGGAGTGGCCGTTACAGTCAATGGCGATCGTTACCGGGCCATGTTGAACGAATTTTTGTTCACAAAAATTGAAGAGGAGGATATTACCAACATTTGATTTCAACAGGACGGCGCTAAGTGCCACACAGCCGAAGCTATACTCGATGATTTGCATCCTGTTTTTGAAGATCGCGTTATCAGCTGATGTCGTTTGGCCACCTCGGAGCTGCAATTTGACACCGTTGGACTATTATATGTGGGGTGCAGTCAAAGATAAGTGTTACGCCAATAAGCCAGAGACAATTGACGCTTTAAAGGACAATATTCGTGAAGCCATTGATGAAATACAGCTGCACACAATAGATAATGTGCTTCAAAATTGGACCGATCGTGTAGGCTACCGCATGAACAGCCGGTGCAGCCATTTGAATGAAATTATTTTCCATTATTAACCGAAAGGATTGTACTTTCAAATAAAAAAATAAATTTAAGAAATACTCAGTAGTTTTTTTTATAGCATTTTCAAAAAAAAAAAAAATTATTTGGCGGACCCTTTTCTTTTATTAAAGACTTTGTTCGCGTATAAAAAGTAGCAGGTTTTTTTGTCACTTCACTGATAGAAAAACCGTCATAACGCTGATGTGTTTTGACTTTAATACTATGATATATGTCTTCGTTTTTGACCCCATGACACTTTTCATCACTGCAATGTCAGCCTTAAACTCACTAGGGGAAATTGTTATCAGTGTCAAAAATTGAAATTATGTCATCATATGTTGACATATCGGCATCACAGTGGTGACTAATTATGTAAATATAATAAAATACTATCATCAGTGAGTGACTCAGTAATATCGGAGAAAGGACTCATCAAACAAATTGTCATCAATGTAATGACACATTATGAATAAAGAAATCGGCATTACTGATTAATCGACATAAATTTTTTCATTTAGCACCTATTTACTGACAAAATTCCACTAATGCAATGACACACGGTTTGCTATTAAGATGTTTTTACACAATTATTTTTTTACTATTATTATCGCGGTATAAATGTACTGCGACCTTAATATCTTCTTTACAGCCCTCCATCTATATAGGGTTTACTTTTAATATTTCCCCCAACCTCGTATGTGTTAGGAAATTTAGCATAACTTTCTACCTCGAATCTTACAGACTCACAGATACTTCTTTCTAGAGAGTATCAATGCCCTACATGTACCCAGTATGTGCTATGGTGATTCAATTTCTTCATCACAGAATCTGCGCGTCGAGCTTGAGGCCCATCCCAATTTACTTAAATATTAATTTAGCCTGCCATGACCGGTCAAAAGCCCAGTCATTGTTTTCAGGTTGTCTTTGGACATTCCTGTGTAGGATCCGAATCTTCTCCTGTTATAGTTACCCAACCTAAACTGTCTTAGACCAGTACGCCCGGAGAAGAGTAGCCGTTTCTCATTATCCAAAATTTCGTTCAGTATATTCTTCCAATCCCCCTTCTCAGTTCACAGAAATGTTCAGTCACCACAGTGAAGTGAAAGCTCCCTTTATAGTCAGTTCATCGGCTCTTTTATTCCCCGAAACCTACATGACCACGTACCGAGCACAGGCTGACCAAATTCCCAAACTAACTTTGAGTCAAACTCATAGGAGTCAAGTGGTCGAATGGCGGCCTGATAGCAGGGCTATGTCCTTCCTCTATATTTTATTTTCAGTTTAAATTGAGCACATCTCTCAATTGCATAAACTTCCACCTGGAATATGACGGCGTGTTTTCCCAAAGGCGCCAAATATTCCCTCCTAGGCCCTAACACTCCACCACCTGTACTACTTTCCGTCTTTGACTCATTCTTGTACTACAAAATGGTCCCTTGTTTAAAGGAGTATGTAGTTTGCAAACATTGCCACTCACTCCTATTACTTACTTTTGCCCTGAAGGTTCAGCCAAAGTCATAGAGTTTCATGATCCTGTCCACAGGACAGCCAAGTAAAAAGTAGTCGACCACTCGGCTAAGCGAGTTAACATAACCCTCGCATAACCTCGTATCCAACTCATCTCCCATCATCTTTGTCATGGTCTCTATGGCTCTATTTCTCACTGCCAAATTCAGTAGACTAAGGTCCAATAGAAACTCGAGTACAGCTATAGGACAAGTTGTTATTGCCCCAGTTATGCTTATGCACCCTAATCTTTGTATCATATTTAGGGCTATTCTCGCCCATGCAACGGCTTCATATGTCACTATCGGTTTGACCATCATGGTATATAATCCAGTATAGTATTCTCGGGTTACAGCCCCAAGATTTCCCTGCAAGCCTCCTGCACACAATAAGCGCATTCGTAGCTTTTCTTGAGACATATTCCACTTGAGTTTCCACGTCAGCTTACTATCCAGTATTATTCTTAGATATTTAACCTCCTTCCTTTGTGGTACTACCTCACCAAGTAGCTGAATATTCCTCCACCTTGGAAGTTTTCTTTTCCTAGTGAATGGTACTATCTGGGTTTTACTCGGATTCATGTTTAATCCTGTTATCGCGCACCATCGGTTCACTTTTCTAAGTACCCTCTGTATGATTTTGCACAAAGTATCTTCGAACTTACCCCTTTCTATCAGAAAAATGCATTGGCAGTCAATGCCCGCTATGGCTTGTGTTCCTAAAAGTTCATCAGCAACTAGACTCCACATTAAGAGCGAAAGGATCTCTCCTTGTGGGCAACGTCTAGTAGAGCTAAAACTTATATTGACGTTTCCTGCACTAATTTCCTAAGAGCTAGCACTCAGGACCTCTGCCATCCATCTGGATACAGTATGGTCCACTCCCCTTGCTACCAGCGTCTTCTCTATAACTTCCTTCGAAGTGTCATCAAAGGCCCCTTCTATATCTAGAGAATCACATACAGCAGTCAATACAATGAAGTTTTATATTAATTTGATGACAAATTATCACAAAACACATATGTTTTTAATTGTCATTAAAATTAAAAAAATTAATTACACTGGTCTACAAAAAATCACAAATTTTTTCGGTCAAATTTTTTTTATGGGCGTGGCAAGTTTTTCGCCAAAAATATGGTAGTTATGACAATATATTTCATCACAACAAGAAAATGACTTGACCAAACATCATTTCTTTCTATTTTCAACAGTTTCGGAGTTATTCACGACTTAGCTGAGAAAACAAAAATTTTTTTGCGCAAAATTAGAGATTTTTTTTTTTTTTTTTTTTGCAGACGGTTATGCAAAATTTTAGATGTTAAGCACATAAATTGAAGCCTAAAATGTTGAGAATAGAATAAGCTTTAAGTCATGAAAATCGGTTGGCTATTCATGGTCTTATTTAAAATTAAATGCAGGTACCTAACTTAGACCAAAATTACGAGTAGCGAAAAAATGTTTTCTTGCAAGACTAGCGGATTTTTTTTGTGCAAAATTAGTGGAAATTTCTTTACTTTTTTTCCAAAAAGTTATAGAAAAATTCTTAAAATATAAATTTTACATTTTAAGCATTTTAATGAAAGCCAGGCGTGGGTTGAAAGTAAAATAACCCATAAAGGCAGGTACCTAAATTTGATAAAAGTAAAGGGTTAATTTTTTAGTCAAAAATATTCTAAGAATAAGCTTTTTTGTTAATGTGATAACAAATCCAGTACAAAATGCAGATCATTCAACACTTGTTTGTGAAACCGAAAAGACAAATCCTATCCGATATTTGATTTTATCAAAACCAAAAGTCAGTATTGAAAAGTACTCTAAGGACTATTTCCGTTTTATATATTTTTTATTTTATACATAGATTTAGCTTATTAAGATTTTTATTTTAAATTACAGTATGTCAAGGGCTTGGACCTGCAAAAATACTCCTGATTTTTTTGCTACATCTGGTGGAATTACCTTTAAAATCACAACGCCATACAATAACTTCATAAATTAAGAATGTTTATAAACATTACTTTGGATTTCCTGTCGATGAATGAAACAAATATTGGCTGCCAAAAATATGTTGTAATATCTGTGCAAGAGCTTTAAGAGGTTGTCTTGACGGCGATAGAAAGATCATGTCATTTATGAAACCAATGACATGGAGTGAACCACAAAATCACAGACATTATTAATAGTTCTGCATGAGCGAGACAAAATTATATATCCGAATTATATATCCGAACATTTCATCTATCCGGCGACCAGTTCTTCAATACCATAATATTTCTTTACCTCCTATGCTTCCTAAACGTCACGAAATGGTTAATGAAGATGTTGTTTCTGTTCGGAGTAAAACAAGTTACGCGTCTGTAAGTCCTACTTCATCTGCATATCGAGAAAACCTCATTTTATAAAACAGTCTGCCCTGAATAATATTGTGCGAGACTTAGATCTCTCAAAATCAAAGGCATAACTTCACGCGTCAAGACTACAGTAATGTAATTTGTTATATAAGAAAGTCTCATATTTTCGATAGAGACAAGAAAATTTTCTGGCATATTTAAGCAAAGATGGCGATTGAGTATTTTGTGATGATGTGGACTATTATGAAAGCCAGATATTTCCTTTCATTATATTTGTGTTGCCTAAAAATGTATTAAAATTTTTTTGTCGAAGTTAGGTAACTCCCTTTGTAGGTTACCTATCTGGCTTTAATTTAAATGCGTAAATGTAAAAATTATATTTTAATAATTTTTGTATATCTTTTTGAAAAAAATTTTTTTTTTTTTTAATTTTTTTCGCTAATTTTGGTCGAAGTTAGGTACCTGCATTTAATTTTAAATTAAATCAGCACCAATCAACCGATTTTCATGATTTAAAGCTTATTTTATTCTCAACATTTTAAACTTTAATCTAAGTGCTTAACATCTAACACTTTCATTCTAAAAAATTGCCCAAATATTGCGCGAAAACATTTTTTTTATCGCAGCTAAGTTGAAAATAATCCCGACTTCGTTGGAAATAAAAAAATGTGCGTTTAAGTGATTTATAGGAAATTTTGCTCCTAAAGGTTTGGTGGCGATTGTATTAAAATCGGTCACGTTGTTTGCAAGTTAGGATGAAATATATTAACATAACTATCATATTTTGGGCGAAAAATTTGCCACGCCCATAAAAAAAAATTTGAGCCCAATGGAAAATAAACACATTTGAGCACATCGAAATCATTATATTCCATACAGCTTTATGTAAAGGCGTTTTTTACTGTAGACCAGTGTTATTTAAGAAAGAGAAATATAATTAAATTTTTCATGTTACCAGGAGCTCAAATAATATGCTGTATGGGCTGATTTTGTATTTATATCCTAACATGCTTTTCTACCGTTTGCAGAATTTCATTTATAAATATAAGGGCACCTGTAAAGATCTTGTTGATTATTTTATATATATATGTGTGTGTATATAAGATATTTTGTAACCATAATGATAACAGAACAGACATGTCGCTTAATTTCAGCATTTAACCGACTCATAATGGACGATGTCGGCAAATTTTAACTGCCTTTATTATGGTGACATTACTATGAAGTTGTCATATATAACTCCTTTTGTTTGTGTAATTGTCATAAAAATTCATTGATGAAAATTTCCATTTACGATAATATCGTACAATTTTCACTTGACATTAGCATTTGATAAAGATTCATCAAATATCACAGTGACCATGTCTCTTAAATAAGCCACCTGTTTATATGTAACATTGAATTGATGTCATTGTAGCATAGATAACGCAGAAGGTATGAAACTAAATATATTTTGATAATTGTCAGTAGATTAATGGCACTTTTTGCCGCACTGATTCCATTTGTCATAACATTAATGTCACAATTCTGATGTAAAGGCATTGTCGATATGAAGATACATATTTCTGTGAGTGTAGCTGATGTTGATACTCCCATATAACGAGCAACACTAATTTGATTTGTTGCAAAAACTATGTTTAAAAGAGTGCGTTTCAGATACACTTCTAAATCAAGGACTTCTAAACCCCACCACTATCGTCCAGACGAAAGTTTATGCAAAAATAGAGGGAACAGCCTGGATTAGAGTAAATACAATACTGTGTTTGAAATTTTCAAATAGCGAAAGTGCAATGCGTTGTATTATGTCTAAAGGAAAAAATCTTAAACAACGTTAAACTTACATACATAATTTCGCCTAAGCTGGCGAGGCAAACATTATGTGACACCATGGGGTTAGAGAAAACGAAAGTGCGAATGAACTGACAATTAAAACCCAAAGCCATGAAAGAGTTGAAATTTAACCTGTGGGAAAACTATAAGAAGGCTTTCGGATTTCATTAGAGCTTAAAAAGCATTTTAGACAGGGCTCTTGAGTTTATAGGCACAACTGGCAGATCTTGTAGTGAGAAAATTCTCGAAAACATAATCTCTTTAAAGAAAAAAAATTTTTTTAAGGTTATTAGTTTTATGTGCCGCTGTGGTATGGTAGGTAAGACAGCCGCCTACCAACCAAGAGGACCTCAGTTCATTTCTAGACCAGACCTTCAGATAATTTGCAACAGCGGTATCACCTCACAGCACTGCAAGCGACTGATTATGAATATTTACGCTTTGAAAAACTTCTCTAACTAATGCATATGGCGTTCGGAGCCGGCGTTAAATTGTAGGTCTCTTTCAATGAGTCTGAAAACAGAATCGGGTGCAGCTCATTAATTGAGAGAAGTCACCCACTTGCCCCACTTGGTCTGTTGCGCGAATTATGTGTGTAATTTTGAAAATTCGTTGATGAAAAAAATAAAGATTTTTTTTTTTTTAATTAAATCTTAAGTTTGCCAATTAACTTTATTAACTTTGAAAAATTTTATTTGTATTTAATTAACAGTTTAATTTTTTATAAATTTTTTGTTTTCAGAAGTTTCAAAGAAAACTAAAAGTAATTTAAGTCAATCCTTTAAAAATTTAAACTTTAAACAAATTGATGAATAGTTACTGGTCATGAGTGTTTGTTCAACATTTATTTTCCACATTTCAGTGGTACCAAAAAAAAAAAAAAAAAAAAGAAACGTACCAACATTTGGCAACTGACATAATATTTAAAAATGATTGCGAATAAATTCCCTTCAACAATATTGTGCTTCAACGAGATTTTCAAAGTTAAATAGTTTTTCCTTTTGAGATGTGTACACTTGTAAACCAAACAGTTGGTAGGAAGGGCAAAAGTATGGTTGAATGTTTCATTTCAGAACACATTTGGTACTTAATAATGTATGTATGTATGTATGTATGTGTATATACACACGGTAGTTAAACCAGTAAAGGTATAAAACTACATTCATATTTAATAACATACAGCAATTTTTAGAACTCTATGGTCTTGCAATAAACAATTTTTGTTTTCAAACTTTTTCAACTCATCACCATTATTTACATGAAATTTGTTGTTCTTGTTGTCGTTGTTGTAATAAGTAACTAAAAACTGTTGTTACTCCAATAGCTGTTTCACTTTCTAAAGTATACATACATACATATATGTATGTGTGTTAAATTTAATTACAAATATACTTTGCCTTTCGTTCACACACTAAACATCAAAGTTTACTTGAAAAGCACCAGAGAGTTAGAGAGCACAATAGATGGATGAATGAAATGAACTTACACACATACTTCCCTTACATATGATACATACATACATTGTATATACATATGTTTATTTGTGAATATTTACAAAATATGAGTGAAAATTTTTTCACTCTCTGTGCTCACATTTGTTTATTTTGGTTTAAGTGCGAACGTGTTCGTATAAAAATTTTATGTTTTCCATTCTCTTGTTATTTTATTAGCACTTCTTCTGCTTTTATCATAAGGACTGATGTTTCTTTCTTTTTTGGAAGATTATTCAGTTTGTCTTTTGAGCTTAGATGTTTATGTGTGAAAATATAAAATTAAGAATAAATTGAAAGGATTTTTAAAAAGCTCAACGTATGAAAAAATTTGGTAATAATATTTCATAACACAGTCAAACACGCTTATAACGAACTCGAGGTGAACTTTCATTTTCGTTACTCTTACACGTTGTAATATCAATGATAATTTACTAGAATATACAGCTATAAAATATTGTACGTTCGCTTTAACTGTGTTCGTTATTAATGTGTTAGACTGTAGTAGATACTTGCAATTAAAATTAAAAAAATATATTTTATTTTGCTTCTCGTTATTATGAGGGCGGTTCAGTTAGCCTTAGTATGATTCTCGAGTCATAGTAATTTTTCGACATTTTTGTAATTTCATGTCCGTCCTTAAGAACATCTGAATGAAGCCCACTGATCAACGCCTTAGCGTGATAGCGTAAGACTTCTAGTGTTTTAAACATTTGCTGTCTGCATAACAGTTATCTCATACACTGGGTCGTATGAACATTAAGTGCAACGAAAAGTTTGAAGTTTTGAAATTTCGGAAACTCCAGGCGATTTAGTGAATTCTTCTGAAAATACAGTAAAAAGTTATATTGCTTTTTCTATAAACGTTATAAAGAAACGCCGGAAGGTATGTAAGCTGTGCTCTGAGAATATGTTAGTGAACGCTAAGCCCAGGGGTAATAACTCTTCCTTTCCGGAAATTTCAATATCAAATATGTATTGATCTGATCTGCCAGTCACTGTAAAAGTGGAATAAGTTGTCGAAAGGATTAAATCTTATACCTGAGGCTTACGACTAAATAAAGCAATTAAACAAGAAAGACCTGAATTGGCGAATAGATTAAACATTAGATTTTAAATATAAAAAAAAATCAAAAATCGTAAGGCGTAATAAAAGTGTGCGAGTAATAAATAATTAAACATTAATCATACGCTGAGTGTTACAAATTCAATGTGTGTTATTCAGCAATAGAAATACCCCACTCGCTTTGTTCAAAGACAACTAAACGGGTTTTAGGCTATTAAGCTGAATCTGTGTGGTTCATCGAAGATCATCGTCGTCACTAGGGGCTGACTACAAAGTGGCGTTTTAATATTAACAACTTCGAGTTCTGTAATTTTGGTTAGTCCCGCCATCTCAGTGCTTTGATGGGAGGAGGTAAACACTGAGAAGAGAATGATTGTACCATATACTAGACGAAACATTCTGAGACCCCTTGAAACAACGATAAATTGAATTTTCAGACGAGTTGAAATACGTGGGTTCATTCTAGATAGGACTACTACGTAAGAAAACACAAATTCTAAGTTATCAACAAGGCACATCATGCCTGTCATTGCCTCTTTGGTAAAATGTGGGGTTTAAAACCCAGAATGATTTTTGTTGCAATAATAATAGTATTAACCCAAGCTTATTTGGCATGTGGCCTAGAATAAAGCAGCACAATGCTAGGGCCTTGCTTGTGCTTCCACCATGAGCGCGATGACGACCTGTGCTACACTCGCCACTAGAGGCGTCCTACACGTTCTTTCGTGGCATATTTCCGTGATGGAAGAGGCCTGTTAAAATGATGCTCTCAGACTGAAGATATAGTAGGGTACATGGCGATAATGTGCCTAGTTGATAGCAATTTCCTCATTGCGGTTTTTATACCCGGAATTGATTTATGGTTGGACCAAAAATAGTGACGTAATATCGCGAACCAGACTTAGTTTAACGATATAATAAAACAGACTTGCCTTGAGACTGCAGCCGGTGTAGTTTGTTCAACTTCTAAACTTCTAAAGGGCTTTGCTAATGGGCTAATATTCTTCGATTTTCCAGGTGGAGGCTTACGATTTTCTCACTTGCGTCATGCAATGTTGGAGGATTTCATGTATAAATTGCGGCTCACCTGCTATGTGAATATTTAGCTCTGTGCCGCAGCAGGCTTAGCATACTTGCTGCTCCAAAATTTGAAAATCTCAGCATAAATGCGCTCATATTCCGAACTAGAATTGTGCAGTTTCCGAACATCGCTACCTGAATATTCTTCTCCACACCATCACCTGATCTCGACGCTGAATGTCTAACTTCTTTGTCTCATTTTGTTAATGTGAGTTTGCGGTATCAAACTGGTGCAATAGTTTTAATTAACACTCTGTACTCTACCTGTACTTCTTTGCGTAGCTACTGTACGCTAGAACTGCCACTGTTTGCCGTGGCTACAACACTGTCTGCATTGCGTCATAAGCAGTGTTGCCATAATTTTTTTCTAAAAAAAAGATTTTCAAGTGAAAAAACTGCACAAACTTAAAAATTAAAAAAAAAACAAAATTTTAATTACAGATAAGGACAAGTTCTGTAAACCGAAAATGAGCGAAATTAAAATCGAGTAAATTAATAAAAAATAAAAGTTAAATGCGCCAATTACTTTAAAGAAAGGAATTTTTTTAAAGGTAATTAAGTGAATTTATAAAAAAAGCAGCAAAATCTTGTCTGATTTGAATTATATAACAATCTGCGGTTTCATTCTCTTGCTATTTTAGTCGCTCTTGGTTAACAAAACATACCCAGGGCCTTAAGCGGGAATATCGCATTCGAATACACTGAGTCCATCAGAGCTAACCGTTTTTGTTTTCGAGATATACCGTTATTTTGTAAATGGAGGAAGTTGTACAACATATGTATATCAATGTTGCTCAAAAATGGTCCAGTTTATTAAAAACTATAAAACCGAAATTCGGTAATGAAATTACCCTTAAGTAGAGTTAAATTTTTTGTAATCTGCGGAATCGTTTTAGAATCATAAATTTTTTTGGTAGTGATGTGATCCATAATATTACGTAAGTACTAGAAAGATCGGACGGTTATTATACGAAGGCTTTAACCGGTTTTTTTGGTTAAGTTGAATACTGTTTTTTCAAAATCATCAGTTTTCGAATACCAAATAAGCCAGTTAATTGAACACGAAACGCCGTCTACGAACGGCAGATAAATTACTTAGTGAAGTTTTTCACAGCGTAAATACATATATCCAGTAGCTAGTAATGTTGTGAGGTGATATCGCTGTTGAAAATTGTCAGATGGTGTGGTCTGGGATTAAGCGGACTCTTTGGTTGTCTTACCTAAAATACCACAGTGCCACTTACACTATTAAACACATGGTGCATGAATTTACAAACAGTGCTGTTCGAAACCCAAGCTGTTTTTATTGTCGAGCCAATTAAGGACTTGTATATTACCAACAGATTTATACAAAGTAAAACATTTAAATCTTAGGCACCTAAATAATAGCTATAATAACAACAACAAAAACGAAATTAGTTCCTTGAGTAGCTGTTCGAAACTTAAGCAACTTTTAGTACTTTGTGTACACGCCGCACACCGTTTTGGAATAGTTTTAATGAGATTTGTAAGAGCTATTGTCAGTAGTGATTGCCACTTTAATTTTAAGCTCCGTGCCAGCTTCTGCTTATTTTTAAAACGACGAGGTACATCTCTGCGCTTCAAAAATTGAGAACAATTTTATTTATATAAAAGAACTGGTTAAACGGTTATTTAAATTTTTAATAACCGAAAGCTGGCTTATTTTTAAATTGCTATTTTTCGAACTATTCGAAAACCGGTTTTCGTAAAAAGTCGAATAATCAACTTCCCTAGTAAGTACGTACGTATGAGTAATATATCTGCTTCACTAATAAAATATTACTCATACGTTCATCACTATGTAATATGTAATGCGGTACCACGGCTTTTTTGCCAAAAATTGTTATTTATAAAACAACTGTGCAGGAAAATCAACATTCGCATTGTGTTAATGCTCTCTTTCTTTATAAACATTGGTCAACAAAAGTATACGGTCCGCCAAATAATTTTTTTTTTGAAAATGCTATAGAAAAAAACTACTGAATATTTAATCAAATTTCTTTCTTTATTTGAAAGTACAATCCTTCCGGTTAATAATGGAAAATAATTCCATTCAAATGGCTGTCTCGGCTGGCCATGCAGTAGCCTATACGATCGGTCCAATTTTTAAGCACATATCGTATTTCACTAATGGCTTCACAAATGTTGTCCTTTAAAGCGTCAATTGTCTCTGGCTTGTTTGCGTAACACTTATCTTTGACGGCACAACACAAATAATAGTACAACGGTGTCAAATTGCAGCTCCGAGGTGGCCAAACGACATCAGCTCTGCGGCTGACAATTCGATCTTCAAAAACATGGCGCAAAACATCGAGTGTGGCTGTGTGGCACGTAGCGCTGTCCTGTTGAAACCAAATGTTGCTAATATCCTCCTCTTCAATTTTTGTGAACAAAAATTCATTCAACATGGCCCGATAATGATCGAAATTGACTGTAACGGCCACTCCTTACTCATTTTCGAAGAAAAATGGCCCAATTATGCCTCTGGACCAAAATCCGCACCAAACAGTGACTCGTCTTGGGTGTATCGGTTTTTCAATCTATGCGTGCGGGTTTTTTGTGCCCCAAATGCGACAATTTTGCTTGTTTACATAACCAGCCAAGATCAAAATGAACTTCATCTTTAAAGAACAATATTCGTGAAGCCATTGGTGAAATACAGCTGCACACAATCGATAATGTGCTTAGAAATTGGACCGATCGTGTAGGCTACTGCATAGCCAGCCGAGGCAGCCATTTGAATGAAACTATTTCCCATTATTAACCGGAAGGATTGTACTTTCAAATAGAAAAAGAAATTTGAGAAAATATTCAGAAGTTTTTTTTATAGCATTTTGAAAAAAAAATTATTTGGCGGACCCTTTATATGTGTATGTATTTCTCATAATTATTTCTCTTCGATTTAATTATGTCAAGAAATAAAAATAAATAAAAATAATTTAAAAGAAGTACTCAAAAATAAATTCAATTTTCTTAAGTTGAATTTCATAGAGAGACTGAAAGAAGATAAAATTGATAATATTTATCTCCTGTTATTTACAATTCATTTCATTAACCTAGAAAACGTTTCACAATTTTTCAACTGTTATAGACGTACTTTTAAATTTATTAAGCCGTAAAGAAGAAAATCTATCAAAAAAATAAAATAGAATCAATATATAATAAAAACAGCAGTTAAATTCGTAGATTTTCTATCATTTTTTGTATTTTACCCACTTGTTTTAACAGCAAGCAGTTCAAAACTATGAAAAAGCAATGTCGAAATGAAGCAAAAAAATAAAATAAAAGAATTTGGAGCCGAAGCAAGGAAAGATAGAATTTCATAAAAAATGACAGAAAAAGAAGAAAAAATAAAAAACGAACAAACTAAAGAGTGACACTCAAATAATTTTATTTTTTTTTTTTTTAAGGCGGTGATGAAAAACTATTTGATTGGAAAGTTCACTGAAGTGTACAGGCAAGGCATAGTTAGACAAAAATGAAATGGAAAAAATCAAATGTTCAAATGTTTGTTTAAATATCGTCTGTGTGCGAGTGTGTGTGAAAAAATCTAAAAGTATTTGTATTTGTTGTGTGTCAGTTAGTCAGTCAGTAAATGCGTAACACCACACCACTAAAATTGAAAAAAAAGTGTTGACTTTGTCACTTTATCACCCATCCATAGCTATTTTTAATTTTGTTTCTATTTTGGTGTATTTTTTATTTATTTTCTTTTAACATCTTTTTTCTCTTTTTGGTTCTCTATTCATAAAACATCCATGGTTTTGCTGCCACATTTTTATTTCAAATGTCTGACATTGAACACACAAAATACCCGTAGGCAAACTACATTTTTCTTCATTTAACGCTATAGAAAATTGCGTAAATAACAAGCAAAAATACCTTGGATAACCACTATAGTTTCTTGATGCGCTATGTTTGCCCAACTTCGAAAATCATTAACTGTTCAGATTCTGTGGATAAGTTTTTGTTTTAGGATTTTTTTCTTAAATGTGCGATTTTTGAAGAGGCTTCATACATCTTATGATAACTAAAGCATGTTTTTTATAGAGGTATAGAACTTTAAGTTGGCATTACTTATCAAGATGGCGACCGACTTAACAGCTGTCAAGTGATTTATTCTCAGTTTGGTTTGGCAATTCATCATGAATAGACTCATGCCTGAACAACGCTTTCATTTTTCATGAGTCAATTTTTTTTGTCATTTTTTCCACTTTCATAAGCGAATTTTGTTTAGCGATGAAGCGCACTTCTGGTTGAATGGCTACGTCAACAAACAAAACTGCCGCATTTGGAGTGAAGGTAATCCTCAAGTGTATGTGGAAACACCGTTACATCCAGAAAAACTGACTGTTTGGAGCGCTTTATGAGCTGGTGGAATCATTGGTCCGTACTTTTTCAAAAACGATGGTGGCCAGAACGTTACAGTCAATGGTGATCGGTATAGAGCCATGATTACTAACTTTTTCATTCCTGAATTGAATAACCATGACGTCCAGTAGATGTGGTATCAACAAGACGGCGCAACATGTCACACAGCTCGTGCCACAATAGATTTATTGAAAGACACGTTTTGTGACCGCCTAATTTCACGTTTTGGACCTGTGAATTGGTCTCCAAGAACTTGTGATTTAACACTGCTAGACTACTTTCTGTGGGGCTATGTAAAGTCATTGGTCTATGCGGTAAAGCCACAAACGCTTGACCATTTGGAAGACAAGATTCGCCGTGTTATTGCCGATATATTATTGTCATCGAAAATTGGACGTCCAGATTGGACTACATCCACGCCAGCCGTGGCGGTCATATGCCAGAAATCATATTTAAAATGTAATGCCATAAGATTATCTTTGGGATAAATAAAATTCATGTCAATCGAATAATCCATCGTTGTTTTATTGCAACTTAAAGTTCTACACCTCTGCAAAAAACACCCTTTATGAAATAACTTTTCGATTGTGTTCAGCCACATGTCAAAAAGTTTCAATTTATACCAGCGTTAAGTCATTCAAATATCATTTTTTAATATAACCCGTTATTTCGGAGCTCTGGAGAAAAAATCAAAAACATTTTTTAATTATGATATTTTTCTAAAAATTCACAAGAAGTTTAAAGCAGCAAATATTTATCAGTACTATTTATTCATAAGGTTGCATGTAATAGAAATAAAATAAATCATACTTCACGAAAATCGATTGGTAAGTAAATAGTTTATTCCCAATAAAGTTACAAGTACCCAGTTTTGAAAAACAAAATTTTTACTGTAATTGCATAAAATTCCACTGAGCGTATGGTGATGAATTTATGAATTTTGAAAAAAAGTATTGCTTATACGGCACCCATTACATACAATTACAACAAAAAATTTTTTTTTTTCAAAATTGAATTATTTTCGTATATACGACAACCTAGAACGTCTCAAAAATAAGGTGAAAACCAAGGTAGATCGAGAAAGATATGCACTCTTGATTTTTATATATATGAAGAACGATCAACTAACCCACAAACGCCGATTCCAATCGGCAGATATATTAGTTAGTGAAGTTGTTCACAGCGTAAATACACATAACCAAATACTAGTAATGCTGTGAGGTACTATCGCTGTTGAGAATTGTCAGATGGTGTGGCCAGGCATTGAATCAACGACTTCCTTGTTGGAAGGCGGGCTCTTACCTAACATACCACAGTAACGCACACACTATTAAATACGTGGTGCATAAATTTACATAGAGTGCTACTCGAAATCAAAGCAAATTTTTTTGTCGAGGCAATTAAGGACTCGTTTAATACTAATAGATTTATTCAAACTAAAACAATTAGTTTTTT
Organism: Wohlfahrtia magnifica; assembly: GCA_023159175.1. Classification (NCBI taxonomy): domain Eukaryota; kingdom Metazoa; phylum Arthropoda; class Insecta; order Diptera; family Sarcophagidae; genus Wohlfahrtia; species Wohlfahrtia magnifica. Next base: position 2,837,233 of record JAKWBJ010000046.1, on the reverse strand, counting down.
ATCTTAGGAACCTCACTTATAACAAACCTTTATAACAAACCTTTAATTCCATTATCTAACAAGTAATACAACAAAAACTAAATTAGGTCCTTTTTCAGCACCTTGTGAAATAAACTTTGTTTCTTTTTGCTTCCGCACACCGTTTTGGCATAGTTTTAATGAGATTTGTTATAATTATAATTAGCAGTGATTGCCACTTTAATTTTAAGCTCTCCATCAGCTTCTGCTTATTTTTAAAACAACGTGGTCCAGCTCTGCGCTTCAAAAATTAGGAACAATTTTATTTATAAAAAAAGAACCGTTTAACCGATTATTTGAATTATTATTAACCGAAAATCGTTTTTTTTTTTAAGTGCTATTTTTCGAATTATTCGAAAACCGGTTTTGAAAAAAAGTCGTATAATCGATCTCCCTAGTATTTGACAATCGATCTTCATTTCATGGCGTATGCTGATACATATGATTTAAAAAATATATATCGCTTATACCACACCCATTACATACAATTAAAAACAAATATTTTCGAAACTAAGTACTTTCACTTTATTGGGAATAAAATATGTACTTACCAATCGATTTTCATGATTTATGGTTTATTTTATTTCTATTTTATGCAACTTTGTGAATAAAAATATCATAATTAAAAAAAATTTTTATGATTTTTTCCTCACTAAATACGGGTTATGTTAAAAAATGATATTACGAGTAGGATGACTTAAAACTGGTATAAATAAGGATTTTTTAACAGTCATTTCAAAGTTATCATCAAAAGTATAAAGCAGCCTCTGGAAAAATAGCACATTTTAGAGAACATATTTTAAAAAAAACTTATGCATAGAATCTGAAATGCTGATGATTTTTGAAGTTAAGCGACCATAGTACATTTAAAAAATGATAATGGTAATCCAAGGTCAGAACATTTCTCTCCATTTGTTGCATAGTATAATTAAGAAATAATGGCATGGGTTGAAGCATGTTCACAACACCATCAAATACTTTGTTGGCGCTTGAATTTATTTTACGAATTACTCTGTTCACATGACAAAAACACTTTCAATAGTGATCTTACATCGTCTTGGAGCAGCCCTCTCATTACTTAGTGGTGGGATACATTTATTTGTTTATACAGTTTTCATGAATTTTCTTACTCCTCCGTTCATTAAACAATTGTAATGCGATTGGGATTCTACGCTAAACCAAGATTAACTATATTTAACAGGAAGAGCGAATCAAGCGTTCGGTGCCCTGTTGTGAACTGAAGCGTATTCCAATTAAGACGATCAAATATTTTCAGTACAGAGGTCATCAAAAATAGGAGTTTGTTCGTCAGATGATTTCATAGTTGCAGTCAAAACTCTTTTCGCGAGTGAGCTCTAGCTCAGGCTTATAAACAAAAAATGTTGTTCACACTGGGCCAGAGCTTAGGGTGGATGGAGAAGCAATTCGTAGTATATTTCATGGTTTTTTGCCATCGAAACTGCATGGAACTGTACCACCTATGCATCATTTAGGAAAAAATAACTTTTTCTTGGTCAAACGTGGTCATATCCTTTTTAATCCTCATTGAATTGGCCAAATAAAATGGCGACAGAAAACGGTTATCACGAACCACCTTTGCCTTTTCGGTATCGATTCAATCTGAGAAAGCCATTGATTTTACTGCTGTGTGGCTTCTGGTGTGTCATGGTGCATCTACGTTTCATCCATGGTTACTAAACGGAGCAAAAACTCGTTCATACCTATGTGATCATTTAAATATAAAATTACTGAGATATGTTAGAAGAACCATTTGTACTTGCAATTTCCAATCTACCAATACCATACCGTGCATTTTTTCAATTTTTCGGGATGTAGCGATCTCAACAGGACGTCGAGATCCTTCGGCATTTTTTGTACTTGTGTGGCCCTAGACCAAATTCAGTAAACAACTTTTTACAGTTAAAAATGATGTTGCAGTAGAGTTTCTGTAGCATTTATTGAGCTAAGCCTTGGTTCGAGTGATGTTTTTTCGGCATTAAATGTTGCATACGATATTCGCTTTTTCCAGTATTTTTTTAAGGTGTCTGCAAATAAATGATATTATGTCCCTCATATTTCCCGCTGTTTCATTGCTGCTCCAAATGCCATTAATGCATACTCCATGTACTATAGATTTGATGATGATGATGATCAGATATTCTCTAGGTTGGGAGTAAACGCCCTCAATTAATGATTTCTAACACGCTCTGTTTTCCGCATTTTTTATTACCCTACAGTGGCTGCAGTGCACCGGCATATTTTTCCGTGTCGGCGACAATGAGAGCCTTGTAGATTGTAGTGTAGTACCGCCTTTGTGATCTCGCTGTTACTTTTCAGAATGTGTATAAGTCCATCACTATTGTGGAGTTCACAGATATTATTATTGAGAATATGTGACCACAAACATGGAAGTATGTGCCGTAGACGTCTATTCGCAAAGGTTTGCGGTAATGTCATGTTGTTTTTGGATAGGGCCCAGGTTTCACATCCGTATAATAGAATAAGCTTGACACACGTGCTAAAAATTTTTATTTTAAGATGTCTAGATAAGTCGGTAAACATCAATACTTCCCTCAGCGAGTATATTGCCCGATGGGCCTTGTTGTAGCACCACTTTATGTCCTGATTTGTGCCACCGTTCACTCTGTGATAGTGCGGTTTTAAAAAAAATTGATGTGAAGACCTACTTTAAGAGCATTTGAGTGCAGTTCCTCTGATTTATATTGCATATGTTCATCAGCATAGCCAATATCATTTAGTTTCTGAAGCAGGGGGGTTCATTGATTGTCGTTTGGTGTCATGGCATTTGTTGCCTTCATGAAGTCAACCAGGACAAATAGGAAGAATAGTGGAGATAAAACATCCCCATTTCTCCACATCGATCTTAAATGGATGTAATTTTTGGCTTTTAGCACAGAGACACTTTATATCCTGATTTGTGCCACCGTTCACTCTGTGATAGTGCGGTTTTAAAAAAATTGATGTGCAGATCTACTTTAAGAGCATTTGAGTGCAGTTCCTCTTATTTATATTGCATATGTTCATCAGCATAGCCAATATCATTTAGTTTCTGAAGCAGGGGGGTTCATTGATTGTCGTTTGGTGTCATGGCATTTGTTGCCTTCATGAAGTCAACCAGGACAAATAGGAAGAGTAGTGGCGACAAAATATCCCCATATCCCCACATCGACTTTAAATGAATGTAATTTTTGGCTTTTAGCACAGAGAAGCTTAATGATGTCTATTACAGTCTCTGGGACACGTGTTTGTCGGAGCGTCTTCCGGATGCTATTACGTGCTATAGTGTCACACGCTTTCTCAAATTCTATAAAAGGCATATATGTGGGAGAGTTTAACTAGTTTGCTTGCTCAACAAAAAAATACGCAATGTTGACACGTGATCTACGAAGAATCTACCTTGTCGGAAACAAGCATGTTCTCGTTATATAGTCGGTTGAGCCTTTACATTGATTTAGTATATGATAACTTTCCAACTTTCGGTATGAAAACGATTCTAAAAGCTGTTCATGTCCTTGAGACATGGGAAAGTCTGAGGCATGCTCTAACTTTGTGGACACGTGATCTACGTAGGATCTACGTTCAAAAAAGTCAGCTTGCTCTTGTCTCATATTGCCATGTAGTTGGTTTTGCCTTTGCAGTAGGAAATATTTAGTAGATTCTTGCGAAATTGATTTATTAAAATTAAAAAAGATAAATAAACTCTACACTAACGCAAGCAGTAAAATAAATAAACAAAAGATACAAAAGCAAATACAACAGCAAAACAAACAGATAATGAAACAAACAAAAAGCAACAGCACTGTAAACACAGAAACGCACCAGTTATTTACCATTGAACTGCTTTACAAGAACTAAAAAGAAATAAAAGGAAAGAAATGGAATCTTACTGAAGTATCGAGTATCAGTCATATAAAAAGCAAATCGATGCGAACAGCAGTCAGTTCTTATGCAAACCAGCGTCAGGCAAACTAATATTAATATAGTTTACAAATGTGGTATTAATTTGTGAGTGTCTCACTCACGCCACTAAGCATTACATTTTTCCACTTGTTTTCTGTTTACCTCTCTTTGTTTATTTTTGGCTTATTTTTTGTTTATGCGTGTGAAAGAAGAGAAGGAGCTTCTCTAAATCGGTTGTAAACCATATTCATGAAAAGAGCAACATTTCTCTCACACGTACGTACTCACATGCATAGGCAAAACAGAAGCAAAAAATAAACAAAGAGAACTAAAGAGTAAACAAATGGAAAAATACAGTGCAAATTGGCCTGAGTGAAAGACTTTTAAATTACTGTCCCAATTGTAAAATGCATTAGTATTAGTTTGCCGGCTGCTGGTGTAAGCTCAGCGTGAAGAGAGTTAATGTGCTGTAAACTCAACGAACGAGCTATTGGCTTGAACTCAGTGTAAAGAGAATTTGGTTTAGATAAACTCTAGTTGTGATCGAACCTAAGTTATAACAATGATCGGGTTGGAAGATCTTTAGAAGATCTGTGTAATACTTGTTATTGTTTTACACAAAGGATGTAAACAGTGAATAATGAAGAGTAGTTGTTATTGCAGCGAAACACAAAACTATGTTAAATCAAGAATTTTGATAAAAAATCAAACACAAAATTACTTTTTTTTAACGGTATTCTACGAACTCTTGTAATAAGCGTTTTTAGAAAGGCAAAAACGTAACAGTATGATATTTTTTTCACTTTTCGGTATGAAAATCATAATAAACTCTGGCCATGGCCTTGAGACAAGGGGCAGTATGAGGCATGTTCTACAAAAATAAAATAATTATATTCTAAGTCACCCTAACAGTTGCCTCAAAAATTTTCCCTCGTTTTCCTTTATATATATAAAGGGTCCGCCATCTAACGTTTTTTTTTCAAGTAGTGCTTATTTAGCTGATGTCTGATTTGACAGATAATTAGTTTTATCCTTCCGCTGAACGAATATGGTTGTTATGCGCTTGAACAACGCTGGGAAATATTGCGACATTACTTTGAAACTCATGGTAATGTTGCAGAATGAAAAAAAAAAATCATCTTTTCAGATGAAACTCATTTTGATCTTGGCGGGTACGTAAACAAGCAAAATTTTCGCATTTAGGGCACAGAAGACCCGCATGCATACACTGAAAAGCCGATACGCCCGAAACGAGTCACTATTTGGTGCGGATTTTGGTCCAGAGGCATAATTGGGCCATTTTTCTTCGAAAATGAGCAAGGAGTGGCCGTTACAGTCAATGGCGATCGTTAGCTGGTTATGTTGAACGAATTTTTGTTCACAAAAATTGAAGAGGAGGATATTAGCAACATTTGGTTTCAACAGGACGGCGCTACGTGCCACAGAGCAGAAGCTACATTCGTTGTTTTGCGCCCTGTTTTTGAAGATCGCATTATCAGCCGCAGAGCTGATGTCGTTTGGCCACCTCGGAGCTGCGCTTTGACACCGTTGGACTACTATTTGTGGGGTGCCGTCAAAGATAAATGTTACGCCAACAAGCCAGAGATAATTGATGCTTTAAAAGACAATATTCGTGAAGCCATTGGTGAATACATTCCATAATGTGCTTAAAATTTTGACCGATCGCCATTTGAATGAAATTATTTTCTATTATTAACCGGAAGGATTGTACTTTCAAATAAAAAAAGGAAATTTGAGAAAATATTCAGTAGTTTTTTTTATAGCATTTTCAAAAAAAAACAAAATTATTTGGCGGACCCTATATAATATACTTCGAAAGCTGGAATTATGGCTTGGTTTTAGACTAAAAAAGACAGTGTGAAAAAATTTTTCTAATACCAAAAGACAAAAAAGACACAAAAAGCTTAGGACCTCTTGATAAGAATAGCTTGCGTGGCTCATGAAAAAATTAGGTACAGTATTTGAAAATTAAACGAAATTTAGTTGGGCTTCTATATTTATTTGTAAAATAACAAGCTGTGCTTTGAATATAAATATCCTTTTTGAATCCAAAAGTTGAGTTCTAAAATTAAAACTTTTAAATGAAAAATGAAATAGTTTGCGCAAATAGACTACAATTTCACCAGTAAAACAAGAAGTAGAAAAAGCTCTCCATGTCTTCTAAGTTTTGGGTAAAAACTGAATTAAAAAATTTTTTTTGTTGTTACTAAACAAGTACAAAAAAATTCAATTGAATAAAAATAATTTAATTTTTTATGCTTAAAATATATTAAATCTCCACTCTATTGTGAATGTTTGCGTCCATATCAAATAGAGTCGAATTTCATAAAAATATGAAAAAAAAAATCAATAAACAAAAAAGTAAACAGATGTATGACTGACTGACTGAGTGTTTAAGAAAAATATGCTCTCAATCAATTTCAAACAATAAAATTGATAATCAACAACTCCATATGAAAGTTATAATTCTATATCCTTACAAACCTACACAAATCTATTTTCTAACTTCTGTCTGTATTATTATGAAAATATTGGAAATAAATTGAATTGAAAGTCATTCTTTACGTTCGTAGGCGTACCAAAAACAAACAAAAAAAAAAAAAAAGAACAAAACACTGCTCTATTATCTAGAGAAGTTTTTCGATAAATCCTGTGTATGGGAGCCACACTCTTTAAGTGAATTATTTTCAATTCGTTTGGTGGGTTCTATTCAATCGCCGTAAATCATCAATAACTTAATTTGATCTGTAAGTGACATGAAATAGCCAACCTACTCACAAAAAAAAGAAAATATTTTAAAAATGAACTTCTACATACAGTGAACCAAAAAAGTAAAAGACACCTTATATTTAGAAAAACATACTCATGAAACATATTTATTTTAAAAATAAAAATTATAAAAGCGTTTATATTTTATTTCTATATATATATCATTAAATATAGGGTAAGGTTTGAAAATACCAGCCTGAGAAAGCCGTAATGTCACTAATTCACATCAAAAAGTTTACGTACAGTTAGTAAACATTATTTGCCAGAACACAAAAAATGCAAAATATGTTGAATTAATATTTTTTAGGTCCTCCACACGCAACAACTAACGCTGGCAGACATCGATGCCTGCTTCTGGCTAATCTTTTAATAAAATTTTCAGTTATTTTTAGACACTCTGTTGCCGACGCATTTGTAAGGGATTTTTTTTTTTTTTGACGTGATAACACTTGTCTTTAATCACGCCCTACAGAACATATTCCAACGGTGACAAATCGCAGCTTCTTGGCGTCCAACTGACATCACCATTTCGGCTAATTAAACGGCCATCAAAATTTTGACGCACTAAATTGATTGTGGCATAAAATGTGTGGCAAGTTGCACCATCCTATTGACACCAAACATCGTATCATCATATAAATACCATGAAGATCGGGCACAAAAAAATTGGTTATCATGGTACGATAGGTGTTTCGATTGACCGTAATGGTTGCGCCGTCCTGAATTTCAAAAAAATATGGGCTAATGACACTTGCGCTTCACAAGCAGTAATGGCTGCATTGGCTTCTGTAAGATCACGTTTGGGTTTTTTGAGACCAAGATGAAAATGAGGTGCGTGAAATGTTCAATTCTTGAGAACGATATTGAGTTGATGTTGATGAATTCTCACGCACCCTCTCAACCACAGCATCGATTTTTACGGATGTACGCACTGTACAAGCACGCCTACGTCTTGGCGCATCAACAATGAAACCAGTTTCACGAACTTTAGCAATAAACTTGCGTATTCTGCGCACTGTTGGTCCTTCTTTGCAAGCAAATTTTGTACGACATTTTCGTGCAATTTAAGAGCAATAGTCTGTGTTTTGGAAATAAATTCCCCATAAATCCCAAAGTTGCTCAAGCGAAAATCGGTTCATTTTGTTCAGTGGAGATAATATACTGATTTGGTGAGAGAAGAGAATGACATAAGTATTGCCAGATTCGTTATAACCCGATACATACATACTGTGAGCGTCAGAATAAAGTGTACAGCCTTATTCTGCCTTATTCTCTAGAACTTAGACTTTATCAGCCTTTTAAAACAGTTTTTTTTTTTTTTTTTATAACTTTACAAAGTATTAGAAAAAAACAACAAAAATTCTACAACAACTAAAATTATAAAAGAAACCGAAAAGTATTCTATTTTTACGCGTCAAAAAATTGCACAAGAAAAAGCTATGCCACAAAAAATGACGAGGAAATTCTTCGGAAGTGATACAATTTTTTGATAGATACTATCGAGTACAACAAGAATCTGGTTTTAAATGCTACAAAACACCTCCAAAATCTTGAGTTCTAAGTAAAAGACCGATTTTTCGTACCTTCGTGAACTTATAAGCTAACAACTTAGCTGAATATTTACCGATTTTAAGCTTCTTAGAAGATATGAAAAGAAGAGGAACAGACCTATTAAATGGTGTATACTAAGGTAAACTTAAGAATACTTTAGTAATGCAAACTTAAGAAATATGTGTATATTTCTTAAGCAAACATATTTTTATTCAATTCATTCCAAGCGTAGAGCCATTTTTACATGCTAGTTCATTTAGGAACAGTCCTATTATTAAGGTAGGATGTTTAGTTTATTGAACATTAATTATATCACATTTTTTATATTCGACAGAAATTGACTGAGCCCTTTTTGGGTGAAGGGCATATGGTAAAGCATAAGGATGTACATTTTATTTTGAAGCTCACAGTACATATGTACGTATGTACACCCTCTATACATATAGTATAACTCCTAACTTAAAGCTTTTGTCTTTATATTCCTTTGCCATTTATGCCTTTTATTGCTTTCATATGACGGTCATATATTCTGTGGATATGATAGCTATTCTATGCGATTATTTTTTTCTATTTCTGCTTTTGTTCTATTGTGAAAATATTTTAAATCTGCTTTTATTTCATAATTTAATAGAAATTGTTTAAATATTTTTTTATAGTGCTTTTTATATGACTATGTAGTATGATATAGAAAATAAATTATATTTGATTTCTGTTTCTCAAATAAAACAACTATGATATATAAATATTAAATACAATAAATGTACTAACATTGGCAGTCATTTTTATTAGAAAAATGCATATTCAAAAAATGTATATTTACATATACATATACAGGGTGTCCGCCGGGAAGGCATACTACTTTGTATTGCCGCCATTTTGGTAAACATTTGTCTTGACAGTTCATATTTGGCAGTTATGAGGTAGAACGTGGCAAATTTATTATAGAAAAATATTAAGTAAACCAACGTGTTTTAATCGTTAAAACATTTTGTCGAAATTAATCACCGATTTTGATTTCAAAAAATCATAATGAGTGACGAGGCACATTTTCATTTGAATGGTTATGTGAATAGACAGAATAGTCGGTTCTGGGCAATGGAAAACCCACAAATTATTCATCACTCACCTTTGCATCCATTAAAAGTCAGAATCTGGTGTGCAGGTCAGGAGGAATCATTGGACCTCACTTCTTTGAAACTGAAAACGGCGTAACGGTAACTGTCAATGGGGAGCGATATCGTGATATGATTGAAAACTTTTTAACGCCACAACTGCATGCCTTGGGCTGGAATAACATGTGGTTTGAACAAGACGGTGCCACATCGTATACAGCCAGGATTACAATGGAATTACTGTGAGACTTCTTTCCACAACAAATTATTTCAAGGAATGGTGATGTTGATTGGCCTCCACGGTTGCCTGATTTGACTGCTCCGAACTTCTTTTCATAGGGATATCTGAAAAGCAAGGTTTATGCCAACCAACCTGAAACGCTGGAGCAACCCAAGCAAAATATTTGTGATCAAACTAATGAAATACCGTGTGAAATGTGTGAGAATGTAATGAAAAATGTGCTCAAAAGAGCTTGCATTTGTGAGGCTAACAGAGGCGGGCATTTATCTGATATTGTATTCAATACATAATTGCCGACATTAAATAAAACATTTATCAATATAAGATCCATTCTCTTGCATATAATTAAAAATTATAAACAAACAAAATAGTATACCTTCCCGGCGAACACCCTGTATTTACTTGCATAAACATTCTAATAAAAAATTGCAAAGAAAATTATTTTTATGATCAAAACTAATATTTTAATGAAAATTAGCTTACTTTGTGCCTTAACATTAGAGTCGTCATTTGGACATGATATTTTGAAATAATTTTTTCACACTTTTGTCGTAACGAGCAAAATTTGTCAATAAAAAATTTAATATAAGATTACCTGACAAATTTTTTTTTCGAATATTCGAATCAACAACTTATCGCAAAAATTATTCGAATTAACAAGTAATTGCCAAAATTAAAAATAAATAAAAATTAAAGAATATAAATATTTGAACGAATATAACTTTTAGATTTGTTACGAAAAAGCATTTAATCAGCTTATAACATTTCGACTTCGAATTTTTGATATCCAAAGCCCTCTCCATAAAGGAAGAAGGATAACTTCAATCACAAGAAACATCCAAAGAGGATTAAGCAAAGCCACCTCTCGGCAAAAAAAAGAAAGGAAAAAGATATTCATCACTACTACACCAAATACAAAAATGGCTTCGATAGATGGCAGCATCTTCTTCCTTCCTAGACATGCTAAAAAAGATCACTTGTCTGCTTAGATGGAAGTAGGAAACTATTAACACAGGAACTAAATCAGACCAAAGATGCTTTGCAGAAGTCATATGCTCACAAAATCGATATCTGTAAGAGATGGACATAAACGATGCCCTACCACTGCTGATGCCCATATCATTTCATGCAAATTTTATATGCACCAAGACCTACATAGGTATAAAGCATAAATTTTGCCTATCAATGTAAGCTCACCTACTGGAGCAGAAATAATCAGCACAATAAAATCTCATTTTAGCTCCTAACACATTTCTCCACGCCTTACAACCTTCTTTTGAACACACATAAGGCGTGGTGGAACGCTATATAAATTTAAAAAAGCAAATCCTGAAAAGGATATAAAGGCTGGGAAAATGTGAGGTTAGGAAATAAGTTGGCTTAGAAACACATTTTTTTTTGACAAATTCAGTTTTATTCATACCAATATAATACAGAAATATATAAAACGTCGGTAGATGTCCGCTCTTTTCACAAAATTTTGAATTACATTTTGAAACAAAGCTTCGTTTATCTCGTCAACGCAGCGCCGAACTTCATCTTTTAGAATGTCATGTATTTGTGGTTTGCTCACGTAAACCCAATCTTTCAAATGGCCCCAGAGAAAATAATTCAGCGGAGTAAAATCACAATAACGAAGTGACCAATTGACATCTCCATCTCCAAATAGAGAAATTACGCGACCGGGAAATTTCTTATGCAATAACTGAATTGTTTGGCTGGCTGTGTGGCTTGTGGCGCCGTCCTACCGAAACAAGAGGTCACTGATGTCAACATTAGCCAAATGTGGCCACAAAAGATTGGTTATAATGGTTTTGGCAACGCTTCTTTGCGGGCGGACCGACGATGCCGCCTAACCACAAACCGCACCATACGGTTACTTTTTTTGGACGTAATGCTTTTTCGAGGGCTGTTTGTGGATTTTGTCAGCCACATATGAGACAATTTTTGTTTGTTTTCATAAACGCCTAATTGAAAATGAACCTAAAGATGATTTTGTTGAAAAATGTGGTTTCTGAAAAAAGCGGACGTCTGCGACGTGCTAGGGGTGGATATTTGCCACACATCATATTCCATTATTAGTTCCCATATTTTTGTTTTATATTGGCATGAATAAAATCGAATTTGTTAATAAAAAATGTTTTTAAGCCAATTTACTTCCTAACATCGAACTTGCCCACCCTTTAGAAGGAAATTTATCAGAATATTTTATGGCACACATCGTATTCTTAAGACATTGGTTTGACCAGACCCAATTATAGTTCCTATTGAAAATATTATTTCTGTTTTGTTACTTTGATTATGCAAGTTGACGGAACATGTTAGGTGTCTATGGACTAACCACGAGAAATTTTCAGAAAGGTATCTGTTACCCTGTACTACTGTAATGTGGCGATAGTTAAGCATGGTATCGTGGTTTGGTAGAGATCTTTTCATAGGAAGTACGTTTTGAATTTCTTAATGTAGATTCCAAGATGGGCATTGATTAGTGTTAGTGGAACAATTAACACAACACTTACTGCAAATCTGAGTATCTGGAATCCTCATATTAAAGCTAAATCGGCTGCTTCTGCATCTCTGTTGGGAATCGGAGAATGTGCTGTTAGATATGCAATTCTGCTACACCGGATAAATTTGATTTCCGTAAAATTCAAGCGAAATGAAGTAGCCAATCCAAGGACTTTATTTGGTATAGGAATACGTAGATAAAGTCACTAGAATGGAAATATAGGCCATGGCATAGATTCACCAGATCTCAATATAGATGTCTTCTACAAGCTTAAAGATCATTGTAGTGTTATGTACGAATAATGGCCGAAAAAGTGCTTCATGACGACCCAAAAATACTTTAGTTTTGCAAACATTGAATGTAAAATCTTCGCTATTTTTGTGGTGAATTTTAACGATTTCTGTTAAAAATGTGGGCTATTAAAATGCAACGTTTTACTGGAACTACCAGTACTATAACTACATAGTATTGATAACAAATTTTATAAAAAATATTTGTATTTATATACCAGCCGATATGATAGGTTGTGGACACATAAAAAATTATTAGAGCAAGAGATAAATCAAAAATGAAAATTTCTGAGCTTATGTTTGAGCTTGATCTTTAGAAAAGGGAAATCAGTTAAAATGATTGCAATAGTAATGACCATATCTATTAAAAACAGATTTGGGCAAATAGCTGCTCTTATATTTTAATAGGTACGTATGTAAAAAAAGCAACAATTAAACAAAGAGAAGTAAAGAGAAAACAACTAGAAAAATACAGTGTAAAGTGGCCTGAGTGAGAGACTTTCAAATTCCTACCACAGTTGTAAAATGCACCGGTATTAGTTTGCCTGTTACTGACTTAAAACGACCTACATATTATATACTCTCCTGTTATTTCCATAAAGGCCTGACCTAAAATTTTTTGTGAGTGTATGTTGGCGCAGTTAGATGTAAAGAGTAGTTTTATGTCTGTTAAAAGGAATATACATAAGTATGTATTAAATATTAATGCTTTTGCTTTTGTTTGTAGTACATTCCCTATTTTTTAATGATTTCCCAGAATGAACAAATAAAATATGAAAAGAGAGAAACAGGCAAAAAAGAGAAAAATAAAATAAAATGTTTTTATTTAATAATGACACAGCATTGCGAAGATTTTACAATATTTTCAAAAATATTCTACATTTTTTCTATATAACAACATATATACATACATATACATATGTATGTATAAACATAGTATACCCACTAACGCTTTCATCTATACAAATATTCATCTCATATTCAAGAATGAAAAAGTGTATGAAAGGAAGTATTAAACTGATGCTTTTTGATGCTGCCACTCTGACAAAGCAGTAACAGTTACAACATGAAAATATGCGAAAAATATTTTCCGGGTTTTCTTCTGTTTTTATCTACAGAGAGAAACATTTATACCATCACAAAAGAGAAAAGCTAATGCCCGTTCATAGCTCCAACTATAGATCCGATTTTTAAAAGACATTCACTGCATGTGGCCGTAGCATGTGCGTCGTAAGAGTATGAGTCGTCGTCGTGTGTGTTAATGTTACTCAACAGGAAATATTATACAAAAGACTTGTGTGTAGCAACCTCGACACACGGTTTATGCATTCGTTTAAGAATCATATCGACTTTTGGTGAAAGTTGATTTTCCTATGCCTCATTTTACTTCATATAAACATACATAGATGCATACGTACATATGTATGGTATGTATGTTTGTATATATCGTTGTAAAGTTGTATTTGAAAGTAAAATGCAGTCTCGTAGCTGTAACGTGAAGGTTGGATATTATGATCAAAGATTTTAAAAATACATAAGAATAAAAATATAATTATTTCTTGGAATAAAATAGTATTTGTTTTCTTTAACATTCAATTCCAGTTAATAAGCCATACTTTAAGAATGAATTTATGAACATGTTTTCATAATTCCAATAAGACATGATTTTTCTTTGTATTGAACAGAGAAATTGCAATCTCGTTATTTAAAAATATAAAAAATTATATTGAATTTTACATTTTTCCTACAGATACTTGATTTTAAATGTTAAAAAATTCAAAGGCATCATTAATTATCCAAATGCACAAAAAAACTTCTTATCTATGAACATAGGAGAGTAAAGAATTACTTCATAGGATAATTATAATTTCCAAAATATACCAAAAATCTCATGAATTTGATGAAATTGCTTTTATCTTCCATCTGTTTTATATTGAAATTAATGTTGCTTTTGTTTAAAATTCAAATTCGTTTTGATAACGGCTGAGATTTTTTAAAAATTACCAATATTACTGTAGTGAAACAGTGGATCATTTTGCTTATATTTTCTTTCAAAACCTTATAAAGGGTCCGCCAAATAATTTTTTTTTTTGAAAATGCTATAAAAAAAACTACTGAATATTTTCTCAAATTTCTTTTTTATTTGAAAGTACAATCCTTCCGCTTAATAATGGAAAATAATTCCATTCAAATGGCTGCCTCGGCTGGCCATGCAGTAGCCTACACGATCGGTCCAATCGGTTCCACAAAACTCCATCTAAAAAAAAAAGAAAAAAGCCTCCCTGACCCTTCTCGCATACCTCTGGCGATGATGACAAACATCAGACGAATGATTAGGAAAAACACGTCACCTACTGGGAAAAAATTACAATGCCAAAGTAAAGATCACCAACAATTAGCCAGGATCTTCACCACTACAAAAAAAAAAAAAAAATAAAAAATCATATGGAGGAAGCTACAGCGGATTAATCATCTACTTAACTTGAACTATAAAATTGATTAATGATGATTAATTGATGATTTACGTAGTGGTGAAAATCCTTGCTAGTTGGCGGAGAGCTTTACCTTAACCTTGTAATTTTGTCCCAGTAGGTGGTGGCGTGTTTTCCTAATCATTCGTTTGGTGTTTGTTATCATCGCCGGAGGTATGCAGGAAGGTCAGTCAGGGGGGCTTCTTCTCTATTTTTATCATATTGCTCTATTCTGACTTAATATCTCAATCTTATTGAATGACAATTTTAGCGTACTAATTTTCACAGTTCAGTGCCATATACTTTTCTGGCCTTCTCGTATTCTACTGTTATGAGAGCTCCATTCTAAGGGTTTTATGAATTGGTTGGCCTACTCCTATCAACTTCCTGCTTATATTTTGCATTTTAATGGGATCTATTGATCTTCTTTACAAACTGGCATTGTGTTCGTACAACATAATTCACAAAATGTTCTTAATTTGCATTTGATATTTTGTTATTATTGAGGATGATGTTAGCTTTGTCTTATTTCTAGTGGCGTTTTTACGCATGCATTACAGTTGTCAACGTATATATTGCCTATGGAGTTATTAACACATATATATGGTCGTAACTTTTGTCTTTTAGATATTTAGTTCCAAGTTAATATGTTTGGCATATTCACGCGAGAGTTCGAATTACCTTGTTCGCTTTGTAAACCACATATGAGAATTATTCCATTCACACGGCACATTTTTAATTCATATTTATGGTTTTTCTTGTTTTTTTCTATTAATTGTTATGTCATTCGCTAGTCACTTTTTTTATTTGTGTTTTAAAAATGATATAAAGATCAGGATAAGAAATAAACATATTTGGCATGGACAAACACCGCATAAAAATTAAAGATCCATTGATTTTGTAGTAATGCACAGGGTAATTAAAACTGAATTACTTATAGTTTGAGTGATTCGTTCTTAATATTTTATGTGGAAAATTAAGCTCATAATTAGGATAGAACTGTGAATGAAAGAAAGTATTACGAAAAAACGTTGTCACGGGCACTTTCCATTAGCCTGTGTATCAATGTGTCTGTGTATATAAGGCAGACATCAAACGCAGAATCAAAATCTTCAATACGTTGTTAAAAATTTCAGAAAATTGTTTTTCTTTTTTTCCTTTCCTTTTTTGGACATGGTGCTGTTAAAAACAAATGGAAATACCAACGAAGATTGAGAGAATAACTACGTTGTAGTAGGTTTTTCGCTTTACTTTCTGTTGAAGAAAACTTTTAAAGAGGTTTTGTCACACGTGGCCTTGAGCTTTACTGTTATAATTGTAACCCTTTCACTATTCAATAAACTCCATATTGAGAATCAAAATGTTTACTTAAAGGCTGTAATTCGTTATTGGATTAAATAGAAGTTATTTAAACTTTAAATATTTCAGGTAATGTCTCTTGAGAAATTTAGAGCATATTCCCAGTTTCCATTCAATACTGAGAAATATTATTTAAAAAAATGTGGATTTATCTACATTATCTAAACATTTGGCAGAAGAGCCAATATTTTTTTTAATATTTCTATTGCCTTCAATTTAAAAAATTTAAATCAAATTTACATAATCACATACACGTGCCACGTAAGCGTTTTTGCAAAATTTAAGCAGACTTAAAACGTATGTACAGAAAGAAGAAAAAACTCATTTACAGTAAGACACGTTTTTTTTACCAGAAAACAATTGCAACAAACAAATATATTTTAATGTTCGAAAAAGATTGAAAAATAGATTTTTTGCTGTCTGTAGTTTCTTAAAATTTAATTCAAGCACGAAATAAGGACGTGTTTTCTATAGGAATTGAAACTATAACCACAACCAGAATTACTGTCTTATTATCGAACACAGTTATGATAAAATAACAGCAGTACTGGTAGATACAGTGCATTGAATGTCTATATTGTTATTCAGTTACTTTTTTTTTGAAATTGTTTGTACATTAAGATTCTAGAAATTATAATTCAGCATCTTTTATTATGATTACTTTTAAATAATTGAAAAAGCACTTAATTGTTTGTGGCATTTTCAGTAAATGATGCAATAATCAAAATCGCTCAGTACAATCTTAATAATTTTAAATCGTAATCATATAAAAAGTACCAACAGCAAGGGTACATATCGCATATTAAAACATAAACAGTCAAAACACAAAATTTTTATATGTTTAGGGAAGGCAAACAATTTTTTTGAAAACGTTGTTGTAAAGTTAAATTGATCAGTTATGAAGTCACCGCTAATCTATTACAGTGTTGCTAATAAGGTTGGTTTATTAGGTTACAACTATGGTGTTAAAAAAGTCATGTCTAACTCAACCTTTAGCTGATTATTTTCAAGTGACACAAGTAACGTAACAGCAGTTTAATAGCTCCAGAAGAGAGATAGACAAATGAAATTTTTTTGGTCATTAGAGTTTCTATCTGTGAATAGATTTAAGTAAAAAAAGCGATGCTGATATAAAGGGTCCGCCAAATAAATTTTTATTTTTTTTTTTTTTGAAAATGCTATAAAAAAAAACTACTGAATATTTTCTCAAATTTCTCTTGTTATTTGAAAGTACAATCCTTCCGGTTAATAATGGAAAATAATTTCATTCAAACGGCTGCCTCGGCTGACCATGCAGTAGCCTACACCATCGGTCCGATTTTTAAGCACATTATCGATTGTGTGCGGCTGTATTTCACCAATGGCTTCACGAATATTGTCCTTTAAAGCGTCAATTGTCTCTGGCTTGTTGACGTAACACTTATCTTTGACGGCACACCACAAATAATAGTCCAACGGTGTCAAATCGCAGCTCCGAGTTGGCCAAACGACATCAGCTCTGCGGCTGATAATGCAATCTTCAAAAACAGGGCGCAAAACATCGAGTGTAGCTTCGGCTGTGTGGCACGTAGCGCTGTCATGTTGCAACCAAATGTTGCTAATATCCTCCTCTTCAATTTTTGTGAACAAAAATTCGTTCAACATGGCCCAATAATGATCGCCATTGACTGTAACGCCCACTCCTTGCTCACTTTCGAAGAAAAATGGCACAATTATGCCTCTAGACCAAAATCCGCGCCAAAAAGTGACTCTTCTTGGGTGTATCGGCTTTTCAATGTATGGTTTTTCTGTATCCCAAATGCGACAATTTGCTTGTTTACATAACCGCCAAGATCAAAATGAGCTTCTTCTGAAAAGATAATATTTTTGGTAAAATCGGCATCTTCTTTAAGTCGATCGCAGGCCCAGATTCCCAGCGTTGTTCAAGCGTATACACAACCATATTCGTTCAGCGGAAGGATAAAACTAATTATCTGTCAAATCAGACATGAGCTAAGTGTTACCATTCACGAAATAAGCACTACTTGAAAAAAAAAACGTTAGATGGCGAACCTTTTATATTGAGTTGTGACTTTTCATGATTTAGTGTGCGTCATAAGCATTTTATGCTTTAAACTCTTAAGTGTCATAATGTGTCACTGTCATTTTAGCACTTTGTGTTAAATTTGTAATATCAATTACCCAAACAATGATTTTGTCCTAAAGGTTTGCTACATGATTATAATTTCAAAACATTTCACTTACCTGTCATTAACAGCAGAGCAATTTTAATGACAATCGCAAATTGTACAATAATAATTATTAACATAATTACTAGTATAACAATAAAAATAAATCTAAATTTTCATAATAAATTTTATTCAATCAAGAACACTGAACAATAAGTTCCTTAAATTAATAAAGAGCTACTTATTAAACGTAAAAACTGTAATTCCTTTTCATATTTTTCATAGATAAAGCCCTGCGTGCTTAGATAAATTTTTTACCCTTTTTTCTCATATATATTCCAAACTTTATTAGCTTCATAGAAAAGTCATTGAAAAAATATTTGAAGACTGTCACTATAATAGTTTTTTAGGAATACGATAATTTACATTTGCTTTGTATGGGGTATATTCACCTCCCTGATTATAGCCGCCCTAAAGCTTTTCCAATAAATCTGTTTTATACGAAATTAGTTGGGGCAAAGATTTATGACTCTGACTGGTATCGTACTATAGATATGCTATTATTATGCCTCTCCCCCTGATCCTATCGCAAAAAATGTAGCCTATGTCTCCTTAAAGGATGATACAGTGAATATTTCAAGAAAATCAGTTCAGCCGTTTAGTCGTTTATAGACTTCAAACACACACATATATATATATATACATACAAACAAACAAACATTTATTGTTATATATAAAGATTCGGTACATTTTGCCAAATCATATAAACATACATAATTTCAGTCATAGGTTCTCGATTCCATTCATGCGTATTAAGGAGGACTGCTCTCAATCAAGGAGCTGCACCCGATTCTATTGTTAGACTCATTGAAAGGGACCTACTGTTTAACTCTGGCTCCAAACGGAAGATGTGTTAGTTCGATAAGTTTTTCACAGCGTAAATACATATAACAAATCGATAGCAATGCTATGAGATGATGTCGCTGTTGAAAATTGTCAAATGTTTTAGTCTGGGATTGAACCGAGTACCTCTAAGTCGGTAGGTGGCTGTCTTACCTATCATACCATAACAGCACACCAGTTTTGGCAAATCGCTTTGATAAATATAATGCCCTAGTAACGTTTTCTAATCGTTCTGTAAGTCGAAGTCCTAGTCTTCACTATATGCAAATTTTGCATATAGATTTTGTTTATTTACATCCAATACAAAAATATAAAGTTTGTTTAGTCCTTCGTTTTGTCTAGCCAAACTTTTAACAATTTTTACTATTATTTTAAAATACAGGGTGTCCATCGGGAGGGTTTACTATTTTGTTTTGCTGCCATTTTGTAAACATTAGTTTTGACAGTACATATTTGGCAGTCGTGAAGTAGAGACGTGGCAAATTTATTATGGAAAAATATTCGGTAAACCAACGTGTTTTAATTGTTAAAACATTTTATCAAAATCAATCATCAATTTTCATGAAAAAATCACAATGAGTGACGAGGCACATTTTTATTTGAATGGTTATGTGAATAGACAGAATAGTCGGTTCTGGGCAATGGAAAACACTCAAATGATTCATCAGTTACCTTTCCATTCATTAAAAGCGACAGTCTGGTGTGCAATTTGGTCAGAAGGAATCATTTGAACTTACTTTTTTGAAACTGAAAACGGCGTAACGGTAACTGTCAATAGAGAGCGATATCGTGCCATGATTGAAACTTTTTAATGCCACCACTGCATGCTTTGGGCTTGACTAGCATGTGATTTTAACAAGACGGTGCCACATCGTATAGAGCCATGATTACAATGTAATTACTGCGAGACCTCTTTCCACAACAAACTATTTCAAGGAATGGCGATGTTGATTGGCCTCCACGGTCGCCTGATTTGACTGCCCCGGACTTCTTTTTGTGGGAATATCTGAAAAGCAAGGCTTATGCAAACCACCCAGAAACGCTGGAGCAATTCAAACAAAATATTCGTGATTAAATTAATAAAATACCGCGTGAAATGTGTGAGAATGTAATGAAAAATATGCTCAAAAGGGCTCGCATTTGTGAGGCTAACAGAGGCGGGCATTTAACTGATATTGTATTCTATACATAATTGCAGACATTAGATAATCTTTCATATAATCGAAAATCATAAACAAACAAAGTAGTACCTTCCCGGCGGATACCCTGTATTCAAAATTCTTCTTATCAACTGATAAGGGAATGTATACAATCGGCTTAGTTGCAGCTTTAAACAAAAAATTATTAAATTTAAAATGACTCGTATATAATTGTTATCATAGCATAACTTAGATATATACCTGTATATTTTTTAACTGTATTTAAGCTTATTTTCTTTTGAATATAAAGGTTTTTCCTTTTTTCCTCTGTACGATGTCATATTATAAAATTAATAATCAAGATTTGTTTTATGACCAGAATTATGCGTTGAAATATCTGAAGATAAAATCCCAAAAATCGTAAATTTATATTCCAGGCATAAGTTGTAAATAAAAATGAATTTATAAATGAAAAATGAAATGAAGTTAAATAGTATGAAAAAGGTATGATCGTATCACCTTTCCCATCACTGATCGTCATATATGTACACAAATTACACAAATTAATTTTCTGTTTTGAGGTCGACTTGGTAATCTATATACAGTGACAGCAGATTTGTTTAAATATTAAATATTTTTCATTATACTTTTTTTTTACAATATAAATTCCAAAAATTTCCGTTTAAAATTTTTTAACTTTATTTCATTTTATATTTCTAAAGGAGATTAAAAGATTGATATCATATTCAAAACCAATCATCTTCTTAGAACTGACTAATAAGCCGTAGGTTTTACGTTGTTGGTAACGATGCCTATAATCAAAATGCTAAAAATAATAATAATGATGGAAAAGAGATAAATTTATATAAAAATAAAATTTTTTATTCATGACACATCATACAAGTCATAATGATTCTATTTTTAAAGTTATATCTGAGAAAAGTACTACTACAACTACCAGTGCAAGGGGCACTATAACAGCTACTTTTATTTGTTTTTTTTTCTATTCGTTGTTAGTGGCGATAAATACACCACGTCCCGAACAGCTTCGCATATCCTCTTCCTGTTGTTATTTAGAATAGTTTTTTGTTTTTTTTCCTTTGCTCTTTGCCAGGGTTGTCAGATCTGGCAATTTCTCTCCAAATGCAGCGATTTTAAAAGTCTTAATTTTCGGTTTAGTGACATGGCGACATGGCGACTTTTTGCCGATTTGTAAATTAGTTGGTGATTTTGCTGGATATTTTTAATAAAAAGTACGAAAAATGAAAAATATTATTTTGGTATTTTATTGCATTAAATTCGTGACTATGGTCATTTTTAAGTGTCGATTATAGATGGCAGCCGAATTTCAATTGTGAGACTCTAATAGAGATTCTAATAGATTTTTAATTTCCAGTTTACTTATGTAATGCAATTTTCGGCAACTGGTAACGAAATATTTAAGTTCATAAATGGTACGAAAAAAACTCTAAACTTGACAAATGTGGAAAAGAAATGAATGTGTTTGCTTGAAAAATTGACACATATCCATACCTCATGGCTATGACCCAGCAAAATTTTTACCACCTACATCTTCGATTCGGGAGCACTCACCATGTAAGTGGTACCCATCCAATGCCCGTATATAGTTCCTATGTACATTTATACAGCGTTGGCCTAGTCCCTAAGATGGGTCCGATGGAACAAACATTGTAAGCGAAGGTTAGATGGATCCGATTATAGCATTGTTGGATGGGTTCAATACTACAGACATTATAAGTAAAGGTTGGATGGGTTTTTAACTGTCAAATATTTATTTTTTCATTTTATTTATTTATACAAAATTCAATAATGAAAATCCAGCTTATAGGCCATAATTAATTCTATATAGACTGCTTCATACTCTACACCACGCACAAGGTTAGTTCACTTGCACTTTAAAAAACACTTTTCTTTTTAATATTTTAATTTGGAATTAAAACGAAAAAATTGGCAAAATAGCAACAAAAAACAAACAAAAATTATAATCAAAACTACAATAACAATGTAATGCATTACAAAGCCATCCAAATCGGATGCTAGTGCGATAGCTTTTTTACTTCTTATGAACATTCAATTTTACAATGTATTGTGAATGAAACTGATCGATATCGGATGCCAGTTGTATGTGCTTAAAAATTATATTTCAATTTTACTTATTGACATAATAGTATACAATCGGATGAGTTTTAATTTGTAATAACTTTTGTACTGCTGGGGAAGTTCTTCTCTTCTCCCTAAATCCACTGTAAAGCTTAAAATCGGATAGTATTCCGCTAAATCATAAGTATAAGTCTATAGGTATATGAAGGTACGAAAAACCGTTTTTTACCCGTAATTAAAGATTTTAGAGGTTTTTAGAAAATGCCAAAAACTGAATCTTGTTGCGTTTATTAGAAAAATAGTAAAGGCTGCGCCAAATATTTTCTTTTTTTGAAAATGCTATAAAAAGCTACTGAATATTTTCTCAAATTTCCTTTTTTATTTGAAAGTACAACCCTTCCGGTTAATAATGGAAAATAATTTCATTCAAATGGCTGCCTCGGCTGGCCTTGTAGTAGCCTACACGATCGGTCCAATTTTTAAGCACATTATCGATTGTGTGCAGCCAATGGCTTCACGAATATTGTCCTTTGAAGCATCAATTGTCTCTGGCTTGTTGGCGTAACACTTATCTTTGACGGCACCCCACAAATAATAGTCAAACGGTATCAAATCGCAGCTCCGAGGTGGCCAAACGACATCAGCACTGCGGCTGAAAATGCGATCTTCAAAAACAGGGCGCTAAACATCGAGTGTAGCTTTGGCTGTGTGGCACGTAGCGCCGTCCTGTTGAAACCAAATGTTGCTAATATCCTCCTCTTCAATTTTTGTGAATAAAAATTCGTTCAACATGACCCGATAACGATCGCCATTGACTGTAACGGCCACTCGTTGCTCATTTTCGAAGAAAAATGGCCCAATTATGCATGCCTCTGGACCAAAATCCGCACCAAAGAGTGACTCGTCTTGAGTGTATCGGCTTTTCAATGTATGCGTGCGGATTTTCTGTGCCCCAAATGCGACAAGTTTGCTTGTCTACATACCTGCCAAGATCAAAAGAGCTTCACCTGAAAAATGATTTTTTTTTGGCAAAATCGGCATCTTCTGTAAGTCGAACGCAGGCCCAGATTCCCAGCGTTGTTCAAGCGTATACACAGCCATATTCGTTCAACGGAAGGATAAAACTAATTATCTGTCAAATCAGACACGAGCTAAGTGTTACCATTCACGAAATAAGCACTAGTTGAAAAAAAGCGTTAGATGGCGGACCCTTTATAACTTTTTTATCTTAGTTTTTTTTTGTCGCATAATGTAGTTTAGTTCCAGTACAAGGCAGTGTGAAATGTGTCGAAGAAAACGGGGATAATGTTTTAGATATATAACAATAATGAGACTACATATCTATATCCAAAATGTATTTTATATTAACCATTTTTCCACTTTTGGCGAAATTTAAAAATTCAGAACAAATTATTTTTTATTTGTTTTAAAAATTTATTTTCATTATGTTAAAAAATATAAATTTTATTTTATTTTGTAAGAAAAGATGACTTGGCGATTTTGGCGATTTTTGAAATTGAATTTGGTGAAAAAGCTTAAAAAAGATCTGACAACCCTGCTCTTTTCCTGTCTGCTTTTCTGCTTTTGTTTGTTTAGATATCTTTTAGTTTATTTTAGTTTTCTTGTACTCGTATATTTATTATTGTCCTTTTTTTTCGTTGCCTTTATGTTTGTTGTAGTTTGTCTAAGTCTACCATACTTTTTATTTTTATTTATTTATTCAAAGTTATTTTGAAAACATTTCATTAAATTTATTTATATTTTTTGCTTTGCTGATTACTGGGTGTCTTTCTTGGAACCTTTTACATTTATTTTTAAATCTTAAGAATATAATTCTGTTTATTTTTTGTTACTAAGTATCTATATTATCATTTATTAGTTTTGAATTATTTATTAGTTTTGAATTCCATAAACCCACACTTCTTAGCTTTTTTAACAAAGAGAATGCGTATGATGTGCATATTATTTGGTGAAATTTTTATTTTATTTTCGGAAATTTGTTTACTAATAAAAGAATTATAATCTCCATATACATACATGTTCATAAAAAAATAAAATATATTTGAAGTCTTATTAAATAGAAATTAATAATTCTAATATGAAAATTCTATATTATCTTTATTCTGGCATCACAGTTAATTTACTTTCACTAAAATTCACCTCCGCTAGAATCGGTCTTTAGCTTTTTCTTTGACCACAGATATGCCCATACTTCCTATGTCACCTTCTAAGGAAAGCAAGTAAAAGTATTATCTTAACATTTTTTATTATGATAGAAGAATATATGGCAAACGGCTTTGGCGGCATATCTCTATCCGTCTGTACATATTTTCAATGACTCTGAGACATACTTGAAGTTCAATGTCGTCAATGTGCCGAATTATTAATTATTGACGCACTTTTTCTTTTAAAAATCTATAAAGAAAGAAGTCTAACGCTGTCTAATCACATGATAGTGGAGGCCAATTAACATCCCCTAATAAGAGACAACACGGCCTTTAAATTTCTTGCGCACAAGCCATTGTTTCATTGGCTGTGCGGCAAGTGGCACCATCTTGTAGGAACCACATATCGTCCAGGTCCATTTCTGACCACAAGATGTTCGTTATCATCTTAATTTACGGTAACTACATGGCCGAACACATTTTCCAAGAAGTGGATGCATCGGCTTTTCAACAATCATTCGTGAGTTCTTATTTGCCCGATAGTGGACATATTTGGTCAATTATGCTGCCTACAAAAAATCATGAAGTGCACGAAATGCATTTTGATTCGAACGCCCGTTTTCGTAAAACGTTTTAACAATCTTAACGCACTGCTCAGTTGTTGAATTTGTCAAACACTGAAACAAAAAAATGTCAAATTAAGTTGAGCAAAAAAAAAAAAAACGCCGTTTACATGTGCATTGTGGTCGGATCTCCCTTTACATCATCTGTTCATCTGTTTTTCGGCTGACAACATCTTCTATCTTTTTCTCTTTTACTGCATATGCTGATAATGTGACCGTACCATAGAATTCGTGGTGCTTTCGTATATCTAATCACTTTTACGTCGCTGATAAGTGCATCTAGCGACTAGCGGATGCGGAGTGTACCTATCTTAAAATCTTCCTTTCGAAACATTATAATTTGTCAGCTTCAGTTGCTGTCAGCACCAAGATTTCGCAACCATATGTCTTATAGGTACAGTGATGTGCCTTTTTGCCTGCTAATCACAAAATTCCTAGGTACCTCAAAAAACGCCAGTTATAGTTACGGATTTTTATGTTAAGTGTGGCCTTACAAAAATTTTAAATGCGCATTCTTAATAATCTTAGAATCCATATCGGTTATAACAGAGTGGAGCACAAAGTTAAAAAGTATGAGGGGTGTAGTATTTTCTAAGCAGAAGCTCTTTAAGATTGGTAGGGGAGTAAAAGTGATTGGAAATGTGGTTGTAAGAGTTGTAGGGTCTTTGTGTACAGTCAGGCGGCTCTCAAGGCACTTGAATCAAGCTCATTATAGGGTGTCGTAAGACTTTGTTGGGTATCGGATCACGGTGGTGTAGTTAATGAATTGGCTCGCCATAGCTCGGAGACAGTAGTGCTATAGGCTGATGATTCGTGACTTACATTACTTAAGCGATATCGAGAGGATTTTCGTCGGGAAGTTAAATTACGTGCAACAGTGTGCTTGTTGTTGTTATATAAGGCTTATCCATTATTCTTCAAAACATATGTTGTAGTCTGAATTCATATAAGCTAGCTAGGCTTACGATAAAGGCAAAATAGATGTGTTCACTAAATATTACTTCTCAATAACATCACTTAAAACTCAATAGTTTAGCAAGAATTATTTTGTTTTATTTTTGCTAGAATTTTTCTTAAATTTCTGCTCCTTTTTATTTTATTATTTATTTATTAATGTATGTACATATGTTTGTATGTATATACAAATTATAACTATTAGCATATACGAGGGCGGATTGACATTGAAGCTACCTAGCGCTAGATGGCAGCACAAACACAAAAACTTTTTCTTTCTTAGAAATTACGATCTGTCAAACGTCAGCTGTTAAAGCTTTAGCCAAATTCATCGATTAGTTTATTTGTTGTAGTCGTTTGAAGTAAGCAACTTTTGTGTTTCTTGGAAAATGGAAAAAAGTGAATTTCGTGTAGTGATTAAACACTATTATCTGAAAGGCAAAACGGCGAAAGAGACAAAAGCAAAACTTGATAAATATTACGGCGAATCTGCTCCATCAGATTATTTGGTAAAATATTGGATTGCTGAATTTAAACGGGGCCGAAGAAGCACTGCAACAATACCATCAACAGGAAAGCCAAAAGAGGTGGTTAATGAAGAAAATATCAAGAACATCCTCGATATCGTTATGAATGATCGCCGAATGAATGAATACGTGAGATTGCTGACATGGTAAACATATAATATGAACGTGTGTTCAACATTTTGCATGAACATTTGCATATGAAAAAGCTATCGGCAAGATGGGTGCCGCGTTTGCTCAGTGTTGAACAAAAACGAGTTCGACAGATCACTTCACAGCGGTGTTTGGACATGACAAAGCATAATCCTGCTGATTTTTGGCGTAGATTAATAACTGTTGATGAAACGTGGGTCCACCACTACACACCTGAAACCAAAAATCAATCGAAGCAATGGGTGGAAGCTGGTGGAAGAGCTCCGAAGAAAGCGAAGATAGCGAAATCGGCTGGCAAGGTTATGGCCACTGTATTATGGAATGCACACGGAATATTGCTCATCGATTATCTTAAAAAGGGATCCACAATCACAGAAGAGTATGATCGTGCATTATTGGATCAATTGGTTGATGCAATCAAGGAAAAACGACCACACACCGGTTTATACAGCATTAGATACGATGCTAAAACTACGAGAAATATACTTCGAATTGGTTGATCATCCACCTTATAGTCCAGATTTAGCCCCTAGTGACGTTTTCCTGTTTCCAAACTTGAAAAAATGGCTCGCAGGAAAAAGATTCATCTCAAACGAAGAAGTGATTACCGAAACTAATGCGTATTTTGAGGAGTTCCCAAAATCGTATTATTCAGATGGTATAAAAGACTTGGAAAATCGTCTAACTAAGTGTATTAGGCTAAAAGGAGACTATGTTGAGAAATGCATGGTTTTTGAAGAAAAAAATGTTTTTTTCCTACTTAGGTAGCTTCAATATCAATCCGCCCTCGTATAATAGCTATTAGCATATATAACATAAAGCTGCCCCGACTTTAAACGGCAGGCAGGTATACTTTAATGCAATGTTTTATTTTCTATTGAAGAAGATAAAGATATTTCGCATTTTTAAAATAATTATTTGCCAATTGTATTGTCTTCGTATACCTACATATATGTACATAAAGAGTACGAGAAAAAAAAGCTATGAATCCTAAGCAAATTGTGTCCTTTTTCAGTTCCATACACTGCCATCAGACGGTAAAATTTTTCTGCTTATTGCTATATGTGCTTCTTTGTCAGTTTCCTTCGTTTTATTTGAAGGCTATTTGCTACAAAAATTAAGTATTTTTATGTCCACTTAAATGGCCTGTGCGTCATCAGTGACGTTCATATGTGGAAAAATGCCTGCAAATGTCATTTTAATAACACTTTTAAGGCAAATATAAAATAGGTCTTTTAGTTAGGTTCCACTTAATGGTTACAAACATAAATACACACATGCAAACATACATACATCCAAACAAATATTATTTGTACTCTAAGAATTTGCTGGAAACATTTCGGTTCCTAGAATAATAATAAAAAAAAATTCTACTCACACAGAAACATACATTTTCATTGTATGTTTTAAGAATTTAAATGTCCATATGTTTCATTAGAGAAGTAGCAAAAAGAAAAAAAAACAACAAAACTAAGGACAAGAAATAGATGATAGAAAAAAGGATAGAAAATATATTTTTTTCTTTTTTAAATATCCATCGTTATCATTGTCATTATTATTTTTAAAATATTTCTTTTTTTTTTTTACAACAAGTTTATATGAGTGTGTAAGAATGTTAAAATGTATGTAAATAAGTATGTATATAAATATTTTATACAAATGATTTGGTTTTGTGTGTTTATTTTTTGTTAGAAATGCTTAAGAAAACACAAACAATAGAGAAAAAGAAATGGTTGTTAAAAATAAATTGGAAATTATTTTTCTCCTTCTCGATATGTGCTATTTTTTATTATTTTTTTTTACTTATATTTTGTGATCTCCGAAAATCAAGGGTCTTTTTACAAAAAAATTAATAAAACAAATTAAATTTTTATTCTATAGGGTCCGCCACCTAACGTTTTTTTTTTTCAACTAGTGCGTATTTCGTGAATGGTAACACTTAGCTCATGTCTGATTTGACAGGTAATTAGTTTTATCCTTCCGCTGAACGAATATGGTTGTGTATACGCTAGATCAACGCTGGTAAATATTGCGACATTACTTTGAAAATCATGATAATGTTGCAGAATGAAAAAAAAATCATATTTTCAGATGAAGCTCATTTTGATCTTGGCCGATATGTAAACAAGCAAAATTGTCGCATTTGGGGCACAGAAAACCCGCACGCATATATTGAAAAGCCGATATACCCAAGACGAGTCACTGTTTGGTGCGGATTTTGTTCCAGAGGCATAATCGGGCCATTTTTCTTCGAAAATAAGCAAGGATTGGCCGTTACGGTCAATGGCGATCGTTATCGGGCCATGTTGAACGAATTTTTGTTCACAAAAATTGAAGAGGAGGATATTAGCAACATTTGGTTTCAACAGAACGGCGCTATGTGTCACACAGCCGAAGCTACACTCGATGTTTTGCGCCCTGTTTCTGTTTCGCATTATCAGCCGCAGAGCTGATGTCGTTTGGCCACCTCGGAGCTGCGATTCGACACCGTTGGACTATTATTTGTGGGGTGCCGTCAAAGATAAGTGTTACGCTAACAAGCCAGAGACAATTGACGCTTTAAAGAACAATATTCGTGAAACCGTTGGTGAAATACAGCTGCACACAATCGATAATGTGCTTAAAAATTGGACCGATCGTGTAGGCTACTGCATGGCTAGCCGAGGCAGCCACTTGAAAGAAATTATTTTCCATTATTAACCGAAAGGATTGTACTTTCAAAAAAAAATTAATTTGAGAAAATATTCAGTAGTTTTTTTTATATCATTTTCAAAAAAAAAAAAAAAAAAATTATTTGGCGGACCCTTTATTTAAAGGAAAATTCCATGGCATTTCAAAATTGTATCATCAACTACAAACCCATCTTAGTTTTTAGTGAACGTTAACTCTATAAAAAAACCTACTTTTTTGTCTGTTCATCGTGAAACATTCCTTTGCAGAGCATTAGCTGCGGTTGTTACACGGATAGCTTTTTAATACGCTATTACTTTGATATGTATTGATTACTCGACTTTTTTAAAAAACCGGTTTTCGAATAATTCGAAAAGTAGCATTAAAAAAACCCGGTTTTCTGTTAATAATAATTCGAATAACTGGTTAACCGGTTCTTTTATTTAAATAAAATTGTCCCTTATTCTTGAAGCGCAGAGCTGGATCACGTCGTTTTAAAAATAGGCAGAAGCTGATGGAAAGCTAAAATTAAATTCTAACAAATCTCATAAGAACTATGCCAAAACGGTATGCGGAGACCATAAAGAACAAAACTTGTTACACAAAGTACTGAAAAATGCTTAAGTTTTAAACAGCTACCCAAGGAACTAGTTTTGATTTTGTTGTATTACTTGGTAGAGAATGAAATTATAGGTTTGTTATTATAGTTATAATTTAGGTGTCTAAGATAATAAAAATTAAATATTTTACTTTGAATAAATCTATTAGTAATATACGAGTCCTTAATTGCCTCGACAAGAAAATTTGCTTAGATTTCGAGGAGCGCTGTATGTAAATTTATGCACCACATATTTAATAATGTGTGTGTCACCGTGGTATGTTAGGTAACAACCCACCTTCCAACCAAAAAGTCGTCGGTTCAATCCCAAACCACACCATCTGGCAATTATCAACAGCGATATCACCTCACAGCATTACTAGCAATTGGTTATGTGTATTTACGCTGTGAAAAACTTTACTAACTAATATATCGGCGTTCGGAACCGGCGTTTGTGAGTTTGTGGGCTTTCAATGAGTCTAGTTGATCATTGTCCATATATAAAAATCAATATTTATTTGCAGAAGATGAGAAAAGGATATTTTTTGCTCTAGAATGCATATCTTCTTCGATCTATTTAAATTAACCGGTTATTCGTGTTAAATTAATCGGCTTATTCGGTATTCGAAAAATGAAGATTTTGAAAAAGCCGTATTCGACAGAACCAAAAAAAAAACGGTCGAATAATAAGCGTCCGATCTCCCTCATATGTATCCTCTAGGTTGAAATGCCTCCTGTTCACGAATTTTATTTACTGATTCTGGAGTGCTAACTTTCTTTGGAACCACCAGTCGTTATACCCTTTATAAATATCTAAATGGTTTTAAAGGAGCATGTTTCGGTTTAGGTGATTGCTTTCTACGAAAAATGAAATATGTAGACTGTTTTATCATCACCACGTTCATTAGATCTGGCGATTTTAAAAGTTATTTGGTGTCCTAATTTTTTGGTGTGACAACTTTTTTGCGATTTTGTTGGCTATTTTTGATTAAAAAATAACGAATAATTAAAATTATTACTTTGGTATTTTTAGGTATGAACTTCGTGAACACGGAGTATTTTAATGTGTAGATATAGATGACAGCCGAACTTCAGATGTGTTCTCGGCAACGAGAAATTTGTAACTGCCTGTATGGCACCGAAACTAATAGATTTTGGGGATCCACTTCCTATAAACTTATGTAATGCAATTTTCGGCAACTGGCAACGAAATAAGTTAATTTATGGTACGAAAAAAGCTCTCAGCTTGAAAAACTAATGTGTTTGCTTGAGAAATTCACATATAATATATATCTCAGGACTATGAAGTCTAACATCATTCAAAAGGTCTACTTCTCTTCTTTCAAAATCCACTGAAACATCTTATAGTATTCAATTATATTTAAATCGGCTAATCTTCAGCTAAGTTATTAGCTGATAAGTGTATGAAGTTACGAAAAACCTGTTTTTTAGCCGTAGAAACTGACTTGTACTCGATAGCGTTTTTTAGAAAAATAGTATAACTTTGCAGGTATTTCAACTTCGTTATTTTTTGTCGCATAGGGTAATTTAATTCCCATACAAGACAGTGAGAAATGTATCGAAGATAAAGTGTATAGCGCTTCATATATACATATAACAATAATGAGACTACATTTCTATATTGTTACGTTTTTACCTTTTTAAAAACGTGTTTTTATGAGTTTGTAGATTGTTGTTAAAATAAAATAAATTTTGTGTTTGGTTTTAATTAAAAAATCCTTTATTCAACACAGTTTTGTGCACCACTGCTTGTAATCTTTTTACAGGCAATAACAATTTTTATTCTTAATTATTCTGTCTGTTTACAATCTTGTAAACAACAACAATTACTCGACAGATATTTCTACTTAAAGATCTTCCAACCCGATCGTAGTTATAACTTAGGTTCGATCTCAACCTTTTCAACCAGTGGTTATCCACACTTAACTCTCTTTGCTGAGTTAGCTCCAACTAAACTGGTTTTTTACTTCACTACTAGCTTCATGAGTTTACTCCTTATAAACTCTCTTCACACCAATAACACTTTCCCTTACTTAAAAACTGCACTCGTTGAGTTTACGACACATTAACTTGTTCACTGAGTTTACACCAAATAAATTGATTGCTGTTCGCATCGAAGTGCTTTTTATATGGCTGAGTAAACAACACATCGAAAGCTCTCGAACCTCTCGATATTTCAGGTAGATTCTATTTCTTTCTTCTAATTTCTTTTTAGTTCTTTTGTAGCCATGCGTATGTAAACATCTACCTCTTTCAGTTCTTAGTATTTGTTGTTGCTTGTTTATTGTCTGTTGCTTGTTTTCTTTGCTGCTTAATTATTGTTGTTGCCGTGTTATTTTTATTTACTTTATCTCTGCTAATGGTTGTTGTTGTAGATTTGGTTATTTATAAACAGCACGTACAGCTGTACTTGCAGCTTTTGTTTATTTATGTTAGCGATGTAATAAACGCTGTGATGCCCAACCTTATTTGCGTAACAATATCCAAAATGTATTTCATTTCAACTATAAAAATTATTTTTTACAGTTTTCCAGCTTTCTGTAACCTATAAACTATATTATAGTAAACACTGTACACTTTTTGTTTTCCCTAATATTTTTGGTTAATAAAATTATCAAAACATACATATATTATTGCAAATCTTTTCCAAATTTTTAATATTAAAAAATATAAATTTTGTTGTCAGAATGAAAAAAGAAAATATAATTTGGCGATTTTTGAAATTGAACTTTGCTAAAACAGCCTTAAAAAGGTCTGACAATCCTGATTAGCGCACTAAACTTAGAACACGAAATGTCATCTGCTTTTAATAACTGCTGAAAACAGACCAAAAGACTCGTTTTGCTTTAAAACCTTTGGCGAAATTTAGAAATTCGGAACAAATTATTTTTTATTTAAAATATTTTTAATATTTAAAAAAATATATAAATTTTGTTGTCAGAATGAAAAAAAAAAATATGATTTGGCGATTTAAAAAGGTCTGACAACCCTGTTTTTAATAACTGCTGAAAACAGACCAAAAGACTCGTTTAGCTTCAATTCTTTTAACCCTCAAAAGTGCCTTGTGGCCAATAAAACAAGTGTAAGTAAAACAGTGTAAGATCCGGGCAATGAAAAGAAATTCCTTTTAGAGGTGCATAGCTTTGAGTTGGCAACAATTCTTTATTTGACAGCTGATTTAACAGCTGATAGTTCATTTTTGTTTAGTTTAGTTTAGCTTAGCTCTTTAAATGAGCTAGTTCGTTCACTTACAACACAAGACATGTGTCTTAAGCCACACACACATACACACAAATACAATTTTTGTCTTAATCTTTCACAGAGTACGCTCGATAAAATGTTATATGCAGAATGGGAAGGAGCCTTATTTTTTGACACATACTGTCGGCAACCAATCATCGGGCAGGCGTTTCTCTAGCCAGTTGCGTGTTGCTTGAAATACTTAGTTCTGCCAGTTCGGCTCCTGCTGCATAAATTAAAAATAACAATTCGTCTTATCTGAAACTATCCATAAAG
This sequence comes from Wohlfahrtia magnifica, assembly GCA_023159175.1. NCBI lineage: Eukaryota > Metazoa > Arthropoda > Insecta > Diptera > Sarcophagidae > Wohlfahrtia > Wohlfahrtia magnifica. The sequence goes on along the minus strand of JAKWBJ010000046.1, from coordinate 2,803,416 downwards.
TATTTTTGGTGATAACTTTTTTCTGTTCTTTGTACTCGTATATCTAAAAACGCGTATAAAAAGTGTTGTGGAAAATTCATTGCATTATTTTAGTTCCCTTCTTGTAAGAAAAATCGAAACAACACTTTGTTAGCCGGAGGCAATTATTATATTTTTTTTTATTTAATTTTTTTTTCAAAAAAGAAAATGCCATTATATTACTTAAATTTAAAACAAAACATTTTCGAATCGAATGGTATTTGAAACGATATTTTTTTTTTTTTTTTGTCAGCCGTCGTAATATATGGCTTCGAATAAATCTTTAAACAGACAAAATCTATACAAAACTTTGAAGATAAACGAATCATTAAAAAATTGCTTTTAATTCTTCTTTTCGCTTTGTATCCTCTTGTTGTAATGAAATCCTAAGAAATGAATTTTTAGAGAAAGTAAAGCAGTTTTTTTTTTTATTTTTAAACTTGTTTAGCAGTAGCCTAATAGGGGCATATTTTTCAACTTTTTATCCAGTGTAGTTTGAAGAAAAATAAGATAAAATGAAAATTTAATTCAATTTCTTTTTTTTATTTGAAATGTGGATGGATAATCAATTCAATTTAACTAATTTATCTAAACTGAAAAATAAAACTTACGTTTTCTAAACGAACATCTTGTCGTTTTTTTTTTTTTTTTTTTTTTTGTTATAAATTGATTGATGTATCTTTTAAATTCCTCTCTCTTTTACTTTAGTGCACATGTAGTTCGTTATAAAGAAACATTTTCCAAATATTTTATTACAAAGTGATGAATGTTTTGGGTAAAGAAAATTGTTGTATTGTCAATATAAAATATATGTACATGGTAGCAAATAAATAATTTCATCAAAAAATATTGAAAATCTGTATGTATGTAATACATATATATACGTTTATACATAATTATATAGAGTAGGAAGTTTCAGTATAAAATAAAATTTTTTGTTCATTTTATTTGTATCTACAAGTTTTTTATTTATTTGATTTTTGTTATTTATTTTTTTAATGGAAAAGTTATATTTTGACAAAATTCATTGCTAAAAAATGGCAATTATTACCTACCACATAATAAACATAATTTGAACATTAAGCTGGATCAAGTTTTTGGTTCAAAGGCATATATTATAGAGCTGCAAAACAATCGATATTCGGCCCATTCGATAGTTTCGGAAGCTTGCAAGAAAATTATCGATACTATCGGATTCTTTTAAGTGCTAAAGGGTCCGCCAAATAATTTTTTTTTTTTTTTGAAAATGCTATAAAAAAACTACTGAATATTTTCTCAAATTTCTTTTTTTATTTGAAAGTACAATCCTTCCGCTTAATAATGGAAAATAATTTCATTCAAGTGGCTGCCTCGGCTGGCCATGCAGTAGCTTATACGATCGGTCCAATTTTTAAGAACATTACCGATTATATGCAGCTTATCTTTGACAGCACCCCACAAATAATAATCCAACGGTGTCAAATCGCAGCTCCGATGTGGCCAAACGACATCAGCTCTTCGGCTGATAATGCGTTCTTCAAAAACAGGGCGCAAAACATCGAGCGTAGCTTCGGCTATGTGGCACGTAGCGCCGTCCTGTTGAAATCAAATGTTGCTAATATTCTCATCTTCAAGTTTTGTGAACAAAAATTTGTTCAACATGGCCCGATGACGATCGCCATTTTCTTTAACGGCCACTCCTTGCTCATTGTCGAAGAAAAATGGCCCAATTATGCCTCTGGACCAAAAATGGGACCAAACAGTGACTCGTCTTGGGTGTATGGGCTTTTTAGTGTATGCGTGTGGGTTTTCTGTGCCTCAAATGCGACAATTTTGCTTGTTTACATAACCGCCGAGATCAAAATGAGCTTCATCTGAAAATATGATTTTTTTTTGGCAAAATCGGCATCTTCTGTAAGTCGATCGCAGGCCCACTTGGCGAAGTTGTTCAAGCGTATACACAACCACATTCGTTCAGCAGAAGGATAAATCTAATTATCTGTCAAATCAGACATGAGCTAAGTGTTACGATTCACGAAATAAGCACTAGTTGAAAAAAAAAACGTTAGATGGCGAACCCAGAAATCTATGCAACGAGAAAGAATAAATTAGAAATATTCTGATTGTTTCATTCCAGAATCATTATCAAGAAGTAAGAGCTTTTGGCCATTCATTAAAAGACTTAGGAATAGCGCTAGTTTGATTCCAGCTCTTATAAAGAATGACTGAGCATTCATGAACCCGCTTGAAAAAGCAAACCTTTTAGCTGAATTATTTGCAATTAATTCTCGCTTGCCGGAGAGCCTCCAACTACTGCCCACACTCGAAAGCTTATCACTGACTATGTCTAGTATATAATTTCTAGCCCGTGCTGTAAAACCGGTTATTGCAAATCTCAACGTTAACAAGTCTTCTGGGCCGAATAGCATATCAGCATGGGTCCTAAACGCTTGCGTTCATTAGCCAACGTTTTCAGTGCGTCTTGCTGAAAGGCTGCTTATGTAATGCCAATCCCTAAAAAGGGTGAGTCTTCTTGATTTTTTCTCAGAGATCGCTCTATAAGAGTGGTTATAGATGGAAGCTCATCCGACGAGTTCAGGATAAATTCAGGGGTACCGCAAGGCTCTGTTCTTCCTCAAACTCTATTTCTAATATTTCTTAACGACTTCTTTCCCACTTCCAATCCTATTTATTCTTTCGCAGACGACATTCGTCATTCATATTCTTTTGTTCGTAGGCCGAGCCTTTTGGAAATACGGGCGAAAAGCAAAATATGAATGACACACTCACAAGTGACTTACTGTTTGGCCATAGTCACCAATTTCTTTCAGCCCATCTTGCTGAAGAAAAGTGTGTTTTGTTTATATTATTTTATTTCTTTGTTAATAACGATCATTTATGTGTAAACAGTTTACTTTTTAATAAAAATTCACACATTTTTCTTTATTTATTTTTGTTAACATTCAACGTAAAATGATAGCTTGTAAAAAGGGAACAAAAATTTCATGGGAGATTCATGATAGCAGTTTTCCCTACAAGGGTAATGTAAATTTCATTTCAAATTTCCCATGTTATTCATGATAAGGGTGTATGTCATTGCTTATATCGTTAGCGGCACAATGAATATTTTACGGTAGAAGGCTTTTATTGCTTTCCCCGTAAAAACAATATAATTTAAATGGGGAACTGCATTATTAATGATATTTTTAATAAGACTATTTAAGATATAATGTCGCTTACGATACTATTACCATCATCATGAAACTCGAATGATTATAGTTCTGGCGCTTACGATAATGTAATTTTTTTAAATCATCGAAATATGAAGCCATAGTTAATTAGAGTTTTATTTTATTAAATATGTATGTCCATCTATTATAAAAAATAACATCTGTTGTAAAAAAAAACGTTTGTTTACTCAGAATGCTTCATCTTCATTGTCGTTTTCAGCCAACGTATCTTGAATATATTTGCTGCAGTTCATTTGCACGTACTCGTTGTGATATCGCTCAGGAATAAAACTTTTCTCATAAAGTTTGCATAGGTCTCTGAATTTTTCATCTGAAATTTTTAGTTTTTCTTCATAAAGCTGTTGTGATCCAATTTCTTTAACACGTTGAAGACCGCATTTAAAATACTTATTTCTCACATAGGGTCCGGCATTTTTCTTTAAATGAGGTTATGCCAAATTAACTAAGTCCGCTATATGCAGTATCTCTCCGAGGAAACGACGTATAGACTACTGTACACTTATTGAATTTAAAACATGCCCACCGGTATACAAGCGGTCGCCAGGTGAAACATGTCGGTGTCCCACCTGTGAGCACGCCGGCCGGTAATGTTGTTGCGGAGTGACCCACCAGTAGGCATGCGGTCTTTAACGTGTTAATATTAGAGTTCGGCCTTCTTTTCAACAATGAAGTGCTGGTATTGATCGTTTGCGTTTTACTTTTTTCGAAGTAGCCACAATGTAATTTAATATAAGGTGTAGCCTTGTCAAAGTGCACAGATCTCAATCTGTTTAATTTCATTTTATTTCTAAATGGCAGATATATTTAAGAGAATAATTTGCAATCGCGGAATTCGTAGAGTTGTCCGTAAATTTCATATTAAAGCTGTCCGTTTCATTACATGCTATTGTACTGTGTACACAATTAACTGGCTTAATGGTGTCGCCCATGAGTCATGAGTTCTCTTTTTGTTCAATTTTGTTAAGTTAAAGTATATTATGGAACATATCCCATTACAGCCTCTTTCACCGTCTGTTTCACCCCATAAGAAGCAGTATCCATTTCTTATGCCACTCTCATATATACTTTCATTGAAATAATGGTATTTTCTAGAGTAATACAGGTTTACACTACTACCGTGAGGAGTACATATAAAGAACTTTTTGTATCTCAAAACTTCCGCATAAGAATATTGTGTTCATTTCTTACTTTTTGCTTGATCATGCAGAAAGATTTGTTTGTATTATTCCTTGTCTGAGACATGATTTTTATATGATTCGGTTTCCTCTACCGCAGATTGCCCGTTCTTGCTCGTATGTTTAAATTGTTCGCATAAACTGCACTTGTCATTTTTCCAAGCTTATTAATTCTGTTCGTTAATCAGTAACACAACTGTTCCTTATAAAATGTATATACGGTAAGTATGTTACGAACCCCTTGTGGTAAGTAAAGCTTCTTGCTTTTGTTGCGCCAGTAGTGTGATGGTACAGCTGATAAATTTTAAATAAACCTGTGCACTCTATTAATTGTTTCTTGGCTAGTCTTGTTATGTGGAGAGTAGTTTTCTTTGTATTTTGGAAATATCCTCTAACTAGATGTTGCGCAGTCATTTGCGAAAGATCTAATATTTTTAGCAAAAATTGTTGACATACTTTAATTTTTTGCTTGAATCTTTATAAAAGACTTGTAAGATTGTTTTCGTTTCAGACTTAAGACTGGTTTTCTTTAAATATTTGTGTATTCAATACGTGAGAGAAGCAATTTTTTTGCTTCTTGTCACTTGCTAGTCCCCAATAGTATTCAAAAATAAGAACATGTTCTTCGTCTGAGTAGTGACCATAAGCATTGTCCATCTTCGTTCTCTACAATGATTAGTTTTAACGGACTTATTGTTTTATTGTGAGTTTTCTGTTTCTTTTTTCTCCTATCACCCACACAAGCTTCCTCTTCAATTATTGAACTGCTTTCGGTGTCGCTGTATTTCTTTTTATCAATATGAAGAATATTAAAAATTGCTACAAACACAAATTAACGCCATATTTTTATTATTCACTTACCTTTAACGGTAGAGAATTCATTATGTTTACGCTGAAAGATCTTCTGTTTCACTATTGTTTTCAAACTTTCAACTTTTCAACTTTTTTTTAAAAATTCTACAGTTGTAACTACTGTAGATAACCACCGTAAAACCGTATACTCGCAGTGTCGCTTACGATCAAATGGCATTTATGCACAACTAAAAAACAAACAAACGATAAAATAAAGCCTGCGTTTAAATTTGTAGTACGATGGCAACTGTTACTTAAGAACTATTTGCAGCAAAAACCCAAATTTCGATAAATTGTCGCTTACGATATAAGCGCAAGTAGGGCTTGATAATTAAAAAATTTTTAGTTCTCTGTAGTTGTGGATAAAATATTTCAAGTTATTATTATTTAAAACTATCTTATATATATTTTTTACAAACCTACTATGTAATTAAATATAAAAATTTAAGTAAAAAACCCATTTGCTATAATATAATACTCATTAACCATTTTTTGTTCTACTTTCTTTTACTTTCATTACATTTTCAACATAACTTTCATTATGGACACTGGCCTGTTGGTAAAAAAATGAAATCAATACATAAAAAATTAATGCTTGGAATACTGTTTTATTATCATGATGATGACAACTGTTTATAATCACCACAACTTGTGCGCTCTTGTACTGGACCCAATGATGTGTATTATCGTCACAACTTTATCATTGTCATCGGCAACAACATTATCATCTTCAAATTCATTATCGCCATTATAATGACATGCTGCCACTGCTGCTACTGCTGCTACTGCTGTTGCAATATCATCACGTTACTTTTTTTGTGTAATTGTGTAATAAAACTTCTCAACTTTATGATGCAAAACGATTTGTGGCTTAATCATGTGCCATGTGTGTTGGTATTGATATTGGTTTTATGAATTCAATTTTTTCCCCTTATTTTTTTTTTTTGCAATCAAAATATTAAAAAAATGCGTACACATTTGTTGGCTTACTTATCGTTTTCATCATCGACATCAACATCATCATCGCCAACGTTATTATCATTTTTAACACTATTGCCATGTGTTAATGCTTTAATATTAATAATAACGCTTTAAAACAAAACTCCGTTCTTACATATGGATTTACATTCCACATATACTTTTCATTTAATATACTTCTGCCCTTAAAATAACACACGAATTGTTTTTGACTTGAAAATTTTTATTAAATTTTTTTATTTATTTATATTTTTAACTGGTTTTTTACACTCTTATATCTATATATTTACACATACACATGCTTATATGCAATGGCTATAACATTAACATCAAATGAAAAATGACAAATTACTTGAAACTACCGTTTGGAATTTAAATTTCCGCCATGGGAAATGGCATATCATATACTCATACACACATGCATACCATACTCTCGCCATTACACAAATACTTACAAATGCTTATCGCTTTTATGCATAACCATTTGTTATTATACACACATACACACTCACATTAACGACAAAAAATATGTCTCGAACACTGCATTTTTATTTATGACAATTTTTTCTTTTTTTATGTTCATGTTCATGTTCATGTTTTTTGCCGTGTTAAATATTTGCCATCAAATACCTGTGTATGCCCACTAACTCTACCCTTAAACGGGTGCATGTCATATATTTATTTTATTAATGTTGCTTTATACTGTTTAATTTTGCCAATGGCTCAAAAAAAACCTACAACAATTAAAATAAATATTTATGGTTTTTTATATATAAAAACAAAAAAAAATTTTATATTTAAAAATTGAAAAAATTAAATTTTTATTTAATTTTTATGTCTTGCTGGCCTTTGGCATATATTTTCTTTCACTCTTCGTTTTTTTTTTATTTATCTATGGCATCTCTCTGCTACTGTAACCTTAACTAAACAAAAAAAAAATTCAACTTTTAACTATAAAATTTACACTGGATTTGACGTTTTATATGTGCTTTGCAAACACCTTTAATACTCTCTCTTTCTCTTCCCACATACCCGCACACACACTCACTCATTGAATTTTTATTTTCTATTTATTTTTTTAAACTCTTGTAACGTTTTATTTATTGTTAAAAAATGTTGTTGTTTTTTCCCATTTGTATTCTATGACAAATAAAACAACAACAACAACAACATTAATATCTACAACAATAATAATAACAAATATTACAAATCAATACTCGTTACTTGTGTGCTGGCTGTCATTTGCAATTACAACCTTTTCAATATTTGTACTTCGTGCCATTTCTATCATTTCGTTTATGTACGTACCATACGTACTCGCCGCCATACTCACTCATCTGTATGTGTATCCACATATTCATATACGCAATCAAACCCATATACCCAACCACCATATGAACATGCACGTAAATTTTTTGCTTGTGTGTATACGTGTTTTCATATGAAATTTTTCTTATGGTATTTGCTCTCTTTTTTTTGTTTGTTTTCATGTCCCCAACCAACTTTTTCGTTTATGTTTTAAAAAAATATTAAAAAATTTACAAAAAAAACAAAAATATTTGAAAAACAGCCGAAACAGCAAATCAACCTGGTAAAACTGCAACTATTGAAATGTATGCACCAAGTTCATACAATGACACCGTTACCGGTGAGACCCTGTCAAGTGTTTCCGAAAAAAGTGAATCGTATTCGAATGATGGCAGTCAAGGAGATTATATTGTAAGTAGAAAACAATTATTTTCAGACGTAGTACACGTATATACATACATACATACTTACATAGGTACTCGTATAGACATGAGTTATTATTACTTTTTCTTATATTTTCGGTATATTTTTAAAGTTAACAATTTTATTCTGCAAAATATAGTCAGTCACCTATCAAGTGTCAATAATTTTGTCACAAATAAACTGAGAGTGTACTCATATTTATATAACGTGTGATTTTTATGCCACTTGGATTTTCAATGTAGGAAAAAACCATTCATAGACTAACAAACGTTTATTGTTGTGTAAAAAATTTGTTTCGTAAGTAACGTCCATTTTATGCTCATCAGAATCGACCCATCGAACATCTCGCTGTTGTAACCAGAGATCAGCAGTGAATACTGGAAACATGAGTATACTCGAATCATGATTCACAAATTTTTATACTTATACTCATTTCAATGAAAACTCCTAGGTATTTATACTCTAAAGCAGTGATGTCAAAAGTAAAAATGTAGTTGCGTTTGTGAGAACCCGGAAATTGCTCTCTTAGAGAGAGTAAGTTGATGAAAAAATTGAAAAAAAAAATCAATATGCGTCAGGCACATATGTATATTAGCCTTAGTAAGATCGTAAGAACTTTTTTACATTCTTTGTACATATGCTTTCGTTGGTCTCTTATCACGACTAAAGCAAGGGCATAAGAATATAAGTAAAATGAGAAATGGCAATTGTGCCATGAAGTAAACATCAATGCTCTAAGGCTTGATGTACTCATCATACTCATATCAACGTCTATGAGGCTTTTGATTCATACTTACCTGCATTCATTGTGCGTAGACGATGCATTTGTATGACGCATGATTCGAATATGAATTTCAATACTCATTTGAAGGTTGCGTGTTTGTATGTTTTCTCTTTTTTTTGAATAGCCATAGGGACACTTTCATTAATGCGAAATAACTAGAACTATGTGAAATGGTCTGAAGAACCGAATATTAATTTATTTTGATCAGATGGAAAATCGTATATAGGAACTTCTTTCAATTACAATTACAATGCATTCTTAATTTGAGTTTTGTAATCATAAATAAAAATTTAAGAAAATGTTCATGTGTCCTTATTATTTCTTCTACCACTGTATATACATGAATACTTATGAATTTACTTACGAGTATTCATGAACCATGTGAATCATTATTATTTATGGCTATTTTCTGAGTAATGCACAAATGCTATGAGTACTACGTTTGATTCACACTCATTGCCACTTATAGTTATGAATCAACGTTATTGTGAGCATGATTAAGTATGAGTTGTTGAATTTGAAATGTATGTTCTCACTCTTACTTATAAATTTATGATTGAGTATGAGTAGTAGAAAAGCGACTTATTGATGATATCTGGTTGTGACCAAATTTCGAACCAGTTTCACTTTTTTGCGTTTTAAACAACCAAATCGCTTGCGAAGAGAGTGTACCGAGAAGAATATTCCTGCTGTTATTGACCAGTGTCAATAAAGTACGCAGTATATCAATTTATCGCTGTGGTTAGATCAACTGTTAAATCTTATGCAAGGAACTTTGTCTAAAACCATAACTAACGTCCCAAATGTCGTTGGTTTGGTGAATGGGTTTTAGAAAAATTGGATAAAGATCCAGTTTTTTTTTTCAGAAAAGATAACGCCTTAAATCTACGTATTTTGGTATTTTTTGATATTTGTGGTGATCGCTGCATTTTTGTAAGCCTTTCAAAAGCCGGAATATTCTGCTTGGCCTGGGTGACAAGTCTTCTTCTACACCTCTACCTATCAAAATTATATACCCTAAATAGCAGAAAGATTGGCATATTTTATGCACTGGTCTTGTATTATTTACCCCTTAGCACATAAGCAAAGGCCAGGTATCTCCTATAATGATTTCTTGTGGAAATGTAATGACGAAGAAAAAGAAGAGTCTACGAAGTATCTTCTCTAGGGTTGCCAGATTCAGCATTGCAAAATCTTGATTTTGAAAGATCTTAACAGTCAAAAATGTTGACGTTCGAAAAACATCGGTTACAAATTGTCGGTAAATGACTCTAAAATTTAATATCTCTGGTAATATTAATTGCATCAGGCTATGCTGTAGCTAGTTTGATACGTCCGAATGATTGCGGGCGATAAAAAGTGGATCATGTAAGACAATAATTTGCTAAAAAGATTATCGGCGAAGCGAGGTGAATATTTTCTTACGGCGGCAAAGCTACAATTGACAGCAAAAAAATGTAATGCTGTGTGTCTGGTATGCTTGGAGGGGAATTGTTTATTATGAGCTTTTACAACCTGGACAAACGATTGATTCTGATCTCAGTTGTCAACAATTAACGGGATTAAAGCAAGCAATGCAATTAAAACGGCCAAAATTCATCATCATTATAATGCCAGACCACACACAACTTTGATGAACCTGCAGGAACTGAGAGAGCTAACTGGGAAGTTTTGACGCATTCATCATATAGCTTTTCTGCAGAACAGTCTTAATGGTGTAAATTTAAATTCCTGGAAAACGCAAGTGGATTTGCTTTTCGTACAGGAAACATATACATTTAAAACGCTTTATGTTATTTATACATTTATACGATACACCCAAGACGAGTCACTGTTTGGTGCGGATTTTGGTCCAGAGTCATAATTGGGCCATTTTTCTTCGAAAATGAGCAAGGAGTGGCCGTTACAGTCAATGGCAATCGTTATCGGGCCATGTTGAACGAATTTTTTTTCACAAAAATTGAAGAGGAGGATATTGGCAACATTTGGTTTCAACAGGACGGCGCTACGTGCCACACAGCCGAAGCTACATTCGATGTTTTGCGCCCTGTTTTTGAAAATCGCATTATCAGCCGCAGAGCTGATATCATTTGGCCACTTCGGAGCTGCGATTTGACACTGTTGGACTATTATTTGTGCCAAGACAGAGACAATTGACGCTTTAAAGGACAATATTCGTGAAGCAATTGGTGAAATACAGCTGCACACAATCGATAATGTGTTTAAAAATTGGACCGATCGTGTAGGCTACTGCATGGCCAGCCAAGGCAGCCATTTGAATGAAATTATTTTCCACTATTAACCGGAAGGGTTGTACTTTCAAATAAAAAAAGAAATTTGAGAAAATATTCATTAGTTTTTTTATAGCATTTTCAAAAAAATAAAAAATATTTGGCGGACCCTATATAATTTTTCTTGATTCTTGATAAGTTGTAAACATTCTTGTAAATTAAGCGAAATCCAGACGATTTACCAACCCAGCTCTGTCATTGTCCAACTTTTGATGATCTGAGGTTGCCTCTGCTTGTTTTGGGTATATTCCACGACAGACACAGCTTTGCTAAGTTAAGACTAGTATTTAGAACCAGTATTTGCTATTTTCAATTACTGCACTTAACCCTGTAGGCATATTATCTACCCTTGACTTAGTAGTTCCCACAAATATTCTGTTCCACCCACACTTCTCTAATTCTTTCAAATCGTGAAAAAAATTTTTGTTTTTCTTTGCCACTTCACGTTTTACAAGCTTCATCGAAGTAATAAATAGGTATATAAAAAGTTTAAATATGCAACCGACTTTTTTATATGATAACGTGGTCAAACCATAGTGTACGATGTGAATTGTGAGTCAGTTTTTTGCCCAACTTAATTGGGCATTTCTTTGTTTCAGTGTTTGACATATTCAATCATGGAGAGGTACACAATTAAGCAGGGTGTTCAGATTATTGAAGCCATTTACGAAAATGCGCGTTCAAATTAAAATACATTTCGTGCACTTCGTAATATATAATAATAATTGTACGCATATTTCAGCAAATCTGATCTGTAGGAAATTTGGAAACACATGTGCATGATCGGCCACTGTTCGCCGACTGTTTGGCGTGGTTTATTGGCTGGCGGCGTCATCGGGTCATACGTCTTCGAAAATGAGGTCGGTCAATCAGTTACCATGAATGGTGTTCGCCTTCGCGAGACGATATCGAACTTATAGTGGCTAGAAAGTGAAGATATGGATCTAGGCGATATGTGGTTCCAACTGAATGGCGCCACTTACCACACAGCCAACGAAACAATGGCTCTTTTGCGCGAAAAATTCAATGGCCGTGTTATCTCAAGTCGCGTCAATGTTAATTGGGCACCATAATCATGTAAATTGACACTGTTGGACTTTTATTTTTGTGGATATTTGAAAGAAGAAGTATACGTCAATAAGCCAATTACAATTCAAGAGGTAAAGGATGAGATAATTAACTAACTCAGAGTCATTGATAATATGGACCGACGGATAGAGATATTCCGCCGAAGCCGTGGAGAGTATTTACAAATAATACAAAATATTGGCATAATTGTCTGAAAACTTGTTGTTTTATTTACAATTAACAGCGTGCGTTTTGTTTGGACCACCGTATATTTTTTACAAATCAACTAACCCACCCATATTGCTATTTCATCATATAATTCGTTAGCTTACCTGCAAGAAAAAAGACAAATTTATTTGATCAGTTTCTAAAGACTGGTTATTTCTCAAAGCATTTTTTTATTTGTTTGTTGATTTTATTAAGTATTTGGTTGGAATAAAAAATTTACATCGACTGATTGATTGGCAATCTATTAAGTATAGACTTATGTATGATAAACTGTGAGTAGGAATATTTGTCTAAAAATAAAAGCAATAAAACAGCAAGAGGTGTTATTTAAGGTCCCAGCTGAAGTTTAATTTTTGTTTTTTGTTTTTTTATTTACACAAGCCGTCGGTGTCGGTTAGCCCTTTTTTATAACAAGCTACCAGCGAAAACAACTTGACTTAAAAGAAATTTCGTTTTAATAAAACCAACCCCATAGAGAATCTGTCTTCACGATGCATGTACTCTCATATGTATTGTTGTGTTTTCTTACACTTTTTTTTTTGCACAATTTTTGTTTTCTTGTTTATTGACATCAAGTCTAATGAATTCGCATGATTTCAAGATGTCTGCTTCTTGCATTAAGTCTAACAACAATAAAGATTTTTTTCCCTTCTAGAACGAACATACGTACATACATACACATAGAGAAATCAAGATTAAAATAATAAATTATTAAAATAATTTGAAACGATTTGTTTATTCTTAATCGCGCTGGATAAACGCTGGCGTGTGATTAATTACCAGCAACGTTGAAATGTTCATTTGTTTTATTTTGTTTTTTGTTACTTTTTCATTATTTACGGGGGTTTCTTTATTTCATTTACTCTTTTATATCTTTTTGCTTAAATTTGAAATGAAAATTAGAAATGTTTGCAATGTTTTAGATTTTAGAACAATTTTGCTTTCCTCTAAAATCGCTAATATTGTTTGACTTGAAAGACGCCCTGTTATACCTGTATAACGTTTATCAATGATTTTTTGTTTTTAAATACTTTATAACAGTGGTCTACGGCAAAAAACGCCTTTAAATAAAACTATAAGGAATATGATGATTCTGATGCGCTGAATTCAAATCCGTTTTCAGTTTTTTTCCGTCGGGCTCAAAATTTTTTTTATGGGCGTGGCAAATTTTTCGCCCTAAATATGGTAGTTATATCAATATATGTCAACATAACTCGAAAATGACTTGACCGATGTGGACTATTACTAAAACTTGGTTTCCCTGAAGAGTCTGAAGATTAGCGACTCATTATTGATTCATCAAAGAAAAACCTACCTGCGTATGTATTGCTACGAAAATAAGATTGGGAACCTCTGCGTTTATTAATTCGCCAAACTAAATAAACAAAAGCTGCAAGAACAACTATACATCATATTTATAAATAGCCAGAATCGACAACAACAAACATTAGCAGACATAAAGTAAATAAAAATAACACCGCAACAACAAAAACTAACAGCAAAGAAAACAAGTAACAGACAATAAACAAGCAACAACAAATTCTAAGAACTGAAAGAGGTAGATGTTTACATACGCATGGCTACAAAAGAACTTAAAAGATATTAAAACAAAGAAATGGAATCTACCTGAAATATCGAGAGGTTCGAGAGCTTTCGATGTATTGTTTACTCAGCCATATAAAAAGCACATCGATGCGAACAACAATCAGTTTAAGTAAAGTAAACTCAGCGAGTGCAGTTTGTGTGAAGAGAGTTTATAAGGAGTAAACCCGTGAAGTGAATCGTGAAGTAAAAAACCAGTTTAGTTGGAGCTAACTCAGTAAAGAGAGTTAAGTGTGGATAACTTCTGGTTGAAAATGTTGTGATCGAACCCAAGTTATAGCTACGATCGGGTTGGAAGATCTTTGGGAAGAAAGATCTGTTGAGTAATTATTGTTGTTTACAAAGTTGTAAACAGAAAGAGTAGTTAAAAATGGCTATTGCTTGTAAAAAAGTTTACAAGCAGTGGTGCACAAAACTGTGTTTAATAAAGGATTTTTAATTAAAACTAAACACAGGATTTATTTTATTTTTTTTACTACAATCTACGAACTCATACATACACGTTTTTAAAAAAATAAAAGCGTAAGAGTATTGTTTCCTACAAGACATTTCCTTTCATTATATTTGTGTTGCCTAATAATGTATTAAAATTTCTTCATCAAAGTTAGGTACCTCCCTTTATAGGTTACATATCTGTCTTTAATTTAAATGCCTAAATATAAAAATTATATTTTAATAATTTTTGTATAACTTTTTGGAAATAAAAGAAGACAAAATTCCTCAAATTTTGCAGGAAAACTTTTTTTCGCTAACCTTGATCAAAGTTAGATACCTGCACTTAATTTTGAATAAAATCAGCAATAGCCAATCGATTTGCATATTTAAAGCTTATTTTATTCCCAACATTTTTAGTTTTAATTTAAATGCTTTAACATATAAAATTTTTATTCTGAAAAATTTTTTATGAGCTTTTGAAAAAAAAATGCTATAGTTTTGCGCAAAAATGTGTTTTGTCGCAGTTAAGTTATGAATAACTCCGAAACTGCTGAAAAAAAAAATGCTATTCAGCCGATTTATAGGAAATTTTTTTTCTAAATATTTGGTTGAACCTGCATTAAAATCGGCTAAGTCGTTTTCAAGTTATGATGCGAAGAATTTGCCACGCCCATAACAAAAAAATTTGAGTCCGATGGAAAGAAACTGAAAACAGATGTGAATTCAACGCATCAAAATTATTATATTTCATAGAGTTTTATTTAAAGGCGAGGAAATATTTTTGTTTCTTGAAGACCAGTGTAAAATGAATGATAGATAAAACGGTGCGAGAAAAATACCTGGTAAGTGATACTATTTTTCTGAGAGGCGCTATCGAGTGGGTCAACAAACTGTTTTTAAAATTTTTAAATTGTTGGAAAGTCCCGAGCCTAACTCGGAGAGCAAGCAAGAGTTAAAAACAAACCTCGAGCAAAAAATCCTTTGAGCAAAAAATATGATTCGAGCTTACGAATTAAAACATAAAACGCACGAGCACGAGTCATAGAACGAGCGAACCAAAGAAAATTCTGCTCTCGAGCCAATGCTACTTTTATAGAAAGATTATCTTTTGCCTCAAAATAGGCCTCAGTTTCAGCAATAACCTTTTAATTCGTGCGAAATTTCTACCGGCGAGCATTTTTTTTCTTTTTTTTTGAGAATAGCGTACAGCCAGTAGTTGCTGAGATCAAAATATGCCCAATAAGGTAAATGTGGTAGCAATTTGAAGTTTAATTCATATGGTTCTGCCATTGTTTCAGGTTCACCAACACGTTCTTGAGTTTGGTCAACAGTGAGCCAACGCGGTACCCATTTTGAGCAGAGTTTTCTTATAGTCAAATGAAATCTTTACGATGACATCTAACTCGCGCAATTTTACTTTTCGATCATTCAAAATTATTTTGTAGATTTTCTTGATTTTTCTTGATGATGAAAGCAATTTATGATGGAATCTGTGAACAGCAAATCGTGTTAGTCCCATTTGGGTTAATATGATATTCTCGCATGAAATTCTTACGTCACAGTGTAAAGGAAATGAACTCCATAGCATTCAATTTTTTTAATGCATCATAAGTACATCACCAACTGCTGCATTTTCTGAATCAAAAGAATTTGTTCCATAGAATCCATATTCACTATTTTCGTCCGAGTGGCGAACTAGATTATGGGAATCGCAATAATAGTGCAAACTTAATATGGCGCTGCAAGAACAAACTGGTTGAATTACAAGTAATTTTATCAAAAAAGTAAAAACAAACACATTTTAGTGCCTTTATTGTTTAAAAAACAATACGGATTAAAACGGTCCTGTACGAGGGCAGTACGACATGTTCTTAGGTTGACATAGTAATTGCGGTACAAACAGCAAAATGCTTTGTTTAATGGAAACTACCATCCGTCATATGAAAACATGTTAAATTTCATTTAGACCTGTCAACTGGTTCATACAGTAACAGGTTTTCAAAAAAGGAGCTTCAGTCTTTTTTTATAATGGAAAAATAATAAATTCGTGGTATGATCAAATATTTACATAAGAAAGGTTTATCGGGACCAGAAATTCATAATGACATATGTTAGGTGAAAGCCTTCCTTCATATGCAACAGTAAAAATTGGGTTACTGAATTTAAACGCGGTCGTACAAGAGTTAAAGGTGAACAACGAAGTGAACGTACAAAAACTGTAGCAACGCCAGAAATCATAGCTAAAGTGCAATAGGCGGTCAACGAGTTAAAATGCGTTAAATAGGTAATGCCATATGCATCTCAAATAATCGAGTGCGTATTATTTTGCATCACGAATAATAGATTAAAAGGCATTCTGCAAGATAGGTGCCGTATTTCTTAACTGTTGACCAAAAACGCATTCGATTGAAAATTTCTTAAGCAAAATAAAATGGATTTTAAGCTTTGTTTGATATTTGGCGATGAAACATACATTCATGACTATACACCAGAGTCAAAGTGCATCAAAGAAGGTAAAAACATTTTGTTTGGA
This sequence comes from Wohlfahrtia magnifica, assembly GCA_023159175.1. Taxonomy (NCBI): domain Eukaryota; kingdom Metazoa; phylum Arthropoda; class Insecta; order Diptera; family Sarcophagidae; genus Wohlfahrtia; species Wohlfahrtia magnifica. Next base: position 2,786,491 of record JAKWBJ010000046.1, on the reverse strand, counting down.
TGACCTTACCATCCAACGGTTTCCAACGGTTTTCTTGATTACAAAGGTAAAACAAAAAATTTGGAATATTATTGTAACCTTTTAGATCAATTGAATGTGAAAATTTAAGAAAATGATCTGGTTTACAACATAAACAAATTATTTTACATCAAGACAACACACAATCCCCATATAATGGTTTTAACAATGGCAAAGTTCAACGAATTGAAGTACGAATTGCCTGACCACCCACCTTATTCTCTTGACTTAGCTCCCTCTGACTTCTATCTGTTCCCGAATCTAAAAAAATTTCTTGCTGGCAAACGTTTGACTTCGAATGAAGATACAACGGCAGCTGTAAGCGATTATTTTGAGAAGCTTTAGGAAAATTATTTTAATCAAGACAAAGTGTATTGAAGTTTCAGGAGATTATATTTAAAACCAATATAATTTTCATGATCTAACTCTGCTTTTCATTGTCAGCCTAAGAAAATTTCGAACTGCCCTCGTACCTAAGATTCAAAAGTTTTTTTTAAAAGTTTTTAACCCTGCTGTTTACCCAAATTTAAATTCCGTAAACGCTGCAATACGCAATTGGATAAATTCTCAACACTGATTCTCTACACTAATGAAATAATGGCTTCATCCCAAAAATGCCAAAAGGTCAAAATGGTACATACGTATTTGGCTTAATAAAGTTATTCTCTCATATAACGGAATTTTTACATTGTGACCTGATTTTTTCGAACACCCAATATTTTTTTTCATTAATTCCTCCTAAATATACTTATTAGCAATAAAATTATTTAAATAAATACAAAAGAATTAGAAATCTTCTTAGTAATTGACAGTTATTTTTCATTTTCTCTTCCATTAACTAAAAAAACAAACAAAAACAAAAGTTGTTGTTTTTTGTTGTTGTCTTCGAATTATTAATTAAGATTTCAATAATATCTGAGCATATCTGATCAAAGTATTTTGTTTAATATTGTCTTTTTTTAGTTTGTCTTAACTTATTACATTGAAAATATTCATTAATACTGACAAAATATACGTATGAATATAAAAGAATTATTTAAATATTATGTTTAGATATTGACAGTTGATATTCTAGATTAAAATTTTTTATTATTATTATTATTATTATTATTATTGAGGACACAGAGCTTTAACTAAATGCTTTCATTAATAGTTTATACCAAAATTAATTGCTCTTCCAAAGAAAATCAATGAAAATCTTTTTCGTCTTTCTAGTAACATATGGCCATCTCAACCGCCTGTCCACTCTCACTTAATTATTACGTAACTTGGAACGCAGCAGATGCTGACCATATTGCCTGTTCCTAAATGGTTTCATAGGAGCTAAGTGATCGAATAACTGCTTAATTATCAAATAGTATGGCTTTATTCTACCCTTTGTAAATTGTGTTTTTATAGAGGTATAGAACTTTAAGTTGGCATTACTTTTCAAGATGGCGACCGATTTAACAACTGTCAGGTGATTTAATCTCAGTTTGGTTTGGCAATTCATCGTGAATAGATTCACGTCTGTAATTTTCATTTCTCATAAGTGAATTTTTTTTCAATTTTCAATTTTTTCAATTTTCATAAGCGAATTTTGTTTAGCGATGAAGCGCACTTCTGGCTGAACGGCTACGTCAACAAACAAAACTGCCGCATTTGGAGTGAAGGTAATCCTCAAGTGTATGTGGAAACAGCGTTACATCCAGAAAACTGACTGTTTGGTGCGCTTTATGGGCTGGTGAAATTATTGGTCCATACTTTTTCAAAAACGATGGTGGCCAGAACGTTGCAGTCAATGGTGATTGGTATAGAGCCATGATTACTACTCATTCCTGAATTTAATAACCATGATGTCCAGGAGATGTGGTTTCAACAAGACGGCGCAACATGTCACACAGTTCGTGCCGCAATAGATTTATTGAAACACACGTTTAGTGACCGGCTAATTTCACATTTTGGACCTGTGAATTGGCCCCCAAGATCTTGTGATTTAACACCGCTAGACTACTTTCTGTGGGGCTATGTAAAGTCATTGGTCTATGCGGTAAAGCCACAAACGCTTGACCATTTGGAAGACAACATTCGCCGTGTTATTGCCGATATACGGTCACAAATGTTGGAAAAAGTCATAGAAAATTGGACGTCCAGATTGGGCTACATCCGCGCCAGCCGTGGCGGTCATATGCCAGAAATCATATATAGAATATAATGCCACAAGATTATCTTTCGGATAAATAAAATAAAAATGTCAATTGAATAATCCATCGTTGTTTTATTGCAACTTAAAGTTCTATACCTCTATAAAAAACACCCCGTACTTCTTGCCCAAGTTGAACTGTGCACATCTCTCTTTGGCGTGAACGTATTTGTGACTATCCATGGATTCCGAATATTACATTCTATGCTTGAATACTTTAGTTCTTGATCTATATTGATCCGTCAGTGAATCACACAATGATTCGTTCGGTAAAGAGCTATATGGCCTTCAGGCTGCCCCATTCACACTTACTACTCAGTTTTGTCACAAAACGCTTCTTAGAGTCAAGTACTTAGTTATCTTCTCCTGTCCAAGCGATAGTCAAGGGAAGATTTATCAAACTATCGAACCGTCAAGTGGTGATACCTTCCGAATCGTGCTACATATTACTTATCTCCCATTAAATTTATGCAGTAGACTTAATTTCAACAGCACAGTCGTGGGACATGTTCTCATTGCCTCAGTTACGCCATCGCACACCAGTCTCATACAAGCTTCACGTACGATTTTCTGCTTTTAGGTTGCCATAATAGATTTATTTTTCATAGTAATCAGCGTCCAAGTAGAAGTTCGAACATTCAAAATTTTCTTTCAATATCCTTCCGCTTCAATGCGAACATTTAGAAACTACCGCTTGAGTGGCTGTCAATAATTTTTGAAGTTCTTGTAGAGTTTGATTACAATACTAAAAAAGTAATGTCTTAAGCTTGCGACTTCAACAGGAGCCACTCGGCAGTTTTTCCCAATAGATAGTCCTAGCAAAGTGTTGATAGGTTGTTGAATGGCCACGCGATCCGTACGGAAGGCTTTAAGACCTAGGAAGATACTGGTGTTACTTTATGAATGGTGATATGAGACTGTCCTACAGATTTCCGGACGGGTGTAGTGTTATTCAGGCCTTTGCTGCTTTTAGGGCAGCTGAGCAAAATTTCGACTTGTCGCTGGTGGGGAGAGTGTGGTAATCTATGTCGACAGTCAGATTGCTATTAAGGCTCTGACTAGGCGCTGCGTTCAGCTCGAGACATTGTGCAGAGGGGCCCTGACGTCACTCCTGGATGAGTGCGGCGCTAGGCTGTGTTGGGTTCCCGAATACTGTGGCATGTTGGGGCTCAAGATTGCTAATGATCTGGCCAGAACAGGCGCGGATGTGTTTGTCAGACCCCCGCTGGGGTGTTTTGTTGACATAGTGTACAACTAGGCCATTCGCAAAGTAAAAGTTTCATAAAGAGGCAGGGGTGACTGTAAGGTCTCCAAGTTGCTTTGAACAAAACTCAACCGCTAAAGGACGGAATGGGTTTTGAGTCTCATAAGAAACCTCTTAGACTTCTGATAGATATTTTGACTTGTCACTGCGCTCTAATGGCAAGGACAATGTGGCATCGATAGGGCTCTCAAGAGACGTAGGCTTAGGTTGCTAGGCCAGGGTTTCTTTGGTGGTCTCAGTGAGGTTGCGTTCACCGACATCCCTGACCTGAAGGGATCCTTTTCATGTGTCAGCTAGCTGGTAAGGTGGTAGCCGGTGTTTGGGCGTCATGCTTATTTCTGTATTTAATGTTTCTTTTCTATGCTCAGTATATTATTCTACTTTTCAGTGTCTTGTCTTTTCTTATTTGTTTTTTTGCGTATTTTTCTTTCTTACTTTTTTCTATGAAGGCTTACACAATGGATCTCTGTTTGGGACTTGGCGGGATGCACCAAGGGGAGCACCATCTTTTAAAACCTAACCTAAGCTAATGTCTTCCAAATATTTTGACTGATTTGGACATGAAGTATAACATTTATATTAACAATTCTATTTGACCTTCAGCAGAACATAAAAAACACTCCCATGAGTTATAATTCTCTGCAGTATTTCAACAATTTAACACATCCATTAGAGGCAGTGCCCTTTTTTCTTGTGTACTTTTCATTGAGTCAATATCATCCATGGGTACTACATGTCCTACTGAGGGCAGCCAATGTATTTTCATGGTTTGTCAGTGTACAGCTCTTATCGCCTATAGGTATTTGGGTATTTGGGTTTTTATGTCAAATACTCCAAAAACGGCTTCATCAGTTTGTGAATGCAGCAATGCTCTAATATGATATAACCAATGAATTTCTATTTTTTGGTGATTTGAAATCAAAACTCTGAATTGGAGCTAAAGCCATTGATTGATCTATTATCGTAATATTATATTTTTTGTAATTTTTTATATTTTATTGATATGATTCTTTTTAACATTTGTGCATATCGGTCGTATTTCAATACAAAAAAGAAAAAAAAAATTCCAACACAAACTAAAAATGGGCCAAACAAATTCATTTTTTTGCAAGTTTCATTCTTCTCTTTAAAAAGTTTTGACAAGTGAATTAGAATATTGAAATGAATCAGAATATGAATGAGTATTCAGTGAAAATAAAGCCGCTGCCAGTGCTATTGTAGCACACAGATATGATATGATAAATTGACTACGGGAATACCAGACTAGCAAAGACACAAAAACGGAAGGGAAAAAATACAAACTCATCCAAAAAATTGCTCCAAAATTAAAATGAAATGAAAAATTGTCTACAAAAATAGAAAAAAGCAAATAGGGTTGCATAGCATTTCAAAGCATCAAGGAAAGGTGGTTACATTTAGAAAAGTGGTCAACGGCAAGGGAAAGAAAACAGCACAAAGAGCAAAATAAAAAAAGCAAAAATAAAAAAAAAATGAACAATAAAGTACCGCCAAACAAGCTCTTTAATAAATGATTATAATTAATTATGTAGGATGGGTTGTGCACAAAACAAACAAAAATATTCATGTTTGACCAACAGTTAAATAAGGATATTAAGGTTTGCCAGTAGTCAGTTAAATGTAAGACTTTTCTCTAATGGCAAGGATTATTACAAACAAATTTAAATACGTATCTAATCTGTATGTATTGTATATGTATGTATATGTCTATATACGTATGTATACGTTTTACATGCACCCTTTTTACATTACATATGTACCAGAGTTTAGAATTTAATATTCTAAGCTTTCCTAGAAACTAATAAGAACGAGATCAGAAAGAATTTCTAAGTTGGTATTTATTGGTTCGTTTTTTCCATAATATTTTTTGTTTGTTTTTTTTCTGAATACCAAAAAGCTAATATTTGAAAATAATATTTTGTCGTTTTTTTTTCTTCTGTTTGGTTTTCATATGTTTTTTTGAAATTAAATTTTTTTGTGTCTTTTTTCCATCTTTTTTCTCTAAACAGGATGAAGCTCGTAAAAAGGCTGCCTCAACATATCTTGTAGACAATACAGATTTACCACCACCCCGTTACCAACAAGATGGCACAATGCCAGCCCTATATCCTAATAATATGGGTAAGTACAAGTATATTGTATGTATACACACACACACACACACACACAAACACACACCGCCATGTAAGACTTCGAGTGTATTGGTATAACATCAATACTTCTAAATACAGTCGAATTCCAGTAAGCTATACCGTTTTATTGAAAGAAAAAAGTCGGCTCAAGGTAAGACTAAAAGGTAAACCTAATAAGTCAGTGAGAAGAAAATTAAATAAATGGCCAGAAAAACTATAAAAAAGCAGTAAAAAATGTGATAAGCAAGCCTGTAGTTCTGCTTATTAAAAATTCTGCTTAAGCAAATGCCATAATTGTATGTACCGCATTACTTAATTCAACTGTACATGATAAATCTTTACCTTATTTTTGTGAATCTTTTCACATTTAGAAACGAGTAGAGTACATTTTTCTCTACAAAATTCTTAAAAGAAAAAAAAAGACAAAAAAATTGTTTTCTCTGCTTAGTATTCTTTACCCAGTAAACATTAAGACTAAGTTTTTAATTAACGTTGAACATCCACATCGATAATGAATTGAGACAAACATAGAATTTTTAATAAGAAAATATTTTTCTATGCATTTGGAAATTATATGGTAGCATCCTTCATTTACTATTTGACCACGACATTCGATAATAACATCATCCTTGAACGTTTGGCAAACATTTCTTTGATAAAACAATCGAAAGCGACTATTGAAAGCGAAACGAAAAAGAACTCATAGAGTTCACCTGTCGCTCGATATAGAACAAGAAGAGAAATTAGTGGTGTAATAGAGTTATTGAATTTGGGTGCGTTGAAGAGCAAAACGAAAAAGGTAAACAATAACACCAACAAACAACGCTCACAATAGCATCTATTCCACAACTAAATAATATTTGTTTGCTTTATTGGTTATTTTCTTATTATCTGCTCATTTTCGTTCGGTCGTATACCACATTGATCAAACAATTGCCGGAATAGGCACCGTGTGGCGGTCTCATCGTTCCGACTTGAAATATTTTTTTTTAGTTAAGTTGGAACATCTGTTATTGATATTCCCGCTAAGTCTTACCGTCTTGGCTACATAGCCAAGAGTACATCTATCTCTATGTGTGTTGACGATTTTTTACAATTTTAGAAATAGATTTAAATTTGCAACAACGAACATGTATTAAATTTTGCGTAAAAAACGGATTTAGTAGTGCGCGAACGTTGGAAATATTGGAAAAGTGTTTCGGTAACGATTCTCTTAAGAAAACAATCGTTTACCAGTGGCATGAGCGCTTCAAGAGTCAATCGAAGGTGGTGAACGCAGTGGCAGACCATCGACATCGATAGCCGATGAAAACATCAATAAAGAAAAAAGAAATGAGATATCGGAGTACTTGAATATTGCCTATGGATCCGTCCAAGACATTTTGGTTAATAATTTGTGTTTTCGTTGTGTAGCAGCAAAGAGACCGTGTTGAGGTTGCAAAAGACATGATTTACGAGGCTGAATCCGATCCCACATTCATAAAAGGTTAATTACTGGAGACAGACGCGGGCAATCCAAACATTGGGCAAGTGAATATCGTTCGCTAAATGAGCCGAGATCAAAAAAACCACGTCATTTTCAGTCAAAAAATGAGACAATGCTCAAGGTTTTCATCGATTACAATGGTGTAGTGCATCATGAGTTTTTGCCAAAAGCCAAACAGTTAACAACGAGTATTATTTGGGCGTTATGAGACGTTTGCGTAAAGCAATTCGCCGAAAGAGACTAGAAGTGTGGGCAGAAACCTCATGGACTTTGCACCATAATAACGCACACTATTCGATTTATTTTGACGAAATATACAACAAATAACATCCAATAACCATCGAATTCACCACATTTGGCACCCTGTATCTTCTTTCTGTTCCATCGAGTTAAAAAACCATTACGGGGTACGTGTTTCAGCAGCTGAGAGGAAATAATGTAAAAATCGCAGGAAAAAATGCTTTGAGGATTGAAACAAGCGCTGGCATAAATGTGTTGCAGTCGATGGGGATTATTTTGAAGGGGGCATTAAAGATTTAAATGAATTAACTTGTATTTTTAATTTTCTGAATAAATTCCAGGAAATTTTTTATCAAAATTAAGTTTGCTATGTGTTTACGCTCTAGATAATTCTCAGCCAAACAATGCTCAAACGAGCTTAGCTGTTAAGCTACGATCTATAAGGTTTGCCTGTGACATTAACAGCAAACCTTTATTTTAAGCAAATAACTTTGCCTTGTTCTCGTTTTGTCGTCATATTTGCTTTTGCATTTTTTTTCGCCTCACAATGTTAAAAATAAGAGAAATTGTTTACAAAAATGGAAGAATATCAGTGTAGACCCACTACGCGTCTTTATTCGTCGTCGTTTCAGTGACAACTAAAAGCACGTGCACAAGAATACATGTGAATTGAGAGGATCAAAAGTCTTATGAAATTAAGAGCAATGTTCTATGTTCTGTTAAACATTTTTGTTTCACAGAAACAAATATTTTTGTTTCGAAATTTCTTCGCTAATAGCGAACAATCGCTTATTGTGAATTTCAGGTCAAGCGGTATTATGCATTTAACAGGCAGCACCACGGCTTCATGGCAGCACTTGCCGCTAGCACTTGTTGCCAGCTACATAAATATTTTGAAAACAGCAACTGCAAAGCAGCAAATTTGTGAACAGCTGGTTGTTAGAGAAATATTTTGTGTTACAGTGGTGCCACTCTCAAGCTTTTAACATTCACAAATCGCCAAATATACTTGTATAACTTAAAAATAAATTATATAATTGTTATAAATACAATATATTCATTTTATACTGCTCTTTTCTGTTAAATAAAAAATAGTTTTTAAATCTTATATATAAACGAGTAGCATCTCACAATATATTGGCATCAATTATCCGTTTATTGCGGCATAAATAAATGGAAATAAACCTAAGTTCAGCAGCAGCAAAAAAGGTAGTTGTCTAGGTTTGTAAAGGGTCCGTCATCTAACGTTTTTTTTTTTCAACTAGTGCTTATTTCGTGAATGGTAACACTTGGCTCATGTCTGATTTGACAGATAATTAGTTTTCTCCTTCCGCTGAACGAATATGGTTGTGTATGCGCTTGAACTTCGCTTCGCTATGTGGGACTGCGATCGATTTACAGAAGATGCCGATTTTGCCAAAAAAATCATCTTTTCAGATGAAGCTCATTTTTATCTTGGCGGGTATGTAAACAAGCAAAATTCTTGCATTTGGGGCACAGAAAACCCGCCCGCATATATTGAAAAGTCTATACACCCAAGACGAGTCACTATTTGGTGCGGATTTTGGTTCAGAGGCATAATTGGGCCATTTTTCTTCGAAAATAAGCAAGGAGTGGCCGTTACAGTCAATGGCGATCGTTATCGGGCCATGTTGAACAAATTTTTGTTCACAAAAATTGAAGAGAAGGATATTAGCAACATTTGGTTTCAACAGGACGGCGCTACCTACCACACAGCCGAAGCTACACTCCATGTTTTGCGCCCTGTTTTTGAAGGTTGCATTATCAGCCACAGAGCTGATGTCGTTTGCCAACCTCGGAGCTACGACTTGATACCGTTGGACTATTATTTGTGTGGTGCCGTCAAAGATAAATGTTACGCCAGCAAGCCAGAGACAATTGACGCTTTAAAGGACAATATTCGTGAAACCATTGGTGAAATACAGCTGCACACAATCAATAATGTGCTTAAAAATTGGACCGATCGTGTAGGCTATTGCATGGCCAGCCGAGGCAGCCATTTGAATGAAATTATTTTCCATTATTAACCAGAAGGATTATACTTTCAAATAAAAAAAGAAATTTGAGCAAATATTCAGTCGTTTTTTTTATAGCATTTTAAAAAAAAAAAAATTTATTTAGCGGACCCTTTAGTTGTACTACCGTTAAAATAATCGTCTTCATATAAACGTGTGCAGTCTAATTGCTGTTGCCTATGTTTTCAGAGTCATAAAACTAAACTATCACGTTGAGCCCGGCGCCGAATTTGACGTCCTTTCCGTTCAGCCGGCAGCCGGCGAGCGATACAATGTTGTATGCTATCGCCCAGAGATACCTTTAGTATTAATTAGATATGGAATTCTTCTTTGTCGCGCTATTTTGGACGTCGTTTAGGTGTATGTGTGATTCTATTCCATATTTTCGTATGATGTATAGTCATGAAGCAATAAACAAAGATGACGCCGATTTTCAATAAATTTTATTAAAACTATATTTGATCACATTTCATTAAGACTAATTTTATGTTTTAATTTTAATACTGTCGGTTCCACGGACGGACGCCAGCAAAACGAAATCAATTCAACTCCTGTGAATAATGTTTAATATTATTGAGCAAATTCATAAACTTGTTAAAGTGATAAGCAATACTCTCAATCTTTTGATAAAGTAAGGCATTACGCATTACTACATATAGTGTTGGAACAAAGTAATAGGGACACTTTTTTTACTAATAATATGTCATAAAATTTGATGTATTGAGGTTTTGTTGATGGAAAATTGTTCAGACCATTAACAGCTCCAAAACTAACTTTAGTTATGGTGCAATCCAATGCAAAAACACTGCACAGACTAAGGGAAAAAAGCGTGGAACAACTGTCGGTTTGGATAAACTTTCAATTCAAAGGTAAATGCTTTCAAGTCATCAAATAGGCTGGAAAGTGAAATTATTGCTCCTGGTTCAAGTCGCCAATAAGAGAAAAAAAAAACTTGTATTGGCTTATGGATAAAAGTCCTTGGAATGTATCATTTCTCAGCAAACGAAAGCAATCTCTGCAGTGTAATAGTTAGAACAAAATGTTATGATCTGCGAAACGAAGAGTAATTTGTTTCGATCAGATCACAATTATACTTTTTTTGAGTTTAACAAATAAAAATTTAAGAGACTTTTAAACTGCGTCCGTATTATTTGTTTCAGCAATTTAGGTAATTTGTTTTTAAAATATTATATACAAAATTAAGTAATTCGGCTCATAATTGTATTTTGAATTATAAATGAAGGAGTAAATTACGAAAAAACGTTGTCGTGTGAACATGTTATTAAGCGTTTGATTTCATGCTTGCTGGGAATGTACAGAGAAAACAAATAGATAAGTCAACGTGTATGTTTCCATAGAAATTTTGGTTGTTGGGTGAATATTTATCATTGCCAACTATTGAGGAGTCAACAACTACCGGCAAACAATGTATCCTTGTGTGTGTATTGGTTATATTCCATTTTCCTTCTGATTATTATTAAAGCACAAAATGCATTGCAAATTGACACACACTCATACACTCACTCACTTACTCACTGCATATTTGTGGTGTAATTTTGAGGCCATTTTTGGGGTCTTAAACCGAAAAGAAAAAGAATTATGGCCATAGTTTACTGTCCTAAATTTACTATTCCAACTACAAAACTCTTTCGTATACAAGTTTGTAGATACACACACTGAAAAGCATAAAATAATGCTTATGAAACATATCAAAACAAGCTTGAATCTATTGTTGAGAATTTGTTTCTTTTTTATTTTAAATTCTTTTTTTCCAATACGACAGCCAGCACCTTATTGAACAGGCCGGCTGATATCTACATTGTTGAACGATTTTAAAATTTTTGTTTTTGTTTTTGTTTTTGTTTTTCTTTTTCCTGAAAACTCTTCCACAAGTTTAGTTCCTTGTTGTTTTTAATAATGAACTGGCCAAGTTATTTTGCCGATAATTTTTGTTGGTTACTTTCCAAAATGTGTTCAATAAACAATCATCTGAGCCATCAACAACAACAAAAAGGACAAAATAAATACAAAACAAGACAAACAATAATCAACTGGGCAATTCATTAAAAATGATATTTTTATTTCAGGCATCTTTCTCTGTTGGCCTAAATTTAAAGACTTCTAGAACATATTAGTCCATACAGTTATAACAATAACTGAACTTAAGTAAAATTACATAGTAAAGGAATTAAAATTTACTTATTAGGAGATCAAATTAAGCTACGAGAAATTGTCATATATGACACCAAAAATTTGAATTTTTTCATTCTTTTAAGAAATTAAAAAAAAAATCATTTTGCTAAGAAGCTTAGAATTGATTTTATTTACATATTTTCCCAAACAACAATTAATCATTTTAAAAGGTTTTTCATATTACGATTTTTAAAGTATAATTAAAGCTGTGATGCAGCAGCCATAATACAGTGGAAAGGCTTCAGAGCAAACTAGAGATCATATTGCGAGATGAACAGGCAGGCTTCCGACCAAATAGAAGCTACGTAGACCAGGCCAATAGAACAGTTTCTAGAATGGCGTACACCTCTATACCTACTGTTCATCGACTTCAAGAAAGCCTTCGATACCATCAAAAGGACTGAAATATGAAAAGCATTGAGAAGAAAAGGAGTACCCCAGAAAATAATCCGAATAATACGAGCAATGTACGAGAATGCAGAACTCTCGGTTCTTCACAATGGGAGCATCAACCAACCACCTACTATTCACCATCGTACTCGATGAGATCATGAGCGAAGTCTGTTCACAAAGGAGACGTATGCCATTGAGTCTCTCACGACAACACGAGGACCTGGATTATGCAGATGATATTTGTCTACACTCACACAAGCTCTTCAACATGCAGTCAAAATTAAATGACCTGCAAAAACTGGCTCGCAATGTTGGACTTGAGATAAATATCAATAAAACCAAAGCTATGAGAACTAACAACAAGAGCACAGAAAATATCATACTACAGGGCCAGCCAATAGAATATGTAGATAGCTTCTGCTATATTGGAAGCACAATGGCAACAAACGGCGGTGCAGAAATAGACGTTAACAACAGGCTCAACAAAGCAAGGTCGGCATTCAGACGATTACATCAAAATGGAGAAGCTCATACATATCCAGGCGAACCAAGCTCAGAATATTCAACACGTGTGTAAAGTCAATTCTGTTGTACGGCAGTGAAACCTGGCTTGTGTCAAACACCATCACGTAAAAGCTACAGGTATTCACCAACAAGTGCCTTAGAATCATATGTAAGATATTCTGGCCTAACACCATAAGCAACATAGATCTATGGAATTTAACAAACGAAGAGCCCATACTGAAGCAGATAAGGCAAAGAAAGTGGAGATGGATCGGCGATACTTTAAGGAAAAATCATAGTAGTATTTCAAGGATGGCACTTGAGTGGAATCCTCAAGGAACCACGGTCGATCAAGAAACACCTGGCTACGCACAATTATCCAAGAACTAAGGCACAACAATCTTACATGCGAAGAGGCAAAAAAAAATATTCTATGATGTCGATAGAACCTTTATTTCATTGTAATGCCTGGACCTTACCATTAGGTATGAAATACAAAATCATTTCAATGAACGCCTCTGGATTGATTGCAGAAGACAACCCTTTTGAGGAAGTTTTCGACCCCTTCGATAATTTGACAAATGTTCGCTTTAAAATGCTCCAATGTTAGATAATTATCTGTGTAGACATGGTCTTTGACCTAGCTTTACAAAAAAGAATCTAGCGGCGCCAAATCACATTATCTTGGTAGCTTATTTACGTCTCTAAGTCGAGACCGGAAAATTTCTCGTGCAATAAAGCCAAAATCTGTTATTTTGTGTGGCTCATGGTACCTTGTTGAAACCTTATATCGTCCAGTTCACAATCTTCAAATACAGGTGAAAAAGAGTCGGCTATCATATGACCATAGCGCTCTGAATTGACGGTGAGGTTTCTTCTAGCGTCGTTAAAAAAAAAGCGGCTCTGTAAAACCTGCATACCATAATGCGTACAAAACAGTCTCTTCTTCCCGATGCAATGGCTTTTTTATAATCACTTCTGGGTTCTCAGAACCACACATAAGTAAGTTCCATCGCTAAAGAAAATTTTGTTAAAAAATCAGCATTGCAAGCCTGTTGCTCTAGAATCAAATCAATATATCCACGGCGTTGTGATTGGTCAGACAGGCTTAATTGTTACTTGAAATTTGTAAATACGCCATAATTAGCAGTAAGATATGCACAATTTCTGAGAACACCGTTGAATCGACAAATACGGATTATTTGCCATACTTTCACGAACAAAAGCGGTATTTTCTACAGTGTGTACATTGCGATGATGCACAAGCAGACCGCATCTGTAATGCCTCCAGTCTCTTTAAATGTTTGTATAATCTTGCCAATTCCTGGCTCAGCAGGTGGATTACGACGACGAAAATCACTTAGTAATACTCGAGAAGCCCGTATACGCGAATTTTGTTTGTTTGTTTGTGCTCGAAAAGTGGCAACGTTTAAATTATCTCTTTGATTGTCAAACGATATATATTGGTAAATATGAAATATTTCACAATATAATTGACATTTCAGATGACAGATATTTAAGAGTTTTGCCTGAACGGCAGTTTTGAAACCATCACCATCAAATATAAAAATGTTTTATATATACGGTAAGTTCCTCAGCAGAGTAGTTGAAAGTGTCATAGTTTATCAGTGCAGGGCCGTGGATTTAATTCCTAACAGAGTCTTTGTCTGTAAAATTATACCGATCATATTATCGTAGACACTTCGCTCATAATAATGAGAGTATAATTTGTAATTGTAATGTAGCAAAAAAAAAAATAATAATAATATATATATGAGGCAGGTTCCAAAATTAGTTGTATTAGTATCACCCCCTTAAGGCATTTGCAAAAGTGAAATTGTAGTTGTGTTAGTGAGAACATGAAAATTACTCTCTCAGAGAAGTAAAGTTGATGTTTAAAAAAAAAAATCAACAAGCATCCGCAGCACATGTGCATTTGTCGCTGTTTCAGTGACGGCTAAAATCAAGATCGTAAGAACATTTTTAAATTATTTTTCTGTGCCTAAAAAAATATGCCTACACAGCGTTACCGTTTGCAACTTTTTTACCGGCGACTTTTGTGCGACTTTTCAAAATGCACTAAATTTCGCTACTTTCCATAAGTTCTTGCCACTTTGCCCCTTTTTCAACATTTGAAAGTCTGGTTTATATAAAATTTGTGTCCAATATATTGGGTATAATGAACGAACGAAATAAATATTTTCATATTAAAACATCTCAAATTATATTTTTACTGAGTTACACAACAAAAATTTTAGTGCAAATTTTTTAAAATAAAATACATTAAAATTACAAAGTCTGAGAATACTAATATTAAAGGTATTAAAAATATATACATTGACCATGAGGCTAAAATAGCAATAAATTTTAAAAAATATATCGGATGCAGAATGTATAGCAATAAAAACAAATATTTAAAATTTTTACCAAAGACTATGTGACGAAATATTATATCAAATCAATGATGAAAGGCTTAAAGTCTTAAGCTTTTTCAAACCGAGCTCCTTTACAAAGAATGAAGATATTGCCTACATAGATCTCATTTCAGAATTTATATTATAAGTGATCTAGAGGCTGTTATTAGCGAATTTAAATTATTAGAGGCTAAGGCAGGAGATAAACAATATGAATTCAATTTTAAATTTAATAATTTTCAAAATTTTTGCCACACAATAGATAATATTAAAAATTAATTAAATTAATCTTTGTACTTGAACTTATACAAGCTGGCCGTGCATGTGTTAACTTACAGCAGCGCGTGCGGTGAACTAGTTTTCTCTAAATAAGGCCTTGTGAAAAATAAGTTAACATATAGATTAAAAGTAGAAACTTGTACATCCATGTTGTGTTCATTAAATTTTTTAGTTAAGGAAATAGAATATTGAATTCCAAGTAGTGAACTAAAAAATACAGAAAGCAAGTTTCAAAAAAATTAATTTAAAATAATATGCAAATAATTAAGAAACTTATATTGCACTTAACGGTTTTTATTAGCAATATTTATTTTGCTATTACTTTATTAAAAAAGAATTAGTTATTTAAACGAAATGCATTAGAGAAGCTTTCAATAGTAAGTAATACCAGTTACTTACTAGCTAATGTTTTGAGGTGATACCGCTGTGGAAAAACTTTTACTTTTTTAAGATGGTCTGGCCTGGTATTAAACAGAGGACCTTCTGGTTGGTAGGCTGATGTCTTACCTACTATACCGCAGCGGCAAACACTCTATTATATGTACGATATTTCAATAGATTCTAACTTAGATTAGATGTAGCAGCTTCGTCTACTTTCTTTGCAGACTTTATTCTCTTCTCTGTTTGTTGGTTTTCTTAGATTATGGCCTATACGAGCTCATTCCCATTTACGTCTTCGGATGTTTTTATAATCTTACCTACCATATCACAGTGGCTCACACTCAAACGAAATAAATAAATACATACATGTACATGTATATTATATACATGTGCCATATACTTTCTTATTTACAAATACATCTCATACATATTGCTATAAAGTTATATTATAAAAAATTTAATTTTAACATTAGCAATGAAATTTGTGTCATTTATTAAACTATTCTGTTTTTCACTGTTTAACTTTTTATTTAAATAAAAACGATAAAACAAACTGTGCGACTTTTTTCTCTAAAATGCAACATTTTGTGCAAATTTTTTTTTTCTAAAATGCCCTTTTTGTGCCACTATTTGGAAAAAACTCAACGATAACGCTGTGCGTACATTCTCTGCTCATGTGCTTTCGTCGGTGTCTCATTAACGACTAAAGCAAGGGCATAAGAATACGTGTGAATTGAACGTGAACTATGAAATGAACACCATTGCTTTAGTTATTGCTAAAGTTTTGCTGTAGTTATCACAGGCAAAGCTTCGAGATCGAAAGATTTTCTGTCACAAGTTGAGCGATGGGTGAACTCTATGAGTTCTTTTTCATTTAGCTTCCAATAGTCGTTTTCGAATGTTGTATTAGAGAAATGCTTGCCAAACGTTCGAAGATGATGTTATCATCGAATGTTTTGGTCAAGCTAGCATTTACCTTAGACCTGCTGAAATAGACTGATCACCTGCTTAGCTGGAAAATAAATTACATACTTATGATTACAAAGAAATTGAACAAGGAAAAGATACTTTGTGAAAGCTTTATGCACCCAAGTAGAGTAACGGAAAAAAATATATACGTCAATAGCATCACTCTGGCATACTGTTTTTGAACTTATTAGGTTGTTAGAGGTATTAAAAAAGGTGACCTTTTTTTATGCGTCTTGTATGCATTACTTTTATTGTTTTAATATAACTTTAAAATTTTGTATTATAAACTTTATTTAAGGATTGTTTGCCTTACTACGTTCTTTTAAAAGAAGTTCTGAAAAATGTTCTTAATCGTACAATATATTGCCTTATAAGTATATAAACGCATAGTGTAGACACGTACATTTTCATAAACAAATTGCTGAACAACAATGAAGTTAAAGTGCAAACAAGCGTATCTTAATAAAACAAATTTATATTTTTGTTCATCTTCTTTTTCGCCAGTTGTTGCCATTGATGCCATTGTTCATTGCATGCGATATGTACAATGTATGCAGCACAGGATGATTTCAATATTAAATTTCATAACATTTTTTTATTATAGTACGTTGTTCGTCGCGCACACGTGTACAAAAGTGCAACATACAACATTTACTTTGTAGTATATATTTTAACAAATTTTAAATACCCAAGATAGGGAAGTGCAGGGAAAAATTGTAACTGCAAGGGGTTTCCTGTATGTACCAGTGAGCACTGTAGCAAAATGACGGAGTTTCTTATATGTATTGCACATGTAAACTATTTATTATGTCACATTATGTAGTCGCATTTTCTCCATTTTATCTCGAATTCACTTAACAATATAACGAGAATTACTGTTTATAAGCGTAAGAACAAACATTGTATGCACACATCCTTCTCTCTCAAATACACATTGTTTATGCACTTTTTTCTCTTCATAAAAGTATGTTTGTCTTTGCTTCGTTTCGTCATTACTAGCAGCCAAATTCTATATGGAATTCATCTCCGAAAACAAAAATTAGGAAAAATTTAATCATAATATGCGAACTACTGAGTAGGGACATGAATACTGTTACGACATTGAAATACTTTTATAAAAGTAAAGTGGAACGTATCTTTCACTCATGGTGCTAGTCTATAATGACAATTACAAATTAGCTTAAACCATGTATAACAAAAAACGTATTTTTTTAACGTTTTTTTTAACACTTTTCAAGTACGGACAGAAAAAGGCCTACATTTTTAATCACTCCGTTAGCTTGGGATTAGTAACCTAATAATTATACAATTTGAACACAACAAGTCACTAAAGTCATCAAACCACGAATTGAGCGAAATCCCCGCCGGAAATAGATTTTCATGGCAATGAGTTGAGAGAACTTGGTATATAAAATTTCAAAACATTCTATCGGATATTAGTTGGTTGCAGTTAAAAAAAAGAATAAGGAAAGAGAAAGACAGCCGTATTTCTACACACTGAAAAATCATGTTACCGATGGAGAATTTCTAAACGTACAGAAGAATAAATCACAACAGTTATTATTCAGCTGCAGGTTTTTTTTTGTGGTACCATGAATATAAATTGTAGTAAGAAGGACAATTGGATAGAAGAAGCTTTCGTTTTCTATTTAATGAAGCACTAAGTAAGAGTATGGGATTTTTAGTAAATCCTCTAGAACACATTTCGCTATAGTATCGACAGAGCAATAAAACAAAAGCCACATTGTGCAACGTTGCTGTAAAAATTCAATACCACCATGAATGAGTACTTTCTTACTCTACTGTCAGTCGAAAACACCGTCACATACTTAAAAGCTATATTCCATTTTAGTTCGGATATATGTAAGTCTCGTAAATATTAAAAAGGTCAAAAAGGAAGTGAAATATTTCTTACAGCGGTTCAAAAAACCAATGCACTCGATAAATGTAAACAACATTAGGTCTTGCACACATTGAAATACTGGCCGGGAGGTCTGCCGTCGTGTAAACAAGTGGTCAAAACATCGGCCTGCAAGGAATCGTTCTAAAAATTGTTGTCAAGCCGTATGGCCATTAAATGGTCCATAACTATCCGAGAACATTCCAGCAGGAATTTGTTTCCGTTGATAGGCTTTCGGAACCCAAACCGTAAGCTGTTTCTGAGGACATGATCTGCCAAAGAATTGGTTGTGTGCAACTATTGATGTTTAAGTAGCGCGATTTTTTCTGTTTGCCCGTTACACCTCTTGGGAGCATAGGGATTCCACAAAGCATCTTCGCCTTGCTTAAGTTTCTTCGTAATAATTTTTCATCTAATTTGTACCCCAGATAAGCAAGCGATCGGTTTATTGTAGCAGGTTCTTTCTAGACCTACTCCTGCCATCTGTCGCTGGCGTGAAACAACGCCTTTTGTGTATATGGTGCAATAATAAAGAGTCTTTGGTTATCATATATTCCTGCCTTTTTTCTTCTTGCTCCGAGAGGTGGCGTCACCTGAACTTCATATCTTACAGACATTTTTGTCTGTTTTTAATATTTCGTTTAAAATTTTTTATTTTTTATAACTTTTTATAGCTTAAAATAGGTGCAACAGAGTTTAAACCCTTACTATGTATTATAGAAGAGCAATACAAACACTTGAAAGGCCTAAAAGAGTGTGTTTTCAACGAAGAAATGAACAACACTTGCCTGCAGGTGCATGTTTTAATTTTAAATAAGGGTTTGTTAGCGTCACTGTTCATTTTTATGTTGCACGTATATATTGATAAAAGTATATAAAAAAAAAACATTTTTGTAAACGAAAAATCAAATTTATTTTGTCTATAATTAACGGTTTTGAAAATTTTCTTTCTTAACTGTGTACATACACCTTCAAATATTTTCGATTTAACTCATATTTGCACTTTTATATTCTCAACTTTTAATAATAATATTTTGCACGCGAGCAAATAGCTGATAAAATCAGTAGACGGGATTCAGTCTCTACTATACAGGATGACAGCATATGCTTTCTGAGAAGCAGTTAATATTAATCCAAAGGTATATATAGTGTTAATCAGTGCGATGTAAGAATAATAAAATTCTCGTCAACTGCTTAATGTCATTCATTTCAAACATTCCTCCCAAATTTGTTTCATAAGAATCCGAGCATCTAGTATTTTAGATGGATCCTACCTTACCTATTATAAGGAGAAGGTTTATTGGCTTCCTTTTCAATTTTAATATGGTACCTGACACGAAGTGCTGCCTGTGCGTGGAGGAGGAGGACATGGCGGAGCATATCCTCTGTGAATATGTTGGTTTGGCATATATTCGGACACGAACTTTTAAAGAGCCCTTTATTTGGCCTGAACAGGTTCGTCGCCTTCCTATTGGGGATATTGTAGTCTTCATACGTACACAGAAAAAAATACGTAGTAGAAAACTGAAGAAATATATAGATTTTCTGACCATTTATTATGTTTTCTGTACCCTGAATAGTCGTAGCTGAAAATCAAATAAATCGCTTAGCTTCAGGTAAAACGTAATCAAAGTGAAGAGTTGCGTTAATTATAAATTGTGTAGAAATAACGCAACGCTTCACCTAAGTGACTTACAAAATACCCTATGCTTCCAATTATGAAAAGTTCAGCTTGTTTAATAGTAAACGTGGGTACAGAAATATACTAAGGTGTGCTTCAAAATGATAAAGTCACCTTAATATTTGCTCAATTCATTCAAACTATAAAATGTTATGTATGGCCACCGTATTCAAAATAATTTTACGTTCAAATAAGTGAATAATAAGCCAGTTTTGCTTTTCGAGATGTACCATTGTATCATGTTTATTTAAATTTATGTAAATAAGTGCAAAATTCAATGCGAATCTCTTTATCAGGATTACGAATCGCGAAACAGACAAAATGTCATCCATATACGAGTACATTTTATTTCACACAATCTCAGAGACAATATCGTAATTCGATTCGTAATAGTAAGATAATTGATTTAGGGGTCTTATGTCCGAATAGAGAGCCCCCTTAACACCAAATGCAACAGTACTTAAGTAAAAATTTTGAACATCGTCTTCAAGGGGGTGAGATCGGGTCTAACCAGTATCTGCCGATACAATTTCCCTACATTGGTGTTAAAAACGAAACAAGACTAGCGTGCAAAATATTATCGAGATTTAAACCATTAGGAAATAGACATGAAGCATTAAAAACTACAAAAACTTTGTGGTCGTACTACCAGGCTTAAAAACTGTATGATGTGGAAAACAACAATGCAAATATAATCGAAGTCACTAAAAAAGAATAATAAAAAAAATGTTTTTTTTTTTTTTGGTAATTCCAATAAATGAATTTGCTTTTATTTGGTTGTACCATTTAAATAAAGTTTATACTCAAGTGTGCTTTTAATCTTAAATAAAGCCACAGGAAAAACTTTCTTCCTATTAATTCTTAGTAGAAATAAAGAAACAAGAAAAGAAAAAAGTAAAACTTTCGACCAAACGTGATTTATTTTATAAATTTTTCTATTTCGGATCCTAATGGTTTCCCATATATATTCCCATCATTAGTAGTTTATTGTCCTCATCAGGGAACTTCTTGGAAGGACAAAAATTAGTAATTCGATACAAATAGTCATTGTAAGAAACTAAAAGAAAATTTACAAAAAAAGAAAAAAAAAATTACGAAGGCCTAATGAAGTGACTTACAATAGAAAGTTAAATTACAACTTGCGCTTTATAAGGCTGTATGACAAATAGAGCGAACTATTGCCTCAACATAATAACAGTTCAATAAAATATACAAAATACTTAGCGACATGTAAAGTTTTCAACTTTTGCTTGGCCACAATGTCCCCTTTTCATTTACTTAATTAAAATTGCAGCATAGACACAGTTCGAAGGAAATGAATGATAATCAAACAAGATTTAACGAAATATCGAAAATAATAAATATTAGACAAAAAGGGGAAAACCAGTATGCATATAAAGCGAACAAAAAGCGAAAATGGAAAAAGGGGGCGCTTTATTTCTTGCTCCGTTTCACTCTTTAATAGTGATTACAATAAACGAAAGATAAGAACAATTAAATATTCAATCGTATTGAAAAATTGCATTAAAAATGAAATCAAGTGCAAGAATTATATCGAAAAAAGTAGGCCACCTTGCCATTTCACTTAATTTTCGCCAAAAGATTGTAGCAAATAAAAGCATTGCATTGAAGAGTTAAAATTGCAAGGAAATTATAAACAAACAAAAATTGTTGCTTATAGAGACAAGAGGATAAATTTTCACCGAAAGGTATCAGGTTAAAATATGCATACACTAGCGTACAAAAGTGGATGAATGTTGGTAAATATAAAATTTAAAGATCTACGAAATAATCAATACAAAGGATATTTATTTGTTTACAAAATAAAGGGTCCGCAAATAATAATTTTTTTTAAATGCTATAAAAAGAAACTACTGAATATTTTCTCAAATTTCTTTTTTTATTTAAAAGTACAATCCTTCCTCGGCTGGCCATGCAGTAGCCTACACGATCGTTCCAATTTGTTAAGCACATTATCGATTGTGTGCAGCTGTATTTCACCAATGGCTTCACGAATATTGTCCTTTAAAGCGTCAAATGTCTCTGGCTTGTTGGCGTAACACTTATCTTTGACGGCACCCCACAAATAATAGTTCAACGGTGTCAAATCGCAGCTCCGAGGTGGCGAAACGACATCAGCTCTGAGGCTGATAATGCGATCTTCAAAAACAGGGCGCAAAACATCGAGTGTAGCTTCGGCTGTGTGGCACGTAGCGCCGTCCTGTTGAAACCAAATGTTGCTAATATCCTCCACTTCAATTTTTGTGAACAAAAATTCGTTCAACATGGCCCGATAACGATCGCCATTTACTGTAACGGCCACTCCTTGCTCACTTTCGAAGAAAAATGGCCCAATTATGCCTCTGTACCAAAATCGGCACCAAACAGTGACTCGTCTTGGGTGTATGCGTGCAGTTTTTCTGTGCCTCAAATGCGACAATTGTGCTTCTTTACATACCAGCCAAGATCAAAATGAGCTTCATCTGAAAAGATGATTTTTTTTGGCCAAATGACATCTTCTGTAAGTCGATCGCAGGCCCATTTAGCGAAGCGTATACACAACCATATTCGTTCAGCGGAAGGATAAAACTAATTATCTGTCAAACCGGACATGAGCTAAGTGTTACCATTCACGAAATAAGCATGAGTTGAAAAAAAAAGAAAAGTTTGATGGCGGACCCTTTACTTTCAATTGTCAACTGTCCATTTCACATATTCCTTATAAAACTGTAGTCACACCTTGACATTTTTACTATGCATCGTCGGTTTTTTGTTTAACTTACGTTCCTCACTTCGACTATTTGCCGCAGATTTGGATGATAGATTTTGTCTTTTTCGAAGACTTTGAACAGTGCTTTGGGTAAAATTTGGGAATTCAGCTATTTCTATGCATAGTTTTCCATTTTCCGTATAATTTACTATGTATTTGATTTTCCAATTCAATGCAAATTTTCTTAATTTTTTACTTTGTGATATTGGAAGTAATTTAGACGCCTGTATATTCTAGCAAATTGCACTTAAATGCAAGAAAAGTTATAAGGAAAAAGAGATCAAAGCAAAATACAGGGTGTCCGCCGGGAAGGTACTACTTGTTTTTGCCGCCATTTTAGTAATCATTTGTCTTGGCAGTTCATGTTTGGCAGTTATGAGGTAGAACGTGGCAAATTTATTGTAGAAAAATATTTTGTAAACCAACGTGTTTTAATCGTTAAAACATGTTGTCAAAATTAATCATCGATTTTGATTTCAAAATATCATAATGAGTGACGAGATACATTTTCATATGAATGGTTATGTGAATAAACGGAATAGTCGGTTCTGGACAATGGGAAAACCCTCAAATTATTCATCAGTCACCTTTGCATCCATTCAAAGTGACAGTCTAGTGTGCTATTTGGTCAGGAGGAATCATTGGACCTTACTTCTTTGAAACTGAAAATGGCGTAACTGTAACTGTCAATGGGGAGCGATATCGTGATATGATTGAAAACTTTTTAACGCCACAACTGCATGCTTTGAGCTTGACTAACATGTGGTTTCAACAAGACGGTGCCACATCGCATACAGCCGGGATGGAATTACTGCAAGACCTCTTTCCACAACAAACTATTTTAAGGAATGGTGATGTTGAATGGCCTCCACGGTCGCCTGATTTGACTGCTCCGGATTCCTTTTTGTGAGGATATCTAAAAAGCAAGGTTTATGCAAACAAACCAGAAATGCTGGAGCAACTCTAACAAAATATTCGTGATGAAATTAATGAAATACCGCGTCAGTTGTGTGAAAAATGTGCTCAAAGAGGCTCACATTTTTGAGGCTAACAGAGGCAGGCATTTATCTGATATTTTAGTCCATACATAATTGTCAACATTAAATAAAACATTTATCATTATAAGATCCATTCTCATTCATAAATCAAAAATTATAAGCAAACAAAGTACTTCTCGGCGGACACCCTGTACTAAAGAAATACGGCATGCAACTGTATGACTCGTTTAAAGTAAAGTTACGCGGCACATGAATTATTATTCGAATAGGGTTATTTCATTTATTATTTTAGAATTTTTAAATTATGTACTAAGCAAGTAATCTATGCTGAAACTGTCATAGGAATTGCTTATTTCTTAAGGATTTTACGGAGTTTAACATAACAATCTTGTCAAAATTTATACACTTTTGCTCGCCAGTGTATACCATTTTATTAATAAAGTGAAAGATTTCCGTAAAGGAAATATTTTATAAGCTACTAATACAATGATTTTTTTTTGTCTTTTAAAAAGGTTTATTTTATGAGTTCGTATATTGCAAATAATTAAAATTCCTTATTAACACAATTATTTGAGACAATGATTGCAGTGTTTATGTAAACGAAATAATTACAGCCTTCATGCAAAAAAAAACAGATTTTTCTATTAGCACAACTTTATCACACAGAGATTAATCACAACTAACTCTAACTAACTTCGATCACAACTCACTTCAACCTGCATTTTATTCACAAATAAACTCTCCATACGTTGAGTGTGTTCCGAATTGAGCTGAGTAGACAATGATGCAAAAGCTCTCGAATCTCTCGTAATTTTGCGTATGTTTAACAAAGATTAAACAAAGTCCATGCAGACTGCGGTACGTTCGCATTGGTCACGGCAATATCTCTCAACAACTTCAATAATACCTATGGTACTGGGATACCTACTAGAGACGACTGGGCTGTGGGATTTGTTCTTCGAGACGAAGCGATCTCAATCTATACCAGTGGCTCGAAGACAGCGGTGGGTACATAAAGTTTTAACTCTCTCTGACTGCCCATATTACTGCACTATCATTCAGGCCGAGGCTTATGCTATCGATGGTTTCGCCAGGTGTATTCCTGAACCTTCGGAACAATCTTTCGTAAATAGATGCTCTCAGCTCCAAAATCGTCAAAATGTCGTCTTCAGCTGCATTCGTTCACTAGTTAAACTTGAAACTGTGTTAAACTGATATAGGTTCCGAGCCATGTGGTGATTCTAAGGCAAGATTTTTCTCATGAAGGCGCAGCTAAGAGGTAATCTCTGAGTGTCACTCTTACACAAGTTGATATACAGGTTCCTTTGAAGGCGCCAATGAGATTGACGGTAAGTGGGCGTTGAGTAGTGTGGGACGCTGCCGATCTAATCTAAGCACCTTCTTTGTGACTGTTCTGATGATGAATGAGCAACTAGGGGGTCATCTATGAGTGTGGCTTTTACACAAGGAGGAATAAAGGTTCCCTTGCGTTATCGAGATTAAGAGTAAGTTGAAGTTGAATAGTGTGGAGCACAGGTCATCTAATATTACTTCTTCTGGTATAACATTGTATGTTTGAATGCATGTTTCAGCTTATAGGTTACTTCAGTTATGGCTCTGTAGGATTTGTTGGGGTTAGGAAGAACAGATATTGGATTTGCTCGACGGGATCTTAGGTCTCTTGGTGCACGTCTCTTCCATGCAAGAGATTGTCTCAGAAATATACTACGGATGAATCTGGTAGATTTTGTCAGGGGTACCGGTTAGTTATTGCGAGAACCACGTGATTTGCACATTCAGGGGGGCTCAACTCGACTACAGACTATAAAGAAAGATCAGAAAGCGCTTAACGTTTAAAATATGTTTGTTTGAAAAAATATTTATCAGAAACACTTACGAGTAGATGAGATACGCAAATGCATAAAAGAAAATAGCTACCAAAGGTATAAAGATGCTTTACCCTAAACTAACGCATGTAACAAGTATTGGTCATGTACTGCATCGTTTATGCGAAAGTAAAGAAATCAATACGAAAATGTAAACAAAGTCATTGCAAATGTAAAGAAAGCAACCGTGAAAGCTCCCAATAGAGTTGAAATTTTAAAGGAAATGTATCCAGACCTTCCATTTTCGTCCGAACCAGATATAAATGGCTTGTAATTGCTACGCTTACAATTATGAAAAGACCCTAAAAGTTCAAAGCAAAAAATATTAATACAAAAAGTAAATTGATTTTTATTGCAACAAGCTGCGGCTTATATAGGGTCCGCCATCTAACGCTTTTTTTTTTCAACCAGTGTTTATTTCGTAAATGGTAACACTTAGCTCATGTCTGATTTGACAGAAAATTAGTTTTATCCCTCCGCTGAACGAATATGGTTGTGTATACGCTTGAACAACGCTAGGAATATGGGCCTACGATCGACTTACAGAAGATGCCGATCTTGCCAAAAAAAAAAAACAATCTTTTCAGATGAAGCTCATTTTGATTTTGGCGGGTATGTAAACAAGCAAAATTGTCGCATTTAGGGCACAGAATACCCGCACGCATACAATGAAAAGCCGATACACCCAAGACGAGTCACTGTTTGGTGCGGATTTTGTTCCACAGGCATAATTTGGCCATTTAGCTTCGAAAATGAGCAATGGCGATCGTTATCGGGCCATGTTGAACGAATTTTTGTTCACAAAAATTGAAGTGGAGGATATTAGCAACATTTGGTTTCAACAGGACGGCGCTACGTGCCACACAGCCGAAGCTACACTCGATGTATTGCACTGTTTTTGAAGATCGCATTATCAGCCGTAGAGCTGATGTCGTTTGGCTACCTCGGAGCTGCGATTTTACACCGTTGGACTATTATTTGTGAGGTGCCGTCAAAGATAAGCTGTAGGCCAACAAGCAAGAGACAATTGGCGCTTGAAAGGACAATATTCGTGAAGCTATTGGTGAAATACAGCTGCACACAATGGATAATGTGACACAATCCAAAAATTGGACCGATCGTGTAGGCTACTGCATGGCCAGCCGAGACAGCCATTTGAATGAATATATTTTCCATTATTATCCGGAAGGATTGTACTTTCAAATAAAAAAAGAAATTTGAGAAAATATTCAATAGTTTTTTTTATAGCATTTTCAAAAAAAAAAAATTATTTGGCGGACCCTATAAAAGGTAATTAACTGAAAAAACTGCAAACCAATAAAATATATTCAAATATATTGAACTGTTGCATAAATCTTTAGGTTTCGGATTTTTGCCGCATATTTTATACGCATAAAACACTTTTTTAAGAGAATATTTCTGGTTTCCCTGCTTATTACATTTAAAAAGTTTTTTTTTAAGGACAAACCAACAACTAGCAATTCAATTTCTAGCATTTTTTATTTATTTATTTTTGTAATTTCATTTCATGTCAAACTGTTGTAACGTCTTAATAATTGTTTCACCAACAATGTCAGTTTGAAAAGACGAAAAAATAATTTTCTCCAATTCTTATGTTGTTTTCGACTTCTATGGTTTTCTTTTGCGACCAATAATTATATTTACAGATAATTCTATTAAATAGAATATTTAGTTAAATTTTTGTTCATAAAAAACATGTAACAATAATTACAGTTTCTTAGAAAAACAGAAATATACTTTCTTAAGAGTACAACTGATAAAACATTCATACATACATACATACATTCAGTTTTAAATACTCAACGGGAGTTGTCATCTTGTCATTTATTGCCCTAAGGATACTATTTTAACATTAATGTTCTATTAAAACAACGACAAGAACATTCATAACAAAAAAAGAAGTAAGAAAGCAAAATAAGAAAATAGATATGGACTATACTAGAAGTAAACT
Source organism: Wohlfahrtia magnifica (assembly GCA_023159175.1). Lineage (NCBI taxonomy): Eukaryota > Metazoa > Arthropoda > Insecta > Diptera > Sarcophagidae > Wohlfahrtia > Wohlfahrtia magnifica. The sequence continues at coordinate 2,758,775 of JAKWBJ010000046.1, read as the reverse complement.
AAAAATATAAAAATGATACCAACAAAACTCTGAAACACATCTAGAGCCACAACTTCAAAAAAAATATTATACTGGCAGATCTAAATATCCCAGTAAACAAGAAATTAAAAAATAATGTGAAAACTAGCCTCTTTTTTGTCACCAGATGGTGCTGATGCCCATAAAATATCGGGCAGCTTTAGCTCGGTGATATCAAACGAACATATATTTGAAAGGTTACATTTCACGTAACGATTTTGGTGAAGAGAGTTCTGAAATTCCATTATCATATACGAAATAACTCAGTTTGAAAATTAATTTAAAAATAAAAAATACGCCGTGTAAAAACCATACTGAAAATGTATGGTGAGAATAAAGACTTGTTAGATGTACCGGTATAAAGTGAGCGTTAAGATACAAATGGCTCCATAGGAACATCTAGTGTGAACGATCCTAAACTTCTTTTTGTGGTGGCAATGACATCTGTCAAACATATGGTATTCAGTAAACAAACAACATCATATATTTCTCGTGTTAAAGATGGCGAATTTTGTACCAGAAAATGATGATTTGCGGAAAGCATTAATATTTTGTTTTCACTTTTCTTACTGGCGATGAAAAATAGATTTATTTTCAGAATCCTAGACGGAAAAAAATCATTGGTTAATATTGGACAACCAAACCGATTCGGCAGGAAGACAATGCTGCTATTTGTTTCAATCGATAGGACACTCATTGGTGGAGCAGTACTGGGGTTCCTACGAGGAAGTAAAAAATGAGTGGAATCCACAAATTGCCTGAAATATAGAAAAAATATGTAGCCAGCATGGCCAATACTTTGAATAAAATGTTTTTACTTGCCCTTTGAAAATCAGTGGTTTATTTTTACAAAAACACCTGGTAGAAGTGATTTGCTAGATTCTGTAGCTTTTCTGTAAACTCATCGTATCGGCCCTTTTACGCGAAATTATCGTATGTTACAAAAACTAAACTTTAAATATCTTTGCTTTGGCTGGTGACTTCAATACCAAATTTCGAATATGATTCGTAGCTTCTTTTTTCAGACATAAGAGCTTTCTTTGGCACATACGATATTTTTGCCCACAAAGTTTTGTTCGTGTCTTTATTAGGTAAGGTACTTACGATAATTTAATAAAGTTATTACAGTTTTATATTAAGGTAATTTTTGAATAATTATTAAGCCCTGGACACAAACATAAGTACATGGTCCTCGCGACACACCAAGTGAACAAGGCTGATTTCTCCTAATCAATGAGCTTCAGTCGTTTCTAATTTTAGACTCATTGATTGCGGTCTAACACCGGCCGAAAAAATTTTCCTTTTATGAAAATTCTGAAGTTTCTGTTGGGGCATAGCACTGCATGCAAGTTATTTTTCTATCATCAAAGGGCTTCCAGTTGATCAGTGTATTGCAGGCTTCTCATTATAAAAGCAATCCGGCACCATTGCATTTTGGCTGGTCTGGTGGTTTGCCGGCATATAGAAGAGTAAAGTTCTCGGAGATGTTGAATTTTCCTGCTTTGGTCTAGTCTCGCACAATTCTAAAAGTAGCACATTATAATTGGCGGGCTTCCTGCTTAATTGGGCCAGTGTAGGTGTATCTAGGACTTTGCGCACGTAACATATTCTAATTCTTGTAATTTATTTCATGCTCAACATCATCATTGTGAGGATCCGTTGGTTAATGTTGTTATTTGTGATTTCTGTAATCATTAGTGTTAAGAACGGGTGACTGGTTGGGCCTCTAGTCCGATTCTAATGATAAGACAGCCAATAACATCTGGGCAGGATAGCCGATAAAAGGTAAGATTAACAGCTGCGCCCAAGTAACTCTTGTTTACCTACTTCCTAAGACGCAACAGTGCTAGCATACCATTTAAGTTACTCAGTTGTGTTGCTTCTCATTCTAGCTGCCAACAGACGGAAGTTTGTGTAACATTATAGTGGGGTTTTTGATATAAGAGCGGAAGTAGTGAGCTGCTTGAGAATTTCACAACAAAGCAATCGCTTCTGCCTACCTTCCTTTCCGCTTAATCACTCAAAATACTCAGAGTAAACATCATATTTTTATTCGTACGATATTTTACTTGCACCAAATATTTGGAAAGACAACAGCAACATATGATAAAATTATTTCAATAATATCACCCTAAGTATAGTGATTATCGATATATTATTTTCCTATGTGGTGAGTCTCTGACTTTAGAATACATTTGCCTCAAAAAGCCAATTTCGTAAAAACTGTAAAATACGATAATTTCGCGCAAAGTGGTTGCTATGTCCTAGATTATAGATCATAAATAGATAGCTTGACTGCTAATTGTAGTTCTGGTCCATATCAAGAGGCGTAAAGTGGTGATTAAATGGAAAGGAGAAGTGAACTATTTCGAAGTTCAGAATAAAGTTTGCTTTTTTGCTCACTTTGAAGCATTATTATAGCGTGTTGTGAGTACAGCGCTGGCATTCGTAACAGCTTGGGCTTAATCAGAAATTTTTTTTTTACGTGATGAGCAAGCACCACATACATATCTTCTTTAAAACGAAAATTGACGAACTTTGTGAAGCAAGCAAATTAATTGCGATGCTGTGCACGGTCGTATACTCCCCACAAGGGGTAATTAAAAGAATGAGAGTGAGATCTACAATTTTGTATAGCTTTTAGCCCTGAATGTGGAAATGCACAACAATAGTGCATCCTTAGAATATTCTGGGTCATGCACAACATCAAACCACCCTTTATGGTAAAAACACATCAATTTCTAACTAAAACTGAAACTATGCAAAGGAAATGGGTGCATTTTTTAATTGTCGTTTGATAGAGAACGACGCTTTAACCAATCCTAGCACTGTGAACGTGAATTGAATTTCGAATTAGATCAGGTCACTAGCGTTATATCCATGTGTACCATCTTTTTTTTGTAATATTTTTAAATTTTGAACTAAATTCTTAACATCAACCGAAATGTTTGCCGGAAAACATACATACAAACATAATTCACTTACATATTTTATATGAGTTTTCTTCCACTAGTTCATTGAATCCATGTGTAAAAAATGAATGTTGTAACAAGATGAAAGCAACAGCAATAACAACAGTTATTGCTACTACAAATGGTAATGTGATAACAGAAAAATTTTATATTCGGCAACAGTTTGCTCTAAAAACATGTTTTTGGCAATAAGGGTTTGCCATTGCATAGGATTTTTAACTTTAGAAGTCTAGAATTCTACAATTCAAATATTAAGTATCAAAAGTATCTGGTAAATTTTCTTTATAGAAAATCAAAAGTCTACACAAAATACTACATATGTGTATATCGGCCTATAACTATGTATGTGTAGTGCCTTTTTTAACTGCATGAGAACTATCAATATCGATAACTATAGTTTGCGAGCTGACAATTTCAAACTGCGTTGACATTTCTGTTCAGTAATACTTCCAAATTGTGGAAACTTACTTTGATAAAAATAAATCTGTTTGCACAGTTCATAGTGCACTTTGTCCAGCTTATTGCTGATTAAATGGCTACGTTAGTAAGCAAACTTGACATAGCGAAAATAATCCTCAAGCCGTTAAGGAGGAATTGACTTTACATCCATCAAAATGCACTGTTTGGTGCGTCTTAAACACTGGAGGCAGGAATTAAAGCAAAACGACCATCGTATGCGCCGCCAATTGGACGAATGGACTGAAGTGTAAAATGATATTGATGTTGAACTTACATTAAAAATTTTTATTCTCCGATGCAGCTAATTTTTTGTTGAATGGGTGCGTAAATAAGCAGAATTGTTGCATTTTTAGTGAAAATAATCCACAAGCTTTTGTTGAAACGCCATTACATCTACAGATATTTACTGTTTTGTGTGCTTTATTTGCTAGCGGTGTCATTGGTCCATATGTCTTCAAAAACCATGATGGTCAGAATGTTACTGTCAATAGTGAACGGTATTGGGACATGATGAGAAATTTTTTCATACCTCAATTAGCTGACATTAAACTACTAACATGTAGCTGCAACAGCAATAGCTACAATTGATTTACTCCAAGAACCTTTTGATGAAAGAGGAATTTCACGTAATTGGCCACCAAGGTCGTGTGATTTAAACCCATAGGAATATTTTCTCCATGTCGATAAACCTGAAATATTTAACACCTGTAAATCAACATTCGAAAAGTTATTGGCGAAATACGGTCACATATGTATGCTTCGAAAAACTTGTGAAAATTGGTGATCTAAATTGTGCCTTTTACGTGCCAGCCGTGGAGGTCACAGGGCCGAAATCATATTTAAACGCTAATGTAATAAAATTTTATATATAAAAAGCCCATTTCATTGATATTAAAAATAGATTTTTTTTATTATGATTTAAATTTGTGTAACTGTAAAAAAACACCCGATATTATCATTCATAGTTCCCTTGCTCGTAAAACACGCCATTTATATATCTATACTATATATTTCCATTAACTACTGGTTTAGCGTAGGGCCATAACAAAAGATCTATTATTGCATCCATTTAAAAATGGGAATGAGCTCATATAAGCCATAATCTAAGAAAACCAACAGACAGAGAATAGAATAAAGTCTGCAAAGAAGTAGATGAAGCTGCTACATAAAATATTAGTTAGAATCTATTGAAATATCGTACATATAATACAGTGTGTGCCGCTGTGGTATAGTAGTTAAGACACCCGCCTACCAACCAGAAGGTCTTCGGTTCAATACCAGGCCAGACCATCTTTAAAAAGAAAAAGTTTTTTCACAGCGGTATTACCTCATAACATTAGCTGGTAACTGGTTATGAGTATTACTTATTATTGAAAACTTCTCTAATGCATTTGCAATTCGGAGCCGGCGTTAAACTGTAGGTCCCCTTTCAATGAGTTTAAAAATGGAATCGGGTGCAGCACATTAACTGAGAGAAATCCCCATCTTTCTTTATGGAATGTTATGGGAATTAATATAAAGGGTCCGCCAAATAGTTTTTTTTTTTTTGTTTGTTGAAAATGCTATAAAAAGAACTACTGAATATTTTCTCAAATTTCTTTTTTTATGTGAAAGTACAATCCTTTCGCTTAACAATGGAAAATAATTTCATTCAAATGGCTACCTCGGCTGGCCATGCAGTAGCCTACACGATCGGTCCAATTTTTAAGCACATTATCGATTGTGTGCAGCTATATTTCAACAATGGCTTCACGAATATTGTCCTTTAAAACGTCAATTGTCTCTGGCTTGTTGGCGTAACACTTGTCTTTGACGGCACCCCACAAATAATAGTCCAACGGTGTTAAATCGCAGCTACGAGTTGGCCAAACGACATCAGCTCTGCGGCTGATAATGCGATCTTCAAAAACAGGGCGCAAAACATCGGCTGTGTGGCACGTAGCGCCGTCCTGTTGAAACCAAATGTTGCTAATATCCTCCTCTTCAATTATTGTGAACAAAAATTCGTTCAACATGGCCTGATAACAATCGCCATTGACTGTAACGGCCACTCCTTGCTCATTTTTGAAGCAAAATGGCCCAATTATGCCTCTGGACCAAAATTCGCACCAAACAGTGACTCGTCTTAGGTGTATCGGCTTTTCAATGTATGCGCGCGGGTTTTCTGTGCCACAAATGCGACAACTTTGCTTGTTTGTATACCCGCCAAGATCAAAATGAGCTTCATCTGCAACATTGCCATGATTTTAAAAGTAGTGTCGCAATATTTGCCAGCGTTGTTCAAGCGTATACACAACCATATTCGTTCAGCGGAAGGTTAATACTAATTATCTGTTACCATTCACGAAATAAGCACTAGTTGAAAAAAAACGTTAGGTGGCGGACCCTATATATGTGACTATAGATTAAAATCAGAAAAATAATAAGTTCTCTTTATTGGATTGAATCCGGCGTTTTTTTTTTTTTTTTTTTTTTTTTTTTTGTAAAAAATTCAAATGTTTACTTTTATATTATGTATGTAGTTGTGAGGGTAAACCAAGCAACGGTTGGATTTCAATGGAGATTTTTGTGAACACTGCCTGTACCTTTTTTGGTTGTAGAGCTTTTCAGCAGCAATTTTTTTTTTAGAAATTGGTACTCAAATTCGTAACTTTCAGCAGAACGTTACACTAGAACCATTATTTAATTCATATTTAAAATTCAGGTATTTAAAGATTAAAAGGAAAGTCCAAAAATTTAAGTTCAAGTGAGACATCGAACATTCAGGCAGCTTTGTAAGCTGTATCATCTTGGAGGTTAACTCAAGGCTATATTTGTCATCTGTTAAAAAGTTATAATGAAAGTCCAAAAATCTTAGTCCAAGTGAGACATCGAACATTCAGGCAGCTTTGTAAGCTGTATCATCTTGGAGGTTAACCCAAGGCTATATTTGTCATCTGTCTATAATATTTTAAGCAGTAAAACTTGGCTTAAAATTAACTCTATTGCAGATTTATAAGTACTTCAAGCTTTGTAAAAACGGATTTTAAAGAACAACTCAAAATGTTTAAGGTTAATTTGTGGTCATCTGAGCTAGACTTACGAGGGCGGATTGATATTGAAGCTACCTAAGTAGGAAAAAACATTGTTTTTTTTCAAAAACCATTCATTTCTCAACATAGTCTCCTTTTAGCTTAATACACTTAGTAAGACGATTTTCCAACTTTTTTATACCATCCGAATAATACAATTTTGGGAACTTCTCAAAATACGCATTAGTTTCGGTAATCACTTCTTCGTTTGAGATGAATCTTTTTTCTGCGAGTCATTTTTTCAAGTTTGGAAACAGGAAAAAGTCACTAGGGGCTAAATCTGGACTATAAGGTGGATGATCAACCAATTCGAAGTGGATTTCTCATAGTTTTAGCACTGTATCTAATGCTGTGTGAACCGGTGCGTTGTCTTGAAGAAAGAGCACTTTTTTCTTGTTTAAATGTGGTCGTTTTACCTTGATTACATCAACCAATTGATCCAATAATGCACGATCATACTCTTCTGTGATTGTGGATCCCTTTTTAAGATAATCGATGAGCAATATTCCGTGTGCATTCCATAATACAGTGGCCATAACCTTGCCAGCCGATTTCGCTATCTTCGCTTTCTTCGGAGCTCTTCCACCAGCTTCCACCCATTGCTTCGATTGATTTTTGGTTTCAGGTGTGTAGTGGTGGACCCACGTTTCATCAACAGTTATTAATCTACGCCAAAAATCAGCAGGATTATGCTTTGTCATGTCCAAACACCGCTGTGAAGTGATCTGTCGAACTCGTTTTTGTTCAACACTGAGCAAACGCGGCACCCATCTTGCCGATAGCTTTTTCATATGCAAATGTTCATGCAAAATGTTGAACACATGTTCATGTGATATGTTTACCATTTCAGCAATCTCACGTATTTTGACCCGGCGATCATTCATAACGATGTCGAGGATTTTCTTGATATTTTCTTTAGTAACCACCTCTTTTGGTCTTCCTGTTGATGGTATTATTGCAGTGCTTGTTCCGTTTAAATTCAGCAATCCAATATTTTACCATATAATCTGATGGAGCAGATTCGCCGTAATGTTTATCAAGCTTTTCTTTTGTCTCTTTCGCCGTTTTGCCTTCCACATAATAGTGTTTAATCACTACACGAAATTCACTCTTTTCCATTTTCCAAGAAACACAAAAGTTGCTTACTTCAAACGACTACAACAAATAAACTAATCGATGAATTTGGCTAAAATTTTAACAGCTGACGTTTGACAGATCGTAATTTCTAAGAAAGAAAAAGTTTTTGTGTTTGTGCTGTCATCTAGCGCTAGGTAGCTTCAATGTCAATCCGCCCTCGTACAACCCATGCAAAGTCGTTCTTCAGGTACATGTTTTTTTCAGTACATGTAATTTAATTGGCTCCAACTTCTATATATAAAGTCGCCAATACTTTATTGGAATAGTTTTATTGTCCTACCAAACTTTCTAAAATCCCCTTTTATGGCGTTTAGCAATCTGTAAACAAGTGAAATATTTTTCTACATCCAACCTTGGTTGCAAGTATTATTTGAACAGAAAAAAGAAACTGAAACCCTATATACTCGTTTTCTTTTTAGCCAACCTAAGATGCTCGTTAACTAAACAAAGAAAGAACAAGACATGAAGGACAAAACAATTCTCACAAAAGGAAAGAAAAGTATTTCTTTCGTGTCGGTTTTTTGCTCCAACAACCTAGTCAAAATATCAAATATTTCAAGAAATTTTTTTTCTTAGAATTCTTACGTCGTTTCGGGCAAAAATTTAAAAAAAAAGTTGCAAACAGAACAGAAAAATATATGATCTTAGAAAAGAAACTGAAATGTAAAATAATAGAAAGAGTTTTAAGCTCCATTGCCTTTTGCAGGCAGGCTTTCTTGTCGTCACCGGTACAATGAAAACAAAAAAAAAAGAAAAAATATTTCTAATATTGTTCTACAGTTGAACATTGTACGACTGTTGAGCAGGATTCTTATTATCTGACTCTCTTTCTCGTTTTGTAAAAATGTGTCATATTTTCTCTTCTTTTGGTAAAATCTTATTTCTTAGTTTTGTGTTTCCTTCTCGGTAAGGACATTAATATTAAGCATTTAGAGAAATAAAAGAAAAATGGAAAATTACACTCAGAGTAGTGCATTAGTAAAATTATGGAGTGAATGAACATGTTTTTGAATGTAAAAAATAAAGGGTGTAATTTTAAAGATAACAAAGTTTGTTTTCAGTATTTGTATTCGCAAATGAAATTGTTGAAATTAATTTTGTTAACGGGAGCTCCCTTTTTTTGGTTAATGTAATAACTTAACAATCAAAATTGTCGAATTGATATAAAACAGTTCAAGACAAAGTAATACGACGCCATTGTATCCATAAAAATTGTCTTTTTGATGTTGATTGCCATGTATGGTCCATATATCTTTTGAATTGTAGTAGGAGCTGGCGTTGCAGTGAATGATGAATGTTGTTGACCTTTACTCAATGAAGTTCTGTTCCGAATATCAAAGAGCTAAATATCCACTAATTGTAGTTTTAACAGAATGGTGTTACTTGCCATAGAACTCCTTACAGCAACGAATTATTCAAACGTATAGTGATAGTACTCGTATTATATCGCATCCATTACTTTGTTTTCGTTTCAATAATCAACTTGATTTTCAAGCTAAGTAGGTGATTAATGATGATTTTTTTCAAAACATAAAATCCCGAAGAAGACCCGTGAGAAGAACACCGAGACTCACCACCTATTTGTTGACCTTAAAGCCGCCCTCCACATCACAGATAATAATTGCCTATATACAACCATATCTGAGCTTGGTATCCCAGTTAGGCTTATGAGCCACACTGAAAGCTCCGTCACTAAACAAGGTTTTAGACAAGGCGATTCACTGTCATATGACTCCTTAAATCTTTTACTAAAGAAAATTATTCGCGCTGCCGGGTTGAATCGCCGACGACATCGACATTGTAGGCCTTAATACCCGCGCCATATCTGCTGCTTACTCCAGTCTAGAGAGAAAAGCATCTGAAGCGGGTCTTGTGATGAATAGGGATAGGAAGAAGTATCTTTTTTTAACAACTAAAGAGACAAAGCATCACTGTTGGCGATCAAAACTTTAAAGTAGTGAAGGTTTTTGTCTATCTTGGTACCAGAATTAACACCGTGAACGTTGTCAGCCTGCAGATCAAACGGAGAATGACTCTACTTTAAGCCCAGTAGGTAACTGAGAAGCAGAGCACTCTCTCGTCGAACCAAACTCACGCTCTTCAAAACACTTATTACCCCGGCCTTGCTATATGGCGCAGAAACATGGACACTGTCGAGCAACGACGAAAATGTTTTAGTAGCGTTAGAGATGAAAGTACTTCAGAAGTTCTTCGGTCCTTTACGAGTGTGAGATGAGTACCGAATACTCTGGAACAGTGAGCTGTACGAGCTATACAGCGACGTGAATATAGTGAAGTGCATTTAGATACAGCAGCTACGGTGGCTTGACCACGTCTCCGTATGGCTAAAGAAACCCTGGCAAGGCAGGCCTTTGATACGGTACTCCAAAGTGGAAAGCGGGGAAGAGGACGACCAAATCTTCGTTGGAGAGACCAAGTGTTGCAAAACCTGACGGTCTAGGAAAATTCAAACTGGCGCCAGCTAGCGTAGGATAGATACAGTCGGCGTATTTTTCGGACTCGGTCAAAATCGACAGAGGGTTGTAGCGCCACATAAAGCAAAGTAAAGATGATTAATCTATTGTAGGTCAGCTCCATATGATTGTATGTACTGGTGAAAATCCCTGATAAGTGGTGATGGTGATTCTTACTTATTAATGTAATTTTTTCTTGATCATACGTCTGATGTTTATCGTCATCGCCAGTGGTAAGCTGGAGTGTCAGGGTAGCTTCTTTAAATAGATTTGTCTGGAGGTTGAACTCTTTTTATTTCACACTCGTTATATCCTCTGCTGTGATACCAATCTGGGTCATTCGCGTTGTATGCTTGAGCTCTAACCTCTATACCATGCCTAAATATCATCAATCAATCAATCTGCGAAGCTTATTAATGTCAAGAAAAATCCAGGGAGAATATTTAACACTTTTTCTTTTGGTCATTCTCAAGCTGTCTAACAACTAGACTGTATAGCAGGTGAATTAATTCTTGAAACTTTGATTATAAATATTTGTGTGAAAGGTTTTTCGTTTAAATTCCGACGTTGGAATAATTTCTTGGCCGTATTTTTCTCACTAGACTAACTTTATATAAGTTCCAGTCCATGAGGCAATCCTGTGAAATAAAATAGTTAATGAGTACGCAACAAACTTGGATATGATATTTGTGCAAAAGAGAGATCTATTGTTTAGAGGATCATAACTTTGAGCTGGCAACACTGCTTTATTTGACAATCGATTTAACAGCCGTTTGACATTTCATTATGAATAGCCTAACACCATAGAAACGCTTACAAATTTTTTACATTTTTAATAAAATAATGGTTCTGGTCCTCAAGCTTACCGTGCACTCCGACGAAGCATATTTTTGGTTGAATAGGTAGTTAAATAAGCTTAATTGTCACGTTAAGATTCGGTGCGCTTTATAGCCTGGTGGAGTCATTGGTACATATGTCTTCAAAAACAATAACAGTCAGAATGTCAATGGTGAACAGCAATTTTTTAACATTTTTTTTCCTTACGATTATGTAGTGGTGAAGATCTTTGCTAAGTGGTGGTGGTCCTCACATAGCATTGTATTTTTTTCCGTTTTCTCCTGATCATTCGTTTGATGTTTGTCATCATCGCCAGAGGTAAGGTGGATGGTCAGGGGGCTCTTCTTTAGATGGATTTGTCTGGAAGGAGTCTTTTTAATCTTTTTATTCGTCAGCAAATGGGGCAAAATAATATGCAGCATAACATGGCCTAATAACATCAGTAGCACAACCTGACGATGGCACTAAAGTAGAATCCTTAGTGATGAAAAAGACTCGGACAACAAAATACACCTGCAGATGCATGATACTGCAAGACCTAGAAAAGTGTAACCCTACTTAGGAAGGTGCGAAAACAATAACAGCAAGAACGGTAAAAGGAAGCGATTAGGCTTTTCGGTGTATAACTCAGAGTTTGGATGATATTAGGTTTTGGGGTTATTATAATGGGCCATAGAGCCCTTACGGAAAACCCAAATAACCTAATGTTGTATGAAAATTCTATGATATCTGATTACTGACTACCATCATAAGCTGTTACCTAGCGCATCCTGTACTTAAAATTTTTTATCAGTTTTTCGAGAACTTCTGTTTTGTTGAATTGTTAGCATAACACATTGACTTATGTAGGACCAAAGAAAAGGTTACAACAAAATCTTACTCTATCTTTACTTAATGTTTAATATTTAAATTCATGCTATGTAAGCAACAGCTGATAAGTGACTATATGTGAAAACGATTCGCCATAACTCTTTTTTTACAACAAATATATGTGACACACAGTTAATTTGTTTACTATTTGCTTACTACAGTGTTGCATTATTTTGACACAACGTTAAAGTCTGTTTACAGTGTTGTATTCGTTTTCAAAATGAGACCATCTTGTTAAATTCATCTTGTTACAGCCTTGTTGTTCGGCTTCTATTGTTTGTCTCTATGTGATGGCTGATCTTCCTTATCTAATGCCTATCTGGTTATGTCACTTTTTGGTTTACGTAGCCTATGAGCGATATACTTCCACTTGCGTTCGCGGTATGGCAAATGGTTTGCGTTCCCTTAAATCCGCTTTTAAAACTATATTTGGCCAGAAAGAATAAGGTTTGGAGGGTCCAAATGTGTGTTTTGGCAGCGTTCCTGAGTTCAAAAATATCTGTTTCGTTCGCTCATACGGTATGGGCCGTTTGGTTGGGAAGTGGCGCAAGTCCATTTTTGAAAAGGATGGAGATTATGGTACATGTTTATAATAAAAATAGGTTCATGTTCTGATATTTGGGAGATGCAAGTTTTAGTTCTTAATTTTGGAAGTGTGGCGAGTCAATATAGTTATAAGAAAAATCCTCTTTTTTTAGTCAGCAATGTAAACGCTATTGAACTATAAACTAATATTATCTGGGACCAAAAAATAGTGAAAACATATCTATCAGAGTGTGGCGCTGTGGTATGGTAGGTAAAACACCCGCCTACCAACCAGAAGGTCGTTGGTTCAATACCAGGCCAGACCATCTTAAAAAAAAAGAAAAAAGTTTTTCAACAGCTTTATCACCTCATAACAATAGCTAGTAACTGGTTATGAGTATAAATACTATTGAAAACTTCTCTAAATGCAATTGCCGTTCGGTGCTGGCGTTAAACTATAGGTCCCTTTCAATGAGTTTAAAAATATAATCTGTTGCAGCTCACTGACTGAGAGAAGTTTCCATGTTCCTTCATGGAATGTTATGTGAATTAATAATAACAAAATGAAATGATACACTTTTCAAAGTATTGTTCACCATTAGGCACTACTTTTTCCCATATTTCTGGTAGCTTAGGGATTTTGCACCAAAAGAACTGCTCCAATTTTAAGGAAAATAATGAATCAAGGCATACCCTGTTCTGAAGTGAATCGTATTCCAGTGAGGGCGTTCTGTATCGATCGAAACAAATGATAGCCAGAAGGGGCATGGTCTGGGCTATAAGGCGGGTGAATCAAAACTTCCCATCGACTGTTTTCCAAGGAGTTTTTCGTTAATAGCTATCTTCAAACGAATCAATTGTGTTCGATAAAGGTCAACTGAGATCGTCTGACCCCATTTCAACAGCTCATAATACAAAACACCCTTCTGATCCCACCAAATACAGAACATTACCTTGGCGTCAAAATATTCGGCTTCGGCGTTTATTTGGCTGGTTGGACGGGCTTTACATATGATTTTTTGCACTTGAGGTTATCGTAATGTATAATGTATGATGACAAATCATCAGTAACAGTACGATGAAAAAATTACATCATTTTGTAGCGTTCAAGCATCGTTTCATTAATATGGGACCCAATCTCTTGCTTCCGAATGAATCCCAATGCTTTTAAACATTGGTAGATTGCTTGTTGTATAGCTCCCAATGATAATGGAAGTTCTTCTTGCATTGACAAGAATCTTTGTCGAATAATGCTCGCAATTCCTCACCTTCAAACTTTTTCTGCTGACCAAGCCTTGTCCTTGTCTTCTGAGTCGATATCACCACTTTTGAATTGCGCAAACCAGCATCACAAGTTTTTTTAGTTGGTGCATGTTGATCGTAGGCTTCTACCAACAATAGATAACTTTCAGCAGCCGTCTTCTTCAGATAAAAGAAGGATATCAGACTTTCCCGCAAAATATATTAAAGCACAAAATTCGACATTATTATGGCGATTGAAAAAAATGTGTGTTTACACTTTGACGTCTATTATTGACATAAGCCATATATGATAGTTATGTCACATATTGCCCAAATCGACATTATTAAGTTGTATACCCAACAAACTTTAGACTTGCCCCACTTTCATAATACCTGGCTCATATATAGAGCCAGGTCTTCAAACATTGTTCAGAAAATTCTCTTGTTATATTCAAATTCCGTAGGACTTTAACTTGGTGAAAATGCATCCATGGGAGGTTTGTCTAGTGCCAATAATAGCCAGACAGGCTAGTTTCTATACTATGTTTTAAATGGAAAGTTGCTCTTTATTGTCTACCACTCTCTATATCCCTCAGAGCATAAGGTTGCAATTTATGTAATTTTTTTTAAATTCTAATCCTTTTTTAAAAGTACCCTTTGATTCTTATGCTTTAAACATTTTTCGTTTTTATTCCCCTTTTCTAAAATTGGCTGCTGTTTGGTTAGTTTTTCGTGTATATTTTTGTAGTGGAACATCTTCTCTGTTAATATTTATGTGTACTGTAGTACTCTTAGCAATCATTGGAGTTGTGGTAGCAAAAATATTTCATGTATAAATGTTGCATGAAATCTTGTAATCTCTTTCGTTAACTACACATTTTTGAAAATGGAATTTTATTGTAATGTACTCGTACTTTTAAATTTTGTTATTATATTGCGCTACTTCTCTTATTATGGCAATTTTTTGTTTCTTTTTTTACCATTATTTTGCCTTTAGTTTACAACTTGGTCATAATAGATATGTATGTAGATGGTCGGTCGGTCGATTGTCTAGTTTATGTCTTTGTCATAAAAATTTAGCTAAAAAAAGAGTTCTACAAGATCGTAAACTTTAAATGTTAAAATTATTATTAAAGAAAAGTTTAACCAGCATTAATTTAAAATCGTCTTGGTTTATTATAGCGCTAAGTGACACTGGGAGATACTGAGTGTTTTTTCTGAAGCTTTCCCTAAAACAAACGCATAGACGTTAAGTTATATTATCCAAAGTTACTGTTTTGTTGTTTATAGCTTTCAAGTAATCAAAAATATAAGTTAATAAAAATAATTACGGTTGTAAAATATTCTTTTTCGGTTGTTTCAGTTTTTTTTTTTTTTTTTTTTTTTTTTTTTTTTTTATTTTTATATCACTTTCATAGAAAAAATGAAAAAAAGAAGAATTTAAAAAAAAAATTCGCCACTTAGTGGAAATCCGAAATATTATAACTCCTATTCCAAAACTGGGCACTTCAGTCATTGAAAGTGTGAGCTGTAAAATGAAATAAAAGACCTAAGATTAAACTGAAAGCGTAATGCAAGTAACAGGCCACTCAATAAGTACTTAGAATAAGTAAGAAAAAAACAGAATTTTGACAAAAATCGATTTTTTTATTCAACATTATTGCCTTCAAGGGCGATACAACGAGTATAGCGATTTTCTAACTTTCCAATACCACTTTTGTAGTACGATTTCTCTTTCTCGTCAAAATATGCCTTAGCTTCAGCGATTACTTCATCATTGGACGTTAATTTCTTACCAGCAAGCATTCTCTTGAGATCTGAGGCTAGAGGCTAAATCTGGACAACACAGTGGATAGGTAAGCAGTTTCATCGATTTATGGCATGATTTGTGTGCTCACACGGCACCCAATTTGAGCAGAGCTATCGCATACCCGAATGTTCGTGTAAAATGGTAAAAACACTACCATCCGATATCTTTAAAATGTCAGCTAGCTCATGCACCTTTAATTTGCGAGCATTCATAACCAATTTATGGTTTTTTTCGATGTTTTCTGGAATAACTGCCTCATTTGGGCGTACACTGTGCTCTGCATCATTTGTGGTGGTACGACTACGTTTGAATTCAACAAACCATTTCTCTGGAGCAGAGTTCGGATAATGTTTATCATCATAATGTCTTTTTTCATTAAAAAGCAATGCTTTATCAAAACTCGAAATTAATTTTTCACAATAAATGCTATCAATAGTCAGGTTGCTGTCAAATTTATACACGTATCGTTTGGAGGTTAATATTAAATAAAAGTCATATGGCAAAATTCTAATAACGCCATCTATGTGTCATCCCATGGACTTACCGAGTGACATGATAACTAAAAATTAAAAAAAAAAAACGAAAATAAAAGTTCACTAAACGAAAAATATGTGCAAATATTTAACTTACATATATCTCTTTGCGGGAACATGCTGTCATTCTTTTCGGTATAGTGGTAGTCTTCTATTTTATCTTCATTTTTATGAGGTGGATGTAAATCCTAATTGTGTTTCATTTTAACCAAAACAGACAATTTCGTCTATTCGTTTTCTTTTATGTTTAAGTAGTAAAACGAATTAAGGTTCTACAAGATATGTGGGGTAGAAAAATATTAAAAGAATGGCGTTGTTCACAGACTAACAAAAGTTTACATACGATTACGTAGCACTATACTTAAAGCCTTGAAAAATATTAAATATGCTGCGAGACAATCACATTCGCAGACGATGCACAGTGTGTTGTTCCATAGATAAAAATCAATACATCATACATTTTTTGAAAGCTAATAATTAGCTGAGTATAAAAATGACCGATTTTATTTTCGTTTATTTCTCTATATTGTCACAAGAGTTGGCGCTAAACTCAACTTATTTGTAATAAAAAATGCTCTGTAAAAAACTGGATTTTAGGTGCTTCAGAAAAATAGTTGTAAAAATTCAATTTATTTATGAAATTTTAAGTAGTTTGGTTTTTTAATTACTTTATAAGATTATAAACAAAAAATAGTATACAAGTTTAAAAATTTGTTTATTCTTTTAATTTTTTACTGCTTTGAAAAACGCACATTTTTGAATAAAAAATTTTAATTTGTCAAACTTTGAAGGCGTATTAAAAAGAAGTATAAAATAATAGATATTTTTTATTTCTGTTTTTTAAACTATATGGGATGTTCTATCAAAGAAATAAAATTAGGACCAAACTTTGTCCTACAACTTAAAAAATTTCGAATTTTAAAAATGTATAATTTAGAGAATTTTTGTTAGATTTTATTAATTTTACTTACATCCAAAGTAAATAAAAAATTAAAAATAATTTGAATTATCACTTTATATATAATATATTAATGCAGAAATAATTAAAATTATTATTCAATTTTAAAATTTGCAGACCAACATCGAGTTTTCGCCAGCTTGCAATACATTTTTAATCCAGAAAAGTGAATGCGCTAAAAACACTTGAGTTATTTAGAATTTATTTTTTATATCAGTAATTAACACAACTCTGTGCTACAAAGAACCTTTTTTATTAAAAAATTTAAAAGTAGCTTAAGATAGGCTTCTTTTTGTTTTTAATATATGTGGACGGTGGGCGTGTCAGTTCTCCGATTTTGTCGAAATTTCTCATATATGGATCTATTATTAGCCGTGATATATGTCTGCACGAAGTTTCATTCATCTACAACGACTTCTTATATTTTCGTCTATTCGCTCTATGGGTACGACGCACTGTGCAATGTGGCTTTAAAGGTAACGTATAAGACGCTCATTAATACTTAGTAAAGTTTTAGGCTCCACACTCAACCTTGTATTTAGATGGTGTCAGAGGTGTAAGCTAGAAGTAAACCTAGCTGAAACTGAACTGATACTGATTACGAGAAGTTATAAAATTCGAATATTTGTTACTTCCTCTCATGGCGTAGTTTTATTTTCACTGTCAAACAGTGTCAACTGGAATTGTCAACATGTATAGGGTCATCAATTTTTTGGTTTCAAAAGAAAAATTAAATGAAACACACATAAGGCTATGATTGTGACAAAAATTATATTTCATTATGTACGAAATACAATATAATTTAAATGACCGCCTCTGCTGTGATTACAGCAAACGATATTCTTGAGTTAGTTCTGAATCACTTTTTCGCACACTTCGGGCGATATCTCGCCTATAACTTGACGAATGTTGGTTTTAAAATGCTTCAACCACATGGTCTTTGACGCAGCCCCATAAGAAATTCGAACGGCGTCTAATCGCATTATCTTAGTGGTAAATCGACATCGCCAAAGCGCGACTTTACGTGGCCGAGAAATTTCTCATGCAATAAAGCCAAAATCGGTCATGTTGTGTTTCTTGTGGCTTCCAGTTTGTAATCTTTAATTTCAGTCTAAAAAGGTCGGTTATGATATGACCATATCGCGCTGAATTAACGGTAACGGTTCTTTCGAAGTTATTTTCGAAAGAATATACCTCAATGACACCTGCAGACCATAAATCGCACTAAGCTGCCGCTTTTCACTTCTGGACTCTCCGAGCACCGTATGCGACGTAACCACCTAGTGAGATATGATCACTGAAAAAAATTTTTTCGCCACATTTAAATCACCACTTTTGTAATAAGTTCTAACTATAATAAGTTCTAACTATTGTTTCCTACCAGACATTTCCTTTCATTATGTTTGTCTTGCCTAATTATGTATTAAAAATGTTTTGTCAAAGTTAGGTACCTCCCTTTATAGCTTACATATCTGGCTTTAATTTAAATGCCTGGCTGAGGGTTTTCCTCTAAGCAGTTCAGTATAAGATTCTCTAGAAGACTTCAAGGCTATTTCAGTGTTTTACAGGTAGAAATATTGCCGCGAGAAAAATCCAGGCATTTCTTAATATTTACTGATAATTTTGATAACATAACACATTGTTTATGTATTAAAAGATGCTCTGAGCGATATAGTGAGACATTCGATGCTTACTTTTAATTTCAAGATATGCGAACATTGAAGGCAACTGCATGGTGGATATAAAGGGTCCGCCAAATAATTTTTATTTTTTTTTGAAAATTCTATAAAAAAAAACTACTGAATATTTTCTCAAATTTCTTTTTTTATTTGAATGTACAATCCTTCCGGTTAACAATGGAAAATAATTTCATTCAAATGGCTGCCTCGGCTGGCTATGCAGTAGCCTACACGATCGATCCAATTTTTAAGCACATTATCGATTGTGTGCAGCTGTATTTCACCAATGGCTTCACGAATATTGTTCTTTAAAGCGTCAGTTGTATCTGGCTTGTTGGCATAACACTTATCTTTAACGGCACCCCACAAATACTAGTCCAACGGTGTCAAATCGCAGCTTCGCGGTGGCCAAACGACATCAGCTCTGCAGCTGATAATGCGATCTTCAAAAACAAGGCGCAAAACATCGAGTGTAGCTTCGGCTCTGTGGCACGTAGCGCCGTCCTGTTGAAACCAAATGTTGCTAATATCCCCCTCTTCAATTTTTATGAACAAAAATTCGTTCAACATGGCCCGATAATGATTGCCATTGACAGTGACGGCCACTCCTTGCTCATTTTCGAAAAAATGGCCCAATTATGCCTCTGGACAAAAATCCGCACCAAACAGTGACTCGTCTTGGGTGTATCGGCTTTTCAATGTATGCGTGCGGGTTTTCTGTGCACCAAATGCGAAAATTTTGCTTGTTTACATACCCGCCAAGATCAAATGAACTTCATCTAAAAAAATGATTTTTTTTGGCAAAATCGGCATTTTCTGTAAGTCGATCGCAGCTTCAGATTCCCAACCATATTCGTTCAGCGGAAGGATAAAACTAATTATCTATCAAATCAGACATGAGCTAAGTTCTACCGTTCACGAAATAAGCATACTTGGTGCTACTTTGGATCATTATGGTCAAAGAATTGCTTTAAGGATATTGTAGTTTCCCTCTAAAAGAATAAATAGCTAATACTACTGAAACTGTATATCATGGCTACTTAAAATTGTGTAAATGACTTCACCTGTCTCAAGGTCAGGAACATTTTGTCGTATCTGGATGGTCGAAGTACAGGTCGTGTGTTGAAACTAGTCCAGAATACGTATATGTAAGAAATCATTCAGAAGGTATAACCGGTCATTTAAATGAATTAAAATATTATGATTTCTGCAGAAGCTGTAGTGACGCCCGACTGAAGACTGCTTATTAAAGTAACATAAGTTTGGAAGACAAATCTTAGCCCTAGTTAGAGGTTTGTTACTGTTGCGGGTTGTTGACCTAACAGCTCTGCTAGTGGCGGAAGTTCATGCCTGAGAAAGAAAAACTTTTGTTTTGCAATTCGTGGCCGACTAACTAATTTTAGGATATCGAATCCTGCATGACAGTAGATGAGGCATATGTACTCTTTGTATCATTCCAGGAATAAAGGGAATATTCCTTCAAATCTCGTCTAACGCTTTTAAGAATATTTTTTCCGAGAATAAATTAAAAAAATGGGGTAATTTTGTTTATCTCAAGAGCAAGTACATTTTTGTAAGGCAGTGTATATTGCCATTCTTCCCTTTATCTGTTGCTGTTGCCTTGTTCTAGACTTTGGTGTTTTGGTTGTTTGGGGGGTGTATGTAGACTTAAATGATTCTCTTACAAATAACGAGTTGATTGTATAGTATCCGGTATATGTAACTGTAATATTGTTTTAATACTAAACTTCTTTTGTAATTTTTATTGTATTTTATGTTTACCTTATCGTACATTGTTTAATACATGGTTTACATATTTATGTACGTATGTATGCATATGTATGCAAACCGTAGCATAAGTAAATTTACAATAGGGTGGGAGAACAATAATTGAATAAAGGCAATAGAAGAAAAAAAGACAAACAACAATAGCAGTAGCAACAACATGATGAAATTTAATTTGTTTATAACAACAATTTGTCGCTGTTTGCTAACAAATTTCTTTCTATTGCCATTTGTTTGTTGCTGTAAATTACAAACACCTGCTGTTAAGAATTTTTCATTTACCATCTTCTAATGCCACTTTGCTTACCTTCCCTTCTCTTCCACTCTCTTTGCATTTTACCATTTAGACTGGCTTGTACGAGTTTAAAATGTTGCGTTTGTGGTAAAAAGAAAAAAACATGCTCGCATTCTATTTCATTATGTTCTGCTACAATATTTTGAAATGTATACTCTCTTGTATGGTTATATCCCACTTTATCGCTTGTTTGTTTGTATGAAAATTCAAGCACCTTTAGTTTGTGTTGCACAATTCGTCGGTTCGTTGTACGTCCTTACATTTTACCTCAAGGGTTTCTCGTTTCACGTATTAGAAGAGCACGTATGAGTAGAAGCGCGCGTGTGTGTGTATTTGTGTTGAAATAAATAAAACCACGATTTCTATTTCAAAATTGTAAAGGTGTTTTATGTTTAATTATTTACTCTCATGATTAAATGTTGTCTTGTTGCTTTTTCTCCTTCTTTATTTGTATCAGCACATTATATCTATATCTTTGCGTAATAAATAATAAATTAAAGTTTAAATTATTGTTGAGTTTCAGAGCTTTTAAGATTTATAATATTTTATTTATTACTTTAATAAGGAAATATTCTAATCGCTTTAGTGCGATGCAATTCTTGCAAAAATGTGTTAAAACTGTTTCAATATTTCTTTTTGTATTTTAAAGAAAAAATGTTAATTCTGAAGAAAAGAAGAGAAAAAATACACATGAAATATTAATATTGTGGTGGAAATTACAGTTTATAACAAAACAACTTAATCAAAACCAGCAACGCTTTTGCGATGCGTCTCAATTTTCGATACAAACATTCGCCGCGCTTTTGCACTGTGTAGCGTTCAAACGGTTAAAATGTTTTTTGATGACAATTAATTACTAAGTAGGGGTATTCATTTTCATTAATACTGACTATATTTTAGGTACTTATTGTGAGAATATGACTCAATATGAATTATTTCAAAATATTGATCATTGACAGCAGTAGAGATCGCACAGTTGACCGTAAAGGATTAATAACGCTGAGCATCAGTAAAACATCAAGACATTTTCGGACAATGATACAGGCCAACTGTGAGGTTGGTAGAGAGTGGACGTATTTCTCTGCTTGCCTGTCACTGTAATATTAATAAAAACTAGTTAGCTTTCAATACGAGTATGTACAGATACTTACCACAATGCAGAAGATCAGGAGATGTTTATGACTGCCGTTTCTGAGGATTGTGGAATATAACGGATGATTTTTAACCGTTTGGGGCTTAAAAATTGAAAAAAGAAACAGAAACTTTGCAAAAATGGATGAAGTTATATCACCTGAGATAACCTGTGATTGTCTTGTCTTATTTTAGCAGCTCAAAATAGATTGAACATTTCTGAGGCAACAAGTACAGAGCATTAGTATAACGTACTGATATTCGGTTTTGGTTTTGACTCGATAGGTTGGGCGAATTCAGTATATGCTCTTTGTGCTTCGATTTTCTGTAGTGGATCTATTTTTAATTAGCAGTAATGACTCGATGCAATAACGAATTTTTTATGGCGTTCTAGCAGCACTTCGGACATGCAAAATTGTCGCTTAATGTCCCTCCCTACAGGAGAGGCTGCTGATGATTTCGAAGGAATGTTATGAGTTTAACAGCCACCTTCTTGAATTAATTATTTCTAAATTATCATTTTCGATTGTGACATATGGAGCTGTTGCATGGGCTCTAAGAACGACTTCGGGAACAATCCAGGCAGAGCTAAATAAGATACAAAGATTATCCTACATTAGCATAACTGGGGCAATGAGAACTTGTCCTACAGCTGCATTCGAGGTTCTATTGGACCCTAGTCCGCTGCATTTGGCAGTGAAAAATAAGGTCATGGAGACCATGACGAGGATAATGGGAAAAGAGTTAGGAACGAGGTTATGTGGAGATCATGTTAACCTCGATTACCACCTACTTATCTGTCTT
Source organism: Wohlfahrtia magnifica (assembly GCA_023159175.1). Lineage (NCBI taxonomy): Eukaryota > Metazoa > Arthropoda > Insecta > Diptera > Sarcophagidae > Wohlfahrtia > Wohlfahrtia magnifica. The sequence continues at coordinate 2,736,175 of JAKWBJ010000046.1, read as the reverse complement.
GTAAACAGCATCATGAAACTCCATGGCTTTGTCAAATGCTTCAGGGTAACATTGGGGGAGCATGTGCAGAGGCTTGGGAACTGCATACTCCTTTAGTGACGGGACCATTTTGTGGACACGTATGGATCAAAGACGGAAAGTAGTACAGGCGCGGGAGTGTTTGGTTGGCCATAGAAGAGAATGTTTGAAACCTAAAGGAAAACTTGTCATCATAGTTCAGGCGGAAGTTCATACGATTGAGAGCTGTGCTCAATTTAAGTATAGGTGACAGGCCACAGCCACACTATCTGCCGTCATTCGAGTTCTTGGCTTCTATGGGGTTGGTTCAAGTTTAGTTTGGGAATGTCTGAGCAGGGACAATGACAAATGCTGTGTCTTGGGTCATATTGGAATTCCGGGAAACAAAGATCCGATGAACTGACCAGAAAAGGAGCTTACACTTCACTAGTGGGGCCAGAGCTCTCTTGTGGACTGGGAATGATGGCCTGGAATGACGTACTCAACAAAAATGAGGATAATGAGAGGCGGGTACTCTTCTCTGGCCGTACGGTTAGCGGAAGATGTGAATCCTGCATGGGAATGTCTAGAGACAACCTGAAGATACTCATCAGTCTTTTGACCGGTCACATCAGGCTAAATGACATCTGGAATTCATCTCAAGTCCGATGGTGAATTCCGTGATGCGGAAATCGAATCGCAAGAGCACATGCTGGCTACATGTGAGGCATTGATGCACATTAGAAGGAATTATCTGGGTGCCTATCAGAGGTAGGGAGTTATGGCGGTTGGTACCGACGGTCATCTAGGATTTCGTCAGATCAACGAGTATAAAGGTGATATTGCAAGGAAACCCTATATAGATGGAGGGCTGTACAATAGATCATTCTTTATAGAATATGGTCTGTCATAGAATATGGTCTGTCCTCTAAAACCGGATTATCTAGTGCTGTGGGTAATTTTCTAGAGAATAAGGTGCCTGCAGACACTGATAAAGTCCACAAATATGGGGTAGCGGTAATTATGTCCATATTAAGTCTTAAAGTTTATAAAATTTGACTTATTTTTTAGAAGACATTTAAAGTGGTTTCTGATGACACTAACTTACTAAAATTGTATAAAAAAGACATTAAAATATTATTAACAGCATCGTAGTTGAACTAAGGTGACAGGCAAACCCTCACAGTGAACAAATATACTGACACCTCAGCAACCAACTTGAAATCGATTTTGTTTTATATTGTATGTGCCACACCAACAGCTGCAATAAAAAATGCTTTGGAAATTCACAAAAACAAAGTTGGTGGAAATAAAGGAGAAAAAACAATATTTTCTTTCCACACAAAAAAAAACTGGTACTTCTATGACAGCAGTTATTAAAAAAAAATGAAAATAAAAACAACGTTGCTGTAGTTAAAGACATTCCTAGGAAGGTGGCAATTGAAAACAGAATACATATTGACCATCAATGACTCTGTGAAAGTCCTTACAAATAAAATAAATAAAATGCGATGAAAACTGTAAATATAAGTGAGTCTCTCTATTTTGGCAATGCCATTGATGACGACTGCAGGTAAGGAAGATATAGTCATTTGAGCAATAAAATTGAAAATGAGGAAGACGGCAATGGCACATATAAAGTACCTTCTTTTTTATTGAAAAATAAGTGGGCAAACGTTTACAAAATGAGCAAATATTATAAATATACTATAAATGAAGGAAGGAAATGTGTTATTGAAAAAGCATTTCCGTTTCCGTTTCATACATTTAAGTCTGTTTTGCTACTACCATAGCAGCAGGCACCATCATTAGTAACTGTAAAGCCCATTTAATTTTTTATTGCATCAGCAAAAGTTAGTTACCTTTAATAGAGCAAAAACAAGCATAAAAGAGTTTGTGACAGTCTTGCATTGCGATTTTGTTCAAATACATAAGGCTTACTGATTGATTTTTTAATTATAAAAAATTGTTTTATAAGAGATCTTGAAACCTTACTTAGTTGAGGGCAAATTTCCATGGCATTTATGTTTTAAAAGTATGTTTGATAAATGAACTTTGCTGTAACGTGGGGTAGTGCTTAAAGTGCTTGCTAGATGAGCAACCCGGATTCAAATTTAATGATACGAAAAAAAATTTTAAATAATTATGATGCTTCAGCTTCCTCCAGATGATCCATCCAAGAAGCATCTCGTCCTTTCGGACGGAAAAAAAGAACACTAACTCCAAAACATCATCGGAAGGGTCAGACAGCGACGTCTGTTAGGGAGTAAGTAGCAGCAGTAAGGCTCTGAACAACCATTACAACCAATGTTTAAAAAACAATGGTCCAGACAACAGCAGATAACAGCACCAACATTTATCCCAGACAACTACTGTAGCAGATCGATCACCCGCTAAGCTGGAAGACAATAATGAATACAAAAAAATACATTGCGGAAGCCATATGCTTCCAGAGGAGTCACAAATAAAAAAAATTCTCACCACGGCTGGCTGTTACATACATATCGCTTCAATAGTGCTGGCATGTGGTTCCAACTAGACAGAGCCACATGCCACATTAGAAGAAATTTCTAATGAAAGAGTTATTTCATGTATCAGTTCAATTTATTAGATTACTTTCTTTGCCGTTATGTAAAGTCACTTGCCTACGTCGATAAACCAGAGGCAATTGAATAACTGGAAACCAATATTCGAAGAATTATTGACGAAATACGGCCGCATATGCTTCGTCAAGTTTGTGAAAGTTGATGTTCCAGATTGCGTTTTGTACGCGCCAGCCATTAATTTCATAATATTTTCTATCCAACAAAGCCCGTTTCATTGAAAGGAGAAATATATTTCTTTGTTATATTATGATTTAAAGTTTTGTACATATTACACTCAACAGAACTATTACGGTCAACGTAAAATTCACTATTATTATTATTATTATCACATCGACCAGGCACTATTGCAAGATACTGCTACCCATAGGATCTATTTGGCCCGTTTCGGTCTATAGTTTGTTCAGCAGATCTGCCTCTTAATGAACACCAGAGATTTTGAACCATAATGGTGGATATGTCACCCAGTGAGACCCTTTCCACCTAAACCTATCAAAAAACCTACATTCACACAATATGTATTCCGCTGTCTCTGATGCCTGTGAGCGCAGTCTACAAACATCCACATCTGTGGTCGCCATCCTCTTCAAATGCGCTACAGTGTCTACAGTGACCCATAAGAACCTCCGTAAGGAGTTGCAATTTCGGCCAAATTGGGGACTGATCGCCGCCCTAGGATGGCGAAGCCCCCTTTGAGCATTCCACTGTTCCAAGCATTTGGCAATTGCCCAATCCTTGACTAGATTCAGGATGGTAGTGAGTGGTGCTGCAAGGTTCCGGACCGATATATGGTGTCATAGAGCCCTTTCTGGCCAATGCATCCGCCATTTTATTACCATCTATACCACAGTGTCCAGGAATTCAAAGCAACAGGAACTTACTTCCAAGCGAAAGCTTTTGCAACGTATCGTAGCAATATTTGACCAGTCTAGATTCGAACCAAGTACCCTTAAGTCAGCTTGTCTGTAAGAGAATATATTAATGGTCTTACCCTTAACCCCCTGTCTAGGTTGATCTCATGATCTCAGCCCGGAAGGCACTTAGTGGGTCCATGGACACTACACAGACATTCATAAAATTCACTAAATGCTCTAAAAGTTTATCGATTAAAGTACTGATTTGAAACTTTATAGATTAAAAGCAGTCCTGGAGCGTAATACCATGACTTACTGAATAGAAATAAAAAAGCAAATTACAGTTTAGTTCAGTGCTCGGTACATGTTGGCTAGTTTAGATGTTGCCACAAAGTATGTAGTTATTTCTGTTGATAGATTTGTAAAAAAAAAAAAAATTTAAAAAGCACACTGTTTAATCGCAATACCGAAATAACGATAGAATTAATTGTTCTTTTCAGTGATTTCATTGCTATAATAAAATTTTATTTCGAATTTTTTGTTAAAATTTTTTATTTTATTTTTTTTTATTACATTTGTGTGACTGTTGTTCTGCCCGAATTCAACTAAATAATTACTGATAAAATTTCTTTAAATTTCCAGAAAAATAATAACTGCGAAAATAATTTTTTTTTAAGATTTAACGAAGCTTTTTTTTTAATTTATAGTGGAAACTAATGCCATAAAAACCAAAATCAAATTCCCGCGTATTAAAAAATTAATTTTTATTATTAAGCGTAAAACAAAAACTAAGCAGATTTATGGTAATTGCCTGTTTAATTACGCATGACTTTTTTAAATATTGCCCATTACGTACAATTAATAGTCAACAAAACGAAGTAAAATTTTCATTTTCTATTCTGCCATCAAATAAGTATATATTTTTTATAATAAATATATAGAATGATTAACCACGTGAATGCAAAATCGTATGCATTGTATTATAATGTTTCTGTGGTTTTAGAAACAAAAAATGGGATTTGTTTTTTATGAAAACATATGTGGTAGGTTTTAACAAAAAAATTATGATAAAAAGGCATATTTTGAAACAAAAGACTAGTCCTGTTATACGATTATTAGCACAAAGAAAGTATAATTTTTTATTTTTTATTTAATATTTTATAAAAATAAATTGCTTAACTTTAAATAAATATTTAATTTAAATAACATTTTTAGCTAAGTTTTTATAATTTTATTTTTTATTTTATGTTTTTGGTTAAGAAGTCCAAAATTCATTTTTCAATAATATAAGAAAATTAAAAAATTCTTGAGAAAGCCGTCTAAAAATATAAAATTTAATTAAAAAATACCTTTTTTCTATTTCAGTTAATGCTCGCACATTGCCACATCCACGTCATAATAATACTGCAAACATAATCGACCATAGAGCACGTGATGATCAAATGTTAATTAATAAAGCAGTTTATATTCCGTCCCCATCACCGGCGCCACCACCAGATGGCTCGTATTACAATATGAACAGCGACAGATATTTATCATATCCACCAATGGTAAGTTTTTGTTTTTGTCAGTTATACACATGTGATAGCATTCGCTTGGATACAAACCTCGCATTCACAAAAAATATTTTTGATTTATTAAAGGCTCTTAAAACATAGTTGTATATAAATCGTAAATAATTTTTATGAATATGGCGGAAAGAGAGCCTATAAAAATTGTATGAAGAACTTTACATATACAGTTTTCCATTAAATTTCTCGTAGTAGTCCACTGAGCGCTAGGGAGATCGAACGGTTATTATTCGACCGGCTTTAATCGGTCCTTTTTTCGAATACCGATTAAACCGTTTATTTTAACACAATAACCGGTTAATTTAAATATGTATAGTTTTTAAAAGTTTTTATATTTTTTTTGCAAATTTGCTCGTCGTTTGAGTATTTTTCTAAATTAATAATATTTATAAAATCTTATTTTTATATATATGACAACCTTGAACGTCTTACTAAGAACGTGAAAACCATGGTAGCTCGAAAAATAATTAATTTAATAAATAATTAATTGAAATATGGTGAATGAAGCTCAACCAGACTCACTGAAACGGACCTACAAACGCTGGCTCCTAACGTCAGATGTATTAGTTAGTGAAGTTTTTCACAGCGGAAATACTCATAACCAGTCGCTAGCAATGTTGTGAGGTGACACCCCTGATGAAAATTGTAAGATGGTGTGGCCTGGGATTGAACCGAGGACTTGTTGGTTGGTAGGCGGGTTCTTCTCTAACATACCACAGTGCCGCACATTATTAAATACGTGCGAAAATATTTGGAAAACGATTGAAAGGATATGTTTAGATATTTTGAGTGTCTTTAAATGCCAAATTTCGACACCAGGAATTATTAACCACCTCTAATATGTCTATAAAATTGACGTTATTGTGCAGCAAGGAAAACTTAATTCTATACCCAGTAGTCTCCAGGCGCTGGCAAATGAAACTCTTACAAAATACGCTGTAAAAAATGAATCACTCTATGAAATATTAGGACATTGTGATGTCGGGAAGAATTGGTCTTTAAGACCATAAAAACGCTGAACGTTGTTCTAACATACTTTCTTGCTAGAAACTACAATATGCTGGCGGAATCAACAATGTCTGCATATGAGCGATATATTACAATTTAACTGAATTAAGGGACAATAATTAAATAAAAATTTATTTGAAGAAAAGAACTGGTTAACCGGTTATTTGTTTAATTTTTAACCGAAACCCTTACGAAAGCGTTACCTATTAAACGACCCAATCATTATTGTCATTATTTCATTTCATTTGCCCATGGAATCTATTGCGTTCAAATGACTGTATAGTAATGTATGAGTTTGAATATATTCGATTACATAGTCCCTTAAAATTTTTACGATTAGAAGTTTGAATTTGAGGTCTACAAAATGCTAGACTTGTGCAGAAAGTTCTAACATTAGATTTTCTTATAAGTTGCGGTGCAGTGTCTCAGGCGGATGACATGGCCAGTGGCAGAATTTTCCCAGCACATTTTCTGACTTACTCGGAGAGCCGGGCCGCCGTCAAGTCCCTTAAGAGTCCCATGTCGATATCTATCCTTATTTATGAATGCCGCAGAATTCGTAGGTAACTCTTATATGGCTTATAGGAGCTAGAAAAAGAGTCAAAAATTTTAGAACTGAAACCGGATTTAGGTGTTTCATTTGCCTCTTTTAAGCTGGATATGCTCCGCATATGCATAAGGAGACTCAATTTTTTTCTGCTCTGCTAGGTCGACCTATATAATAAAAAGACTATCTTTTTTTTGTATATAAATCACATGACCATCCATAGTACTTCTCACCGGCCATTACCCTGTTAAAAGTCGTGCTGATGCAGTCAATATTTCTTTGCATGACATCTGCAGGAACTGTGGTTTTGAGGAAGAGGAGGAGACTACCTTTCACCTCATGTGGCAGAACGCAACTCTTGCTATGAAACGTCGAAGATTCCTGTCCTTTCAATTCTTGTCATCTTTGAAAAATTAGCAAAATTCCGATTTCCATCCATTGTATTCTGCCCACATTTGTCTTATAATGTATGCTTGCAAATAAATCAATAATTTTAATTATCTTCCTGAATCTTATTGCCCGCTATTTTATATGTATGTATGTATGACAATTATACTATTTTGAAAATGATTGTTTTCAAAATTAAAAAAGAAGAAGAATAAATTGTTGAAAAATAAGGATACGAGTAGTAGTACTAAAATATTTAATTATAATAAAAATGGCAAAATATATCCTATCAGACTTATTCCACTACCCCGCATATAAGTGACACGTGCAGACGGAGACGTCTGTCGTTTAACAGACATGTTTATGTTTAGATGAATGACATTTTTAATGGGACTGCCCTGGGCCTGGTCCCAAAAAATATGATACGAAGAACAAACGAAAGGAGTTGTGGTGGTAAAAGAAAGGTTGTTTTAACTTTCAGCAAATGATGAACATCAAATAATTCAATTTATTTGAGTAAATAAGCCTTTTTAGTTTGTCCCTCCCCACTTTTTTCACTTGTTATAATTTTGTAACTTTTTGTCTATGAGAAAAGCTAAATGCCGTTATCATCATCCAAATGGACTTCAATGTGTCTTGCTTCAAAGGACGTTTTAAAGTTGTTGCCTCCTTTTTTTTCTTAGGCTAAATAGGATAGTAATTTCATATAGAAATACAAACGTGTTTTGTGTTCTGTGTATGAAACATGTCTATACAGTGTTGCCATTTCAATCAAAACTGGTAAAATTTTGTAGTTTGGGTGGTTTATTATTATTATGAAATAACGCAACATTTTAATTCAATAGAACCACATTTTTTTCTTAGGCAGAGGCCAAACAATGAGCGTCAAAGCGACAAGCGGCAGGGCGACATATTTGAACTGTAAGTGGCTTATTACTGAACGTCATTTGTGAGCAACTAGTAACTAACATATAGTTGCACAGCTTAGTAGCTCAGACATATTACTCACATGCCGCTAAAGACTAGTTCACACTATAATACTTTACGTACGTAAAATCAGAGAGAAATATTTATAAAATTCTATACGTATATTAAAAATGAGAGTAAAAGTCATACGACAGATTTTTTACGTTTACATGATACGTAAAAAACCAAAACGAAATAAAATGAAAGCAGCTGTTTTAGAAGAGAGCAATAGTGCGAACGAATAAATTTGATTTTTTTTTTTATTTTATTTGTTTGCATTATAACGGGTCCGCCATCTAACGTTTTTTTTCAACTTAGCTCATGTCTGATTTGACAGATAATTAGTTTTATCCTTCCGCTGAACGAATATGGTTGTGTATACGTTTTTTTCGCTTCGCTAAGTGGGCCTGCGATCGATTTACAGAAGATGCCGATTTTGCCAAAAAAAATCATCTTTTCAGATGAAGCTCATTTTGATCTTGGCGGATATGTAAACAAGCAAAATTGTCGCATTTGGGGCACAGAAAACCCGCACGCATACATTGAAAGCCGATACACCCAAGACGAGTCACAGTTTAGTGCGGATTTTGGTCCAGAGGCATAATTCGGAAATGAGCAAGGAGTGGCCGTTACAGTCAATGGCGATCGTTATCGGGCCACGTTGAACGAATTTTTTTTCACAAAAATTGAAGAAGAGGATATTAGCAACATTTGGTTTCAACAGGACGGCACTACGTGCCACACAACCGAAGCTACACTCGATGTTTTGCGCCCTGTTTTCAAAAAAAAAATTAATTTGTCGGACCCTATAATACACCCCTGATATAATGAAGTATGATGGTTTTTAAAAAATTATAAAAAAATAATCTTTCATCCGTATTTTCTCTCAATGTCTTACGCTCTCATTACAAATCTAGTTTACACGATACTATCCGTTCTTTTCTATGCAAAAACTTGTCTTGTCGTATGACTTGTAAATGTTATCGTGTAACCACTTCAAATGAATTTCATTTTCATCAAATTTTTGTCGTTCACTGCTCTCACGTTCTTTGCATGGCTTAGACTTTGGACTGCTTTTGTTAAACAGTATCATCAAAGTCATTATTTATCAGAATTTGAATAAAAAGAAATCATTTATCTTTGGCAACACTGGTTGTCTTATGCATACATGATTTTTACCAAGAAAGGGTTTCAAGCCATTTTTGTAAACCACAATGGATTTGACCAACACACAATATACCATAAAGAAAAAGAAATAAAATTCAATTTTTATATTCATTCGTCTGTTTTTCCTTTTTAAATAATTTTTTTAATTTTCTTTCTTTATAATACATTTTTTTCTTAAAGGGTTTTTGCAACAAAAGAATTGAAATGATGAGTTTTTTATTTTCATTTAATTTTTTTGTTATAATTTATTTATGTTTCAAATAATACATATTTTTTTGTGTATGTTCTCAGTCTTTATTGTGGCAAGAAAGTTGAAAAAATAAAATAAATTAATATTATGGCTTCATTTAATATTCAGCAGAATAGTAAAGAGTTATAGTATCGGTATATCTTCTCAACTACAAAAATAAAATTTATTTTTAAATTTAAAAATTTTCAAATGTTCTTTTTTATGTCGGTCATAGCCAGTGCTGCCATTATTTTTTTAGGAAAATTAAAAATTAGAAGAAAAAAACTGATTTCCGGTGAAAAATCTGCACATACTTAAAAAAAAGGTGAAGAAATATACATACAGAAGTTATTTGAAATATAATTCAGTGAATTAATAAGGAAAAATATCAATATATTGTAAGATTTTAAGATTATGGCAATTTTAGGTTCCATCAGATTTCAATTTCACTCGATTTCGGCTTACAGAACATACCAGATAATTTATATCATAGTGTAGTTTGTATTCAAGCACAACATAACAAATTAAATTTGATGTATTAAATGATGATATAATGACACTCTGCTCGAATTTTACGCTAATTTTTTCCAACAAGCTTGGCACCTGGCAGGCAAACAGTTCTCAAGTACGCTGAATCTAGTGGTGCTAACCGTTTTTTTGGTTTAGCTTTTGTTTTCGAGACATACCGTTATTTCAAAGTAGACAAGGTGACACAATATATATTCGTGTAACTCCAGAGTAGTTCAGTTTATTGATAAAATAAAGAGACTGAAATTTAGCAATAAAATTAAAATTAAAAACTGCAAAAGCTGCAAAGTTTACAGAATTATTTATTTTTTAAACAAAAAATTTTTAAACTGCTCCTCAATGCTTAAAAAACACCAAAATAGAGATAGATTTGCACATTTGGCAACGCTGGGCTAAACCAAACTGCCCACTCGAAAATAATTTGTATAGCACCTAGAGTATAGGGTTTTTTTTATCGGGACACTACTGCCTGAGATATCATCTCAATAGATGGAGTGCAGGATTTGCTTGAAGGAGAACGCAACCATAGGACACATTTTGTACAATTGTGTTGCGCTAACTAGATTATATGTTTTCAACCGGAGTCAATTAGATCGAGAAGAAATCAGATTTATTCCTATTAGCGATTTACTTCACTGCGTTCGGAGAGCGGTCCAAATGTGTGGGGAACAATTGAATTGGACAGTACCAGTGTGCGCCAAAAATCTTTTAGCTCGAGATGTTTGCCATTAAGCAACGTTCGTAGTGAAATTAATAATAATAGATATTGTTACGAAAATCAAGTTTGCCACAAAAACAACAACGTGCTTGTTTACAAATAAAAATAAACTACAACAACACAACAAGCAGATACAAAATGTACTTTGTTCGAAATAAAACACGAAAACCTATAATAATGTAAACAAATATCCGTTAATTAAAGTCAAATTTGATTCTATGTGATGATCTACTAATAATTAGAAACAAATTGAGGATATTGTGTGTCACCTTCGGAATCTAGTACTACAGTGTATGGACAAGTGTGCAAAGCTGTATAAATAAAATCTTTGCAGAACTACTAATAGTTCGAAGTTAGATATTAAGATCACTACAACTGATAGTGTTAGACGTCATCGATGCTTATATAGTGGGCAACACAATCTCAATTCTGCCAAATTAACCCGTATTTTAATGGTGACATATTAGGCTAAGGCACTCCTTTAACATTTCGCTCTTGTTTAAAGTTATATAGATTAAAAAATTAGTGAAACATGTGAAGAAGAAAAACCCATTAAAAATATGCCGAAAAATTTGTAAAATATAAGGTGAAAGCCTCTAAACGAATGGTGGATCCAAGGTTAATTTGCTTGATTCTTTTTCGGAAACTTCGATGCTTTAGATGCAGCATGTTATGATCGCTCAATCAGTGAAGAAGTGAATTTAATTCTCCAACCGTTGGAACAACACGAGGGCTACTATTTTGATTTCGGGAATAGCAAATTATAGTGTTAAATTAAAATGGTTTTATTGTTTTTCTCTTCTTCATGAGACAACTCCAAAACATGGTTTTTGAACGCTTCAACTGCTTCTTCGGCGCTCGAAAATCGTTGATCACGCTGTTTACCTTTGAACAGGAACAGAAAGAAGTCATTGGGTGCCAAATCAAGACCGTATAGAGGATAAGACATAAATTCGATGTTTTGACTGCTTAGAAATTCATCTGTTTTAGGAGATGTGGGAGAGCTCGCATTATCATGATGGAGAAAGATTCATTTTCGGCGGTTGAATTTTCGAATTTCTTCGAAGACTTTCGACAAAAAAATGGTCGTGTATCACTCAGAATCACTGGGTTACCCAATTAAGACCGCCCGGCTTAAAAAACACTGGTGGGTTTTTTATTTAAATGTTTTCGTTGTTTATTTACATCAAAAATATGTGTAATTTATTAGTTCCGTTTTTGAACTCAAAACGATAATGAAATAACAAATTTATCAAATTACTACTTACATATATTCTTCTCGTCCTTTAAGTGGCTACAACTTTGAAGCCATTTTTGTACTTCTTCAAAGAAAATGATTCGGTGATGTGTTAAACGATTAAAAACTCATACCCCTTTCAACAGCCTAGATAGTTTCTGACAATGTAGGCCGTAAGTCAAAAGGCCTTTAAACGAGATGAATATGTGTTGCTTTTGCTTCCCTTACACTTTTTTCAAAAAACGAAGAATCCACGTTTTTCAACCATAGAACGAGGAAAATTGTGCTTGAAGCGAATGTGTTCCATGATACAAACAGGCCTTTATAGCGAAATTCCATGTAAAGAAAGCTCGTATAAAGAGGTGTAAGTATATTGTACCCGTCGCAACGGCGGCGCGCATTTGATCGTTTCTAATAATTGCTTTGAAAATTTTGCAACATGAGGTCGGGTCATGCGAAAGAAGAACTTAATTATGCCTTCCTTTATATTCTGGCCGTTTTCCTCATAATTCATGATTCAAAGGAAGTGACTGCACTCTGTTTCGATCACTCAGTTTTAGCAGCTCATAGTACACAATGACGCCTAGATCCCAGAAAACATAAAAAAACCTCATAAAATCTGGTGGGTTGAGTTTTTTTTTTAAAAACCCAGGTTTTTTCCAACACTGCTCAGAATTGACCATCCTACCCATTTGGCCGAAGAAACAGGCGACCATTTGCTTCGCTGTGCTTTTTCCATGAACAACTTTTATTGAATATAGCTCGTCTTGGAATACCCACATACACGATTGCAGTTAGTTTCCGGCTCCTACGCATGTATCCACGATTCCTCACCTGTTACGTTTTTATAGACGTCTTTTGAATCACAGTGTTCTAACTTTTCAATCATTTCCTTACATTAATCAGTGCGAGCCTGTGTCTTTGAGCGATTGATATATTATGGGGTATCCTACGAGCACACATATTTTTTACAACTAAGTGTTCTTGCAAAATCGTATGTTTTGAAGTGGAACTAATGTGCAAAGATGCCCTTATCTCACGATATGTCGTATGACGATCTTGCATTATCAGTTCATGCACTCCATCGACGTTTTGTGGCACAACAACCGATTTTTGACGACCTTCACGGAATTCGTTGGCGATCGAACTACGAACACCATTGAATTAACTATACCAGCCATACAAAGAACTGAGTTCATCGACATAGACTTGTTGAAATAATTCAAGTCAACTGTTGTAAAAAATAATCCAACGAAATTTCAATTTTTTGGCCAAATTGATTTTCTTTACTCACTGTAAACAATACAAACAGCACTTGTACATCAAAAAATTGTGAGTACACTTATGCTAAAAAATGTCAAACTTTATTCTGGTGTTGCCAGATTTTAGTTATTGGCATTAGTGTGCCAAGAATCTGAACGATGTGAGCAACTGCTTACCACTATTTCACGACGAGTTATAGTAAAGCATAGGAATGATGTTGTGGCAGTGACTATAGAAAGTCTCATCAGATTAACGCGAATAGAGAGTAAAAGAGGTTAAAAAACTGATTTAACTTCTTTTGACTAAAAGCACTTCTATTTTATTTGCTTCCTTTGTATTAAATATATTTCTAGCAGTCTTTCTTACATTGTATTCTAAATGATGCATTCAGCAACTTATTTTGTTTGCATTCATGACGTAAAATATTAAATTCGAAAGAAAAATTACAGTATTTTATGATCATTTAGTATTTCTGAATGATGTGATAGTGTATTTTAATACAGAATAATGGGAGCAACAAACCTTTAGGTCGATTTTCGCAGGGTAGAACTTGATTGTAGACCTATGGTTTCTTCGAAAAAGTTTCTTAGAATTTTCCTTTGATTTTATTTTTGTTATACGATTTTTTAGTTTTTTTTTAATCCATACAATCTGAGACACCCTAATGTGAGGTTACTTACTTTCGTTGATCATAAAACAAACTGTAGGTTTTTATTTAAAAACTAAAAAATAAATTAAAAAAAATTGGAGATTTGGAAAATTTAAAATTTTATTGAGGAAATGACAATAGACATAAAGCCCCAATTAGTCTAGAAGTAACGTAAACGTGACGTGTCAGCTGACACGATAACTAAATGGAGAATACATACAAATGGTTAGTTGTTCTGTAACGAACGTACCGTAGATGTGGTGTTTCTGTTTTTAGCAGAATTTTTCAACGTTTTTACTTCACACACATCATCAGCTGACATAAAGGTGTAATCAAAGAATTCGCACTTAAATGAAATAAATAAAGAAAAATTTAAAAGTGTGCGTTTTAAATTATAATTATTAAATAAGAATAAACACACACACACAGTTGAAAACAGCTGACTGGTTTTTACTTCACCAGCTAACTACACTTGACATTTTGATCACGTTACTTTAACGTCCAGTCTACGTTACCTCGGGACTAATTGTCCCCTTAAGCTCATAAAAGTCGGGTATGGTTACTGTTTAACTGCTTACACCTACCAGCAAAACTATGCGCTTATATGTAAAATAAATTGAAATCTTGATCGACTTTAAACATTGCTGAGGTAAAAATTAGTTATAATGCTGAGATATTTTAGAATAAATTAGTTTGGAACAATAGAATGTTTAAAAGCTGAATTATATTACTTGGCTGTTCGTTTACTAAATTGAGTCACTGTAAGTGTATACAAATTACAACTGTATTAAGTAGCTTTAAAAATTTATCGTTTCACTTTTTTCATAAATTCTTCTAAAATGGTGGAGATTTAATACAAAATAAAATACTATAAAAAACAAGTTTGAAATCGTAAAATATTTGCATAAAAATTGTTTTATTTGTCTCAATGCTATGATGTTTCATTTTGAGAAGAAACGCGTAAAAAACTCTGCCATTTACTGGTACATCGAAAAGTAACAGAACAGTGACAGTCAAATATTAAAAAAAGAAAAAACGAATTTTCCATTGAATTGGTGTCAGTGTCAAGAGAAGTCGGTAATAGTGAGAAGACACAAAAAAAAGCAAAAACAATATGAAAAATTTGAATTCAACAATGACAGTAATCGACGATTCTCAGTCACGCCTCGAAGCACAACAAACAAGCAGAAATGATATATATGAGACAGAGGTTGTAGTTGTAGTGGCGAAACAAACTGTAAAAAATGGTAACAAAATGAAGTATATCAGCATCTTAGTGTTTGTATGTGAATAAAACAAAATGATGCAACAAGAGTTGTTGCAACATTAGCGTATGCTTTACCACCAAGCATACAATAAATTGATGCTGCATGCAAAAGAAACAGAATAAAGTATAAAAATAAAAAATTATGCAACATTTGTTACCCATAAGTTGTCTTTAGTTTTGTCTTCTCGCTATGGCTTGATTGTTTGAAAAACAACCGCGCCTTCCGTTTCCTTTACAGTGTTGCAATACACAACGATAGAGAAAGAAATAAAATACCATCTACGTCTACTACTACAACCAACATGCTTAAACAGCATCTTCAGAAATAAATAAAATAAAGTAAAAATTACAGTTTATTTCTCACTCTCTTTGTGTCTCTAGGTTTGTCTGTCTGCTGTCATTCTGTAATTGGATGTACTTTTAAATTGTTGGCTTAAAATGTACACGAGCATCTTGACTACTTTCAGTGACACATTTGCTACTCTATTCCCGCTGTCGTTGTAACGTTGTTGTGGCCGTTGATGTTGCATTTCGTTTGCATCTTTAACTCCTTCCGCATAAATAAGCATACAAATGTAATTTGCACAAAACTGTAATATATTCTTCTCAGTTACAGTAGGGGAAAAAAGTTCTCAAAATTCTTGTTTTAACAATTTTAAACTTTGCAAAATACTAACAAAAAACAATATAAATTTCTGAACAACAAAAAGGAACCTTCATAGGTTGGTTAAGGTGGTAGTTGACTGCCCGCAAAGAGATCAATAAATATCAATTTGAAAAGACCCTGCCACTTGTTAGATGTATGGTTATAAAAAGGACGGGCAAATTTGAGGTTAGGAAGTAAATTGGCTTAAAAATAATTTTTTTTTTTATAAATTCTGTTTTATTAATATCAATATAAAATAGAAATATGAGAATTATGGGTTTAACTTACCCCACCACCTTGTGAGATATTTGGAGTCCAACGATTTAGCGATCGTCAATACGGTTTCCGAAATGGCCGTTCTACTGGCGACCTGCTGACGTTGCTCTCAGAGAAGTGGAACAAGTCCATTCATGGTTTTGGCCAGAATAAGGTTGTGGCTCTGGATATCTCAAAATCATTTGATAGAGTTTGGCACGATGCTCTTATTTCGAAACTTAATGCTTTTGGTGTCGGTAGTCACATCTCTCGATTTATATCGAGTTTTCTCAGAGATCGCTCTATAGGAGTGGTTATAGATTGGGTCTCATCCGACGAGTTCAGGATAAACTCAGGGGTACCGCAAGGCTCTGTTCTTTCTCCTATTCTTTTTCTAATATTTCTTAATGACTTTCTTCTTCTCACTTCTAATCCTATCTATTCTTTTGCGGATGACAGCAACATTTGTCACTCATATTCTTTTGATCGTAGACCGAGCCTTTTGGAGATTGGGGCTAGAAGAATGAATATGAATAACACACTCACAAGTGACCTGGTGAAAATCTCTGAGTGGGGTCGTGCGAACAGGCTTGATTTTAAAGCACGCAAGACTCAGTGTTGTTTTTTAACACACAGACGTGGTGGTGTGTCGT
This sequence comes from Wohlfahrtia magnifica, assembly GCA_023159175.1. Classification (NCBI taxonomy): domain Eukaryota; kingdom Metazoa; phylum Arthropoda; class Insecta; order Diptera; family Sarcophagidae; genus Wohlfahrtia; species Wohlfahrtia magnifica. The sequence goes on along the minus strand of JAKWBJ010000046.1, from coordinate 2,719,630 downwards.
CATCTGTGTCAATGGATAATGTGGATATTGAGGAATCAGATTTTCTTGATGTTCTGGGCATGAGAATTCACTGCAATGTTCGTTGGAATGATCACATATTTCTAGTGTCGAAAGAAGCATTCAAGTGCCTTGGTTGTTTAAGATGGTGCAAGAAATACTTCACTCCATCTGATCACCTTAATATTTACAAGGGGTATATATGCATATTAATAAATAATGTATAGATAAAATACGAGTATTTTTCTTTATAATTTTTCAAGTGAACAAAAGTTTAACGAAGGAACAGCTGTAGAGTAGCATTTAATCAATTGAGTTAAACTTATTCAAAAAACCGCAGTCTTTTAAGTATTTTTTGTTTGAATTGTTGCAATCTAATGTGTCTGACTATGTGTGCGGATGGATATACTATATGTAAAGGGTGTTTTTTATAGAGGTATAGAACTTTAAGTTGCAATAAAACAACGATGGATTATTCGATTGACATGAATATTATTTATCCGAAAGATAATCTTGTGGCATTACATTTTATATATGATTTCTGGCATATGACCGCCACGGCTGGGGCGAATATAGTCCAATCTGGACGTCCAATTTTCAACTTTTGTGGCCGTATATCGGCAATAACACGGCGAATGCTGTCTTCCAAATGGTCAAGCGTTTGTGGCTTTACCGCATAGAGCAATGATTTTACATAGCCCCACAGAAAGTAGTCTTGCGGTGTTAAGTCACAAGATCTTGGACGCCAATTCATAGGTCCAAAAGGTGAAATTAGGTGGTCACCAATCGTTTTTTTCAATAACGCTATTGTGGCACGAGCTGTGTGACATGTTGCGACGTCTTGTTGAAACCACATCTCCTGGACATCATGGTTATACAATTCAGGAATGAAAAAGTTAGTAATCATGGCCCTAGTCAGTATGTCTGGATGTAACGGTGTTTACACATACACTTGAGGATTACCTTCACTCCAAATGCGGCAGTTTGGTTTGCTGACGTAGCCATTCAACCAGAAGTGCGCTTCATCGCTAAACAAAATGCGTTTATGAAAATTGAAAAAAAATTGAAAAAAAAATTCACTTATGATCAATGAAAATTGCACTATTTGAAAGCGTTGTTCAGGCGTGAATCTATTCACAATGAATTGCCAAACCAAACTGAGAATAAGTCACTTGACAGCTGTTAAATCGGTTGCCATCTTGAAAAGTAATGCCAACTTAAAGTTCTATACTTCTATATAAAGCACCCGTTATATCATAGAATCCATGTTGTTTGCTACTGTTGCCTCTGTCAGTACATTAAAAGTGCAGAATTTCTCTTCAATTCCTTTTCGCTATGTTTGTTTCTATAATGTTTTTTTCATATATATTTTTTCAATATACATATTTTTTATATAACTACTAGACTAGGAGTACTTTAAAACGATAATTCTCAGCTTATAAATTTAATATAATTTGTGGTCATGGGCAGGGTTTAAGTAGAGGAGGAGCAGAGAATATGGGTGTAAATTGTATCAACTACTAAGAAATTTCCAAGAATGCAAAACGAAATGTACTCTGGTACAGCGTTCAACTTTTAATGAAATTGTTTTAAAACTATTAACAAATAGCAAAATATGAAGAAACATTTAAAACTTTGTTAAAAACCTACTATTTTAGTGGCAGTGGAATCGAACAATTAGTGGGATTATAAACAAAAGTAAAAGTTTTAAGCAGCTGTTTTTGAAACAAAAATTTCTGTGTAAACATTAAAAATTGCATAGAAAATAAAAAATTAAAACCCCTTTTCCACATTATTAATTAAGTTTTCTTTCTTAAACAGGCTTTTTTGCTTAAAAACACTGGACAACAAAAAATAAAAGTAAAATGCTTTTCTAATTTGATGCTCAAATATTCTTTTAGACTGCTAAATGCCTTTTAAACCTCTTAAACTTTAAATCAGTGACAGGCAAATTTATACCAATGCATTTTACAATTGAATATTATATATGAATACAATTATATGAATACAATTATTTTGGCTACACAGCTTCTGCTGCTGTAACCAACTTTGGCTTATTTCCATTTTGTTTGGCGGCTGATAATGTGATCTTCAAAAACAGGGCGCAAAACATCGAGTGTAGCTTCGGCTGTGTGGCACGTAGTGCCGTCCTGTTGAAACCAAATGTTGCAAATATCCTCCTCTTCAATTGTTGTGAAGAAAAATTCGTTTAACATGGCCCGATAACGATCGCCATTGACTGTAACGGCCACTCCTAGCTCATTTTCGAAGAAAAGTGGCCTAATTATGCCTCTGGACCAAAATCCGCACCAAACAGTGACTTGTCTTGGGTGTATCGGCTTTTCAATGTATGCCTGCGGATTCTGTTGTGCCCCAAGTGCGACAATTTTGCTTGTTTACATACCCGCCAAGATCAAAATGAGCTTCATCTGAAAATATGATTTTTTTTGGCCAGATCGCCATCTTCTGTAAGTCGATCGCAGGCCCACTTAGCGAAGCGTATACACAACCATATTCGTTCAGCGGAAGGATAAAACTAATTATCTGTCAAATCAGACATGAGCTAAGTGTTACCATTCACGAAATAAGCAAAACAAAAAAAAAAACGTTAGATGGAGGACCCTATATATAAAAATGATTGCATGTATGTATGTATGTCTCTGTTTGTTAAGCAGTTTAACGGCTGAACCGATTTTCTTGACAAATTTTTAGTATGTCTGGAATGAATTTTAATCTATATAAATTTTAAAAATGCCAACTGGGCGGTGCCACACCCTTACAAAGTTAATATTTTAAGAGTTTCTACATTTGGACCAAATTGCTTAATATTCAATACATATCATCTGTCAATAACTGGAAGGCATTGTAGAAGAGCGCATGGTATCTCCCATACGAACTAAATATTTATTTCATTAAATCTTGAGAACGGTAAAAGCTAAAATTTGATCTGAATGTCTTCATCGTCAATACAAATCATCAGTCCAAAGCACGGAATTGGGCATGCGAGCGTGGTGCGTCCCATATAAAGTAAATATTAATTTTTGTATATTTCGAGAATGGTGATAGTAAAAGTTACTAAATTAGGTTTAAGCAACGTCGTAAACAATACATATCATCAGTTAGAAACTACGCGGGATTGGATAAGTCAGCATGGTACCTTTCATTCATACTAGTTATTGAATTTTGTATAGAATTTTGTGAAGAACGACAACTATTTAGCCCAAAATTGGATATTGCAATAACCACACCGGGTAAAAGCTATCTACATACACATACATCATTAAATGTATGTTATATTGAAGACTGAAAAATAGAACCGATTGTGTTGAAATTTTTGCAGTGTATTTCTGAAAGTAACTAGAGGCTATCCTTAATATTCGAACTTGAACTGAATGTTGCTAAAATAGGGAAAAAGAGTTAAAAATTATAACTAAAATAGTACTTAAAGAAAACTACAGAAATGTGGGTAGCGAAGCACGCCGGGTTTTAGCTAGTAAAAAAATAGAGAAAAATAATTTTAATTTTTTTTATCAAAACATCAATTTTTTGGATCAGCTGGTTAGTATAATGTCGTTTCCAATATATTTAAGTAGCTGACTACACGACTACCAATGCTTCTAACGGCAATTGTATCCGTGTAGTCGTGTAGCCTGCCATCGTCTATGTGTTTATAACAGTGTTTAGAAAGATTTTAAACCGAAATAAATTTCAAATTTTTATTTAAATTAGTCAATAAAATAATAATTAAAGAAAATAAAATTAAATTCAATATTATTTAAGAATAAACTAAAGAAAATGCAATTTCATGAATAAGTCCTAAGTATCCACTTCTGCCGCTGTGGTATGGTAGAAAAGACACCCGCCTACCAACCAGAAGGTCCTCGTTTTAATACCAGGCCAGACCATCTGAAAAAAAGAAGAAGTTTTTTCAACAGCGTTATCACCTCCTAACATTAGCTGGTAACTGGTTATGTGAGTATTACTACTATTGAAAACTTCTCTAATGCATTTGCCATTCGGGGCCAGCGTTAAACTATAGGTTCCTTTAAATGTGTCTAAAAATAGCATTGGATGCAACTCATTGACTAAGAAAAATGCCCGTGATTCTTCATGGAATGTTATGGGAACTAATAAAAATATCCACTTCTGCACATTAAAAAAAAAAAAATATTCCTTTCGATTTTCAATATTTTTTCCAGAGACTTTTTGCTTTTATTATGCATCTGACACGTCTTGGCATACTTTCGACCAAGTTTTCAATGACATGCTTCAGAATATTTGAACGCTTCCTTTGGGCACATTATAGAAAAATAAAAAACATTTCTTCAGCAAGATCTTGGCTTTGCGCTGCCCATTGCATTTTTTGAAAACACAACTTTTTCTTCCAAATAAGCACTTTGGTCCACAAAATCAGGTAAATTATTACCTAAGATACGAAATTAAACGTCTTTTTTCATTATTCTCTCAATTTTTATCACTGGACCAATGTGCCACCAAATAAAACAGGCCCAAACCATAGACTTCAAACCTTGTGCTTCACAGTTTCCTATACTTAGGGATTTTGAAGCCTTTCATAAGAACGGTGCCAATAGTATTCCTTGCCGGCCGACTGAAAACGAATTATTTTGGTTTCGTCTAACCATATTACCCTTTTCCAGTCCTACATGGTGCAGTTTTTGGGCTCCTTGCAGAACATCATCCGTGCTTTTAAATTTGTTTCCGACAGTGCACTATGGGGCAGGATTGCAGGAAATTTGAAATCAAATAAACTGCTGAGTCTAGGTATAAAATATTGTTATCTTTGGGAAGGTCGTGATATTCGTATTTATAGATAAATAAAAAATAAAAAAAAGTAATTTTGTCTTATTAAAGCCAAATAATCATAAATATTTCGACGATTATTGGTTCTTTGTCTGAAGAAGTGCAAGAATCTATTGATAAAATATTTAAAAAAGTTAGAGAGCATAACGCAAGAAAACGTGGTACGATTAATAATTTAGAAGATATCTTTAGCTCTCTTTTAATAAATTTAGAACCGGTGGTCACAGCAACTCGCAAGACTTCCAAGGCAAAATAAATGGTTGTGCCTAAGGAAGCAAAATGTCTGTTTCTTTCATAATCTGATAAGGTGGATTACAACGTAAGCAGTGGCGAAGATACTGATGAAACACAAATGATAGTGATTTTTATTATGTCGACATTTATCCTGGATATTTGTGCTAAAATCTTGTACTGCCTACAAAATACTCTGGAAGTATATTCATCATTGTGTTTACAACCAACTGGCTTTGCCTGATCTATATGTAGTCCAAAAGTTTTTTTAAACTCTTTTTTAATTTTTTTTTTTAACTATCATCTACCAATTGCTTGAGAAATACACAGATATTCCTCAAGGCTACTTCAACGATATATAAATTAAAAGGTCTGTTTCTCTTTTTTCCAAATCTGCTGATAAGCCTAATATTAGATAATATTCGAATAAGAAATAAGCTTGTAAGTTCATAAATGTATAAAAAACCGGTTCTTTGATCCGTATCTTAAGATTTTGGATATGTTTCAAAAACTTCAACTACAGATTCTTGTTGTAGTCGAGAGCGCCTATCAGAAAAATGGCATTACAACCCAGCTGTTTATTTGTCGCACCATGTTATTTACTTGCGTAAAACAACACAAAATAAAATTTCTAATAAAGCGTGTCTGTAATATCAAAAAAAGTGTTCTGGTGGGCAGCTTTGGGCAGAACGAAATTTGTTTGGGCTGTCCCAACGTGCAGTGCTGTTTTTTTTTCTTTACAGGAGAACTGAGTCCGATTCTTAGAGGCGCCCGCGTTTTTGTCTGTTTCTTAACCAATAAATGTTCCTTGACCCGCACATCTCTCTCGATAAGCAAACTTTGTCGTGAATTTTTTGCGCCTTGTTTCGTGTTCTTGCTTGAAGCCCTGTTCGGTGACAAATTCCCAATGTCCTTGCAATTTCGATTTTAATGCATGTAAGACTCAATGTTGTTTTTTAACACACAGACGGGGTGATGTGCTGTCATCTATGTCAGTGGGTAATGTGGATATTGAGGAATCAGATGCTCTTGATGTTCTGGGCATGAGAATTCACTGTGACGTTCGTTGGAATGATCGCATATTTCAAGTGTCGAAAGAAGCGTTCAAGTGCCTTGGTTTTTTAAGGCGGTGCAAGGTATACTTCACTCCATCTGATTTCCTTAATATTTACAAGACCTATATCCGACCCAAAATAGAATACAACTCTCATGTATGGACCGGTGCTCCAGAGTCCATTTTGGAGCTACTCGACCGCGTACAGGAGAGGGCGAAGATGCTCATCAATGACGGTAGGGTAGCCAACTCTATAGATTCATTGAAGCACCGTCGCATTGTGGCGTACTATCATTGTACTATCGGTACTATAGCGGAATATGTTGTAACGAAATTAAGGGATATATTTTTACGTAGTACTCCTATTTCTTTGGTCGCGCTGTTCGGTTGTGGAACAATCTTCCAGTGAAAGTATTCCCTGCCACTTACGACATGAGTAAATTTAAAGATAACATCTATTAACACTACTCCCCCTGTTCTCCTTCCCATAAACTATTTTCCTAGTACCAGCACAATGCACTGCATGCCTAGGGGCCATCTCCCTGGCTGCTGGTCTTATATAAAAAAAAATGTTTGTCTTTTGCCATTTCAGCAATTTGATTTTCTGAAACAGCGGAAATCTTTCGTATTTTTATTAAAAATTTAAATTTTTGGAAGAATTAATGGAAATTTAAAAAATTCGCTATTAGCGTATAGCATTTGTTCAATTTATATGACAATAAACTCAAATAACGAAAAAAATAACTGGTATTTTCTGATTTATTGTACTGCCAGACAGCAAAAACTAAAACGGGCAAAAATTGATCAATTGACTTTTTTTTACAAAATTGCACAAAACTTCGGTTTAACTTAATATTAAAAAAAATATTGTTTCTGGGCTTTGAATGGATCATAATAAATAGTTTTAGTAAAAAAGCAGGTTGATTTTAACATACTTTGTACATACATGAGAAACATGTATCCACGAAAATCACCGTACACGACGAACTTAAATTAGACTTAATTTTAATTCACTCACCGGCAAACAACGAACTAATCAGTACAGGGTGACCATGTTTCCTTTTAGTTTTTAAGTTTTGTAGTAAATAAAGTTATTTTTTATTTTTAATAAGTGGTTTATGTAATTTTAAGCAATTTAAATTAAAGACAGAATATCTAACTATTAAATTTGTTTTGAAAAATGTTTTTATTAAAAACTGCCATTGTCACTGTCATTGAAAAACAAAGGAAAATTACCGTGGGTGTGTTTTGTATTCGTCGTTTATGTTCGTTGTTATTGTATTTCATACGACACAATTACACAGCGAATTTTAGCTGACGAATTGGTCGAGCTGAGCGAAATTTGTCGTTCGTTCCAATTGTGTTTTTAGCAATAGGTTTCAAGACGCCATCTTGTACAGTTCTTTTTTCGCAGAGATCAAAAATAAACGATCTCAGCGAATTTGTTAATATAGAATAATTTGTCACCAAAAAAGCATTTTCACATGAAACTAAGAATTACTTTGTTCGCTGTTTGAATTACTTATACAAATTACAATTCGATGATTGGTTCATGGGTGGGAAAAAGATGTAAGTAGTGATTCTATAAATTTTTATTTTGATACATTAATTAATGCATTATCTATGTTGAGCTTTAAAAACTGACTAAATTAATTTGTATTCCCAATATGAAAATTATACTTATCTTTGCTGTAAAAAACTGTGAAAACCTTTAAATAAAAAAACAACAACCCAGCGGGTTGCCAAACCTGATAAAAATATAATATTGACGCAACTTAATGACCCCTATCATGAATAATTTTCCCACGAAATGTTTTCACCTTTTCCTATTATTCAGTGTGGAATAATAGCCCTGTAAAAATTCCCCTAATCGTGAATAGTATTTTCCCTCGAAATTTGTTCCCTTTTTCTATTGATTTATTCACATCAATTTTGCTGGGGAATTGCACTCCATTTATTGAATAATTTAAGGTTTTGTTAACTTATTTTAGGACTAGAAGTGTTAATAAGGTGCAAAACAATATAATTCTCTATAAACAGCATAGCAAAAGATTTATTTCATGTAGTTTAAGAGACGTGATGGCTAAATTTTAAAATATGCTCACAAAAAAAAAAAATATCTACAACAACGACATCGACGATCTTCTCCGAGTCATCGTATTCTTCGCCTCTACCTAATATAACATTAAATCCCTCCTCACGTTGCTCTTCATCGGTTTCACTTATGTAGTTCTATGTTTTGCTGATTATATTTAATAGAATTTGATCGATGGGTATGTCATCATTTTGGCGTTTAAGCCATTTTTAAATTGTTACTGCTTGGCCATAGTCACCAGTTTCTCTTCGCCTATCTTGCTGAAGAAAAGATTGTTTTGTTTCTTCACTTCCAGCTTTTGTTTGTTCAATTATTTACATGGTAATTGCTTTACAGGAGTTTGTTTTAATTTCAATTTCTTTTTATTCAATTTTTCCGTTTTATTATAAAAATTTCTGTGTAAACATTAAACTTTTCAGTAAAAATTCACACATTTTTTCTTTATTTATTTTTGTTAATACTCAACATAAAATGATAGTTTGTAAAAAGGGAACAAAAACGAAACGAAAATGAACATTTTATGGGAATAGAAATTTCCCCATGTTATGCATGATAGGGGTGAATATGGAGCCTTATCTCGATGTCTTTAAAAACGATAAGGGTTCATGTCAGAGCTACGTCTATTGCTGGTGTTTTATATTAATTGCTTTGCCTTTATTCCTATCATCGGCACTTTGCTCGACCATTAAATTCCCAGCTGAGAGAGAACCTTAAAATCATTTATTAAATTTGTTTATTGTCACGTTTTGTTAAGTCAATTTAGACATTTAGACATTTAACCTAATTTGTACTGCTACTTTACCATTTTTGTAGGAATTCATTAACTTTAACAAGAATATAAGTGTAGAGAATATACCTATTTTATTATCTTTAAACATGAGCAAATTTTACATTTTAGGTACATATATACATATGTATGTTCAAATAAGATTTTTTACATGCATATGTAAAGGGTACGCCAAATAATTTTTTTTTTTTTTTTGAAAAACTACTGAATATTTTCTCAAATTTCTTTTCTTATTTGAAAGTATAATCCTTCCGGTTAATAATGGAAAATAACTTCATTCAAATGGCTGCCTCGGCTGGCCATGCAGTAGCCTACACGATCGGTCCAATTTTTAAGCACATTATCGATTGTGTGCAGCTGTCTCTCACCAATAGCTTCACGAATATTGTCCTTTAAAGCGTCAATTATCTCTGGCTTGTTGGCGTAACACTTATCTTTGACGGCACCCTACGAATAATAGTCCAACGGTGTCAAATCGCAGTTCCGAGGTGGCCAAACGACATCAGCTCTGAGGCTGATAATGCGATCTTCAAAAACAGGACGCAAAACATCGAGTGTAGCTTCGGCTGTGTGGCACATAGCGCCGTTCTGTTGAAACCAAATGTTGCTAATATCCTACTCTTCAATTGTTGTGAACAAAAATTTTTTCTACATGGCCCGATAACGATCGCCATTGACTGTAACGGCCACTCCTTGCTCATCTTCGAACAAAAATGTCCCAATTATGCCTCTGGACCAAAATCCGCACCAAACAGTGACTCGTCTTGGGTGTATCGGCTTTTCAATGTATGCGTGCGGGTTTTCTGTGCTCCAATGCGACAAATTTGCTTGTTTACATACCCGCCAAGATCAAAATGAGCTTCAGCTGAAAAGATGATTTTTGATTCTGCAACATTACCATGATTTTCAAAGTAATATCGCAATATTTCCCAGCGTTGTTCAAGCGTATACACAACCATATTCGTTCAGTGGAAGGATAAAATTAATTATCTGTTAAATCAAACATGAGCTAAGTGTTACCAGCACTGGGTGAAAAAAAAACGTTAGATGGCGGACCCTTTATGTTCAAAAAAAGGTTTTTTGCATACAAAAAGAGATTTTAATAAATTTAAGTTTTCATTCTCCATATCTCTATTCACTTATAGCTTTTCAATACATGCCCTTAGGAAGCATTTCATTTCATTTTTTTATTTTCTTCATCGTTAATTATTCACTGAACAGTGCCTGTAGGTAGTTAAACTTTATCAATTTGTAAAATATTTTAATTTTGTTTATTTGATACATAAATTTTTTCTTTTTTCTGACAAATAAAAATTATTTGAAATTATTTATTGGCTTAGAAATTTTTCATAAATTTTGTAATTACAAAACATTCTGTCATTTATAATATAATTTATAAAATATATACTTTTTTTGGGATTTGTTTTTACTTATTCATACGACTAAATGCACAATAATTCTTAAAATTATTTTATAATATTTAGTTTAATTTAAAAAAAAAAACGTTAATTCGCCTGATAACTTTTCAATTTTAATTATTATGAATTTAACATTTTAATTTATTATTTAAAATGTTTTTTTCTTTTTTGGTGAAGTTTAAAGGAAATATAAAATATTACATTAGAATTAATAAAATAATTTATTTAAAGTTATTCATGCTGAATTCCGACAAGTTTTTCAAAAATAAAATTTATTTGCCGATGACCATTTCGATATTGCTCAACCAGCTGAAGCAGCAGGAGACTGGTTATTATTTCAAAAATGTTATAGATTAAATGGGAGTCACAAGCAGTGTTGCCAATTTAGCGCCATTCGCGTTATATTTAGCGCGTTTAAACTACCAAAAAGTAGCAGGTTTTCTCTTTGGCGCTTTAAAAAAAAAAAGCGCTAGGTTAGCGCTTTTCTATTTGCAATTTTCTATAAGAAATCAAAAGCGTCTAAATGCAATAAACTCATTAATTCGTATAAGCTATAGAAAATTACGTTGTTCCAGATAATATTTGTGCAAAAATTAGTAAAAAAAAATAGTGTTTCTAAGACGTATATCAAAACAAAGGGCCCATTTTTCAAGACTTATAAGTTATTTTGTTGAAAATAGAAAAAATTATACATGTTAGTTTGTAGAAAAAAGTTAGAAAATATATTAAATAATTACAATATTAAACTCGTAAGTAGTTATTATTAGATCCTTAAAGATACAAAGGGGGTCATAGGGCCCTAACGAATTCTTTCCACCTACGCAGATCTAAGGCAATATACAATATAGATCGAAGTTATTCTGTGGCAAGCAACTGGTCTTTCAATCTGTGCTTTCTTGGAATGGGCTGTTTTCCAATTCTTCTGCTTCCCTATGAATTTTATTCAATAGCAAATTCCGCTAAGTCTTAGTTTTGATTTCTCTGAGTGTAACCAATCCTCCTCCGTTTCCTTCTCACAGAATAATTTCCAGATGTATTTGGCCCCCCCCCAATTGACATCAATCACATCCACATTTCATAACTCGCAACTATACAAAAATAGACTTTACATACGAGTTACAGATATTAATTTTATATAGCATTCAGTCGGCCAAAAGATTGGCTGGCTAGCTTCAATCTGTTCTGAATATCAACACTAGAACCGCCGGATTTTGTAAGCCTATTACCGGGATGGCAAAAAGGCAGGGTATCTCCCAAATTTCTGTTTTTAATTCGAAAGGTCGTTGTGTTATTAGCTCTGAATCGCATAATTTTGTGGTTTTTCCGCCTGTATAAAATTCAGCTTTTATTGCATCTCGCAATGGCTTTGAGCTTGGAGATAGATGTCGTCTGCTAATTACAGGTCTTTTAACTTTAAATCCCCAGGTTATAAAGCGTGTTTTTTATAGAGGTATAGAACTTGAAGTTGGCATTACTTTTCAAGGTAGCGACCGATTTACCTGCTGTTAAGTGATTTATTCTCAGTTTGGTTTGGCAATTCATCATGAATAGACTCACGCCTGAACGACGCTTTCAAATAGTGCAATTTTCATTTATCATTAGTGAATTTTTTTTTTTAAATTTTTTCAATTTTCATAAGCGAATTTTGTTTAGCGATGAAGTGCACTTCTGGTTGAATGGCTACGTCAACAAACAAAACCGCCGCATTTGGAGTGAAGGTAATCCTCAAGTGTATGTGGAAACACCGTTATATCCAGAAAAACTAACTGTTTGGAGCGCTTTATGGGCTGGTGGAATCATTGGTCCGTACTTTTTCAAAAACGATGGTGGCCAGAACGTTACAGTCAATGGCGATCGGTATAGAGCCATGATTAATAACTTTTTCATTCCTGAATTGAATAACCATGATGTCCAGGAGATGTGGTTTCAACAAGACGGCGCAACATGTCACACAGCTCGTGCCACAATAGATTTATTGAAAGACACGTTTGGTGACCGCCTAATTTCACGTTTTGGACCTCTGAATTGGCCTCCAAGATCTTGTGATTTAACACGGCTAGACTACTTTCTGTGGGGCTATGTAAAGTCATTGGTGTATGTGATAAAGCCACAAACGCTTGACCATTTGGAAGACAACATTCGCCGTGTTATGCCGATATACGGCCACAAATGCTGAAAAAGTCATCGAAAATTGAACATCCAGATTGGACTACATATGCGCCAACCGTGGCGGTCATATGCCAGATGTCATATTTAAAATGTAATACCACAAGATTATCTTTCGGATAAATAAAATTCATGTCAATCGAATAATCCATCGTTGTTTTATTGCAACTTAAAGTTCTATACCTCTATAAAAAACACCCTTTACTACGTTGCACAAATTTGAAGACAACTTTAAACAGCAGGGAAGAAAGAACAGAACCCAGCTTAAAACCTCTGATAGATACTTTCTTAATGTTACACCAGAACCCAAAACTGAAGAATAAGTTTATGTGTTAATTTTATCTTTAAGCAATAGTTCAAATTATTAAAAAAATATTTGTAAGAATTGAAATTCGTTTGCAATTTTAGTATATTTTTCTGTTTTTAAATATGTTTTACACTTTTTTACAGCGAGTTTTGATTACAAATAGTTACACAAAATATAACTTAGCGCTTTTTAGCGCTTTTTAAGTAGGAGGTCTGCGCGTTTTGATCGTAAAAAGTTGGCAACACTGATCACAACAGAAAACAAGAATTAATAGTAAAGTATGGTACGGCTGTGGTATGGTAAGTAAGACGCCAGCCTACCAACCAGAAGCTCCTCGGTTCAATACCAGGCCAGACCACTAGGCATCACCTCATAACATTCGCTTTAGTAACTGGTTATGAGCAGGGAAATTAGCTAAATTTTATCCAACTCTGAACCAATTTCCGAATGCCTTCTTCCTTTTGAGGTGTTTCCGATGAATCCGATTTTATATTACTTTAAAAGTGATTCGGCAACATGCCAAATGTTATTGCATCGGTCGATAGAGCCAATGTCAGGTGCGGCATATGATCGTTTCTAACAATTGTTTGGCAAATTTTGCGACGTAAGGTCGAGCGTTGTCATGCAAAAGAATAACTTAACCATGTCTGTCTTTATATTTCAGCCGTTTTCTTACAACGCACGTTCCAATCAATGTAAATGCAGTCAGTTCCGATCACTGAGTTTCTACCAAGACTGTAAAATTTAATTTTAAATAAAGGGTGATTTTTTAGTAACTTTATTTTTGCATAACTATTTTTGGCAGTTCAGTTGTGTTCGTGTAATACGTTACGAACGAACAATTTTATTATCAAAATTCAATGGGATGAAGAACCACTTTTTTGTGGTTGAATGGATATACATATGAACCAGCAAAATTGTCGTACTCGCCATATTGCAGTAATGCACTGTTTGGTGTGGATTATGAACCGGTGGCATCATTGGACCGTACTTTTTCAAAGGCAATGAAGAAGCTGGACTTGCTTGAAATGTAGGGTAACATTCCAAACAGCAGTGGCCCAATTGAGAGGCGAGTTCGGTAAAAGTTTATTTCACGTTTGAGGCCGGTTAATTGGCCACCTAGATCGTGCGACGTAACGCCTTTAGACTATTTTTTGTGTGGCTATGTTAAGGCTCATACCTATAAGGACCAGCCTGCGAAGGTTGACGCACTGAAAGCTAATATTGAATTATTAACTCGTGAGACAATTGTGGGTACGTTGGAGAACCATTTGAGATCTTTCCGCGGTCAACATTTACATGAAATCATTTTTAAACGTTAAATCGTTCTATCGACTCAAATAAATATTTCGTACATCCCTCCAAATTTTATGTGTTTTTTTTATTCAAACCCGAAAGCTTTTAAAAAATCACTTGGTAATAAAGCAACGTATTTGTATTAACAAAAAAAAAAAACAAAATTATTGTTGAATTAAACAAAATTTGGAAGCAGTTATAACCATCATCATCATTTTTTTGTTTTTTAAAAACTCGGGTTTTCGCCAATCCTGTAACTAATTGGTTTCTTTGGTTTTGAATTGTAATTAAATTTTAATAATTTTTGTTTTGTTGTTTTTTTTCCATTTCCAGGATTATCCCACACAAATCGATTTCACACAAGCCATGACAATGGCCCATATGCAGCCTGTCTCACAGGCGTCTATGATAAGCGGTACTATACTGTCGGCCCAGCCCATGGGTAATGGTGGTGCGGGCACATTAAGACGTGGCATTCTTAAGGGTGTCTCACAAGTGCCACCACCCGATGTAACACATCATACGACTACAAATATGGGAGGAGTACAATTATTACATGATTTGCATCCTCTAAATATATCATCTACCTCGTCAACCTTAACCACCACCTCAAGTGTGGGCAATGGAAGTCTCCTATCAGTGCCAACAACAACAACTACTAAACAACCACAAAGTATATTAAAAGATCCCAATCGTAATAAGCAGCAGCAGCAACAGCAACAACAGACGTCTTTAATTAACACCGGTTTACTGGCCGTAACAGGAACTTCCAACAGTTTGCAAGTGCTGAACCTACCAAATACAGCTGGTCTAAGTAATAATCTATTAATGACAGCAAGTGCTGCCTATGATCCCACAAATCCCCATAGTCTGACAACATTTAATGCTAGCGGTGCTGCAGTGGCATTTACCGATGCTGATGGTCATCTCGTATAGCTGTAGGATGCCTCAGAAGGGGCTTTGGTAATGCTTGTAACTGAGGCAACAGCTGAAGCAAATGCATTACCGCGCTATTAAAATGAGGCATCTAGTACATATATAAATAGGAAAACTATTTGTTGCATGTTGTTAAAGGACAAAAATACTCATAAATTTACAAACTTAAACAACAACAACAATATTATTATTATATAATTAAATTAAGCTTACAAAACAAACAACAACAACAACAACAACAAATAAATTAAAAATCTATTATTAACTGAACTAGAAAACAAAAAATAAATAAAACAAAAGTGAATGCCAGATTACACATTTAGAGAAAACTCAATAGAATTTACAAGTGCAAGGACTATTTGAGTACCACCAAAACAACAACAATCCTTGTACTCTCTCGCTCTCATAATCCTTTTAGAGAAAATCACACACAGACACACATACAAAGACTAGTTAAGTAGGCGTGTGTGGTTTTTGTAGCAGCTATTTTCAGTTGCTGTCAATACTGCTGCTAAAGAATATGAATGAATTACAAATTACATTTCTGCCAAATTGAAAATCTAAAATAAAAAATAAGAAAAAAAATACAAAAACGTAATTAACAAAAAGTGGTATAAAAATTAATTCGGAAAATGTATTTAAAATATAAAAATGATTAACAAACAAAACCATGTACTGATTTATAGTCAAATTTAATAAGAAATTTTTTTAGTAATACTTTTATGTAATTTTTTAAGTAAATTTTTTTTATTTAAACAATATATGACTTAATTAACACAATTTACTACTTAATTTAATCAAATATTATAAAATTTATTTACAAAACTAATTTCAAACGTTTTATATTATTGATTTTAATTTATAATTATGGCAGCTAATATTTATTGAAACATATTACAGTCACTGTAAAAAAAAACGAGAAATTATATATAAAAGTTATTTTTTATTTAGTTAGAGTTTATATAAGAATCAACAAAATAAGAAAAAAAATAAATAACAAAAAAAATTATAAGTAAAACAAGAACTAACTCATTTACACAAAAAACAACAACAGCAAATAATAATAAAATAGTTTAACAACGAAACAGTTCTTTTTTTATAATGATTTTGACATTTTTTTATTATTTTAATTAAAATTTTGTACTTAGTTAACAGTTTATCTAAAAATCGTTTAATTTTTATTTTTTTTTATTTTTAGAAAATAATACGAAACCAAAAATAAATTTAAAATTTTAAGTAATAATAGTCATACTATATATGAAGTCGGCTATGCCGAACATAATCTATATATCCTTCTCTATGAATATGTTAAAAACAATGAATTTTTATGTTAAGAGAGACAAGTTTATTTAGTACAATTCTTTAATTTAAAATAATTAAAGAATAAAATTTAAAAACAAAAGCTCTTTGTACACGACATAACAAATAAAACAAATTCCGCATAGCAAAATATGTTAGTGGGTCAGGTTATTCAAAACGTTTATTTAATGAGTTCAAATTTTGCAAACACATTAAAAATAAATTAAAATTCTTTCTGAGTACACAGCTTAGTACTCCGCCCCTAAGCTTGACCCAAGCCGGTTTGAAAAAGGACGAAGTGCGTGATTGGTGTCCTGAATGGCTGAAATAGGCTACTTCAGGTGTAGGACTGGGATTTGATTAAGACGGCCTCTTTTATCTATATATAAAAAAGGTTTTGCAAAAGGCTAATAACCCATACATCACTAACAGTAGTACGACCTTTAGCTGTAGAAGTAGAATAATGCTGGCAAAATGGACTGTAAAGATAGATACTCTATGAAAGAACCAGGATCGAACGAGTATCCGAGGAATTTGAAATACTCAAGTTTAACATTCTCGGTCTAAAGGAAGTAAGTTTGGATATTAAGAAGTTCGCTCACTCTGCTCAAAGCAGAGTGTACTCTTTGTAGTCTAGTAGTGCTAGGCAGCATAGAACCGACGTCGGTTTGCTAAAATATCCTACTATGTCAGAACTTATAATTCAGGCTCGATTCTACTGAAAATTATGAAAGAAAAAATTTTCCAATAAAACGACCCGGTGGAACCTGACATGAAAAAATTCTAAGCCGGGTTGGATGTTGTAGTAAACTCTGCTCCCTTTGGTAATACCAAAATGGTTTTGGTTGATCTTAAAGTTAAAGTGGGTTCAGATAATCACTACATATTTTTCATTATAGAAGGAATACAATAACAATGGTAAACGATTGACCGATCAGTATCGTATATTCGTCATTGGCACCAGATTCCCACACAAGGATATTCACATATATAGCTGAGTTTCACTGTGTGCCGCTGTAGTATGGTAGGTAAGATACCCGCCTACCAACCAGAAGGTCGTCGGTTCAATACTAGGCCAGGCTATCTTAAAAAAGAAAACAGATTTTCGACAGTGGTAACATTAGCTAGTAACTGGTTATGAGTATTATTGCTACTGGAAACTTCTCTAAATGCATTTACTGTTCGGGGCCAGCGTTAAACTCTAGGTCCCTTTCAATGAGTTTAAAAATAGAAACGGATGCAGCTCATTGACTAAGAGAAGTCCCCATATTCCTTCAGGAAATGTTATGGGAATTAACAGCAACGCTTGATACAGAAATAGAATAGATAGATGAAATTTGTCGGTTCACTTACTAATGTCAGGACACGAAGAGGTGATGACATCGATAGTGATGAAATGGAACAGCATACTTAACAGTCAAAACCCTTACGATTTTGGTGAATGCCAATAGAGGAAGCTATTAAAACCGCATAGCTGAGGAGGCTGATACGGCAGCTAATACTGGAAATCTTAGGACAGTTTGTACTGCCGTAAAAAACTTACGTGCAAGCTTTTAAGAAAGACCCCATCGATTAAAGATAGAAAAGGGAGCGAACTGAATTCGATAGATGACCTGATTTCTAGGTGAAAGGAACAATTCTCAGAACCTGTATCGTTGCAAAGTGATAGCCCAGCTGAGTTTATAGTAAATGTCTGTGGTAAACTACGCAGACAAAAAATATCCACACCTCGTTCATCGCG
The DNA here is from genome assembly GCA_023159175.1 of Wohlfahrtia magnifica. Classification (NCBI taxonomy): domain Eukaryota; kingdom Metazoa; phylum Arthropoda; class Insecta; order Diptera; family Sarcophagidae; genus Wohlfahrtia; species Wohlfahrtia magnifica. The sequence goes on along the minus strand of JAKWBJ010000046.1, from coordinate 2,701,482 downwards.
TATTAATCAAATTAATTGTCAACAAGTAGCTCATTCAATACTGAGCAAAAGCTGTTGCTCACTACGTTATAATTACTCGTACATTATAATATAATTGTAACTGCTTTCCAAAAGGAGTGGTCTTACAAACTGCAAAAACTGGCGCAGATTAACGTATACAACGCCATAGGAAAGGTTATATTTCAAATAATTCTGAAAGGGCACTCTGGGCACTGGGGGAAACATTTCGGCAGGCAAGTTTTAGAAGAGGATGACTATGTTCGGAACATGCAAACACATTGCATAATTATGCCAGCTTTACTCGTAATAAAGAAATTTACCGTGAGTCAGAAACTTTTGTTAACTTCAAACTTTTCCAATAAACAAAAGAGGACATTGGGTGCTGCTTGACAGAAAACTAAACGCATGCGGATAAAACCACGGACGACAACCCCTTGATTTTCTGCTGCAGTATAAAAGAAAATGTCAACTAATATCGTTACCTTGGTGGTATTCTTATTAAAGACGATGTCTCTGAAGACGATATACAAATAAATGTATATGCATCAACAAAGCTTTCCACGTTTTTCTTGCACTGCATAGAGTATGACGTTTCAGCTTTTTCTCACTGGTTTTAGTAAGGTATGTTCAGTAGTAAAGTATGGGCAATTTATTCTTCAACTTAGACTTTATTGCCTCTAAAGGCTTAGGGCACTTCAAGTCTATTCTTCTTACTTTCCTAAATTTAATTACCATATTATTCGCCTTTTTGTCCCCTGTAACATAGTGGTTATCTCGCAATTTTGATAATGGTTGTAATGCCGTGTTTCGAGTAAGTATTTATTTCCTTCCTACAGTTTAACAATGTTCAGGATTTTGTTTTACTGGACATAAAAGCCCGTTAGCAATTACCGTGTTTGTTCATGCCCAAGTTATTATACAAAAATTGCTTTAGTTTTGTCAACTATGATCGCAAATTCTTAAAAATGTTTATAATGTATTTAAAAAAAATTCAATGCGTTGTTGAAGCGTGTATGGCGTGTATTTTGATTAATGGCGTCCTTTTTACTTTTCATCTGTCAAGTAGTTACAGGTTGATTCATGGCGACTGATAGGCTTTTGAAAATGAAACGTCTCATTGAACACCTTATAAAGCGTGTTTTTTATAGTGGTATAGAACTTTAAGTTGGTATTACTTTGCAAGATGGCGACCGATTTAACAGCTGTCAAGTGATTTATTCTCAGTTTGGTTTGGCAATTCATTATGAATAGACTCATGACCGGCGTAGATTCGTCGAAACTGCCGCATTTGGAGTGAAGGTAACCCTCAAGTGTATGTGGAAACACGGTTACATCCAGAAAAACTGACTGTTTGATGTGCTTTATGGGCTGGTGGAATCATTGGCCCGTACTTTTTCAAAAACGATGGTGGCCAGAACGTTGCAGTCAATGGTGATCGGTATAGAACCATGATTACAAACTTTTTCATTCCTGAATTGAATAACCATGACATCCAGGAGATGTGGTTTCAACAAGACGGCGCAACATTCACACAGCTCGTGCCACAGTAGATTTATTGAAATACGCGTTTGGTGACCGCCTAATATCACGTTTTGGACCTGTGAATTGGCCTCCAAGATCTTGTGATTTAACACCGCTAGACTACTTTCTGTGGGGCTATGTAAAGTCATTGGTCTATGTGGTAAAGCCACAGACGCTTGACCATTTGGAAGACAACATTCGCCATGTTATTACCGATATACGGCCACAAATGTTGGAAAAAGTCATCGAAAATTGGACGTCTAGATTGGAGTACATCCGCGCCAGCCGTGGCGGTTATATGCCGGAAATCATATTTAAAATGTAATGCCACAAGATTATCTTTCGGATAAATAAAAATCATGTCAATCGAATAATCCATCGTTGTTTTATTGCAACTTAAATTTCTATACCTCTATAAAAAACGCCCTCTATTAATAGGAATTGTGTTTAATCGAGTAAAACTGATCAAAATTTAACATTTTTGATATGAAAGTCTACTTGATATTGTATGGCTTTGATCGCCTATGTTGAATTTAATGAATGTGATCATTAAGACTAAGACTATAATAGTGCTGGTATCAGTATTCTTGATTTGAGACGGTTCGACTGAATCCTGGAAACATGTAAAAATTAATGCCATTGTCCTGCCAAACAAAAAACATACGCTGGCAGTAGAGCAACTTGGAAGTTATGTCAGATTTAATTACACATGTACTTTCAACAGCAATTACATGCAGTCATACAATAATAAACGTATGCAATTCACTATTCATATATAAAATGTGTTATACGTTGCTTAAGAGGGGCTTAGGGTAAAATAGAAAATTATTGATTTAAAAAACTGTACTAAAGTGTATCAAGCGGCTTAAAATTTTGCTCTTTCACTTCGCATATGGAAAACTTAAAAATTGAACAAAAAACCAATGACTGATTTATAACTCTGGCGAAGGATATATAAAACTTAAGATAAAAGAATTATATTGTATAAGGCAAAGCCAAAATAGAGATACGATTAAAATGATATAAATTCAGTTAAATAAAATACGTATTTTATTTACCCACCACCGCTAGTGAGTTTCTAGTTAAAAATAACAAAAATTTTAGACAATTTTATTAATTCAAAGATAAGAACAAAAAATTCTTTTTTTTTTCTAAAAAAAATTTCAAGTATTTTTTAAAATCTTCCTAAAAAAACTTCTGAAGAAAAAGTAATTTTCAATAGCTTCCCTAAAAGTGGAAAACAATTTTATTATTTTTTGAAATTCTAATTTAATTAAAAATAAAACAGAAATTTGTAAAGGAAATAAACATTTGTATGTGCATTTAAATAATAATTAAATAGTAATGATAACGATAATGATGATGATGATGACAATGTTAGCAAAGAGATAATTATGATAATAATGATTATTATAAAAAAATTATTCTGTTATTTGTTAAATTATGATCTTCAAATGCATAATTGTTATAAGTTTTGTATAAAACGTTTTTTCATTTTATTTTACACATTTTTTTTTATAAAAAATTTTGTTTTTCATAAAATTAAGATAAAAAATAATAAAAAAAAATTAAATAAAATGAAAATAGTTACAAAGAAAAAAAAATTCAATAATTATTTTGTGTATTGACTTATGAATAATTATGTGTAAAAAAAACAAACCTTTATATCTTCCAATAAATAGTTTTAAAAATTGTTTTTAATCATTAATAGAAAACAAGTGATTTATTCATTTTGAACTAAAGGTAATTTAAAATACACAAAACTTTCAATAAATATTTTTTATAAGTCTTTTATAAGACTTATACCACTTATAATACATAGTTCTCTTTAGCGAATAGCAGTTAAATGAAAAGACAACAGTAACTCGGGGCTATTGTGGAATCCATATTTTTGTTTTAAAACTCTTCAAAAAAGTATTCACAAAATATTATCCTTCAATTATATATGACGACAAAGTCTTAGTTGTGTTAACAGTTGCCAAAAAATGAATTTCTTAAGTCCGTAAAATGACACATAGAAGTTTTTAATAGAATTATGTCGATCGAACCAATTTTCTAGACTTTTTTCGATTGTTTGGGGTCGTATTTCGGCAATGGCATTACGAATGTTGGCCTTCAAATTCTCAGTTGTCTCTAGTTTATCGGCATAGTACTTGTCTTAAACAGCGCCCCACAGAAAATATTCAACGATGTCAAGTCGCGGTTACTTGGCAGCCGACTACATCACCATTTCGGCTAATTTAACGGCCAACAAACATTTGACGCAATAAATCGATTGTGGCATGAGATGTGTGGCAAGTTGCACCAACCTGTTAAAACCAAACATCGTTCACAACGTTCGGTAATCGTGGTGGGATAGATGTCGCTATTGACCGTAAGGATTACAAAATATATAATATGGGCCAATAATGCTTCCGCAGTTTTGCTTATAAACGTACCCACCAAGATGAAAATGAGCTTCATCCGAAAAGATGATTTTTTTTGGTAAAACTGACATCATTGTGCTGTTTTTGGTTGGCCCATCTAGCGAATTGAAAACGAAGCGGTCATGCGGCTTAAACTCTTGAACCAATTGAACTTTGTAAGGCGTCATATCGAGATTTTTTCGCAAAATGAAAGGACGATGACGAGTTGATGTTGATGGATTCTCAAGGACACTCTCAGCCAGAGCTTCGATGTCTTCGGGTGTACGCACTGTACGAGCACGCTTACGTCGTGGCACATCAACAATGAAACTAGTTTGACGAACATTGTTGGTCCTTCTCTGCGAACAAATTTTGTACGACATTCTTGTGCAATTTCCGACCAACTGTCTTAGCTTTGTAATTAATTTTCGAATAAATACCAATATGGCTTAAGCGAAAATCTATACAATTCGTTTAGTAGAGATAATATACTGCGAGAATAGAATGACATAAGTATTGTCCGATTCGAAATAACTGCTGGTTCAAATTTAAACCGATAATTTTAACTACCGAGCACATACATTTCACAAGTGCTATTGACCAGAAATTTGTAGACAGTAGTACCAATATGGTTTTGCAATAGCACATAAACAGTGCAATGGTATTAAAAAAATTTTTTTGACGATTTTTTACCGCAACAATGCCTAGTTTTTACCTCGATTAGTAACTATGGACATGGATGCACCACTAGACGGCATTGGGACAAAAGAATTCAGTAACATCTGCCGGCTAGATCATGGCAGTAAACCACATCCTTTATTGCAACGGCCAAAATAATTGAATTACTTTATTTATCACACACTTCCTACGCCAGCTTGGGCATTCTCAGATTATTTTCTTTTTGCAGACTTTAAAAAAGCGTCGGTGGTAAGATTGGCCAAAAATGAAGAGGTAGAGCCCTGGATAATGGTTACCATAAATAGAATATGAAAGCTGTTTAATATCGCCAGAAATAGTGTATGGAACTGAAAGAAGAAAATTGGACTTAACGCATTTGCTGCCAATCACGATTATAGTCTTTTTAGTCTAGAATTAAAACAAAAAGCATCTTCATCATCAGCATTGAATCACCAGTATTTCAATATAAAGGATGGGTGGAAAAACGCACGTTCATAACTGTAAATAAGACAAAAGCTTTTCTGAGAATTATCTTAATATTTTTTTTATTTTGATAGACGGATCTAAGACAATTATGTGTGAAACAAAATGTCGACGAAATGCTCGCCACGTGCCTAACGGTATTAAATCACACGATCGTGGCGTCCAATTAACATCGCCACGATATGAGAGAACATGGTCATTGAATTTCTCGCGCAGAAGAATCATTGTTTCGTTGGCAATGTAGCAAGTGGTATCATCATGTTTGAATCGAATATCGTCCAGGTCTAGATCCTCAATTTTTGGCCACAAGAAATCCGTTATCATCTTGCGATAGCGAATATCATTCACGGTAACTGCTTTGACTACCTCATTTTCGAACAAGTGAGGCGCCAGCCTATAAACCGCACCAAGCAGTCACTCTTTGGGGATGCATCGACCTGTTAATAATCACTCTTGGAGGTCTCCTTTGTCCAATTGCGGCTATTCTGCTTGTTAACCAATCCACTAAGGTCAAAGTGCTGAAGATGATTTTCTTTGTAAAATCACCATTCACTTGTGTCTGTTCAACTAACCATTCGGCGTATTGGTGACGCTTGAAATGGTCAATAGGCTTCTGCACTTGAGTCAATTGAATCAATCAATTGAGAAGTTTACGATGGGCACGTCGATGAGTCGAGGTTGACGGCTCTTCTGCCACACTATCGCGAACAACAGCAATGTTTTGCGCAGAATGAACTGAGAGAGCATGCACATATGTTGCCACGTTTCTTGCAGACCATGTTGGATGAAATTTGTGCACAATTCTCCCGGTGGTGAGCACATTTGGTCGATTATGCTATTATCTTGATTGGGACGCACATTTTCGTAAGAGGCTTCAACAATCTTGAGGCGCTGTTCAATTGTGTACCTCTCTCCATATTCGAGTGGGTGACTCACAATTAACATCGTGCATTATAGTTGACACACTCTTTATATCCAGTATTTTTTAGTATTTGTATACTTTCATATGTTTGGGCGTTTCATCTTTTTCTTTTGCTAAAAAATGCGCAAGTAAGAAAAAGGATATCGAGTCCGGTTTCTTTCCCATTGCCCACACGATTATACAATACTTATGTATGGTTTGTTTGCATGTAAAATTTATTTTACTTACGTAGTCATCTCGCAATAAAAAAATAGCATTCAAAACAGTGTCGGCAGTGGGGATAAGTCTGTATAAATTCGATCTGGTAGCGAATACGTTAAATTATTCTGTTTTCTTTATTGGGTCGAGTAATTTTATTATTTCCAATAAATATGCAAAATAACAAAAATGGTACAACCTTTTAAATGAGTTTTAAGCTTAATCTTTTTAAAACACAGGGTAAATAAGAGCTTCAAAATCAATTTTTTTAAACAAATAGTTTTTACAATTCTATAGCAAGAAAGACCCAGTGATTGATAGGAGATTTCCTAACAACCTTAAAGCGGCTTAATTAGCAAATATTAATTTTCAAAGTTTCAATTATTTTCCTCTTTTCTAAGACATACTTTTATTAGACACTGCTAACGTTTATACCCCTAAAAACACAAATAGAAATAAATTCTCTATGTACGACTCAGTAAGCTTAAGTTTGCACGTTTTTAATGATGCTCCTCTATGTAAATGGATAAGTTTGTTACAATAAGATGTCAATATAAAGAAAACTTTTCTATTTTATATTAAATTGGACAACATAACTCTGTACCTCTGTTTATATATATATTTTTGTATATATGTATTAGTGTATCTATATACAATACAATAGATAGATAGTTATTCTCACCGTGAATGATAAGTATCACAAGCACACCGTAAACTCAAATACTCCGCTTGCTAATAAGTTACAAATTAGTTTTTATGTAAATAAGCGTCTATTCAGTCTTTTATTCTTTTAGTCATTTTGCCGTTCTTATTTACACAGCAACTTCAACTACAATATCATCATTTACTTAGCAGCCACTGGTGCCTAGTGTAAGAATAAATCAGGATTTTAGGGATTCTTTTCATTAGATATTAGGAATTTAAGATTTTCATTAAAAAAATGTAGTTGTTAAATCTATAAATGATCTGATATTTAATGCAATATTTTTAATATTAGAGAAGTTGTTTGGGATCTAAATGAACCCTTGAAAAATCCTTTTTTGAAATAAAACAATAATTATTATACGAAAAGCCTATTACTCCCAATATCGAATCACAATACTATATAGCCACAATAGTTGTAGGAATATTGGAGTTTTTATTGATAGGCAAGTGGAACTTCATTCGTTAAACCCGCAGTTTTGTTTCCCTTAACTTCTTTTGTGAGCCTATGGCTCTACACAAAGCATCCTTTGACCAGTTTCAGATTCATATATTAGTTGAATTCAACTCAAGAAGATGATTATTCTACTGTTGATCTCCCCTATATGATTGTGTAGTGGTGATGATCCTTGCTAAGTGGTGGTTGTGATCTTTACTTAGCTTTACTGTTTTTATCCAGTAGGTGGCTTTTTTTGGTGTTTCTTGTGATATCGCCTTCCTTCAGATTTGTCTCTCAGTTAAATACTTTAAAATTGCAATTGAATTTTTTCGTCATATCCCTTGCTGGGAATTCAAGCCCGCTGTTGCATGCGAGCACACACAACACAACTAAAGTTCGGTTGTCATGCATAATCGACATATAAGTTTTCTTTATAACAAAGATCGGCAAGATAGAACGTTATACGATAACTGGTGTCGAATTTCGCTGTAGAAAATTAACTACAATTATTACAGCGTATTGAGGGCATTTTAAATGACGAGCAAGCAGGAACTAGCTCAGTAATGCCTCTCTATTGAACAAACGATGTTGAAATTAACCGCCATGGCAGGATCATCTGTTTGATATTTTCTTATTCTGGATCTTTGCGCACAACGATCATTATGGCAATAAACGGCTAAAGGACTTAGGACCTAATTTGCTTCGGATATCTATCAAACGTTTTAAGTAGAAATTCCGCTGTGGTTTACTAAAAGTAGTATCTTACGACTTATGGCATTATCTGGACACTTGTAGGGTGGCTAAGGTAACATGCCCCTCTTTTATCATTTTGTTAGGTCGGGACACTCCCACCTATGAGACTCCTTTCGGTCTGCTGCCTTTCTAATGAACATCAGCTGATCTGAAACCATAATGGTTGATATGTCGTCCAATGAGACCACAACATGTGTTCCGCTATCTCTGACCGCCATCTTGTTCAAATGTGGTCAGTCCACAATGGCCTATAGGGAACTCATTTATTAGTTTAAAACCCGGCCTTCTATACTTGAAAATCTCAGAGCTACGCCTAAATTTCGGAATGATCGCCACTCTACAATAACAAAATCCGCTTTGAGTATTCCAGTGTTCTAAGCATCTGGCAACTTCACAATCCCAATTGTAGTGAGTGGTGCTGCAAAGTTAGGGTCCGGGCCGATATCCTTGTTTTGATAGGAAATTCATTAAGCTACATATGACACATAATAGAAGGGATATTTCGGGTTTTCTTACCGTAAACACTGTACATTAGATGCTATTAATATGAGCATGGGGCTCGTCATGGACATCTATTCGACAACTATTGTGGGTGTTGCAGTAACAAGGCAAGGAGGGAAAGAGTTTACCATCATTTCCACGAATGCCCGTCGCTAGCTGTCGAGAAAAATATAACATTTAGCAGCTCATAATTTCCAGCTTTAGTGGGCTATTTTATATCTCTCGGTTGTAGTATGGACCCAATACCATATTGGTATACATTATATAAATATGTATATGGCAAGTGGTGTTCATTTGTCAAAACAAAGTCTTTTTGGCTTTACGTGACTACATGAGGCTCGCCATGGACATACCTTAGACAACTATTATCGCAATTGCAGTAACAAAGAAAGGAGGGAAATAGTTTACCATTATTTCCATGAATGCCTAGCGCTAGCTGTCGAGGAAAATAGAATATTTAACAGCTCATGATTTCCAGCTTTAGTGTACTATTTTCCAGCTTTAGTGTATACTCGGTTACAGTGATACAGATATGTATATGGTAAGTACTGTTCATTTGTCAAAACAAAATCTTTCGGACTTTACGTGACTACTTGCGCGTAGATATAACGGGAACGTCATCCCAACCACACAAACAAACGTCAAGGTAATCTTACATATTTAATGGAAGCAGGAGGATTTTACCTTTTACAAACTGCTGAAATGAGGCCACAGCATCGAACAAAAATGATTCGTTGGAAGCACTAATTGGCATATAGCAGCCCAGATACGAATTCCGGCGATGATAACAAAAATATTTTCATTGTTTTAAATAATTAAGATCCTTCAATACCCCTTGAAATATCCATACTAGAAACCACTTGACCATCTTGTAAAGAAAAAATGTAAATAAAAAAGGTCGAAGTCTGTGATAAGCAAAGCTTTCTCACCACTACACAAAATACACAGAGGGCGCTGCTTCGGCGTGGCAACGACAGGTAATAGCACCATCATTTGTCTTAGACGTTCTGAAACACAACTTACACGACAAATGATTACAGAGAACTGAAATAAGGAAAAATTGGTTTGTGGAAACCATATGCTCCAAAGAGAAGTAATGCAAAAATCAAATGCGGCCAAACATGAAGCCATAATATTCCATTATGGTAACGCTCGCGTACATATTGTAAAACCATTTAAAAATTATTTGTCTTATATAGTTCAGAACTTACGTCGTGCGATACTCTTCACTTTAAAAAGCGGTATCCAAAGTTGGATTGATAGGTAGAGTCCATATGTTGCCACAAAGGTGGCAATTTAATTTCTAACAATTTTGCACAATAAACTCCAGTGATTACATACTCGACTGGATGTCGCTTGTAAAACTGCACTGTATTTAAGGTTAAAAAAGTAGTTATTTTTTCGCTGTTTGGGAATTTATGAAAGTCTACCGAGAAACTTTGTTTCATTTATTTATTTTTTTGTTTTTTTTTTTTTTTTTGCAAACAGCCAAATTACCTCTGTTCCTAGCTGTTACTCTCGTTTGATGTTTTGGTCTTAAATTTATAAATATGTATGTATGTATGCACGTATATTTTAAAGGGAAATTAAAATTCAAATAATTTTCGATAAGAATTATTACAAAACTCTAACAAATACTTTGGCTAAAACTACAACAATAAAGATAATAAAAGAATGTAAACAAAAATTGAAATTGTTCGACAAAAGAATGGTGTATCCAGTAGTAGGCTACCCAAGCAGGCTTTTTTTAAGGGTCAATGTCCAAAGGATACAAAAAGAGCAAACAAAGCGTAAAAGATTTATATTCTAAATGAAGACTCTAAATATTCTACGAAAAGTTTAGCTAAACAACAAAACTCGTGTCAATAATAAAAGAAACACAAAATAAATTAATGCGTGCAACGCAATTTCTATTGGCAATAACAACAACAGCAGCTTAAAGAAAATATATTCTAAAGCACCGAAAAAGACAAGTACAACGAATGAAATAAAATCTGAAAGCAACTCGTTTAAATTCAAATTTGGTGTAACATGACAACACGGCGTAACACATAGAGCACTTCCTGCCACCTTCCTTCCCTACTGAGTATTGGATAGAAAATGTTAGAAAAATAGAAGAAGAAGAAAAAATATGTAAATGTTTTTAAAACTTAAACACTAATTGGTTTGTAACAAGGACTTCAAATGTTGAAACAACTAAAAAACAATTTTTGAAATGGTGTTCTATAGGAAAATAGAAAACAAAGAGCAAAAGAAAATAGTAGTCGACTTAAGGGAACAACTTTAACTGAAAGAATTAAAACTGCACTTAATGGATGTTGCAACCACTGCATTACTTAATGGATGTTGCTTGACAGTGATCAATTTTGACAGATAGAATATTGTATTGGGATTTTCTTAAACTTTTTCACAAACTTATCAATTTTCTATTCAGCGATCGGTAAAAGTCAGTGGATTTTTTTGGGTAAATACAAAGAATAAGCTCTCAGGGCTCATTCGGTTCTAGTAAGATGGTGGAGCTAGACCGAGCTACCTCCTTTTTTCCGGCGAAAACTGCAAAGGTTAAATATTTTAAGGACATTTTAATATGCTCATATCTACTAAACTATATAAGCAATCTTATTAACTTTTTCTTCAAATTAAAAAGCAGTCTCTGTATTTCATTAAAAAATGGCATTAAAATGTTACCACTAAGTTGCATGAAAGTTTTCGTCAGTTTTCGTTCCACAATATTTAAATTACTTCAATATACCTTTTCTAAGACAAAATATTCCTCTTTAACAAAAAGAACAATAGATTTTTAAAAACAAATAGTCATTTATTTTTTGGCATGGTGTAGTGGTTGCAACACAAACTGCCTAGGTTCGAATACCAGTTCGAGTGTTCAATAAAGAGACCTCCCTTCAGAGAGATCAATCGAAAAAAAGAAACCAACTTGACATTTCAGCTTACTTTTGGCAATGATTGAATAGGAGAAAAAGCCATCTACTTGGAAAAAACTACAATGCTAAAGTAAGGATCACCACCACCACTACACACAATCATAAGAAGGCGAGCTACAGTAGGTCAATCATTTACTGAGCTTGAAAATCTACTTCAATGCTGAAACTGAAAAGTATTGGACTTATCTTCACTTGCTAAGTCTGTTCTAGGTCTCAATAAGTCAGAAAGACTGGGGTATAACCGTATTGGTTATGGTACTTTCCAGATAAAACACAGCTTTTTTTGGCTATCAAATCGTTTAAATTTTTTAACATAATTTCCTTTCTTAACCATTTAACCAATTTTTTGCATCCCTTGGAAACATGAAATAGTAACTTGGTACCAAATTCACACAATATGTCTGACGAGGATACAACTAGTAGCCTAATTCATTCATTTTTGCCATGGACACTGTATAGTTCCCGGAATAACTTGATATTTGTCATAGCTTGACATTTGAAAACGCTACGTAGCCAAGAGTACATCTATTTTCATGTGTGTTGGCGATTTTTTACAATTTTATAAATGGATTTAAATTTGCAACAACGAACTTGTATTTAATTTTGCGTAAAAAACAGATTTAATGGTGCGCGAACGTTGGAAATATTGGAAAAGTGTTTCGGCAACGATTCTCTAAAGAAAATGGTCGTTTACCTGTGGCACGAGCAGTTCAAAAGTGTTCGTGAGTTAATCGAAGATGATGAACGCAGTGGAAGGCCATGGACATCGAAAACCGACGAAAACATTAATAAAGTAAAAGAAATATTGGTCAATAACCGCAAATTAACCATTAAAGATACAGCAGAGGATGTGCACATTGCCTATGGAGCCGTCCAATTGTTTTGGTGAATGATTTGAGTTTCCGTCGTGTAGCAGCAAAGTTGGTGCCAAAAGAACTCAATTTCATGCAAAAAAGAGACCGTGTTGAAGTCGCAAAAGACATGATTTTCGAAGCTGAATCCGATCCCACATTCATCAAAAGCGTCACTACTTGAGACAAGACGTGGGCTTATGAGTACGATACGTAATTCAGATATTAGGCAAGTAAATGGGGTTCACCAAATGAACCGAGACCATTTTCAGTCATAAAAGAAGGCAATGCTCAGGGTTTTCATGGATTACAACGGTGAAGTGCATCATGAAAATTTGCTAGAAGGCCAGACAATAAATAAAGAGTATTATTTGGGCGTTATGAGAAGTTTACGTGAAGCAGTTCTCCAAAAGAGACCAGAATTGTTGTCAGAAAACTTGTGGATTTTGCACCATGATAAAGAGTCGTCGCACAATGCCATCATTAGTCGAATTTTTTGACGAAAAATGCAACAAATACCATCCAACAGCCACCGAATTCACCTGTTTTGGCTCCCTGTGAATTCTTGCTGTTCAATCGAGTTCAAAAACCATTACGGGGAACGCGTTTCAGCAGCCGAGAGGAAATAATGGAAAAATCGCATGGAGCACTGATGGACATGCCGAAGACAGAATATCAAAAATGCTTTGAGGATTGGATCAAGCATTGGAATAAGTGTGTTGTAGTCGATGGGGATTACTTTGACGGGGACGATATAGATTTAGATGATAAACTTGTATTTTTAATGTTCTGAATAAATTCCGGCAACTTTTTGTTTAATGTGGTATGTGCGCACCCTTGCATTGTCAAAGTAAAAAACAACTTTTTTCTTATCAAATCGATTCAATAACTTGGCATAATATTAGCCGTTTATTGTTTTATACTCCTTGCATACAAATAATGGTTGCTATAGCTCTATTGGCTGATAAACCTAGCTTAGCCCTTCTTTGGCGCCCATTCATCCTGAGAAAATCACTGTTTTGACTGCATTTTAAACTATTGTGTGTTGTGGTGGACTCATTTTTCGTCCACGGTTACAAAACTGTGCAAAAACTCATTCGTACTGTGGTTGAACAACACCAAACACTCCTCCGAAGTTGTCACTCAATTACGTTTGTAGATTGTGAGCAAACGCGGTTTACATTTCGCAGAAAGTTTTTTTTTTCAAAGTGGTAATTTTAAATTGAAACCACTGAACCATGTAAGATACTTGACCTTTAAAGTCTCCAATCACTCAGCACCATAACGTGAATGTTTTCAATTTAGCTGTAGAGACCTCAACGGCTGCACTGAAATTCAATAAACGACTTTTTTACTATTGACATTGATTTCGTAGAGTTCTCATACTATATATGAAGCTTAGCCTTGGTTTCAGTGATGGTTTGTTTTCGCAAGAATCAATGCCCAACGAGCAGGCGAAATTCATATATTTTCTATTTCCCCTGAAACCACACGGTAAGTTGCTTTCAATGGCTATCAAACACAATCTAAATTAGGAACTTTGTTCAGTTTTCAATTACAGGTAATTCAAAGGTCACGGGCTTGAGAGATGGGCATTGCCAATATTGCAGCCACGGTATGGTAGTGCAAGGATTAAACTGCGAATGCTATTCTTCAAGACAACGCGTTCTCAATACACACAAAGATGACACAGACACTAACTCGAGCCTTACTCTAATGATGATAGTTGTTTGGTTTTTCCTCCGTGCAGAGGGCAAATTTTCATCAATTATTGTTATAAAAAACGTAATAATTTTTACATCAAACGAATGAAATTAGTAAAACGTGCATAACTTTTGCAATAAACATATAACCAACAGCAAGCGACAGACAGCAAAATATCAAAATTAGAATACATATATACATATGAAAACATGAAAATATACACATGAAAACAATTATTTTAAAGGCAGCAGAGCAAATGCTTAGACAACGACTATCTATGTATTTAAAACAAAATGGGCCGTCTTTAGGCGCAGAATATTTGCACTTACTTGGTTGCAATATCGAACTTGAACACGTTGTGACCATCCTAAAGTCTTAGGCATCTTATTATAAGATGAAAATATAATTAAGAATTTATTTATAATTTATTTATAAAGACAATGGAATGTAGGGTAAAAATGCGCTAAAACTAATTATTTATGCAAAATAAAAATGATGATGAAATTTATAATGTACTTCGAACTTTAAACGCTAATAAAAGTATCACAACACGGTTAATAACAACTTTAATCAACTTGGGCTAAGACAGCGTCGTAATACCAGATACTATCTATAATAAGACCCATATATAAGAACGGATGTAAGATGGGCTACAGTAATTACAGACCTATCGGTATACTACCGGCCATTGAAAAAGTTCTAGAGGAAATAGTTGTCAGAAAGTTGTCATCTTATTGGTAAAAATATAAGATCATGAATAGAAACCAGCTTGGATTCCAAAGGGGAAGGAACATAAATAAATTATAAGGAGAATTTTCCAACTACATAAGTGAGTGTTTATCAAAGAGTATGCACTGCTTGGTTCTATACGTTGACTTAAGCAAAGCCTTTGACACCTTAGTCACAGTAACTTGATTGAAGTGATGGAAAGATGTGGTATTAGAGGGTATACATTAATGTGGTTTAAAGATTACTTAGATTGCAGAGCCTATAGGGTCATCTTAGGGTTCGAAACTTGGGCCAATACTTAATATAAGCGAACGAGTTAATGTATACTCTTCGTAACAACACAGTTTTTGCTTATGCTGATGATACTGCAGTTATTAATTTGGATAAAAATATTAAACATGCCACAGAACTTATGCAATAACAACTTAACATCGCGACCAAACGGCGTCATGATAACGGGCTTATAATAAATGAGTGTAAGGTCAAGGAATTTATCTCCCATCACGCTACGTATTAAATTTCATGGTAACGATTGCCTTCATAAGAAAGCTTGGAGTCCGAGTAAAACTGACAAATCCTGTAGCACCACAGTAGAAATGGTGGAGACTTATAAATCCTTAGGGATATGCGTGGACTACAATTTTAAGTGGAGAACACACATTGAAATGCTCTGTAAGAAAATTCGTAAAACGACATACATGCTACTAAAAATCTTGAAAAAGAATTGTCAATTAACGATCCCATAATATTATTAACAGCAACAAAATAATTCGCTACACAATACGACTGATGTACTTGCTAGGGAATTAAACTTGTTGAACGTGAACAGCATTGATCGCATGATTTTTATAAGGATGGTAAATTTTTAAGTCCTATTGACCACCACAACAACATAAGATGTAATGCACAAAGAAGATACAAGGTAGCACGTTTCAACAATAAATTCGGAAGTAATACTTTGAAAGTACACCTCGATTTTAAAGATCTTTTGTAGTTACGAAAGCTAGCCCATATGATCACCCCCACATACTCAACATTTCCCATACGCTTGCAGAAAGCCAGTTAACTATAGTCATCCACTGGCAACTCAACAGTTTCCCATATAGAAAGGGACAGATTGAGAGCAACGTTGAAACACAATATCCCCCGAGACCAATTAACCTCGGTTGAAAAAGTGCAATTTAATCCCAGTTTGCCCAGCACTCTGGCACAAAGTGTACCTTGTCATTTCACTTCCCTTCAGAGAGAGTCGGTTCCCAGTGCCTCCCCTGTCATAATAGAAAATCCACTATTTTACCTACCAAATCTATTTAGCCCTTCTCCATAGAATAACCTTTTGGCCTGTCGCAGTTTCATTAGCAGTTATTGATGAACAATACAATAAGACCTAGTATAGGGTATTTCATATATATGTATAAGCCGTATATAAGTAGTTCACTGTCAACTGACTTTTTTCTGGTAATACGCAGCCACAATTACAACAAACACTAATAACGCGCGAATAAAGTGAATCCCATTGTCCTTCATTCTACAATCATTGTGAATACTTGACATTTACAAAAAATTCGTTGTTGTTATAGTCTTTTCTTTTGTTGTTGCTGCTGTTATTGTTGGTTGAAATTTGTTACTGAGACTAAAACTAAAAAAAAAAACTTAAAAATAAAATGACTGAAAGTAAATGAAAATAATTTAAACAATTTTGTAAAACATCCAAGCGTTCCATCCATTCTCTACGTTTTTACCAGTTGAGTTACACAAAACCTTATCCCCTGTTACATGTACACACACACACTCATATATATATGTATGTACACAGATTTTCACTTGCAAATACTTTTCTACTCACTTTTCCACTTACAGCCTGTTGGAAAAAACACCTCATCTACTACTTCTACTTTTAAATAATTTCCCAAGAGGTTTTCGCTAAGAAAGCACCAGCAGCAGGAGTAAGAGTACCAAAAGAGAAAAAATTAAATGTAAGGAATAATGGTCGCATTTCTACAAAAAAGGCTTGTTACTTTACGCGAACACGAAGCAAACGAAGGAGCTTAAACAGTATCGCCCCGTTAAACATTACCACCATCACAGTCACGTTGTATTAAACGTGTTTCAATTGTGCACCAGCACTACCACCGCCAGCAGTAGCAGCAGCAGTTATGGCAACTGTTATTGTTTTTATAATGAAAAAATATTGAAATTAAATAGAAAACATTAAATGAAAATTAAAAGTCGGTAAAGTCCAGCTGCGAGATATGCTACAGTAAGGTTATTTTTTCGAGTCAACAGCCTTCCTCGAAAGAAAAGAAGATAGAAGTCTATGACGAGCAGCTGCAGCTAGTAAATACACAGAGGACGTTGTATCTAGGCGCCGACAGATGGCAATACTGTCGTTTAGCCTAGACCTGCTTAGCTAGAACACAAATTACATAAGAAATGACTACAAAGAAACTGAACTAATGCTTTGAGGAGTAACGGAAAAAAATAAATTCTTAGATAATATGTCAGTTCGCAAACGTGAAAGATGGCTTCAGTGAGGATGGAGTGTTGAAAAGTTTTGTGCAGTTTTGAAAAGGCATTTTCTGATAGAGAAGTGGCTGTTTGTACCTTCTGTGATATTCAGGGCGCCTTTGACAATACACACTTCGAATCCATTGCTAAATGGTAGGAACGAAAAGAGGTGGAGAAATCAATTTAAGCTTGAATCAGTTTCATGTTTAGGAGCAATCTCTCGATTGGATGGAATCTATTGTGATGGCATCAAAAGGGTGCCCTTAGGGTGGAGTACTTTCAACGTTGTTATGGACGGTTTGGTTTCACCATTCTGGCACATAGGAATGTCAGTGTAATTGGTTATGCTGGTGACCTCGCTATAACCGTACGTGGAAAATATAAGGGTTCGTTTTGTGACCTTATGAGGCCGGCCCTGGGCTAAGGAAGGGCTCTCGTTGAATCTCTCAAAAACGGTTGTTATGTGGGCAATCTAAAAGTTTAAATTTAAACCAGCGGTTATTTCAAATCTGGCAATACTTATGTCATTCTATTCTGTCCCAAAATTCAGTAGATTTTCTCCACTGAACGAAATGAATCGATTTACACTTGAACGGCATTGAGATTTATTGGAAACTCATTTCCAAAACAAAGACAATTGGTCGGAAATTGCAAAAAAATAAAAAAATAAAATATCATTTTTTCGGGCTAATTTCATCTCGGTGGGTACGTTAAAAAGCAAAATTGCCGTATTTGTGGCCTAAAAAACCTAAACGTGGTCTTACAGAAGCCATTACGATTGACTGTTTTGAGCGGCTTGTTGAGCAGAGGCATTATTGGCCACATTTCTATGAAAATGAGGACGGCGCAACCATTGTGGTCGATGGAGACACCTATCGCACCAAGACAACCGATTTTTTTGTGCCCGTTCTTCATGATATTGATGTGAACGATGTTTGGTTTCAACCGAATGGTACAACTTGCCACACATCTCATGTCACAATCGACTTATTGCGTCAAACGTTTGATGGTCTTCTATTAGCCGAAATTGTGATGTCAGTTGGCCGCCAAGAAGCTGTGATATGACACCGTTGGACTATTTTCTGTGGGGCGTCGGTAAAGACATGTGCTATGCAACAAACCAGAGACATTTGAGCATTGGAGGGCCAACACTCGTGATGCCATACACTCGAAAAACTTCTAGAAAATTGGTCCGATCCAATGTGGTACTGTGAGCCCAGCCGCGACAGGCATATGAATGGAATAATACTTCATTTCTAACAAGAACAATTGTACTTCACAAAAAAAACCAAAATTGAAAAAATTCAAACCGTTTTTTATTGCATTTTTAAATTTATACTTTTAAATTGCCCACCCTATACAAGGAGATACAAGTTAGCATGTGAATGTATTTCTTTTATGGGTATAACCATCAAGTGACGTTAAGTACCTGTGAAATATCGAGGAAGCTACCACATGAGTAAATTTGCCTGGGTTTAACTGTGTGAGGTAACGACATATTCGGCGACAATATTTTTCGCCAAAGGGTCCCGAAAGGTGTCGGGAAATCTGTTTATTCTACGCAGGGTGGTAAGAGATTCAGGGACCGGGATTGTTGATCTTATGAAGCCTTGGTTCAGAGTGGATTTGATCTAAACTGGTATACTGATGGGCCCAAAATTAATGACTATGTCTACCTGGACAGTGGGCTTAAGGCTAAGTCCATTAACCTATTTTCTGACAGCTGGATCAAACCATTTGACATCCAGACTGATAAAATACTGATGCGATACGTTAAAAAAGATTTCGCCTGTTGTTTCGGGTATCTGGACGCTGTGGAAGAGATGGTAATAAAATAGAAGATCATTGGTTATTTGTCCTGAACCTTGTTGTGCAACACCACTTACCACCGTTCTCAATCTAATCAAGCATTAGGAAAGTGCAAGATTCTTGGGTCACTGGAATGTTCAAAGGCGGCAATCAGTTCACTCTATGGCGGCAATCAGATCGCAATTTGGGCGTCACTCTGAGGTTGTCATGTATGGCAGGCCGAACTTAAAACTCCTTACGGATTTTCTTACGGGCCACTTTAAACTTAGAGCTCATCTGAAGAGGATGGCGGGCACGGATGTGGATGTTTGTAGACTGTGCTCACAGGCTTTAGAGACAGAGAACACATATTGTGTGAATATTGTGTGATAGGTTTAGGTGGAAGTGTTTAGGTAGACATAGGGTATCAATGGGTGACATATCTACCCATTATGGTTTCAGATCTTCTCGTATTCATTAGGAAGGCAGCAGATTTACTGAACCAACTATAGACCGGAAGGGGCACAGTAGATCCTATCGGTCGTAAGGTTCTGCATTAGGGCCTGATGATAATAATAAAAAAAATGAAACTCTTAGCTATCATTTTCTGAGCGTTATAAACAGCAGCTAAGTTTTAATAAGTTTTTACTAATTATGTGGGTGTAGGGTACCCTATACATACACGTACAAATTTTCACCGAAAACATAACACTGTTTCACTCATTAAAGTCCTTCAGAAGCACTCGTACGGTTGAACGACTAAAGTCGTGCCGGGACATTGAAAATTATAGTAAAAATTAAACGTAAGAACAAGAAACAAATAGTTTGTGTATGAACACTCAAGCATATAATTCATACACCACTTATTTTCAACTTTGCAGTTCTTTTTTTTTTTCTTTTCTTTCAGCACCCAACAAACGCGCTTACTTTTTGCGCATATTTGAATTTTTTACGTTTTCAACCCCACCCCCTCATTATTGTTCTACTGTTGAGTTGCTCTACTCTTTCTGCGACATTTATGTTTTTCAATGGAATACCAGTAAATATTACTTTTTTATAATTTATTTCTTTCACAGAGTTACGTTGATTTTCTTTCAGAGCAAGTCTTTTGCATTGGGCTAGTAATTGTACATTATACAGTATTTATATATGCACCTAATAATACTTTGTATATATTGTTACCAATTTTAATTTTAATTTTTTTTTTTTTGCTATAGTAGGAAACTTAACATTGAAATTTAAAGAAATTGTAACAAGTAAATACGGGGATTTTAACACAAAGTATTGTAGTTAGTAAACCTTATGAGAGGTTTTCGTTTTAAAATAGGTTACGGGAAGGAGGACAGAGGGAGTAATGCTTATGGACGTTAGATTTAAATTTACTCATGTCGTAAGTGGCAGGAAATACTTTCGCTGGAAGATTATTCCACAACCGAACAGTGCGACCAAAGAACGAATTCTCCCTATAATGCGTTGTGCAATTTACTGGACAATCAACTACAAAGGGTTGCGATCTACGAGAAATACGTGTACTACGTAAAAATATATAATTTTTAGGAATTAATTCCTTAATTTCGTTAGAACACATTCCGTTATAGTACCGATAGAACAATGAAACACACGCCACATTGCGACGGTGCTCCAACGAATCGATAGAGTTGGCTACCCTACCGTCATTGATGACCATCTTTGCCCTTTTCTGTACGCGGTCGAAAATAGATTTTGAAGCACCGGTCCATACATGAGAGTTGTATTCCAATTTGGGTCGGTTATAGGTCTTGTAAATATTAGATGATCAGATGGAGTGAAGTATATCTTGCACCGTCTTAAAAAAACAAGGCACTTGAATGCTTCTTCCGACACTGGAAATACTTGATCATTCCAACGAACGTCACAGTGAATTCTCATGACCAGAACAACAAGAGCATCTGATTCCTCAATATTCACATTACCCATTGACACAGATGACAGCACACCACAACATCTGTGTGTTAAAAAACAACATTGAGTCTTGCGTGCATTAGAATCAATCCTGTTCGCCCGACCCCAATCGGAGACCTTCAGCCTTGTGCTTGTCCCAATATGATATCTTGTGCCACGACAACGTTTCTTCGTAATTTGCGATCACATTCATAATTCAACTCCCAATTATGAGGCGAATTATATAATTGCCCATACAAAATTTTAAAAGCAAATCACACAAATTGTAATAAATTACCCTGCAATCCAGTTACCCTGTGAATCAAAAGAAATCAAGAACTTAATTTGATACTCAGCGAGAGATGATTTTGAAAAGGGTAGCTTATTTGGGAATGGCGCACAGTGCGTCGTCCCATAGACAAAAAATAAAAAATCACTCATCATGGACATTGAAAAAATATGTATTTTTTTAAACTAATTATCCATTTAACCAATTTTTTTTTTCGGTTAGTTCTCTATATTGTAGCAAGAGGGCGCTAAACTTAGCCAATTTATAAAAAAAATTACCATATAAAAAATGGACTTTAGATACTTCAGAAAAGTAGTTATAAAACATTATTTATTTACAAAATTTTTAAAAACTTGTATTTTTAATTACTTTGCAAAATTATAATTAAAATAAGAAAAAATATTTTAATTTTGTTAATTTTATGTTTTTAATTTAATAAACTATGAAAACAAATATATTTTTATATTTCTATTTTTGAAACTAAAGGGTGTTTTTTATAGAGGTATAGAGCTTTAAGTTGCAATAAAACAACGATGGATTATTCGATTGACATGAATTTTATTTATCCGAAAGATAAACTTGTGGCATTACATTTTAAATATGATTTCTGGCATACGACCGCCACGGTCAAGCGTTTGACCAAGGCATAGACCAAAGACTTTACATAGCCCCACAGAAAGTAGTCAAGCGGTGTAAAATCACAAGATCTTGGAGGCCCTTTCACAGGTCCACCAAAAGAGTCTTTCAATAAATCTATTATGTCACGAGCTGTGTGACATATTGTGCCGTCTTGTTGAAACCACATCTCCTGGATATCATGGTTATTCAATTCAGGAATGAAAAAGTTTGTAATCATGGCTCTATACCGATCACCATTGACTGTAACGTTCTGGCCACCATCATTTTTGAAAAAGTACGTACCAATGATTCCACAAGCCCATATAGCGCTCTAAACAGTCAGTTTTTCTGGATGTAACGGTGTTTCCACATACACTTGAGGATTATCTTCACTCCAAATGCGGCAGTTTTGTTTGTTGACGTAGCCATTCAACCAGAAGTGCGCTTCATCGCTAACAAAATTCGCTTATGAAAATTGAAAAAATTGAAAATTTAAAAAAAATTCACTTATGAAAAATGAAAATTGCACTATTTGCAAGCGTTGTTCAGGCATGAGTCTATTCATGATGAATTGCCAAACCAAACTGAGAATAAATCAGTTGACAGCTGTTAAATCGGTCGCCATCTTGAAAAGTAATGCCAACTTAAAGTTCTATACCTCTACCATGTTTCATCAAATAAAAATATTATAACCAACTTTGTCCTACAACTTAAAAAAATTTTAAAATCTGAAAAATGTATAATTTAAAGAATTTTTCATAAATTTGATTAATTTTAAATAGACTGCTTAATGCAAATAAACAATTCAAAATAATACAATTTATATATATAATGCACTGAGTGGGCAATTTAAAAGTTTAAATTTAAAAATGTAATAAAACAAAAACGGTGTAAAATTTAGCCAAATATATATGTTTTTGTTGTGAAGTACAATTGTTCCGGTTAGAAATGCAATATTATTTCATTCATGTGGCTGCCGCGGCTGACCTCACAGTACCATATTCGATCGGACCAATTTTCGGCATTACGAATGTTGCCTTTTGAATGTTCAGTTGTCCCTGATTTGTTGGCATAACACTTTTTTTTAAACGGCGGTGTCAAATCGCAGCTTTTTGGAGACCAACTGACATCACCATTTCGGTTAATTAAACGGCCATCAAACGTTTGACGGAATAAATCAATTGTGGCAAGAGATGTTGATGGCAAGTTGCACCATCCTGTTGAAACTAAACATCGCTCACATCAATACCATGACGAGCGGGCACAAAAAAGTTGGTTAGCATGGTGCGATAGGTATCTTCATTGACCGTTATGGTTGTGAAATATAAAATATGAAATATGGGCCAATGATGCCTCCGCTCCACAAGTCGCATCAAACAGTTAATCGTAATAGGTGCATTGGCTTCTGTAAGACCATGTTTGGATTTGCAGAACACCAAATACAGCAATTTTACTTATTAACGTACCCACCAAGATAAAAATGAGCCTCATCCGAAAATATGATTTTAAATGATGATAAATTATAAATAAATCCCAACGTTGCTCAAGCGTAATGGTTCAGTGGAGATAATATACTGAATTTTGTGGCAAAATAGAGTATTGCCAGATTCGAAATAACCGCTGGTTTAAATTTAAGCTTTTATGCCCACCTTATATTAACGCAGCAGAAATTAAAATTTTTATTAAAACAACATCGCAAAAATACATGCGTTGAAAACTTGTTATTTGGAATTTATTTATATTTGTTTCAGTAACTAACACACCTCTTTTATTGACAAATTTAAATTTCAACAAAAGCTATTTTAACATAGGCTTTTTCTGATTTAATATATGTGGGCGGTAGGCGTCTTCGTTGTCATATTTTGTTAAAATTTTGCCCTAATAATTGGCTGTACGAAATTTCACTTATCTACAACAGCTCGTTCTATTTTTGTCCATTCGCTCTATGGGATCGAAAATTTTTGAAAATGCTATAGAAAAAAAACTACTGAATATTTTCTCAAATTTCTTTTTTATTTGAAAGTACAATCCTTCCGGTTAATAATGGAAAATAATTTCATTCAAATGGCTGCATCGGCTGGCCATGCAGTAGCCTACACGATCGGGAAAATTTTTAAATTTGTATTGTCCTTTAAAGCGTCAATTGTCTCTGGCTTGTTGGCGTAACACTTATCTTAATGATCAAATCACTGGCTTACATTTTTCCATCTCTGAGCTAATGTCCGCATTCTGACTTAGAAAAACTTTTAGTTTTTAGAGGATATTCACTCTGAATGATTTTATATTCCTTCAAAAGAAGTGATTCGGTGACATACTAATAGATATTGCATCCATCGAAAGCCAATAGTCAGAAGGAGATATGTTTGGTGAATTTGATCGAGAGACCGAGTGTAGTCTTGCAAAAGGAAAACTTTATATGCCTGTCTGCTTATCTGTCTTCATAATCTGGCTTTTTTTCTTATAATGCACGGTCCAACGGAAGTAATTGCAATATGCTCCGAATACTGGGTTTCAGCAGCTCATAGTACACAATGCCGCCTTGCGTTTTAAATATTAAAATAATGTAATTCTACTAACAAACAAAAAATATTGTCGAATTAAACCAAATTTGGCATCAGTTATAAAACCTAACAAAACCCATCAAAAACCCAATAAAACATGGTGGGCTGGGGTTTTTTTTTAAGACGGGTTTTTTCCAACCCTGCCTATGTCTGATGTCGCATACATTATTCGGCATTCAATACAGATTAAGCTAGACTTACAGAAAGTGCCCAAAGAGGTGACCTTGAAGTCAATATGGCGAAAATAAAACTGATGCCCGTAGAGAACAATACATCTCCAATATCGCCAAGTGGTGGACAAATTGCTGAAGTGACGAAGTTTTGCTATCTTAGTAGCATAAACAGCAAGAAGTGGAGACTGGTAGTATATCAAATAAAAATAAGTTTCGTATCTTTAGCAGGTGTAAAGTCCGTACAGCTATACGGCCGAAAATGGAAAGTTACAGAAAACATCGTAAGGAAACTGCAAACTTTTGTAAAGGAATGCCTACGTCGTACTCTTAGAATTTCCTGGCCAGAAGATAATAAATGCAACACGACACTTCATGTGCAAAACTGAGAAAAAAAAGTCACAGAACTACAGTCATGTGAAAAATAATAGGGACACATTGCGGTTTTCCTTCAGAGAAAAATGTGTTACAACTGAGAAACGGTATGAAATTTGGTTGTAAAAATAATTGTTCTTTACGTCGTCGAAATTCCAGCAGAAAATTTGTAAGATCTTTTCAACCTTCAGTGTCTCACACAGAACAAGAAAACCATCGTAGATAGAAAAAGTATGCACACTTGAGCAACAATCCCTATTACTATTAACCACCTTAAATATAAGATTGACGTTATTGTTTAGCAAAGAAAATTTTTTCCCCCTAAAGGTCAAATAGTCTCTAAGCACTGGCAAATAAAATTCCAACAAAATACGCTGTAAAAACTGAATTATTTTATGAAATATTAGGACGTTGTGTTGTCGAGGAAAAAAGTGCGTTATGGCTAGGGTAGGCAAAAACCCAGGGTTTTATTTTTAAAACAAACCCACCGGTATTTATTGGATTTTTGATGGGTTTCAAGGATCCGCCAAATATTTTTTTTTGAAAATCCTATAAAAAAAACTACTGAATAATTTCTCAAATTTCTTTTTTTATTTGAATGTAAAATTCTTCCGGTTAATAATGGAAAATAATTTCATTCAAATGGCTGCCTCGGCTGGTCATGCAGTAGCCTACACGATCGGTCCAATTTTAAGCACATTGTCGATTGTGTGTAGCTGTATTTCACCAATGGCTTCACGAATATTGTCCTTTAAAGCGTGAATTATCTCTGGCTTGTTGGCGTAGCACTTATCTTTGACGACACCCCACAAATAATAGTCCAACGGTGTCAAATCGCAGCTCCGAGGCGGCCAAACGACATCAGCTCTGCGGCTGATATTGCGATCTTCAAAAATAGGGCGCAAAACATCGAGTGTAGCTTCGGCTGTGTGGCACGTAGCGCCGTCCTGTGAAACCAAATGTTGCTAATATCCTCCTCTTCAATTTTTGTGGCCAAAAAATTCCTTCACCATGTCCCGAAAACGATCGCCATTGACTGTAACGGCCACTCCTTGCTCATTTTCGAAGAAAAATGGCCCAATTATGCCTCTGGACCAAAATCCGCACCAAACAGTGACTCGTCTTGGGCGTATCGGATGGATAAAACTAATTATCTGTCAAATCAGACATGAGCTAAGTGTTACCATTCACGAAATAAGTACTAGTTAGATGGCGGACCCTTTATAACTGCTTCCAAATTTCGTTCAAGTCGACATTATTTTTTATTTGCTTATACAATCACGTTGTTTAAGCATTGATTCGCTAAAGCTCGGTGATATGAGAAAAACGGCTGGAATATAAAGACAGATATGATTAAGTTAATCTTTTGCATGACAACACCTGACCTAATGTCGTAAAAGTTTCAAAACAAATATTAGAAACGATCAAATGCCGCATCCGCCGTATTCTCCGAACATTGCTCAGTCGGCTATTGCGACGGATACAATATACCCACATATACGGACTTTCTTTACATGGCATGTCGCTTTAACGGCCAAGCTTGAATTATGAAAAACATTTGCTTCAAAAGCAAATAACCTTGTTCTACGGTTAGAAAAGTGTGGATTCTTCGTTTTTTAACAAAAAGTGTAAGGGAAGCAAAAGCAAAACATATTCATCTCGCTTAAACGCATTTCGATTTATGGTTTATATAGGTAGAAACTATCTGGGCCGTATAAGCTTATTTTAACAACCAAATCATTTCCTTTTTTCATTATCTTTCTGAGCTAAAAAATGGAAGAAGTAAAGTTGTAGTTCCAATACGTAACTTACACTTAGTTTTGTTGTAAACTGCGGAAACCTTTAAAAAACAAACCCGGGTGGGTTGCCAACCCTAGTAATGGCCCTGAAAAAGCCGAACGTTGTTCTAGCAGAGAAGAATTTTATATGAATAAAAGAGCCGTTGAACCGATTATTGGATTAAATTATGTCCAAAAACCCGTTTTCTTTAATTTTAACTTTCCGTATTATTCGAAAACCAGTTTTTGAGAAAAGTCGACTAAACGACTATAATACAAACATTGAAAGAATGATATCGCTCGCACATGCTTTGAATGAAATCCTCGGAGCAGCAAAAGTAAATACCAAAGTTGAAATGACGCAGATCTATTGTTTCTGAATATATTTGAATATGAGTGACGTGGCTCCAAGTCAAAAGCTTGGCAGTGTTAGAGTAAATTGTAAATAATATTTGTGTTTCTAGAATCTTCACCACACAGTAGCAGTTTTATTAACTCTATTTCACTTTTCTATCATTATGCGACTTATATAACGAGGCCGGCGTTCGTCTGCTCTAAATTATTGCAAAAGATGTCATGCACACTATCCCTGTTTTCCTCTCTACTAATTTTAATTCACCCAAAGTAAAAGAAGTGCAAGGAGGATATTTTCGTCGTTCTGATGCCAATAACAATACGTTTTTAAAACCATACCCTCTACAGTTAAAGAAAAAAAAATCTCTTTAAGCAAAGCGTCTAAAACAATTACCTTTAAGAAGTACGAGTATTTCATTTTAATTTTAAAATGTTTATATGTACGAGTATGTGTGTGTGATATATCGTCTACACAGACAAACCCTGCCCGTCTTATTTACTTTAAGTAGCTCCGCCGTTGTTGCTCTAAGCATTTTGCCCTCCAGCTCCATTGTTTTTTGGGGGAAAAAAATTAAAGAAAGAAAAAATTAAATAAATAAGTAAATGAAAACAAAAACAAAAAAACATAACAACAACATATTTAATGCATCAATAAGTGCTTAAGACTGCGTAAGTAATATTCACGTGTAAAAAAGCGAAATACACAAATTTACATACATACTTACATGTTTGTATTCTTGATAAAGAAATTAATAAACAGAAAGAAAAAAAATTAAATAAATTTTGTATTGATTAAACGCATCGCAATGAGACATTTTGGTTTTGATTATTTATTAATTGAACCGGAACGAAAGTTAAGCAGAATTGTTTTAGCTTTCAAATGAATTTTTAAAAAATTAATTAATTTTTTTCCAGGTAATGCATTCGTTAAAGTATTTTAATATTCGCAAGAGTAATTAAATATTCAAAATACTATTTTAATTAGTTAATCATACATAATTAGAAAGTGTATAGTTTATTAACTTCCTGCATTTTACATATGTAGTAATATACATATGTATACATATATTGCATACATACATACATAATTTCCGCATCATACCAATTGAAATAAAGGTGACTTCTATTAACCAATGAGCCGCATCCGATTCTAAGCAGGTGCATTAGTTAGAGGAGTTTCTCATGGCGTAAGTACTTATAACAAGTAGCTGCCAGGGTTGGCAATCCACTGCCAATTATACCAATTAAACTCAACCGGGCTTTATTAATTTACGTATTGGAACTAAAAATTTATTTATTCCGATTTTCGTCTCAAACAGATAATGAAATAATAATTTTATCAAATCACTGCTTACATCTTCTCTCCACTTCTGAGCCAATTTCCGAATTCCGTCTCAGAAAACTTCTCGTCTTTTAAAGCGACCCAACTTTGAAGCCGATTTTGTATTTTTTCAAAGGAAATATTTCGGTGACATCTTAAAAGATAAACTCATTCTTAGTCTTTATACGGCCTATATAGTATCTGGAAATATAGGCCGTAAATCTAAATGTCTTTAAACGAGATGCATATGTGTTGCGTTTGCTTCCCTTACACTTTAAGAAAAAAGAAGAATCCACGTTTTTACCGTAGAACGGTGAAAATTGTGTTGCATAATACAAACAGGTCGTTACAGCGAAATGCCATGTAAAGAAAGCCTATATAAAGAGGTGTGAGTATGTAGTATCCGCTGCAAACAGTTACCGAACAGTGAACTGTAAATGCAAATTTGGTCATTAAGTTTTACACTGTCAATTAATTTGCCCCCAAAATGTGGGGATTCTTCGTGAATCCATATTTCTTCAAGTGGTTCAAATACTAGACCACGTTGTCTAGTCTTTTCAAATTATTTCAATGATTTCATCGACTTTTTTAGTGATACCATTCACTACTGTTTTTCTTGTTACGTATTTCTTACCTTTTCGACATAAGAACGGAAAAATAAAGTATGACGATAATGTTTCGAATATTTTGTTCAGTTCTAACGTAGACAACTTTTCACAGAATAATGGAATTTAAAAACTGTCTTCTAACAAAGTGAAGCTTAAAACGTCGTCTTTCAAACAGGCAATACTGTTGCCAGAGGCAATTATTATTATCACATATAATATATTTTGTAGGCATATACTGACATTTTGTAATTTTTTCGCACACCCAATATATAAATTTTGCAATTCTGTGGTATGGTGGTGGGTGAAACATCCTCTTATCCACCAAGTAGTCTCGGTTTAATTCCAGCCCAGACGATCGGATAATTTTCAAAAGCAGAATCACTTCATAACATAAGTAGCTACCAGGGTTGGCGAAAACCCAACCACGGGTTTTATTGGACTTTTTTATGGATTTTTTGGGTTTTACAAATGTTTCCAAATTTCGTTTAAGTCGACAATATTTTTGTTTGTTTCTACAATCACGTTGCTTTAGTACTTACAATGCAATTTTGCACTCTTGGTGGAATCAGGGCGTCCTTGTGTACTATGAGCTGCTAAAACTGGGTGATTGAAGCAGACTGCAATTACTTCGTTTGAATCGTGCGTTATGCGAAAAGCGGCCGGAATATAAAGACAGACATGGTTATGTCCTCATAACACAAAAGTTGCAAAATAAATATTAGAAATGATCAAATGCCGGATTCGCCGTATTCTCCGAACCACTTCTGAAAACGAATGATTACGGCCAATAAAAAGTTGATCGTTGATAGCAATATTGTGCAGAAAGGATTTTGGACAAAGTAGTGTGAAGCTTCGCAGACAGTAGCAAAGCCGAAATCTGCATTAGCCGGTCTGTAATTAGCAGCATTGAAGACAGAAGCCAAGGACATAAGCACGCACAGACTGTGTATCGGTGGCCACATGATAACTTTACAGGACACAATAAAGTACCTTGAGGTAATTGACATGAAACTAAGCATTACACAGCAATCGACAATGGTTGTCGAAACGGCTGAGAGAATAAATCGCGCAATGATGATTTTATTGTATGCAAGATGCAGCACCATCACAGGAACGGAAGTTAGAGAATGCCATTGGAAAATGGCAGCAAAGATGGCAGACCCATCACAAAAGTAGATTAACATATGCTTCTTTATCCGGTGTGGGAAGATAAGTTAAAAGACCACACACGTTATTCAGTAACTTTTTTTACGATAATCGCATTGTTTTTAACAGTAAGAGACAGAATTGCCGATTTGCTATTCAATAACTTTTATTCACGATATTCGCTATAGGTAATGCCAGCTGTTGTCGTCAGCCAAAGAGTGACATTAGTATGGCGTATTTAATCGTAAAATTTATTGTCAATTTGATTCTGTTATTCGACTGTGGATTATGCAGAATTGCTAAACCTGTTTCTTTGTCTCAATTAATTTGTTCTTTTCTTCTTTGGGCTTTTCGTTACTGCAAACAAACAAAGTTTTCGATTTCTTTTGCGAACGTCGTGTCATTAAAAGTTACTGAATAGCGCTATTGGCCTGTCCGGCCATGGGTGTCTTCGGCAATACCTGTACCGTTTAGGGCTGACAGATAGTCATATATATCTAATCTACCTAGGTGAACTTGAAACCGTAGAATATGCAGCAAATTACCATTAAAAATTTGAAAGACGAGATATGCTTATCGAGTACCAAGTGAAACGATAGTCAACTGTTCGCCGGACTCGGCCTAATCGATAGGGAAGGAGCTACTGCTATAACAGAACAAAAACGGAATCGACAGCCGGTCGAGCGGACGTTGATGATTGTATCGAGAAAATTTAACTGTAACGACGACGACGCTTGACTTAACACCCTTAACAGCCTCTTGACGCAATACTTTATGAGTAGTTCTGAAAGGATCCTTCGTTGGACAGAGGGCTAATGTTATTAAATAAATGCCCTAGACAGAATGTGCTAAAAAGAAAAGAATGATTGGCACCAAGAAAGCTAACCTGGTAAAACGATTGATTTTGATCTCTACTGTAAACAATTAAAACAAGCATTCCAGTTAAAACAATCAGAATTAATCCACAAAAAAGGCGTTTGTTCTATCATGGTAAAGATACCGCACACACAAATTTGAGGACATGGCTTAAATTGAAAGAGCTTGACTGGGAAGTTATGATATATCCATAATATAGTCCACACCTTGAAACTTTATAATATTACTTGTTTCGATCTCAGCAGAACTTTTATCACAAAAATAGCCACAGGTTATCGATTAAAACAACGCTTATTTGGCTTGCTTCAAAAATAAGTAAAAGGAGTCACATATTTGGTCACATTTTTAACCAAATTTAAAAAAAAAATTAGTGGTTATATTGATTTAATCAGTAATTTAGAAGTTAATTGTATTACTTACAATTGGGTGATTCGCTTTTGAAATTTTATATGTAGAATTATGTAAATTGGCCCATTATTTGGAGTTGATATATGAATATCAGAGTGAATAATAAGACAATATACTCACTGTAGCAGTGGTATCGAACCCACGACTCCCGCCCTGACAGACCAGCACATAATACCTAACGGGGTATCCTTTTTGAAATAAATGTTTGAATGCCATAATACGAGTACACAGAGAAATAATTATATTTTAAAATCAAAGCTGATCGTTGTTGAATTAAAAATTTTCAAACTTGGATTTATTCAACGGTGAACGATTTTAAAAGTGTATAAAACCATACAAACATAGTCATTTTTAAAATAAAAACGTTTTTGTTAATTTTAAAATGTTAAATATTAAATTAAACATAAAAATGTTCGATTTCTGAATTAGTTTAATATCAAAGACGACAAGCACATGTTGAAAATGTTTCAATTTCAATTTTAAAATACCAAAACAAAAACACTTTCGATTCAATGTGAAAACACTTTTGATATTATAATGCACGTTGTTGAATACATTTTAATGGTAAAGCAACATTAAATTAACGTTTATATGTTGCTTTGATTTGACTTGTCGAACTTTAATTTGAAGTTATGCCACCTTGTATTATTTTTAAACATTTCAAAATAAAACTAAAATTCAAAATAATAAAAATTTAAATTTTTGTAAAAAAAAGAGTGGACGAATTTGAAGCAATCGTCCACAATAAGTCCATAAAAAAATTAATATTTTCGTAAAATTATTTATATTTGCTGAAACTGTTGTTGATATTATACGTTTGAATAAATTCTTATTGTACTCCAATGTCACCAGTCCAACTCCCCCTCAGCCTCTTAGAAGGCTGGAGTACAGCTCGCCAACAAGAAGGTAAGAGCTAGAGTTCTGTTATTATCCATATCACACTCCTTGATAGGGGAACCCCTATCAAACTCCAAGACTAATTAAAATTTATTCAACTTGGGCCATAAGATTCTAGACATCTTAAAGCCTCTCCTTTAACCTTGTTTGCATTGGGATTTTACAGGCACCGATTCATCTGTTGGTGGTCTCATTAATCGTTCCACAGGTAATAATCTATTCTTCGAACTAGAGCTGCAAAACAATCGATAGTACTATCGATAGTACCGATAGTTTTGTTTTTGGCTGACCATCGATAGTTTTTTTTTTCACTATCGATACTATCGTCAAATTCTAAGAGTAAATACGAAGGCCACTAAATATAGTCAAAGACACATTTGCGAAAATTTGTTCCACGTAGGCCGACTGTAAACTTTTATAGTTACACATAGGGACACAGTTTCTTAAATTTGTATTTATTAAACTCAAATAAAGTACGAATTGTGACTAAAATATGTTGGTACATACGATTTTGCATTTGACCCAAAGAAACTAATCTTCATATCGTCAGACCATAGCATGTTGTTCTATCTATTACGGTGCAGATGTTGCTGCCGTTTACTGAGAAATGATACATTTCGAGGACTCTTACCCATAAGTCTAGCTTCCATAAGTTTTTTACTTATTGTGTGACTTGAAACAAGAATATAATTATTTATTTTTTGAGGCGTACGAATTAAAAATTTATCAAAACTAGCAGTTTTTCCACGCTTTCTTCCTATAGTCTCTGCAGTTTTCTTTCACTGGATCGCAATAATTATTTATGTTTTGGAGCACTTCATGGTCTGAACCATTTTCGCTATATATTGGGATTACTCTTCCATCAAAAAACTTCAATACATCAATTTTTGTGACATACTTGAAAAAGAAATTAAGGTGTCCCTATTATATGTGTCAACACTGTATATTTATTATTACTCTTTCTCTTTCACTTAAATTCTAATATTGTTGGCGCAAGTAGCACTTAAAATAATTCGATAGTGTCTATAGTTTTTTTGTAAACTATCGAAACTATCGAATGGGCCGACTATCGAGAGTTTTGCAGCTCTACTTCGAACCAGGTCTAGTCAGCTCGCTGAAAATTTTGTTGACACTGTTACTGCTGTGACCTGGTACCCAACACAAACTGGCCACATAATGATTCATAAGCCCTATAAGGGCCGTCCTACAGGCACTTATCAGTCCAGCCGATAGGCTGTTAACACTAAACGTTACCTTATAACCCACTGCTATATTTCAAGCTATAGCCTGAGTTGCCCTAAGAACATCAAAACCTTAGTCGATCGTATCCATCTATACTTCTCAGATATAATCATTTCGGGTATCACACTGAAATCAAAGCTGCTGATCATAATCACTCGAACTGAGCCATCCCAACAGACCACTCGTATTAGCCCCATACCCTGATAACACTAGACCTTTACTATGTCTTATCAAACTCCTTGCCGCTTTTGCAAATATTTATTAATCTAATGGTTTTTAATAATGGGTCCGCCATCTAACGTTTTTTTTTTTCAACTAGTGCTTATTTCGTGAATGGTAACACTTAGCTCATGTCTGATTTGACAGATAATTAGTTTTATCATTCCGCTGAACGAATATGGTTCTGTATACGCTTGAACAACGCTGGGAATCTGGGCCTGCGATCGACTTACAGAAGATGCCGATTTTGCCAAAAAAAATCATCTTTTCAGATGAAGCTCATTTTGATCTTGGCGGGTATGTAAACAAGCAAAATTGTCGCATTTGGGGCACAGAAAACCCGACACTCCCAAGACGAGTCACTGTTTGGTGTGGATTTTGGTCCAGGGGCATAATTGAGCCATTTTTCTTCGAAAATGAGCAAGGAGTGGCCGTTACAGTCAATGGCGATAGTTATTGGGCCATGTTGAACGAATTTTTGTTCACAAGAATTGAAGGGGAGGATATTAGCAACATTTGGTTTCAACAAGATGGTGCTACGTGCCACACAACCGAAGCTACACTCGATGTTTTGCGCCCTGTTTTTGAAGATCGCATTATCAGCCGCAGAGCTGATGTCATTTGGCCACCTCGGAGCTACGATTTGACACCGTTAGACTATTATTTGTGGGGTGCCGTCAAAGATAAGTCTTACGTCAACAAGCCAGAGACAATTGACGCTTTAAAGGACAATATTCGTGAAGCCATTGGTGAAATACAGCTGCACACAAACGATAGTGTGCTTAAAAATTGGGCCGATCGTGTAGGCTACTGCATGGCCAGCCGAGGCAGCCATTTGAATGAAATTATTTTCCATTATTAACCGGAAGGATTGTACTTTCATATAAAAAAACAAATTTGAGAAAATATTCAGTAGTATTTCTTTTATAGCATTTTCAAAAAAAAAAAAAAAATTATTTGGCGGACCCCATACATAAACCAAATCCGGAAAAACATCAAATAGAAAAAACTTTAATATTATATTGAGGGTCTACATATATGTCTCTCTTTTTTCAGCAAAAGTAATCTCATTGGTATACAGCATATACAGCTGACATATTTTATATTTATTTTATTGTAAATTAATTATTTTGAATAAAATGTATGTATATAAAAAACACATTGTTTTTTAAATTAGGTTTTGAACGAAAATATTAGCAAAATGACCCACTATACTACTTCAGTGGTCTTGATAATTCAACATTGAAAGTGTTCGATTCACAGATTGTACACCTTTAAAGTAAAATTGATCTATGTTGGTTTGAATATTCCCAGCTTTGATCTAAAACTGTTTCTCTTTTGAAATAATATAGATTGTTTTCAGTTTAACATTGCAAATATGTATAAACAAGTACGAGTAATTTTAAATCAAAGTTGTTTACACTTTGATTTTGAATCTAAGTTGTTTTTAAGTCGAACGTTGTTGAATTTACGATTTTCCACCTTGGCTAGTAGCTTATTGTGTTCCTCTTGTTTTTTCTCTGGGTGTATGAAGACACTTTTATATGCTTTATAAAACGATTATTTAATTTATTAAAATAATAAATAAAATATATGCTTTAACGCTATTTGTAATATATTTATTTATTTAATTATTAACAAATAATTACAAATTAAAGGTAAATATTGAAAGAGCAATGACAACATAGGCCTACAACACAGAGTAATATGATATAATAATAATTGTAATATAAACGAGTTGTAATATAAGTGAGAAGTTTTAAATATGGTTGTATAATTTTGTTAATTTTAGAAATTGCGATATTAAATGAATATTAATTTTAGAATAAGCAGATAAATATAGTTTGGGAATGGTATTTCCAAATGTTTGCGTTCGAATACTGTCAAATTTATTGCATTCATTCTACAAGAAAAAGAATTGGGTCGCTATTGTTACTAGCGCAGTCGCAATAATTTATGCGACTTTGATACAGTAAGTGACCATGGGTTAATTTGGTGTGTCCAAGTCTTAGACGAGCACACTTAACAACATCCAATCTGCTGATATCCTTCGAGGTTAAATTATCAATAGTCCGATACTAAGTAGAAGTATTCTCGAATATATATATATTCGGTCAGTTGGAGCATAGTGAGAAAACTTGAATTTGTTAAGGTCGTTTCGATCATAATTTGCAAAACTACGTTGTATGGTCCTGTATACTCCTAGAAACACAGTCGGCAAGCTCATTGCCTAAGATTCCACAGTATATTTGTAATATAGAGCTTAAGAGTAGAAACTCTTTTATATATAAAACTGTGTTCTTATTTTTCTGTTATAATATGTGTATATTGTTGCTATTGTATTTATAATTTGAATAATTTCATCTGCCGTTACTACAATAATTTAAAATGGAATGAAGGGATTCATTCAGTTTCGAAAAAGTATATACTTCCATGAGAATTTGTTCAGCAATAAATACTTTATTATAAAGCGATTTGTAATTTTTTTCTGTTTATACTCGTACAGCATATTTGAATTTAACCATAAAGACATACATACATACAAATTTACGTATGTAGAAATGTATGTATGTATTTTTATTTACATATATACAAACATTTAAAATCCTTGTAGACTACACTTGAAAACATCACTTGAAATTGATGTTTAATTATAGACATGTAACATAAGCTCGATGATTGATGTAAACGTAATAGGGTACGTAGTTCAGTATAATTTTACAGTATAATTTTGTTTGCTTACTTACTCTTACCAATAGAGTAGAAATTTGAACAATTTTCATGTAATTTGTTTGCTTTCATTATGTTTTAAAAAATAAAGTTCTTGCTGAAAACCCTTTTATAAACATTAGGCCTCATTATTGATTCCGATCCGCAATTGCGGAAAGCATTTTTTGTACGAAAGCAAAATATGAAATTATTGTTCCTGTTACTACGGTATCCTTCTGTTGTTGCGGAATCATCTCTACCATTGCGGTTATTATTATGGATTCCGCAGTATAGATATTTTTCTTCATTATTTTATAAAGTAAGGCTGAGAGAACAAAAATTAAAGAAAAATGTAAAAATTAATGTAAAAATTTAAAATTGAAAAAAGAGAGACAATTTATTTTTAAGGCGAAAGTATATCTTCTTTAGAAAATGCTCATTGACGACTACTTTCTGAACTTGGAGACTCGAGCTCAGATAAAATATATTTAAATGTTGTCTTATTTGCACAAATTTTTTTAAAAGGCTATAGAATTATATATTAAAATTTCACACCATAAACGTTTATTAAAATTTCTTTATTCCAACTTTCTAATATTTATCTGGAATACATCTTAAAATTTATAGCGCAAAACTATTCTTTCTTCCCAAATGTCCAGGCTACTGTATCCATGTTTTTACAAAAATTTCACTTATAAAACAACTTTTTTATATTGAAAAATTTTGTAAACATTTTGAAAATTATTTTGTTACCAATAGTTGACACAATTAAATCGATTGTACGGAAAAATATACCGCAGATGTGAATAATTTCAATAAGCATATCGATCGATATTTCTTTCCGTTGAATTTTCCGTTTCGTGTAGAACCAATAATTAGGGCCAAAGAAGCAATTCATTGTTATTTTAATTAAAACAAAATTTAAAAAATTTTACTAACTAATGCATATGCCGCTTCATTGCATAGGTCCCTTTCAATCAGTTAGGTTCCTTTCAATCATTTCCCCCTTGGGATGTCGCTGGAATTATGTATGTATATATTATCTGGATGCATTGATTTTTTATTACAAATTTGTATTCTTTATTTAATTACATATCAGAATAATAATACAGTTAAAATAAATAAAAAATCTGCATAAACCTGCTACGCATGTTCAATCGTTGCTGTTTTAGTGACGAATAAAAGCAGAGCATCCATTACACAACGAGTTTTTTTTTGTTATTGCTTTGCATGTTATACTATAAACACATTCCAGGCTACCAACCATCGACCACATGACTACAAAAGACGCTGGCTACAAAAGTGGCCAAGTAACCAACTATTCAATTATTTTAATGACTGCAGCTAAAAAATAAATGATTTGACGAACTGATCTTTCGCGTTTTTAATGATTTATAAAATAAAAATAAAGACCTTTTGAACGACAGAAATGCTTTACAGTCTTAAGATTGTTATTGATCATTTAAAGTGCTTATGAATTAAACAATGTAGAGCTCTTCATACTGTAAGGACACCAAATAACACTGGTTAAAATTCGAAGTATACTTTTAAGACCGTAAAGCATATTGGGGTAATTTGCCTACTATAGTGTTTGGCCACTATATCGTCTACAGAAACTTATAGAAGCTACAGAAATTTATAGAAGCTACAGCTACAGCCACTCCAAGAGAAAATAATCCGCTATGATTGGTGTTCCACTGCAGTGTTCTTAGAAAAGGTTCGATGATAAGAATATCATTGTATGAAACTGTCCTTCACAGTCAAATTTGTGAAATGTGGTAAAAACAGCAACCAACGGAATGTGACCGACAAATTATTTTGAGCTTTGGAGATTAATTCAGGCAACTTGTTATGATATATCGGCTTCAGTAGGCCAAAATATTTACGACTCTATGTTTACACTCTATTTGGCAGTTTAAAACAATTAGCGAGCTTCGATAAAATATTAATTACTTTAGAACGCCACTAGAACTGAAGTTAATGCAAATCTATTATCATGTTATTTCTTTCTTATAACTATTTCGAAAATACCATGCAGTGTCCTAACTTTTTTGCGCAGGATGTATTTAATGTTTAATTTAATTATGCTTTTAAAATACAAGCAATAAAACATATTTCTGTAGTTTGATAACTAAAATTAAGAGCAATTATTTATAAGGAATTATCTCATTTTACGTAGGTTAAGTTAGGTAGGTGGTGGACCTCCCTAAGGGGAAGGAGTCCCACTTAGGCCAGATGTTTGACCCATTTCGATGCCATATGCATAAATGCAAACCTGGGGGTTAAACAGTCTCCATTGGCAACCATTTAGCCTCCAAAATAAATCTCACGATTGCGGCCACCTTTATCCTGGAGAGTTCAGTCAAAGATGACAAAAAGTAGGAGTTCAAGAACCTCCGTCTTCTGGCAGCAAGAACCGGATATTGACACATAAGGTGAACGACAGTCTCCTTCTACACTTCGAAATCACAACTCCTACAAAAATCATTCGAGGGAATGCCGAGTCTATCGGCATGCCTCCCGATCAGACAGTGACCCGTTAGGATCGCAATTGTGCGGTGTATGGCCACCCGACTTAAGGAGAAAAGACATTTAGTCCTCTTTCGTCGAAATTGGTTCAGCAGAGCCTGGCTATATCGCACGTGTCCTCATGCTACTAATGAAATTGAGCGTCGACATATACTGACCGCAGAATATCCAACTTAAACGAGGCAATCGGGACGCCAATGATAGGTCCTTGTTCGAAAGTGTCGAGCTCAGTACCCATCCCGGCCAATTCGTCAGCAGCGCAATTCCCGACGATATCCCTGTATCCCGGAACCCATGTAAGAGTTACCTTCGAATGAATCAAAATTTCCATAAGAGACGTTGAGGTGACATTTGCGAGAGACCTTATAGCAGCCTGACTGTCTGAAAAGATCAAAAGATTCTCAGAGATAATCCCTCCCTCCAACAAGCATTGCACGGACTTTAGTATGGCCATGACCTCCGCCTGAAACACACTGCAATAATCAGGCAAGATATAAGGCAGCCTTTTGTCAAAATTTCCCACGAATATATCACATCCCACTATGCCACGTCGGTGTAGGGCATTCTGAGAGAACTCCCGTCCATCAGACTAGAATTCCCTCGTAGGCATATCAATGTGAAATCTGCTTTCGAGAAAGTTATGAGGGACCCTGTAATCGATCCGAAGCTGTCTGAGATCCGCAATAACCGCAGCATGATTAGCTGCATTTAGCCTTACCGCCATTAACTTGGCCCTCTACTTGAGTAATTTTATGTATTTTCTGATCAAATATCAATATGCCACATTGGTGTACTTATTATTTTTCACATCACTGTACACTTTATATATAAAAATAAATGTGTGTTTGCTTCAAGACTGTAAACAGATTAGAAGCAGAACCGATTAGCTTAAAATTTTTGCAGCGTCTTTCTGGAAGTAACTATAGGCTATCTTTGAGTTTGGATCGAATGGGCTGAAAAAGGAATGAGGGAAGAAGGGTAAAAACTAAAACTAATATAATAGTTAAAGATAACAACAAGATAGGAGTAGCAAAACACGCCAGGTTTGAGTTAATGTGTATTGAAAGAAGTTGCTGCAATTGTAAATTTATAAGCTAATGCTACGTTCGCACGACACCTTGTTACATCATTCGCTCTCTCATTCATAATACAAACCCAGATATGAGCTTAACTACATAAATTTCCATGCAAAAGTTTTAGAGAGAATCACTTAAATTGAAAGTAATTATATTTCTATAACACTATGTATTGCTTCAAAATGAATATCATCTCTAATTTTTATAAAACTTAGATCATATGCGTTTAGCATACCTTTTAGCTCTAATTTTAGCTCTAATAATTAAAATAATCTTTTTTCAGATTTTACATTAAATTTAATTTAAATTTATTAAATTGATCTCCCTAAAATATGCTGTCAATCATAAAATATAGTGCAAACAAAATAAAGTAAACAAACAAACTATGGCTAAAAAAGCCATTCGAACATGATAAGTAATACAAATAGAGAACGAAGTAATCCGAAGTCTCGTGCGAATAGCAAAGAACAACAAATAAAACAATGGTTGCTCGCTGCATTGACTTCATATGCTAGCAATTAAAAGATGCCGTGCGAACGGGAGAATCCAAATGAGTAATACAAACAGAGAACGAAGTAATCCGAAGTCTAGCACGAACGTAGCACAGGGCAACAAAGAAAACAATGGTTGCTCGCTGCATTGACTTCATATGCCAGCAGTTAAAAGATGCCGTGCGAACGGGAGAATCCAAATAAGTAATACAAACAAAGAACGAAGTAATCCGAAGTCTCGTGCGAATAGCAAAGGACACCAAGCAAAACAATGGTTGCTCGCTGCATTGACTTCATATGCTAGCAGTTAAAAGATGCCGTGCGAACGGGAAAATCCAAATGAGTAGTACAAACAGAGAACGAAGTAATCCGAAGTCTCGTGCGAATAGCAAAGGACAACAAGCAAAATAATGGTTGCTCGCTGCATTGACTTCATATGCCAGCAATTAAAAGATGCCGTGCGAACGGGAGAATCTAAATGAGTAATACAAACAGAGAACGAAGTAATCCGAAGTCTAGCGCGAACGTGGCACAGGGCAACAAAGAAAACAATAGTCGCTCGCTGCATTGACTTCATATGCTAGCAGGTAAAAGATGCCGTGCGAACGGGAGAATCCAAATAAGTAATACAAACAAAGAACGAAGTAATCCGAAGTCTCGTGCGAATAGCAAAGGACAACAAGCGAAACAATGGTTGCTCGCTGCATTGGCTTCATATGCTAGCAGTTAAAAGATGCTGTGCGAACAGGAAAATCCAAATGTGTAATACAAACAGAGAATGAAGTAGTCCGAAGTCTCGCGCGAACGTAGCACAGGGCAACAAACTAAACAACGGTCGCTCGCTGCATTGACTTCATATACTACCAGTTAAAAGATGCCGTGCGAACGGGAGAACCCAAATAAATAATACAAACAGAGAACGAAGTAATCCGAAGTCTCGTGCGAATAGCAAAGGACAACAAGCAAAATAATGGTTGCTCGCTGCATTGACTTCATATGCCAGCAATTAAAAGATGCCGTGCGAACGGGAAAATCCAAATGTGTAATACAAACAGAGAACGAAGTAGTCCGATGTCTCGCGCGAACGTAGCACAGGGCAACAAACAAAACAATGGTCACTCGCTGCATTGACTTCATATGTTAGCAGTTAAAAGATGCCGTGCGAACGTGAAAATTTAAATGAGTAATACAAACAGAGAACAGTAATCCGAAGTCTCGTGCGAACGTAGCAAAGGACAACAAACAAAAGAATGGTTGCTCGCTGCATTGACTTCATATGCTAGCAGTTAAAAGATGCCGTGCGAACGGGAGAATCCAAATGAGTAATACAAATAGAGAACGAAGTAATCCAAAGTCACGCGCGAACGTAGCACAGGGCAACAAACAAAACAATGGTCGCTCGCTGCATTGACTTCATATACTAGCAGTTAAAAGATGCCGTGCGAACGGGAGAATCCAAATAAGTAATACAAACACAGAACGAAGTAATCGTGCGAACACAGCATAATATAGTTTTGATTGCATTTTTAATATTTATCAAGACATTTTTTTATTTTTGATGAGTTGTTTGCTATGATGTCGTTTGAAATATATGTATGCAAGTAGCTGCCATCGTCTATGTGTTTAAAGCATTAAGCTTCTTTCAATATAAAAACTGTTTTTTTAAACTTCAACAAGTAATTTATTTGAATTCACGTCTATGGCTTGGTCGAGAACACAATTTAAATTTTTATATATAAACTTTTAAATGTGAATCATTACAACTATATAAAGTATTATAAAGCCTACCATCCACAAATATTGTATAATAAAGTTTTTCATACATTAAAAAGTGCTTCAAGTTAAATGCTGTACTTTGAACAGTGTAAATTAAAGTGCAATTAAAAAAGTAAAAAACGTGAACTATTCAAATTGATTTCCTTTCGATATTCTCAGTTCACACACACTTTGTAAAACTCATGGTTGCGTAAATTATACACTCACTCGTGGCAAATTCGAATTACACACGATTTCAATTTAAAGTGTTTGTAAAACATAATATGTGTTCTGTATTCAAGTTATTAAATTCATACAGACACATCACACATACTTACATAGTTAATGGTCTTTCGCCAATCAATAATTTCACTCAATATCATTGAGACTCTAAATGCCTTGCTACATACATATGTATGTAATAAAGAAACATGAAAAACATTTTAATGCCTTATTCAGCTGATAGAGGCAATTGAAATAAATATGTATTTAATTAGCATGCGTATTAATACATCTATTCATAACTGTTAATACGTATTGCACATATGTATGTATATATGTATACACATGCATATGTAATATTTTAAAGCTATTAATTTCTCAAACAATATATTTATTACAGTAGCAATATCCTAAGGGATATAATTTCTCACGTTTTTTTTAAATCAGTGAACAAATTTCTGTTTAATTTAAAAATTTTTAGTTCTGATGAGAACTCACAGCTGAAAGAGTCAAAAGTTTGATGATTAATTGAAATAATTTTTATAAAAATTTTTTATTTCATTTTGTTTTTTAAGAATAATGTTCCTTTCGAAAACCCCTTTATAAGTTAAATAAAGAAGCAACTCATTCCAATTTCATTTCTCAAGAAATATTTTACAAAACTTTCTTGCAACTTTCTTCAGGGTTAACTTTTGATTATGACAATATTTATTGTGTTGTTATCTTACTCTTTTGCTTGAGCAGTTATTGCTGATTAGCGTAAAATTTCCACAACATGAATTCAGTTCACAATATAAAAACAAGATGATTTTAAAATAAATTAAATTTTTTTTTTTTTTAATAATAACAACGAATTTTTAAATGATAACAACATTGTAACAATATTGCTACTTGTAACGCAGATAATGGGCTACCTCGTAGTTATTGTTTTGTAACCTTCTTAACTTTGTTTTTTTTTATAAAATGTAACCTTTAGGCCTTTTAAAAGGCCATTTCATAATATAAACTCAACTGGAACACCACTTCGAGACGAAAAGCTAATTGATCTAAAATGTTCTCTGTTTGTATTACTTATATGGATTATAGCGTTCGCACACCATTTTTTTAGCTGCAGCAAGCGGCCTTGCTTAGCTTGCTTACTGTTTATATTATTTTTTGTGCTAGAAAGCACACTTTCAAGTCAATGAATTTGCTAAGATATCGTGGGATTTTTTAAAAGCTTTTGGATTTGATTTAGAAAAAATACATTAAGTTTAGAGAAATGTATTACGATCCATATATATAATTTAATGTCTAAAGATGATTATGTGTAAATTTTTGCCGTGGTTAC
Source organism: Wohlfahrtia magnifica (assembly GCA_023159175.1). Classification (NCBI taxonomy): domain Eukaryota; kingdom Metazoa; phylum Arthropoda; class Insecta; order Diptera; family Sarcophagidae; genus Wohlfahrtia; species Wohlfahrtia magnifica. Next base: position 2,657,464 of record JAKWBJ010000046.1, on the reverse strand, counting down.
GCCTTAAGCGGTTCATACGCTGGGTCCAATTTTGACATACTGTATCCAACATATTGGCCTGTATATCACGAATAAATTCTTCAGTATAGGCTTCCAGCTGGTCCTTATAAACAGGAGCCATAACATAGCCCCTAAAAAGTACTCTAAAGGCGTTAAATCGCACAATCTAGGTGGCCAATTGACCGGCCCCACACGTTTAATAAACTGTTCAATAATCCGCCTCTTAATTGAGCCATTGATTCGCGTGCTGTGTGGCATGTGGCATCGTCTTGTTGAAACCACTTGTCAGCCGAGTCCAACTTTTCGATTTTGCGTAAAAAGAGCCCTTACCATTCACAATAATATTCCTACCTTCATAGACTTTGAAAAAGTACTGTTAAATGATGCCACCGGCCAATAATCCACATCAAACAGTGCATTTTTCGGGATTCATTGAAATGCGCTTCGTCGCTGATGATCAAAAAGTTCTTAACCAAGCATGAATTTTGATAGTAAAATTCAATGATCCGCAAGCGTTGTTCGTTTGTAGGTCGATTCATGTATAAATTATACACCAAACTGAATATGTTTGGCTGCAACTTAATACATGACAACAGCTGAGCGGCCCAAAACAGTGTTGCGAAAAAGAAAGTTGCTAAAAAATCACCAGATATAATATAAGTTATCACTTTCAAAAAACTTTAATTTTGTATTCAACCAGAAACTAGCTCCATTTCAACCAGTAATGAACTTCGTCGCTTAATACATTTTTAAAGTGATACACGGAGTAATAGAAATAGAATCATTAAAAATGTACATGGTTCGGAGATTGCATTATAAATGAGATGAGCGAATGATGAAAAAACGTTGTCGTGCGAACATAGCTAACCAATCTGAAAACTGCATACTAGTTGTGCAATTGTGTTAGCAAACAAATTGTTTTTTGAATGATTTGCTGTTTGGTGGTCAGCTGCGAGGTAAATTCATCAAAATGCGTACGATAATAAAGACAGCCATTATAGTAACAATGGCACTGATATTCACCTCTGCTAACTATTTTGAATTGGTTACATCTGTGCTAAAAGCAATAAAATTTGATGCCACCAATGCAAAGAGATTGGGTAACTACGGACACACAATGGTTCCTAATACTTAGTTTCTGGTTTCCGATACTAGAATCCTTAGAATGCCATTGATTTAATATATATTGCATAGGAATATCAGTTGTGAAGACTCCAAAATAGTCTAACTAACCTGAAATTAAGGGAACAAAGGTTATCGCGCAGTACATAAAGTTTTACAGAACAATCAATAGAAACATCTAAAAATTTCTAATAGGCAAGAAGCCATAAGGTCTCTAGAGCATGTACAGCAGAGCAAATATTGTTAAAAAAAATGCAAAGTACGCCCGGGGGAGATGGGTTAGTTAGACATTCAATTGCTTATGTTATGAACTTTTTTAAACACTCACTAATTTATATCACTACGGGTCAATAACCGACATAAAAGTTTCTCCTGAAAGAAATAAAGAACCAATACTACAAAGACAGCATAGATAAATGGACCTACTTGTTACGAGACCAGAAAGTTTTGACAAACTTTTTATGAAAATGAATCTGAACACAATATATGCACAGACCTACACTGATTCTGGTTATAATTACCTTCTGATGATTCTATATAATGAAATAGAAAGAACCAAATATTGAACTTTGGTCTTAGTGGCCTAATGTAATAGCCTCGAAAAACCACACGATCAAAACATTTCACTCAAAAGAGGGATGATATCGTCGTGTTGTTGAAAATAAACGTCGTGTACATAAGTACGTTTCAGTTCCGGCTATACAAAATGATTACCTATAGTAACCACCGAAGCAGTTCCACCGGCCTCACTTTCTATAAAAAAAGGCCTAATTACCCCACTAGTCGAAAAACTGCACCAAACAATTACACGATGAGAATGATGGCGCAAATTAGAAAATTTTGCTTGTTCATATAGCTTACGAGGTTCAAATGGGCCTCATCATTCGATATTATTTCTAAATTAAATTCCGGATTAGTTTGATGTATTCTCGAGACCCCATCAGATGCCGTGGCGTGGTGTAATGCTTAATAAGCACGAACACAACACAAGCGACCCAGGTTCGATCACCAGCAGGGACATGAAGAAAAAATGAAATGTGTTTTCGGTTGTTTACTGAAGAAATTTCAACCTCTTTCCAAACAAAGCGTTCTAAAGAAGACCACACCTAGCCTCACACCTTACTTCTGGCGATAATGACAAACATCAGGCAAATGATCAGTAGAAAAACGTCACCTACTGGAAAAAAATTACAATCATCACCACAACTAAGCAAAGATTTTCATCACTATAAAATCATATGAAGGCGAGCTATAGTAGATTAATCCTCTACATCGCTTGAAAATCAACTTGATAAATAAAACATTGTTGATAGTCGATAAGAGTGATTTCTTATTTTAAGAGGACTTAATGACATTAAGACTTAAATCATTATGTAAAATGCGGTGTATTTCCAAAGATCGATGAGAAATTGACGGAGCTAGGTTTTTTCCAACATTATAGACAACAACAGCAATATTCTTAGTTGTTCTTAAGCGAAGTGAAAGTTTTCGGTTTCTCATATGACTAAATTATCTCAACAACTCAAATTTTTTCAGCACTTTCACGATTGCTTTCCGAGAAGGAGTTTTACAACGTTCCATATATGCTATAATTTTGGACTCTGTAACATTGGAATTCTTACTATTTTCATAGTGAATTTTAGTAAAGCATATATCGTCTCATTTGCACTAATGGTATAGTTTCACTTGTCATCTGTCAAGTTGACTCGTGGCAGCTGTTAAAATTGCGGAATGTTAATATCAAATGTCTTATTAATGTCTTTAACACAACGAACGAAAGACCGAAAATTTTGGAAGTGTTTCAAAAATTTTAAAAAAAGATTTTTGTTGTACATTATATAGAACTTATCAGAAAAATATTGTTACGAAAACAAAAATGCCTAAAAAGAAAACACACATCAGCGCCTTTAAAACTGTATAGTGGGATTTGGTATATTTGGTAATTATATGTCACCCTGTCAATGACGTACTTATTTGCGTTATCCGCCAGTACTCCCAATTCGACCATCGTTGCATTTGAATTAGCGGATATAAAATAGAGGATATGAGACATTTCCGGAACTTTCCAAACTGTAGGCTTTACATACATCAGTAGTTTTCGTTTGGCTGTCATAGTCGTTTGTAAAGTCGTTTTTAGGCGTAAATTAAAGTGTTTAAACGAATACTAAGTTGTATTCAGTTAAATTGTATAAAAGTTAAGTTAAGTGAGGAAATAAAACTGTAAACAACAACAAAGTGGTGTTAATTTTTTTTTAACGTAATTTAAACGAACTCAAACGTTTTTAAAAGGCTAAAACGTAGCAATAGTATTACTTACCAGATATTATTTACTGTAAAGTGTAATAAAAAAATGTAAAATTTTAAGCAACAATAACAAGTCTTCAATTATTAAAACATTTTTTAAAAACACTAACACTTATTTGTAGAATTATAAGCACAAAATAAGTTTTCAATTTTAAAGGGCCATAAAAAAAACCTTCTTTTGCAAAAAAGGCCTTATACAAGGCACCTTTTATTCCTAATTCTTTGCTTGCTGGGACATGTTTTACATACATATGCACGTACATTTTCTATTAAATTATCAACACTTGCGCTCATACTTCACCCCTACGCTTTACCTTCGTCAGTCAATGTGTAGTACTTCAGTTTTTAAAGGATCGTATTGTGTTTCCTTGATTTAACGATGACAAAAATAACGATAAGAATTTCATGAGTTTCCGTTCTTTTGTTTTAAATGTAAATCTTTTGAAATAGAATTTTAATTCAAGCATTACGAAACGTATACATATATAACACTCAGCGGTCTTAATCTTACTAAAAACTCTTTTTGATCTAAAACAACAACGTCTCAACGGTTGTTGGTAGTCATTAAAAATATATTAAAAAACATGAAATGAAGTGAAGACAAATACATACACATAACACTTATTTCAATGTCAATGAAAACCTATCATCATCATTAACACCTGAATCCTTGATAGCCTTAAACCACCACAACTCCTCCTCTACGCACATAGTCAATGATAGTCACTATCAGGTGTATCTCGTATCATATATTCACATACAGCGACATCAGCATTTGTGCGAGACATTTTTTATGAGCAAAATTATTTGTATTTATATTTGTTTGTGTGTATATACATATGTATGTGGGTATGAAATATAAGAAAATTTATGTTGCATGTCAAATTGGTAACACATATACCAGACATACTTTTGTGTTTAAGTGTAACGCATGCCATAAATAATCATCATTAATGTGATTTTCTTTTTGATATTTTTACCGACTGTTTTAAAATTATTATTTTCTTGTGACTGATGATTGTAACATGAGGTACTAGTTACTTTACTAGCCCGGAATTGTCTACTAAAGATGGATTTTATGTCTAAAATATTTTTTGCCAAGAAATTATTAAAAAATAAATTTGGCCTTTTTGCCTATCTAGCAGCCAGAGGGTTCTCGGTTTAATCATAGGCCATATCATCTGACAATTTTCAAATCATAACATTGGTATAAAATCTTAACATTGCTAGCGACTGTTTATGAGTATTAACGTTATAAAAACTCCCCTAACTGATACATCTGCATTAAGAAGTTGGCGTTGAACTGAAGGTCTCTTTTAAGGAGTTTAAAAATAATACCTCTTGTTCAATTCGGGGTGTTGCGGGAATCATGTATATATGTACGTGTTTTTGTTTCGTAAAGCCCTTAGCGTTGAAGGGCACTTGACCCTGAAGATTATTACCTACACATGTGTTATCACACTTCCTAGTGGAACGAGGAAAACTTCCCTCAATCAATGAACTTCACTCGATTCTGGTTTTAGACTTATTAAATACACATATTATAATAATATCAGGTTATCCATATAGTGGTTTCATTATGGACAGGCCTGTGAATTATCACAATACATATATATATTGGCTCCTATGGTTCCAAACTTTAACAAAGTTTCTCCATTTTAATCTGTCCTGTGCTAAAAGTCTCAGTTAAGGCAAGGTCTTTTCAATAGAGTTCACGTCTTTATCAATCTGACTTCTCCAAGTATTAGCAGGTCTACCACTTCTTCTACTGCCTTGGGATTTCGCCTAAAATGCCGTCTTAGCTATATTCTCGTTCGCTCGTCTCAAAACGTATCCAATTCAGCTACATTTTCTTTTGGCTCTTTCAATGTGGATTAGCGATTCCCATGCACGTTCTCATAAGCCATTATTCGAGATTACGTTTTGCCAGAATAATCTTAATATCCTCCCTTGATAAATACTTGCAGATACCGTATATCTTTGGCTGAGGTGTTCCATGACTCGCCTACGTACAGTAACACATACCGCATATTGGAGGAGAAAAGGCAAAGCTTGGTTCTTATATGAACCTGTGGGAATTTACACTCTTTTTGTAGAGCTCTGAAGCCCTGAGTTGCCTTTTTAATGCGATTTGCTATAGAAAATATGACGCTGTCCAAGTACAAAAAACATTTTACTTCTTCAAGCTCTGTGCCATTTAATGTAAACTTTGATATATTAATGTCGTAAAACTTTTGTTCTCCTCAAGTTAATCTGTAAGTCGATATCACGTGCAGACATATTCATAAAATTGTGTGCGAGGAGACATATGCCATCAGCATACTCGGGATCGCGCAGCCGGCCATTCAGGCGTCAAATTATATCCCTTCTTATGTTGTCACTTGACCCATTATTACATCAAGTACTATACTGAACAGTAGTTGGCTTCTGTTAGTGAAAATGTGGCAGATATTACTAATTTGTCGGTTGTATGACATTGGGCCTTCCTCACGGCTCCTTATGACGTATTTTAAAATCCAGCTCATGCAACAAAGCCGGCTGACCATTCACAACGGCGTAGATATAATTATTGGGTGCTGGAGCAATAGGCTTTCAATGATTATTTTTCAAAAAAAAATCTTTCAGCGATGAAATTCAATTCTCACTTTTTCGTAACGTCAACAAGGAAAATTGTCGCATATAGGGCTCGGAGATTCTAGAAGTGATTTTGGAATAGCCATTTCATCCGGAAAAATTGACTATTTGGTGCGCATTATGATCTGGTGGCCTTTCGTTTGGTGATTTTGAACGCGCTTTCGATACGGCATGCCCGAAATACGCTGTCGGAAATTACAAACCTAGTCTGCAAGCTATATACTTATGCAAGGAGCAAGATGCGATGCAAAGGAGATGAGTATGAACTCTAGGAGACGAGCACAGGAGTGAAACAGAGCTGTATTCTGTCTCCCACTCTATTTTTACTACATTTGGAGTGTATGGTCCAAAAGACAAACACCGAGGCGCCATATGGCATCCGCTGGAACAACAGTGTGGTGATTTAGATGCAGGAGACTAGGAGAGGCCTGGTCAGCCGAAAAAGTTTGAAGATCAGGAATTAAAAGCATTACTTGACGAAAATTGATGTCAAATGCAAGAAGAACTTGTTATTAGCAGTCAGAACACAAGCCATTTCCCTAAGTTTAAAAGCATTGGGATTCATTTAAAAGCAAGGAAATTGGGTCTCATATGCATTGAAGCCGAGAGACGTTGAAAGGCGATTTGGCATGTCGTAAATGATGCTTAGGCGCTACAAAACGAAGTCAGTTTTTAATCGTATTTTTGCTGGTGTTGTTGTGTCGCTGTGATATGGTAGATAAGACACCCACCTACCAACCAGGATGTCGTCGGTTCAATACCACGCCAAACCATCTTAAACAAGGAAAAAGTTTTTCGACAGCGGTATCACCTCATAACATTAGCTAGTAACTGGTTATGAGTATAGAACTTTAAGAACTTTAAGTTTTACAGGTATAGAACTTTAAGTTGCAATAAAAAAACAATGGATTATTCGATTGAATTTTATTTATCCGAAAGATAATCTTGTGGCATTACATTTTAAATATGATTTCTGGCATATGACCGCCACGTCTGGCGCGGATGTAGTCCAATTTGTGGCCATGTATCGGCAATAACACGGAGAATGTTGTCTTTCAAATGGTCAAGCGTTTGTGGCTTTACCGCATAGACCAATGACTTTACAGAGCCACACAGAAAGTAGTCTAGCGGTGCTAAATCACAAGATCTTGGAGGTCAATTCACAGGTCCAAAACGTGAAATTAGGCGGTCACCAAACGTGTTTTCCAATAAATCTATTGTTCCACGAGCTGTGTGACATGTTGCGCCGTCTTGTTGAAACCACATCTCGTGGACATCATGGTTATTCAATACAGGAATGCAGAAGTTAGTAATCATGGCTCTATACCGATCACCATTGACTGTAACGTTCTGGCCACCATCGCTTTTGACAAAGTATGGACCAATGATTCCACCAGCCCATAAAGCGCACAAAACAGTCAGTTTTTCTGGATGTAACGGTGCTTTCACATACACTTGAGGATTACCTTTACCCCAAATGCGGCAGTTTTGTTTGTTGACGTAGCCATTAAACCAGAAGTGCGCTTCACTGCTAAACAAAATTCGGTTATGAAAATCGGGACCAATGGTAATCTCGTTTTGGGCCCATTCGACGAATCTACGCCGGGCGAGAGTCTATTCATGATGAATTGCCAAGCCAAACTGAGAATAAATCACTTGACAGCTGTTAAATTGGTCGCCATCTTGAAAAGTACTGCCAACTTAAAGTTCTATATCTTTATAAAAAACACGCTATACTACTGAAACTTCTCTAAATGTATTTGCCGTTCGGAGCCGGCGTTCAGCTGTAGGTTCCTTTCAATGAGTTTAAAAATAAAATCGTGTGCAGTTCATTGACTGAGAGAAGTCGCCATTTTCCTTCAAGAAATGTTATGGGGATTAATATATATATATATATATTGTTACTGGTGATAAAAAATGGTTACATTACGAGAACCCCAAGTGCAAAGAGTCATATATAAAGGCCGGCCGCCCAGCCGAATCAACCTAGAACCCGAATATCCATGACGTCAAAGTAATGTTCTGTATTTTGTCTGATCAGAAGGCTGTTTTGTATTATGAGCTGTTGAAATCGGGTCAGACGATCACAATTGATTCGTTTAAAGAGAGCAATCAACGAAAAACGACCAGAATATTCGACCAGAGGCCATAATCAATCTTCCTTCATGACAACGCTCGGCCACATGGTGCATGACCGGTCAAAAACTATTTGGATAACAGTGGATGGGAACTTTTGACTCTTCCGCTTAATAGCCCAGACCTTGCCCCTTCTCACTACTATTTGTTTCGGTCGATGCAAAATGACATTACTTGAATACGCTTCACTTCAGAACAGGGTACCATTCATTCATTCTTCATTCTTTACATCAAAACTAGTGCAGTTCTTTTGGCGCATAATCCATATGTTACCAGAAAGATGGGGGGAAGTAGCGGCTAACGATGAACAATACTTTGAACAATGTATCAATTCATTTTGTTATTGTAATAAATGCATTTTTCAAGCAACAAAATCGACATTATTAACTTGTATACCCAATAATTAATTTTATTTAATCTTATTTTTAATAGATAATACTTTTCTAAATGCATTTATAATGAATTGTTTTAAAAACCAGATTAAAATAAAATAAAAAGATAAAATGAAATTGCACTAAAAAGCCTTGAGGGACTTTTAATGAGAAAATAATAAACGTTTGAATTTCTTAAAAACAAAAAAATAATGAAATAAATCTACTATTTTTCCTTATTTTTGCCTTCGTCTTCCCACGCTGGTTTGACATTCTTAATGGCTAAGCAATTATAAAATAATTCAATATTACAATTTTATCTGTTATCTATACGTTCTATTTATTCATTTTATTAATAGATTGCCTGAAGGACGGTGTATTTGCAAGCATATGGAGGAGAAAGAAAATCATTCTTATAGCTAAGCCGAGGAAAGCTCTAGGAGGTTGACTCCTATAGACCGATCTGCATATTGGACACTATCGGCAAATACCTAGTGAGCGACGACTCCTGACTGCCGAGGAAAGTATAGTCGGCCTCTCTGACTGTCGATAAGAACGAAAAGCGAAATTAACCATAGATGCCATAGACTTATAAATACAATCGGCCTCTCTGATTGTCAATAAGAACGAATGCCAAATTAACCATAGATGCCATAGACTTGTAGTTAAAGAGCGCCATTAAGGCCATAAATGGCAAGGGTATGCACAGAAAATATTGTGCTGGCATCAGTTTTGACAGGAAAAACGTCTTTTACTCGGCTGGATGGAAGCATATTGTGACAGCAATGAAAATAATGAATGTGCTGCATGACCTAGTGAACATTATCAGAAATTGTTTATCCAACAGCTTATTGCTTGTGAAAACCCCACTAACAGGGGTTTTCAAGTTGCGAAATACCACAATTATGTCGACAAAAGCGATAACCACTTGAACTTTAAAAAAGGTGCGAATTACGCATCGGCGAACGCGGTGTATTAAATGTATTGACTTGAATGATGCCAAAAGTCGGAGGACCAAGTCAAAGTTGCAGAAACTTTATATCCCATGTGATCAACTCCATGCTACTTTACAGTGCACCAGTGTGGGAGAAGGTATGAGGTATCTCGTTCGAAGAAGAAATTATGGCAATTAGTAGAAGAAATTGTTTGAGAGTGTACAGCACTTTTCGAACGTTGTCAGGGGAGGCAACTAGTGAAAGATCCGGGAACGATACCAGTAGACATAACATATCGAGAGTACTTGACCAAAAAGTTCGCGGAATCTATTCAGATAATTAAAAATACAAGTTTATTCACCTTAATCTATATTGTCACCTACAAAGTAATCCCCATTGACTGCTTGCTTCAATCCTCGAAGCATGTTCATCAGTGCTTCCTGTGGGTCGTACTCATAAACACAGGTCTCCAGTAACGATCCTTTTAATGAATGTGGGATCGGATTCAGCCTCGCAAATCATGTCTTTTGCGACCTCAACACGGTCTCTTTTTTGCACGAAATTGAGGTCTTTTGACACCAACTTTGCTTCTACACGACGGACTCATAGGCAATGTTCAAGTCCTCCGCTATCTCTCTGATGGTTTATTTGCGGTTATTGACTAACATTTCTTTTACTTTATCAATGTTTTCGCCGGTTTTCGATGTCGTTGGTCTGCCATTGCGTTCATTATCTTCGATTGACTCACGACCACTTTTGAAACCGCTCGTGTCACTAGTAAACGACCATTTTCTTTAGAGAATCGTTACCGAAACACTTTTACAACATTTCCAACATTCGCGCGCCATTAAATCCGTGTTCGTTGTTGCAAATTTAAATTCATTTCTAATATTGTAAAAAATCTCCAACACACGTAGATGTACTCTTGGCTACGTAGCTATTGCAAATATCAATTGACGCTTAAATTTAGTGGGAATATCAACAGATGTACCAAATTAACACAAAAAAAAAAAAAAAAAATCGATAAGTGGATACAGAGAAAGAATATTGAAATAAACTGTTTTTTTTCCGTCACTTCTCTAGGGAGCTTATTGATTTTCCATAGAGCATTCATTACTTTGTTTCAGTTTCATTAATAAAGATGATGTTTTAAGCTAAGATGATGATTAATCCGCGGTAGCCTCCTCCATATGATTGTGTAGTGGTGAAGATCCTTGCTAAGTGGTGGTAATTTTGTAATTTTTTTCCAGCAGGTGACGTTTTTTTTCTGATCATTCATCTGATGTTTGATATTATCGCCGGACGTAAGCTGGAACGTCAAGGAGGCTTCTATCAGATGGATTTGCTTAGAGGGAGTTTGCTGCCTATTTAATAAACACTCAAACCCACTATTATATTTTTTCGTCATGTCCTCTGCTGGGGCTCGAACCACGTCGGCTTGTGTTGTTATACGTGCACTCTAACCACTACAACGCGTCATCCACCTATAAATTATAATTCTACCGTAATTTCTACAGGGGTGTGGGAAATATTTACACTGGATAGTTATCGTGTTTACAACAACCGTTCATAAAATATAGTCCGCGCGTTTCGCATGAAACCACCGCCACGTTAATAAATGAATATCTATATCTATTATTTTACAATTATCTATTATCTTACAATGAAACTCTCTTCTCCACATAGAAAATTCAATATATAGTATGAATGGAAGGTGCACTTATACAATCTCACCCAGTTACTTACTGATTATGTGTTGTTCGCGATGTTGGTTAAATCTAATTGAGAAACTTTTACTATCATCGTTCTCAAAATATACAAAAATTAATATTTACTTTGTATGTTCCTGCCATACAAATTCCGTCTTTTTGACTGATGATTTATATTGACTATGAAGTCATTCAGACAGAATACTGAAACTTTCGCTTTAACCGTCTTCTGGTATAATGAAATCAATATTTAGTTTGTATGGGAGATACCATGTCCTCTTGTTCAACGCTTTCCAGTTATTGACTGATGATTTGTAGAGACTATGAATCTATTACGGCCAAATTTGGAGACAATTTATGTTACCATTTTGAAGATAAAGATAAATAAATAGTAACTTTGTGTGGGTCTGGCACCGCCCAGATATACAGAAAGATATTGTTAAATTTCAAGAAAATCGGCTCAGCCGTTTAGCTACATACATACTTCCACACATTTATTTTATAAGAAATTAATTATTAATTATTAAGCCTAAAGCAAAAGTAAGTCATGAAGCCGTGTTGCTGTGTTGCTGTCACCCTGTGTATTTTACTTTTTGTAGTGTGTAGCCTGCCGTGTGTAAGCATTAAAAGAGAAACTGTATAAAATGTTACTTGAAAGCAAAAATTTGCTGAAGTAAAAGTGTTACGTGAGGTCTATGCACGTGTAGGTGGTGTGTTTTAGTACTTAAGAAGCATGCATGCTCTACAGTACGGGCTATAAGTATCTTAAGTTTACTTCACGCATCCAGTTAATATCATTTAATCAGTTATATTAAAGAAAAAAGGAGGATTAGGGCCACCTCGACCTGGATATTATCGAGGGGGTCAAGATTTTCACACTGCGCTAAGCTACTGAAGAAAGTTACTGTCAGACCTGGGCATTCGCAGAAAAAGTTAAAGATTGTCTCTCTCTAAGAAGTGCTTCTCCTATAAAGCCTTAAGGGCAAAACCATTTTCTTTATGTGTGTAACGATCATTCAATGACCTGTTTACGCCGCCATGAGTTTGGAAATCGATTGGCGGGCGATCCTCAAACATTTTCGTATTGTGCCACTGTCATACCGAGGCCACAATGTCCTTTAGATATCACAGGAGGAGATACATACAATTCCACTTGTTCTATGTCCTTCTACGGAAGATTCTGCAGATTTCATTCTTGAGCAACAGACGTCAGAGTAGGAGGTGACAGATGACAACAGGACCGTGAAAGCAGCCTGACTATTAGAAAGAATACTGATTCTACTCACAAACCTTCAATTCTTCAGCAATTTACGCGCTTCTAAAATTTAAAAAAACTTTCACCTGAAAAATGCTAAAATTTTTTGATAATCTTAAGGATTCTGCAGTTAAGATTCAGAGAAAATAGCAGTAATCACACAAAATGTCATCTTGGCTCCATCTGAGATATTTTGCATTTTTAAAACGTACATGACATGGCATTTTTTTTTTCAAATTAAATAAATTTTCATTTAATTCATTAAACTTTCTTTTCTGCAACCAAATACAATTTAATTTATTCACTCTTTTATCAGATTGTGTGTCATTTTGATATTTTAATGCACGTAACGAATATTCACTTTAAAGCGTGATTCGCCCCCCTAACTGTTGCAAATTCTATGTTTCTTTGCGTGTTTATTCGAGCAACATTAACCACCTGATAACAGAAAACACTTTACATTGAACCACAAACCAACAAGAAAATTTCTAGAAAATTTCATGACGCACAAGTCGATAATATTTTGCGGATAATTTTAATGACAACTTTTTCTTCTTCTTCATTTTGTAATGATAAATTTATCTAAAATGATTTCAATTTCATTTCACTTCTAAGAGTTTAAATTTCTCAAAAGATAAACGGTATCATTTTCTTTGTTTGCGAATTTCTTTAATAACATTTGAGATGAAATGCGAGAAGTTTTCTTTCATTTTGTTTTTGCATTTCTTTACAATATTTTGTATTAAAAAGAGATACAGACTTCGTACTTTGCCAAATCATCATGTTATTACTAAAGCAACAATCTCAAGAAACGTTTAATAACAACTGTTTATCAAACTAAAGAGTTTAATAGAAACAGCAGCAGCAGCAGTGGATACAACAGCAATACTAAGATGGGAACTGTACGAATAAATGAAATTTTTTAAAGTTTTCCACTTTCAGAGAAAGAAATGCACAATATTTGCTTACTAAGCATTAATGAAACCTTAAATTATATGTTTTTAAATACCCTATAGCTCTACATGTAGGTGGTGTTAGGGGTATATTTTATTTGTACTTATATTTACAATAAATTGGATAACTATTTTAAATTGAGCCCATCAAATGAAACCAGCGAAATTAGCTTCAAGGACACTCAGAGGCACGTCAAACATATATCCACAACGAAGAAGCAGATTTTCTCCCAGCAGGTTCAGCATAGAACATATAAATGATCTTGTTCAGCACTATACCTAACTTTCGTCGACTTCGAGAAGGCTTTTAACATTATTAACCAGGCAATGATGTGGAGAATTCGAAAATTAAAAGACGACCTAATAAGTTATTTTTTTCGCCATCACTCCTCTAAGAGCTGCTTTCCACAAAGCATTCGCTGGTTCGTTTCAGTTTCATTAATCAAGTTGATTTTTCTAAAGCTAAGTACATGATTAATCTACTGTAGTTCGCCTCCATATGATTGCTTAGTGATGAAAATCCTTGTTAAGTGGTGGCGGTGATCCTTACTTAGCATTGTAATTTTTTTCCATTCGTTTGATGTGTTATCATTGCCAGAAGTAAGCTTCAAGGTCAGGTGGGCTTCTGTTTAGACGTGCTTGTACGGAGGAAAGTTGTAGTCCCTTTATCCAACAATCGGAACCGCAATAACGTTTGTTTCGTCATGTTCTCTGCTTGGGATTCGAACCTGAGCCGCTTGTGTTATATGCGTGCGCTCCAACCACTACACCACGCCACTACTACATACTACTACTACTACTACTAGTACTGCTACTCAAACCGCTATGAAGACGAGAATCTGGTAAGCGATAAAATAAAAATAAGAAAACGATTAGGACGAGGGTGTGCCCTGCACAAATACTGTTTAACTTGTTAATAAATAGTGTAATGAGACACACAACCTCGGCACGCAAAGGCATTAGTTAAGGACTGAGCTGTTTGATATACAGAGACAACTAGACTGCCTGGTAAGGTAAGCTGAGCGAAACGGTCATAAACTGAACATTTCATAAACTAGGATAATGAGAGCGAACTCCACAAATTCCTACCTAGTCAACATATACCAGCAACCTATTGGTAAGGTAGACTCCAATTGCTATCTCGACAGCATAGTTACAGGATCAGATGGCTCTCAAGAACATTTTCTAAGCTGAATCAATAAAGCAAAACAAGCGATATTAAGATCGAAAAATCTCTCAAAACGCATAAAATACGACGCGTTTAACAGCTGCCTTAGATCATGGAGTAATACATAATAACACCGAGTGACAAAAATGAAAAGCCGATACACCCAAGACGAGTCACTGTTTGGTGCGGATTTTGGTCCAGAGGCATAATTGGGCCATTTTTCTTCAAAAATGAGCAAGGAGTGGCCGTTAGAGTCAATAGCGATCGTTATCGGGCCATGTTGAACAAATTTTTGTTAACAAAAATTGAAGAGCAGGATATTAGCAACATTTGGTTTCAACAGGACGGCGCTTCGTGCCACACACCCAAAGCTACACTCGATGCTTTGCGCCCTGTTTTTGAAGATCGCATTATCAGCCGCAGAGCTGATGTCGTTTGGCCACCTCGGAGCTGCGATTTGACACCGTTGGACTATTATTTGTGGGGTGACGTCAAAGATAAGTGGTACGCTAACAAGCCAGAGATAATTGACACTTTAAAGGACAATATTCGTGAAGCCATTGGTGAAGTACAGCTGCACACAATCGATATTGTGCTCAAAAATTGGACTGATCGTGTAGGCTACTGCATGGCCAGCCGAGGCAGCCATTTGAATGAAATTGTTTTCTATTATTAACCGGAGGGATTGTACTTTCAAATAAAAAAAGGAATTTGAGAAAATATTCAATAGTTTTTTTATAGCATTTTCAAAAAAAAAAATTATTTGGCGGACCCTTTATTTGGCATAGTTTTTATGAGATTTGTTCGAATATCTTAGGCTACAAGAAGTCTTACAACCATGTCGAGTTTGTTGAGTACATGCTATATAACTTGAATAAGCTACGGTGCAACATGAGCATAAAACTCCATTTCCTGCACTCACATTTGGACCGTTGTGCACAAAATCTGGGTAATTTCAGTGTAGAGCAGTTTGAAAGTTTCCCTCAGGATGTTTAGAAAATGGAAGAACTTTATCAGGGAAGGTGATGACAAACTACTGCTGGAGTTGGCAACGAGCTCTACCTAAAGCCATTCATTCAAAGAAATCTTATATTTAAAAGATCGTTTGATACTATTCAATAGAAATTTTGTATTAATTTTTAGTATTTATTTGCTAAATATCAAACTGCATATATCATAATAAAAAGCTGTTAGCCATCCGCCAGTATTTTTAGACATACCCAATAACACAAAAAATATTAACGGAAATAAAACTTGTGTTGAGCAGTATTATTGATAATTATGTATGATCGGAATTTGAAGGCGTTTATTGCAAATAAGACGGCGCTGCGATACCATTGTCTTTTGAGTAAAATGTTTTCTGGCTGTTGTAACTTTTTGATGAATGAAGTCTAACATCTTTAGATTTGTTTCTTTGGGGCTAAGTGAACCATAAGATCTATCTCAATAGCCTACAATCGATTTAATATCTCAAGGAAAGAATACGTCAAGTTATCGACATGTCATGATCTTTTAAGCGAAATCGTCATTTTAAATAGCATATCCTCCTATCTTTATATTAAGAATTCTTTCTTTCATCTTATCATGACTTGATTTCATTTAAGAGCTTCGTACTTTCACTTTCCACATATTGTCTATGTCATGAACTTGGGTATTCCATTGCAATATAGCTTTAGGAATATTGCCGCTTGATCCCCTTAAAATATGGTCAAACAAAGTCCATTTACGTTTCATCATTTCTTCCTTTGGTTGTCTATTGTTTTTGACGGCATGTAGCTCGTTTTTTGTCATCAGGCACAAATTTACGAACGCTTGCAGCTTTCTCATATTACCTTGTGTAATAGCCCATATTGCGAGGCAATATTAGACGCAATTTAATTCAACTTCTGATGTTGTTTGGCCGTCATATTTTCTGCATTGCCTGAAACTTACACTTGCTTTATCTGTACCGGTTGATCTGTAGTTCTCAGGTTCTTCATTTATTGGTAGTGCCTCTTGTTTCATGAAAAAATGACAATAATAAGAAGTGCATAACCAAGTCGCACATAGCTGACTATAACTCTCCTATTTGTTTTGATTTTGTTTTGCCTTTAACAGTAATACTAAGAAAATGATGACACCACTGTATGAATAAATTTCATTTACCACATTTGCTGATTTATGTTTATAAAAGAAATCTTTTTCTGAAAAATCATTTATTTTAAAGCAATCAAAAGAAAACAGAAGAAAAAAGAAAAAATGCAGTGAAAAAATTAAAAAATATATCAATTTCAACACTCAAATAACTTTTAAAATTGCAACATCTTTTATCTCTGTATTATTTAACTTTTATAACAGATCATTATTTATCTTTATAGCTATATGTACGTATGTATGTATATAAAAAAATCCTTTGATGGAAATAGTCTTCTAACGATGTGGAACATATTTTCATATCATAAATATTTATATGAAAATGATACCGAAGATATGTACATACGCTTGTATTTTTCATGTTATGATACGAAACTGAAATACAGCAAATAAAACTTGTGAGGAGGTCCGGTCTTCAAATTCAGCTATTTCTTTATTAAGCTAAGACCAAAAGCATTTTAACGGTAAGTAATTCAACTTTTTATAAAAAACCCATTTAACAAATTCATATCCATATCAAAATGTCTCTCATAACAACAACAACAACAACAAATAAAAAAATTGAACACTTCTTGTCTCAAATGGTAATGGTACATCTCTAAGAGCAAAACCGGCTTATTATTCACTTATTTGAACCTAGAATTTTTTCAAATAAGGTGACCATACATAACATTTTATAGTTTGGATGAATTGAGCCAATATTAAGGTGACCTTATCATTTTGGCATACCAATCATCTGTCCCATAAAATATTCATTCTTTCTGTTTAGTTGTCTAGCTTATATAAGCAATTTTACCAGTAACCTGACTTTGATTTAACACAATCGAAAACGTATTGTATATATCTAAGGTACCTTTTTGCCCTCATTTAACAACTGCGCCCAAAACTTTGGTGCTGATTCGAATGGGTCAGCCTTGAAAATTAGTAAAATTTGTATATTCATTTCTTCAGAGGCTATTTAGTGGGGCTCAGTTTACATTTGCTGCAAACTCCGTGTTCTCTAGTGTGCTCTTCGAATTTCCTTCCAGATTACCGTTTGAATTTTATACAAGCTTTTTATATAAATTAATAATATCAGTTAGCTTTTTATCCTTCAATTGTCTAACTTAATCGCTTTTAAATTGATTCAAAGATATCCGAGGAGAAAACGGATATATACTATTTAAACAAATGTCAAGGAGATATTTTTTTTTGTAAAATAAACGGACTCATTTTACTTATAAATAAATTCTTTGAAATTTTTCTTAATTCATTTAAGTTTTTCATATGACAACAGACTGAAACTTTAGCTGACAACTTATATTTGCAGCGTCACACCCGCAGCTATATCGATAGAATATAGGACCAATTCCACATTGTTTAACAAAATCCCACCAAAATCTACGTGTTTTTATTTTCATTACGATACTTCAAATATATATAAAAACATAAATAAAAGAGAACAAAGGAAGAGTCTGAGATCTCCGTGAAAATTAAGGTTTGCATTGACAACTTATTTTGCCCACATACGAGGGCGGATTGATATTGAAGCTACCTAAGTAGGAAAAAAACATTTTTTTTTTCAAAAATCATTCATTTCTCAACATAGTCTCCTTTTAGTTCAATACACTTAGTAAGACGATTTGCCAACTTCTTTATATCATCTGAATAATACAATTTGAGAACTCCTCACTTCTTCGTTTGAGATGAATCTTTTTCCTGCGAGTCATTTTTTCAAGTTTGGAAATAGGAAAAAGTCACTAGGGGCTAAATCTGGACTATAAGGTGGATGATCAACCAATGCGAAGTGGATTTCTCGTAGTTTTATCATTATATCTAATGCTGTGTGAACCGGTGCGTTGTCTTGAAGAAAGAGCACGTTATTCTTGTTTAAATGTTGTCATTTTTCCTTGATTGCATCAACCAATTGATCCAATAATGCACGATAATACTCTCCTGTGATTGTGGATCCCTTTTCAAGATAATCGATGAGCAATATTTCGTGTGCCTCCCAAAATACAGTGGCCATAACCTTGCCAGCCGATTTCACTGTCTTCGCCTTCTTCGGAGCACTTCCACCAGCTTCCACCCATTGCTTCGATTGATTTTTGGTTTCAGGTGTGTAGTGGTGGACCCACGCTTCATCAACAGTTATTAATCTATGCCAAAAATCAGCAGGATTATGCTTTATCATGTCCAAACACCACTGTGAAGTGATCTGTTGAACTCGTTTTTGTTCAGCACTGAACAAACGCGGCACTCAGCTTGCCGATAGCTTTTTCGTATGCAAATATTTATGCAAAATGTTGAAGACACGTTCATATGATATGTTTACCATTTCAGCAATCTCACGTATTTTGACCCGGCGATCATTCATAACGATATCGAGGATTTTCTTGATATTTTCTTCAGTAACCACCTCTATTGACATTAGTGTTGATGGTATTGTTGGTTTCTTTTGTCTCTTTCGCCGCCGTTTTGCCTTTCAAATAATAGTGTTTAATCACTACACAAAATTCACTTTTTTCCATTTTTTAGGAAACACAAAAGTTGCTTACTTTAAACGACTACAACAAATAAACTAATCGATGATTTTGGCTAAAGCTTTAACAGCTGACGTTTGACAGATCGTAATTTCTAAGAAGGAGAAAGTTTTTGTGTTTGTGCTGCTATCTAGCGCTAGGTAGCTTCAATGTCAATCCGCCCTCGTACTGTATGTACATATTTTTATTAATTGACTTACGGATAGATAAGAAAACCATTTGTGAATTGCACATGTGGCCACAAATATACTGAACAGATAAACATAAAATTCCCTCAGTGTGTAATTTTTAATTTCAGTTTTAAAAAAATCTTAAAACTTTGTCACAGTTAAGAGAAATATATGTACAAAGAAAAATATTTAAAAAACTCCAATAAGATACTCTAAAATAAGTATGTGATTGCTTTATTCCTACAGGATATAACTTTATATTTGAAAAGGTAATAAAAATCTATTGCAGCATGTGTAGTATATACATTTTTATATACTACTATGTGTGTCTGTGTGTGTGAACTCAATTTAACTTATGTTGTAGGATGTGTACTTGTAAGTCATAAGCATTTTTAATGTAAATCTTTTGACTGCCATATCTACCACACATACCAACTTTCAAATGATCATATCACATGTATTTTTTTCTCTCATTTTCTTTTAGAAGTTTTAAATATTTAATGAATTGTAATTAGAGAAATTGATTTGCATGAATGATTACACTGGTCTGCAAAAAATAACAAATTTTTTCACTTTTAAAGCTACATGATATATAATGATTTTGATGCGCTGAATTTAAATCCGTTTTCAATTTTTTTCCATTGGGCTCATATTTTTTGTTAGGAGCGTGGCAAATTTTTCGCCAAAACTTATAACTTTAAAACGATGTAAATCACCTGAACATCATTTTTTTTTTTTGTATTTTCAACAGTTTCTGAGTTATTCGCAACTAAGCTGCGAAAAAAATTTTTTTGCGCAAAATTAGAGCAGTTTTTTTTTCAAAAGGTCATAAAAATTTTTCAGAATGAAAATTTTAGAAGTTAAGCACCTAAATTAAAACCTGAAATGTTGAGAGTAAAATAAGCATTAAATCATGAAAATCGGTTGGCTATTGCTGATTTTATTCAAAATTAAATGCATGCATCTAACTTTGAACAAAATTAGCGAAAAATTGTTATCGTGCGAAATAAGAGGATTTTTTTTTCTTTTATTTCCAAAAAGTTATATAAAAATTATTAAAATTAAATTATTATGCATTTAAATTAAAGCCAGATACGTAACCTATAAAGGGAAGTACCTAACTTCGACAAAAAAAATTTTAATACATTATTAGGCAACAAAAACATAATGAAAGGAAATGTCTGGTAGGAAACAGTACATACGCATATACGAGTATATATGTTTTTCTTTGATGCCTTCCTAATGAACGCCAGCAGATCTGAAACCATAATGGTGGATATGTCTCCCAATGAGACCCCATGTCTCCCCAAGCTTTTCCGTATAAACTTATCAAGAAACCCATATTCACATATTATGTGTTTCACTGTGTCTGATGGCTATGAGCACAGTCTACAAATATCCACATCTGTGAACACCATCCTATAGGCTAGGAATTTAAAATTCGGCCTGCCATACTTGAGAACCTCACAGCTGCTTTAAAATTTTGGACTGATCGCCACAATAAATTGTTAAAGTCGCCTTTGGGCTTTCCAGTGTTCCAAGCAACTAGCAACTAGCCACTCCTTGATTAGATTGAGAATGATAGTAAGTGGTGCTGCACAGTAAATTACCGGAACGATAGAGCGTGTTAACACAACTGGACATTATATCTAAGCGAAAGCCTTTGCAAGGTATTGCAGAAATATTTGACAGTCTAGATGCAGTACGATTCGAGCCAAGTGCTATGCATTAATGACTTTACCTTTAAGTCCATTTTAGTCATAGTTGGGACATATTAGGTTAGGTAGGATGGTTGACAACCTAGAAAGGAGTCCCACTTAGGCCCACGTCGACAAGCATAGAGCAAACAGTCCCTATATGAAACCATTTGGGCTCTAAAATGAATCTCGCAATTGTGGTGACCTTCATCTTAAAATGTTCAGTCAAAGGTGACAAAAACTTCCGTCGTCTGATAGCAGGCGCTGGACAATGACACCTGAGGTGAAGGACAGTCTCCTCTTTCTCTTCCAGAACCACAACTTCTGCAAAAATCATACGCGGATAGTATATCGGCATGCCTTCCAATCTGACCATTACCCGTAAGGACTGCAATAGTGCGATGGATGGCAATGCGACCTCTTTTCATCGCGATCGGTACGGCAGAGCCTACCAATACGGCACGTGATCTCATGCCGACAACGTGATTAAATCTCGCCATACATCGACCGGAGAATATCCAGCCTAACTGGCAATTGGTACACCAATGATAGGCTCGAAAATATCAAGCTCAGTACTCGCACCTGCTAGTTCATCTGCAAAGCAATTCTCAACCATATCCCTGTATCCCGTAACCCATATGAGAGTTGCCTTCGATTTCCATAAGAAACCTGCAGCGTTCATATTCGAAGATAGACGTCATGGTGACGCTCGCAAGGGACTTGATGGCAGCTTGACTATACGAGTAAATCAGAAGCTTTTCAGGACACATCCCGCCCCTCTACAAGCATTGCACAGCCCTCAATATGGCCGTGACTCCGCCTAAAGTACACTGCAATGCGACCTGCTAGACAGTTTGATGCTAGAACCTTCTATGTATATAATACAGTCCACTCTGTCCAGTATCGGGGAGTCGACGGTATAGACCTCAAGGGCATTAGTAGCAAGAATAACTGCGAATATTCCTATTGTAGCTCATAGTATTGAGGAAAACCCAGATTTTTCGTCGACCTTTGGAATTGAACATTCCACAAACAAAGTATTTTGCATAAATTATTAGGTCTTAAGGATTTTAATGTTCAGTTAGTCTACAAACGTTGTGTCTTTACATCATCTTCAATGATGAAGCAGATTTTCACCTCGTTAACAAAAATTGTTATTTTAAGAGTTGGTAAAATCCAAGAAAGCCTTTAAATCCTCATCATCCTCAATGTGTGACTTTTAGTGCGATTTTGGTCTGTCAGAGTTATTGAAACTTTCTAAAAATGAGGCTAAATGAGGCAACGATTAAGGTGAATAGATTGTGTTAGCGAATAATATTGATTAGTTTGTTTGGCCGGAATAGGAAATTATCGATATGGAGGACGTTTATGTTAAATAAATATGGCGCCATACACATGAATGACACTACAAATGACACATATTTAACAGTTGTAAACCTTGCCAGACCGGCGATTCTGAAAGCACTAAATGGACAACCCGATATTTTATATTTTTTTAAATCTCCTATCAGACTTATGTAAAATAACCAAGTTTTTCAAACTTTTAACTTTTAAAATGTAAAATAATTTCGAATTTTATTTGAATTTCATTTTAATTTTCTCAGTTTCATTTTTAAAACATTAAACGAACCAAATGAAATAAAAATGAGCAAAGCAAATAATAAAAATCAAGAAATACTTTTGCTAAAGTAACTTGAAAATCATTTTACGTTTAGAGTTTCTAAGTTTACATAAGCACCTTTATATACTTACTTATAGTATACATATGTATGTATTTACTTGTATGTATGTACATACATAAATTCCAATAATGTCTGTATTCTTACAAAATAAGAGTAGAAAATAATATTTGCCTAAAAACTGTATTTATTCCCATTGATTTTCCAATAAAAGACTTTAAAAGGATATTTTTAATTTTCTCTTAAATAAACACAATATTTGCTGAAAATAAAAACTACGAATTACTCGATATTTTAGTTCTTTGTTTTCCATTTGCAAAAAAAAAAAAGGAAAAAAACAAACTGCAGTTCATTATAAACTCAAATGATAATTTATTTATTCCGTAGTGCTCGGAATGGGTGTAAGAATTTGTGTTGCTTTCAACAATTGCAAAAGATCAAATGATATTTTATTAAAACTTGTAATTACTTCCTTTAGAAATGCAGTACAGCATTTTACAACAAAAATTCTTTTGTCCAAAAACAACCTCTACATGTTGCAACTTACATACATGGCTTCTTTCTATAATGAAACCAAACTTGTTAATATAACGAGAAACATGTAGAAAAGCAGCATACAAACAGTGACAAGCAAAACTGTAATTACAATTTAAGGAACTTAAGGCTTACACTCATCACCAGACGAGTCTAAAAAGCTAAGCCCACGATCATGAACACATCATCTTAACATCCAAACTGGAATAAGGGGACTTCTCTCAATAAATGAGCTACACCCGGTTATATTTCTTAGCTTATAGAGAGAAGCCTATCGTTTAACATCATTTATCGAGTAAATAAGTGTCAAATGCTGGTGTCATTAGTAAGTGCTTAAGTAAAACCAAGAAGTACAAGTTGGTTAGGAAAAATCTTATATAAATGGTGGGCAAATTTGAGGTTAGGTAGTAAATTGGCTTAAAATTTTTTTTTTTTTTTTTGACAAATTCAGTTTTATTTATACCAATATAAGATAGAAATATGGGAATTATTAATGGAATATGATGGGTAAATGTCCACCTCTAGCACGTTGGCAGAAGTCCTCTCTTTTCACAAAATTTTTAACACCATTTTTCAAGAAAATCATGGTGAGGACCATTTTCAATTAGGCGGTTATGTAAACAAACAAAATTGTCACATATGGGGCTTATAAAAATCTACAAACAGGCCTCGAAAAACTATTACATCCAAAAAAAGTGACCGTATGGTGCGATTTGTAGTTAGGCGGCATCATCGGCCCGCATTTTTTTGAAAATGAGCAAGGAAACGCCGTCACTGTGAATTCTCTGCGCTACCAAACCATGATAACCAATTTTTTTTTCCACAATTGGCTAATGCTGACATCAGTGACCTTTGGTTTCAGCAGTATGGCGCCACAAGCCACACAGCCAGCCAAATAATTCTGTTACTGCATGAGAAATTTTGCGGTCGCGTAATTCCTCAGTTTGGCGATGTCAACTGGCCGCCCCGTTCTAGTGATTTAACGCCGCTGGATTATTTTTTCTGGGGCCATTTGAAAGATCGGGTTTACGTGAACAAGCCACAAGCAACTGTCACTCTGAAAAATGAAATTCGGCGCTGTATTGACGAGATAAGCGATGCTTTGTTGCAAAATGTGGTTCAAAATTTTCTTAAAAGAGTGGACGTCTGCTGACGTGCTAGAGTTAAACTTTTGCCCGACATCATATTCCATTATTAACTCTCATATTTATGTTTTATATTGGTATGAATAAAACTGATTTTGCCAAACCTCAAATTTACCCACCCTTTAAAAGAGGGCTATAAAATGCGTTTTAGTTGATGTTCTTTGAAATGCGCCCTTAGAGTAAGCCCCTTTGCACTGCATAATATTTACTTGAAAACGAAATTTCTTACAGCATTTAAGCTTTGTGTGAGTTTGAAAATATTTTTACAATTGGGCCAAATAACTTTGTGGTCAATACAAATCATTGGTCAAAAAGTGGGCGAAATTGGATAAGTGGGAGCGACAGCTACCATTTAAAGTAAACACTGATTTTAGTGTATCTTTGGAAGAGTAATAGTGGAAGGTTTTGAATCATTGAAATAACTTTGTGGTCAATAGAAATCATCACTCAAAAAGTGGGCAGTATTAGACAAGTGGGCGCGACATTACACATACATAGTAATCATTCATTTTTATTTAATAGCAGACGGTATATGTATGTGTGTGTGTTAATTAGACCTTAATTAGGCTCTTAATTAGATCAAAGGGTCTCCACAAACTTTCTTCACCTTTCTCTGTTTTCCACAGTCGCCTTTATCTCCTTCCAGCTATTGATAGAAGATTCTCAGACAGCGGTTTATAAACATTTGGAGTTTATTTGCCGATCTTCCGTTAATCAGCCAGGTTCCCCAGCCACACAGTAAGTTGAACTTCACATTTGCCCTAAATATTCAAAATTTTGTGGTCGTGTATTCACTCACTCTTCCCATTAACCAGAAGCAGCTTGAGCATGCTGTGGTTGCCCACATCTTCAGCAGTTCCTCTTACGTGTGTGATTAGGCTGCCTAAATAGCAGAAACTTTTCGACCGTATTCATTTTCAAAACAGAGTTGGTTATTTGGTCTGATCGGTGGCACTGCCATAGTTTTTGTTTTGGTACTGTTAATCGTCAGACCCACTCTCCTAGATCCACGATTCAGATAGCCGATATTGCTCTGCATATCCGTATAACGACATGATATCAAACAGATGTCGCTATTTTTTTTTCGAGCATAACACAATAAATTAAATTTGATGTACATAAATGCTTACATTATGCTTGCCGACAAGCTTGGCAACCAGCAGGTAAACCATCTTTAAGTGCGCTGAATCCAGTGGCGCTAACCGCTTTTTGAGGTTAGCTCCTGTTTTCGAAATATACCTTTATTTGGAAATGAAGAAGGTTGCACAACATATATTCGCTTAACTCAAAAGGGGTTTTAGTTTATCGATAAAATAAAACACCGAAATTGCGCAATAAAACAACATTTAAAACTAAAACTTTTTTAATATATGGTTGGCAAGTTAAAAGTTTGAATCTAAAAATGTAATAAAACAAAAACGGTTTCAAATTTTGCCAGATTTAATTTTTTGTGCAGTACAATTATTCCGGTTAGAAATGAAATATTATTTCATTCATATGGCTACCGCGGCTGGCACACAATTTTCCATTCGATCGGTCCAATTGTAGAGAACTTTTCCGAGTGTATGGGGTCGTATCTGGGCAATGGCAATTGTATCTCAATTGTGCTCAATTGGGTGGTTTTTCGGCATAATACTTGTCTTTAACTGCGCCTCACAGAAAATAGTATCAAAGAAAGCTGTTTGGCGGCCAACTGACATCACCATATCGGCTAACTAAACGGCCACCAAATGTTTGTGCAACAAATCGATTGTGGCATGAGATGTGTGGCAAGTTGCGCGATCCTGTTGAAACCAAACATCGTTCACATCAATGCCATGAAGAGCGGTTGTCACAGTGCGATAGGTATCACCATTGCGCTGTCCTCATTTTCAAAGAAAGAGGCCAATGATGCCTCCGCTCTATAGGCCGCACCAAACAGTCACTCGTAATGGGTGCATTGGCTTCTGTAAGACTACGTTTGTGGCAATTTTGTTTACTAATATACCCACCAAGATAAAAATGAGCTTCATCCGAAATATTATTTTAAATGGTGATAAATTTCCAATAAATCCCTACGTTGCTCAAACGTAAATCGATTCATTGCGTTCAGTGGAGATAATATACTGAATTTCGCGACAGAATACAATGACATAAGATTCAACATAATATTTTTTTGCCAAAAAATTTATATTTCTGAACCGCCTGCGCAAAACAAATTTCTTAGACCTAAGTGTGAGTATCCCACACTGCGTGAGTTCTCTCTTTCTTTGCGATCAGTAGTAAGAAAAGAGGTTTAATTACATTGTCGTAACCTAAAGGTAAACGTCATTACAGTAACGGGGATAAAATTTTTACTTCAGAAATGGTAAAAAGCTACAATGTTAAAAACTGCAAAATTTGCTCAATTTATAGAAAAACTTAGTTTTTCAACAGCTCAGTGCTTAAAAAAAAACTGCAAAATACAGATAAATCTGCACATTTGACAACGCTCGTTTGGGCATACTGACACGTCGAACTTCTTCGGAATCTTGACGCTCGTCCCATGAGCCATTCATTGGCGATTCTCTCTTTCTACCATATTTGCGCAATCAAAGAATATAACATCTTCACTATTGGCACCGTGTCCACTTTAAGCAGTTAGGCCACAATTCCGTCGACTGCAGGAGATTACCCAGTCTTGAGCTCCTTAATGGCCGCTGTTATCTCGTGAAGTGTGTGACCTTACTTGCTTCTGTTTATTTGTCTTCTACTCTCGTCTAAAGAGAATCAATGTACTATTTGGCCTTTAAAATGGTGGCATGATTTTCACGCAACCCTTTGGAATCTGATCTGTATTAAGACCGGTACTTTTAAATATATATGTGATCGACTGTTTATTTTGTACAATATTTTCAGGGAATTGAAATAGAGAGACAAATCAAATGAAAAAAAATATTTCATTTACATTCTATTACCGTTTAAGGCAAGCAAGACTCTTAACACTTGCATAACCATTATCAAAGAGATATAGACTGCAAAGGACCTGTTGTACAAACAATACTTTTATAAATTAGTTTTGCAATATTCATGTGCGTCTCTTTTATACAAAATGAAATGACAAGCATTTTCACATGAATATTTTTGTTAAAAACAATTCTTTTTTTTTTTGTAGTAAATTTAACCAGTTTTAAGGTTAAAAATTACAAAAACAAAATGAAATTGCATAAAAATAACCAATAACTTTGTACCATCAAACGTATTCTTATCTACGTGCACACACATACACTCAGAGAGATATGCACAGTAGTTTGCATCTACAATATCCTGACTTTCAAGTCCTTTAGTCATTACGACTGACTTCTTTATTTAGTCTTTAGTCTTTAAATTTGCATTTATATGCGTGCGTATGTCCTTGGTTAAGAGACTTTAAGTTTAAATAACATTGTGGTCGTGTTTGTGTGTATGTGTGTGTATGTCTGTATGTGTATTTAAATGTAATTTACTATAGTAAGCATTTTAATATGCATTTAAATGTAATTACCACTAACAATCATGAACTCTACAAATGTATAGTTAGTTGCTAAGAATATAACTTCTTCTGCAACATTTAAAACGACAACGACAACGACAACAACAACTGCAACAACTAAAACTACGACTATGTGGTGACACAACTGAAATTAAAACAAAAACGAAAAATTTCCAATTTTCTATTGCTTCCGAAAACTACTATCGAAACTACTACGCACGCTATTTCCTTTTCATTTAAATGCACAATAGATTTAATGCAGAGAAAGAAGAGGTATGCTGCATTCGAATACACTGCGAAAAACCGTTGCAATATTCAAAACATGAATTATCGTGTGTTTTTCTAAAGGTCCATAATTTTTAGTTGGCAACACTGCATTGTTTAACAACCGATTCAACAGCTGATTGCTGCTTTTTACTTATTTTGGTTTGACATTTCATTGTGGATAGGCTTACACCAGGGCAACGCTTGAAATTCATTAACTTTTCTATCAACACAATCGTTCTGTGCGTCAATCTTCAAAATGCAAAATTTCTTTTTCCGATGAACCCCATTTTTGGTTGAATGGGTATGTAAATAAGCAGATTTGGAGTGAGAATAATACACAAGCTTTTGTCTAAACACCATTATATCTACAGAAAATTACTGGTTGGTACGCTTTATGTGCAGGCGGTGTCATGGGTCCATACATCCTTAAACACGATAATGGTTGGAATGTTAATCTCAATGATGCATGGGGCGCCAAATTTGCTCACAATAAAGTAATTATGGCCGACTATATGCGCAGCTTTTTACAACCCAGCATCTTGTTGGCCACAGTAAGGTTCCTTAGATTATTTTATTTTTTCGAATTAAAAATATACTTTAAACCAAATACGTGCTGGTAATAAGCTGACTCTTTCGTGTTCCCGCCTACCAGCCACTAGATCCTCGATGCAAATCCGGGTCAGACCGTCCGAAAAAGGGAAACTAATTTTTTACAGCGCAGTATTACCTCACCACATCCAAAGACCCAAACTATTGCTGTTCCCCCGTTCAGGTTAAATAAGCTGATCGAGAACAAGAGCATAGAATGCTCTGTCTGCTAGTTAGGCAGCCTAATCACACCATGAGGAGAAGCAGCTGAAGATATGGACAACCACATTAACAAGGCTAAAGCGGCTTCTGTTCAATTGAGAAATCTGCGGAAATTAACAGCTTTATTCACGACAACAATATTGCGAATATTTATATTATATGAGAAGTCCAGCTTACTGTATGGCTTCGAAACCTGACTGATGAATGGAAGATTGGCTAATAAACCGCTAGTGCTTTTAAACCGCTGTCGAGATATATATTGAGAAAATGGTGTCCAAGAATTATCTCGAATTCTCCGAAGTAGGCGTCGCAAATAAAGGTGGATTGTTCACATGATACGCAAACTAGCATGTGAGCTTCCTAAAGAGACGTTAGACTGGAATCCACAGGGTACCAGAAGGCGCGGTTAGCCAACAACTACATGGCGGCGGACAATAAATACGAAAAGCTTCTGGCAAAAGCTGGAAGGAGATAAAGGCCATTACGGGAAACAGAGAGAAGTGAATAAAGTTTGTGAAGGCCTTTTGAGTTAAGTAAAGGGTGTCCAAAATTGAGGTATCATTTTAGTTTTGCTGCCATTTTTTTCTGCTTTTAATTTTTATTTAATTTTTTTTTTCAGATTTTAAATACATTCCGATTAGTTAATACAGAACGTTACACGAAGGCAAAACGTTGTTTTATTATTAAAATAAAAAAGTTTTTAAGATAGGAAATTTAGAACAAAATTCGGTGGAGAAAGTGCTTGGACAAATCGTGAAATCAAACTGATGGTTGAGACATTTCAAGAAAGTGGATGATAACTGAAACAAAATTTATAAACGTATTGGTCGTTCAACCAAGAATACAGCAACTTTGAACGGAGGTGTTGAAGAAGATCCAAAAACATACATTCGTCATCGTTCGCAGCGACTTAAATATCAAACGATTCTTCAACATTTTGCATCGTGATCTCCATTCAAAGCAGTGTTGACAACCCACTGGGTAACCCAATTTAACCCAACCGGGTTTTATTGGATATTATATTTACAAAAAAAAAAAAAAAAAGCGGGTGGGTTTTTTTATCTAAAGGTTTTCGTAGTTTATTTATAGCAAAAATAAGTATAATTTACGTGTTTGGATTACAAATTTATTGGGTTAGTTTTTTAGCTTAAAAGATATAATGAAATAACCAATACGTCAAATCACTGCTTACGTCTTTTCCCAACTCTAAGCCGGTTTCCAACTCCTATCTCAGAAAAATTTCTGGTGTTTTATGACGAAGAGATTCGCTGATATGCTAAAACATAAAATTATACCTCTTTATACGGCCTAGATAGGTTTTGAAAATGAAGGCCGTAAGTCTAAATGCAGTAAAACGAGATTAATATGTTTTGCGTTTACTTCCCTTACACTTTTTGTTAAAAAACACTGAGTGCTCGGTTTTTTAGCCGTAAAGCGAGGTAATTTATGCCGTAAAGTGGTTGTGTTCCATAATTAAAACAGACCGTTATAGTGAAAGGACTTATAAAAAGGTATGATTGTATTGTAAGCATCGCAGCCGCCAACAGTCAGACGAAACAATGTTCGGAGAATAGGCCGGATGCGTCATTTGATCGTTTCTGAAAATTGTTTTGTAACTTTTGCGACGTGCCATACAAAAGAATAGTAATAATCATGTCTGTCTTTATATTCCCGCCGTTTTTCTCATAACGCATGGTTCAAGTGATTGCAGTCTGCTCCGATCACCGAGTTTTAGCAGCTCGTAGTACACAATGCCACCTTTAGCCCATCAAGAGTATTGTCGACATGAACGAAAATTGGAAGCTTTTAAAAAACCCAATAAAATCCAAAAAACCCACCTAAAAACCCAATAAGACCCGGTGGGTTGAGTTTAAAAAAATTCGGGTTTTTCCCAACCCTGATTCAAAGGTTTATAAGATCCAGCTGACCCAAAATGAAAACCAGCTGACCATGCATTACGTCGGCATTTGCTTCTTAGACCATCAAAAAACAAGAAGAAAATGAGAATTTTTTTTAACAAAATAATCTTCAATGTCCAAGCCCATAGCTCATAGCTATGCTAACAAGCAGAATTTCTGCATTTTGGGCGAAGAGAATGCAAGAGTTATACCAGAGCAGCATTACATCCACGAAAAGTTACGGTCGGTGAAGTTTGTGCTCCGAAGGAATCATTGAATCCCATTTTTTGAAAACGAGAAATGAAATCGCTACAGGGAGATGATCCTTTTGTGGCGGTATATTGATGATTTATACGTAGAGAATATGTGGTACCAACAGGATGGTGCCACTTGTCAAGAGAAACAATGGATCTTTTGAAAGTCCGAAAATTGTACTATTTTTCGTGCGATTTGACACCTTTAGATTCTTTTGTGGGGTTTTTTGAAATCGAAAGTGTCCAGCAATAATCCCACAATAATTAAAGAGCTTATAACCCACTTTATCGAGCAGATATCAATTATTGATAACAGTTTATTGAAAAACGTAGTGGATAATTTTGGTAAAAATTGAGAGCCTGCCGAGCCAGTAGGGGGATCAATTGACCCACATAATTTTTCTTTTTTAACTGGAATCTATTTGTAATAAACTCAAATATTTTAATATCTGAAAAAAAGTACTTTTTTATTAAAAGTAAAATTATACCAAAATTTTGGACACCCTTTGGAAGCCTAACCAGTATATGACTGAAGACTTTTCAAATGGCTAAATTGTAAATCTCTTTAAATAAATAGAAAAATAAAATTTTGATATCCTCAACTCCGCTTTTAATTAAAAATTACAAAATTGTAAATTTTTGCAAGTGCAAACACAAGTACAATTGAAAATGAAAATAAACAAAAACTTTTCCCCTAATAAAGCTAAGCCAGAAGGACTTTAGTTTTGTGATCTGCCAGTGTTTTCTCTCCTATATCCATGGTAATGCACAATCATACAAATAAAACATATTTAATTAAGATATATATGAATATATGTTCATATGTATGAAAATGAACATTTCTATACTTAACACTTGAATAAATGTACGTTTATTTGTTGCAAAGACCAACTAACCAACCCCAACACACCTTAAAAGATTTAAACAAATAAATTAAAAATGTATTTTGCAAAAACCAAAAGAAATCAGCAATAAAAATAATATAGAAAATCTATTACAATGTTTCTAAGTCGTTTTAGAATATAAAGGATCTATAGGTTTTAGGCAATATTAAGATGGTTTTGAGTGTTTAATTTAATATTTTAAAGAAATTAATAGTTTTTCAAAAACATACAACAGGTTTCTAAATCGATAAAAATTTCAAGTTTCTTGGGCATTATTCATTAAGAGTTAAAAGCGCAATCAAAAACTTACACCCTTTTAAGTAAAAATGGTTAGTATTTAAAAGTATAGTATTGCTTGTCCTAAAGAAGTTGCATACAATCTTTACTTACCTATCGATTGTATGCGAGGTAGCACTTATTTATTATACTGGTTTACAGCAAAAAACGTCTTTAAATAAAATGATATGAAATACGAGTATAATCATTTTGATGCGCTGAAAAAAAATTCCGTTTTCAGTTTTTTTTCCATGGGGCTAAAATTTTTTTATGGGCGTGGCAAATTTTTCGCTCAAAATATGGTAGTTATGTCAATATATTTCATCATAACTTGTAAGCGACTTGAACGATTTTGATGCAAGTACAACCAAACGTTTAGGAATTTCCTATAAGTCAGCTGAACAGGATGTTTTTTTTTTTTTGTATTTTCAACAGTTTTCGTAGAGATAAATATCTGAAGTATAAATAAGACCATAAAACGTCTATATATTTATTATATTTTGTACGCTTAGTGGGCTTATCTATGAGTAAAAAACTTGTCCGATTATGCGTTGAAGTCACTGTATGTCAATGTATATATCGGGTCCGCCATCTAAAGTTTTTTTTTTTTTTCAACTAGTGCTTATTTCGTGAATGGTAACACTTAGCTCATGTCTGATTTGACAGATAATTAGTTTTATCCTTCCGCTGAACGAATATGGTTGTCTCTACGCTTCGCTAAGTGGGCCTGCGATCGACTTACAGAAGATGCCGATTTTGCCAAAAATATCATCTTTTCAGATGAAGCTCATTTTGATCTTGGCGGGTATATAAACAAGCAAAATTGTTGCATTTGGGGCACAAAAAATCCGCACGCATATATTGAAAAGCCGATACACCAAGACGTGTCACTGTTTGGTGCGGATTTTTTTCCAGAGGCATAATTAGGCCATTTTTCTTCGAAAATGAGCAAGGAGTGGCCGTTACAGTCAATGGCGATCGTTGTGTGGCCATGTCGAACGAATTTTTGTTCACAAAAATTGAAGAGGAGGATATTAGCAACATTTGGTTTCAACAGGTCGGCGCAACTTGCCGCACAGCCGAAGCTACATTCGATGTTTTGCGCCCTGTTTTTGAAGATCGCATTATCAGCCGCAGAGCTGATGTTGTTCGGCCAACTCGGAGCTGCGATTTAACACCGTTGGAATATTATTTGTGGGGTGCCGTCAAGTGTTACGCCGACAAGCCAGAACAATATTCGTGAAGCCATTAGTGAAATACAGCTGCAAACAATCGATAATGTGCTTAAAAATTGCACCGATCGTGTAGGTTACTGCATGGCCTGTCGAGGCAGCCATTTGAATGAAATTATTTTCCATTATTAACCGGAAGGATTGTACTTTCAATTAAAAGAAAAGAAATTTGAGAAAATATTCAGTAGTTTTTTTTATAGCATTTTCAAAAAAAAAAAAAAAAAAAAAAATTATTAGGCGGACTCTATACAACAACATATGACACGTTTTTAAGTATTCTGTAATCGCATAGTCATTTACATTTACGATACATCGGTTAATGATGTAATTTAAATTTGTGTAACGTTAAGTTCATGACTTATTCAAGGGTCTTTCTCTCATTTTATTTGTTAGATTTAGTTTTGATCTCAGAGCTTATACAAATTTTATAATTAATTGTAATTGGTAATTTGTAATCGGTGACTTTCCAAAACTTATTTATTTATTTATTTATTTATTTATTTTTGTATATAATTTTTCTCTTTTTTTCAGATGATTAGTATATTCTGGGATTTTTTCTAGATCCTTTACATACATATGTGAAATCACAACAACGTGCTTTATGGAATCATTCTTCAAATCTAAAATTTATGCTTAAATTTTGTGTGTGAAATCTTAAAATTATTGTTAAAAATAATGCCTTCTAGAAAAGATTAAATGTGTGATATATTCGTTTTTTATTTTACACTAGAGCACAAATGTTTATAATGGAAGTTGAAGTGTCATTTTAAACTCAATTCTAACGCCATAAAATATGAAAAATGTGATGTAAATTGTTTATTTTATGAGAGTATTATTACAACAATAAATAACAAGACAACAACACGTTACTATACATACATATTTACATACATACATATGTATGTTATAACCAAATTTGTATTATTTTTTATTTTATTTTTTCTCACCATATGCCAAGCATGTGCATTAGAAACAAAAAGAATGCCAACAAAAATAGAATTCTAATAACAGCTAACAACTAAGCTAAATAAATAGTAGCTTTACAAAGCTGGTTCATACATAAATATTTGTTTTTAACTTTGCGCTTTTTTTTTAAGGATTGTTGAACAAAAAGACGGTATTAAAATGGAACTTCGATATTTGAATTTAGATTTGATTCAGCGCATTTTTTTATTTTGTAAATATTTACCCTCACCGCCTATATAAATAAGAGAAGGCCAAAAACAAATACGTGTCCCACTACCGGTAAATATATTTTCATACCTTACGAAAACTGTTCACAGGAACACAAACATTAACGATAATTTTGGACAAAAAGGTGGCAAAAGCAAGCAAGCTACTACGTAAATTTCTAATCAAATTCGATTTTATTGATGTAATAACGCAATTTATTGGAAACAAATTGAGGAAATTTGAAAATTTATTACCAAAAAACGACCATAAACCAAATAATGTCAATAAAAGAAACAAGTATAGAGGAGAAGAGGAGCCAACATAAACTAGGTGTCTTGAGGTAAAATAATTCTTAAAAAAGAAATGAAGTCATCTATAGGCTAAGTATATAAGAAATTTGTTATCAAATATGATAGTCAGTTACTCAGTTGTGTGCACAGTTATTAAGTGTGGTTTTTAGGAGCGTTCGAAATTTTTTTGTACTTCCTTCTCTACTCGGCTTTGATTTGGGTCAGTAATAAAATGTAACGGGCTAAAGGATTTGGATGTGACTTATTAGGGACATATTAACATCTTTATATTTAAACTAGCTGAAGCTCGGCAAGCCTCGCTATCCCCCATCTTAATTATTAACTTAAATGCTGTTCTAATTACATTGCTTAACCTTTTGTCCCCTTCCGGTCAAAATCCAACTATTAATTTCTTCCAGTCAAACACTGTAAGTTGTGCATTTTAACTTTTTACACTCTTGAAATCAGGGTTGGCAAAAACCCGGGTTTAAAAAAAAACCAAACACACCGGGTTTTATTGGGGTTTTATCGGGTTTTATAACTGCTTCCAAATTGCGTCCAATTCGAATCTTATTTTTGTTTGTTAGTAGAAAACATTTCTTTAGTATTTCTAATGCCATTTTAGACTATTAATGGAATCAGGGCGGTATTGTGTTCTATGAGCTGTTAAAAATCGTTGGTCAGAGCAGCCTGTAATTACTTTGTTTAAACCATGCTGTCCTCCGTTAAGCAGTCTATTAGAATAAAATACTTAATGAATGCTGACAAATCTTGGGCAGAGGGGAATCTTGCTTTATTGCTAGACTCACCTGGCCTAGATTGGATGGTAGGTGGGATGGCTATTGGGCATTGCGTTATGGGTAGGCACATGCTAAGGCTGAGCTTACCGTTGAATGACTTCTGACGAGATTGTAGACCGATTGAGGAAGAGGAAAGTGTGGCCAGCTTCATTTGCAATTGTCCGTGTCCAGCTAGACGTAGATTGATTACACTTGGCACGCTCTTTCTCGAAACTATTGACCATTGATATCAGGTTAATAGCCAAGTTCATTGGACTGTCAAGCTCGTCTCCTACTTGATTTACGGCGCTCTGGATGATTGTCAAGGCGACAATCATCCAGCCCATAAAGCGCACCAAACAGTCAGTTTTTCTGGATGTAACGGTGTTTCCACATACACTTGAGGATTACCTTCACTCCAAATGCGGCAGTTTTGTTTGTTGACGTAGCCATTCAACCAGAAGTGCGCTTCATCGCTAAACAAAATTCGCTTATGAAAGTTGAAAATTGAAAAAAAAATTCACTTATGAAAAATGAAAATTGCACTATTTGCAAGCGTTGTTCAGGCGTGAGTCTATTCATGATGAATTGCCAAACCAAACTAAGAATAAATCACTTGACAGCTGTTAAGTGGTTCGCCATCTTTAAAAGTAATGGCAACTTAAAGTTTATAAGGCACAAACAAGCCAATGAACATACATACAAACACACACATATTTTTACATATAAAAAGAAAAAGATAACTTCGGTTACAAATTGCCAGTAGAGGGCTCTAAAATGTTATATCGCAGGTAATATTTCGCGATACCCCACTAGTATCCCTGAAACAAATCATATCATTATAGAGATGTGCACCAAGATGGCTTAGTCTAAGTCCCAGTAGAGCAAGGCAGTCACAAAGAAGGTGTCGTAGTATTTTCTCAAACATACGACCAATTATACAGTGCCCGGTAAAAAGGTAGACCCTTTCCCTTGACAGAGAATGCAAGAGCATCCTGGATATCTTGTTCAACGCCCACTCATCTATCTATTTCGTTAAAGCCCCCACCTACTCAAAATTCACACTGTTTCCGCTTTCATCAATAAAATCTTGACTCGGTGCCATTAGCACTGCAACACGGTGTCAACCAAGTTGATCCAGTTGAGGAGATATTCCGAACTTACTACGTTGCAACTGAGAGCATCTATGGACGCAAGGCTGTTTACGTTAATATCAATATTCAAAGATTCGAGGTCGAATGTCCAAACACACCTTGAGACCCTACAGATGGAATAAGCTGGAAGGCAATTTAAGACAGATCTAGACGCCAAGTTAATATAAATAAAAACCCGATCGCGCCCGCCACCATCATAGAGCCTTTGGTATAGACTAAGATCGCGTTGTCCCGAATGACAGATCCCGCAACCTAATCGCTCCTAGTAGGTATTCTAGTCCTATAAATCCTACCGAATTTCAGAGTATGTTAGAGTTATGTAACATCATAATATATTCGATGCTTTAAAATCCTCCAGCCCACTTCTCGTATGGTAGTGCCGTGACGCATTCCCATGCGAACGCCTCTGTTATACAGACAATCGTTTCCAGACTGGCTTAAGGACTGAAATTCAAGTAGCTAATAAGTGCAAGACATGTACTTTGTTTAGCATGGTGGTGTACGGCTTGTTGTGTACCGCCCTCTAGACGAGAGTGTTATAGGTAAGACTATGACTCCATTTCTTTCCAAAAGTCCTCTAAAGTACGTATAAGGCGCACAAAGATTTTCTTATTTGACTCATAGCACCAAAAAATTAATTAAGTCATTGAAAACATTGAGAAAGACCGGCACATATAGCAAGCAGGGATCTAGGCATTCATCACCGTACAGTTATTGACCATTTGAAGAAAGCTGGATACACAAAGAACCTCAAATTTTAGGTGAAATTTTTGTAATGCCAGTGAAAAATTTCCATGTGCAATTTACTACTAAAACGAAACTAAATCGAACCAATTCTAAAGCGAACGATTACGGGCGATGATAAGAAGATCACTTACTACTATAATGTTCGAAAAAGGTCATGGCTAAGCTAGGAAATTATATCAAAAAACGTAATGCTGTGTGTCTAGTGGGATTGGAAGGGAATACTTAGTTCGTTATGAGCTGCTGCAACTTGGTCAAACGATTGACTCTGATTTCTATTGTCAGCAATTAACGAAATTATTGCAAACGACTCAATTAACACGGCCAGAATTGATCAACAGATAAGGTGTTGCGTTGAATCATGACAACGCCAGACCACACACATCTTAGATGACTCGACAGAAACTGAGACAGTTTAGCTGTGAAGTTCTGATGCATCCATCATATAACCCGGACCTTGCACCTTTAGTTTAAAATTTTTTGAATTTCTGCAAAATTCTCTTAATGGTGTAAATTTAAATTTCGCAGAAGCCTGCTAAGCGCATTTAAATCAGTTTTTCGCTCAAAACAGCCAGAAGTTCTACACTGAAGCAATAATGGTTTTTCCTTAAAAATGGCAAAAGTTTATGGACCAAAACGACACAATTTTTGGTTGGGATTATAAGAAAAAATATTTTCTTTTTTGATAAAAATTGTAACTCAACTTAACCGATCACCCAACATAAATATTGGGCTGTTCTATTCTATTACAAAAAAGCTTTTTTTAAGCTTTTATTTGCTTTCTTTCTCCGTCACTCCTCTATGGAGCATATTGGCTTACACAAAGCTTCAATTACTTTATTTCACTTTCGGTAATCAAGTTGATTTTTTAAACTAAATAGGACCAGTGCTGGTAAGCCATCCGGCCCAGAAGACTTGTTAACTTTTTACAGCACGGGCTCGAAAGAATATACTAGGCATAGTTACTGATAATCTTTGAAGTTCTGGTAGTGGTGGAACGCTCTCCGGCAAGTGAAAATTACTTGCAAGCATATCGGCCAAAAGGTTTGCCTTTTCAACCGGGTTCGTGAATGTGTGGTCATTCCTTATAAGAGCAGGAACCGAACTAGCATTGTTCCTCAGCCTTTTAACGAATGACCAAAAGTTTTTACTTTCCCGCGGAAAAGTAAAAAATCCTCGTAGTTAAAAATAGAGCATGCCATAGCCATGGGTTTAACCCATGGCATTAGTAGCTGGAAAACAAACAAAATTGTTAGATTCTATTAAGAAATTAACTATAAAAGATGCAATTAATTTTTTAGAATCAGCATGAAGTAGAATTTCGAAAAAAATTGAAAGCAAATATTGGAAAAATATTTTAAATTTAGTTTCGGACCATAATGATAAGACAGCTAGAAAATAGTGCAGTTCTACTTTTGGAACTCATGGTATTAGTGGCTGGAAAACAAACAAAATTGTTAGATTCTATTAAGAAATTAACTATAAGAAATGCAATTAATCTTTTAGAATCAGCATGAAGTAGAATTTCAAAACAAATTGTAAGCAAATGTTGGAAAAATATTTTAAATTTAGTTTCGGACCATAACGATAAGTCAGCTAGAAAATAGTGCAGTTCTACTTTTAGCTTTTAGTCTTTTTAGAGAATTTAATTCAAATTTAATTACAGATCGATGTTACTACTTTCACGGTGAAGGACTGGAACAACAATCTTGAAAAAAATTGTGCAGACGATGATGATTCGTTTATATGCCAGCCGAAAATTACAATCAAATCCAAGGAAGCTGTATATGCGTTTGGTAAGGGCTGAAAACCAGATCGTAGACCAAAGAGACATTTTTTTTTTTGAAAATACTATAAAAAAAACTACTGAATGATTTCTCAAATTTCCGTTTAATAATGGAAAATAATTTCATTCAAATGTCTGCCTCGGCTGGCCATGCATTAGCCTACACGATCGGTCCAATTTTTAAGCACATTATCGATTGTGTCAGCTGCACACCAATGGCTTTACGAACATTGTCCTTTAAAGCGTCAATTGTCTCTGGCTTGTTGGCGTAACACTTATCTTTGACGGCACCCCCCAAATAATAGTCCAACGGTGTCAAATCGCAGCTCCGAGGTGGAAAAACGACATCAGCTCTGCGGCTGATAATGCGATCTTCAAAAACAGGGCGCAAAACATCGAGTGTAGCTTCGGCTGTGTGGCACGTAGCGCCGTCCTGTTGAAACCAAATGTTGCTAATATCCTCCTCTTCAATTTTGGTGAACAAAAATTCGTTCAACATGGCCCGATAACGATCGCCATTGACTGTAACGGCCACTCTTTGCACATTTTCGAAGAAAAATGGCCCAATTATGCCTCTGGACCAAAATTCGCACCAAACAGTGACTCGTCTTAGGTGTATCGGCTTTTCAATGTATGCGTGCGAGTTTTCTGTGCCCCAAATGCGACAATTTTGCTTGTTTACATACCCGCTAAGATTAAAATGAGCTTCATCTGCAACATTACCATGATTTTCAAAGTAATGTCGCAATATTTCCCAATGTTGTTCAAACGTATACTCAACCATATTCGTTCAGCGGAAGGATAAAACTAATTATCTGTCAAAGCTAAGTGTTACCATTCACGAAATAAGCACTAGTTGAAAAAAAAACGTTAGATGGTGGACCCGATATATATATTGCATTTAATTTTTCGTTATTAAAAATTAAAAAAGGAAATTAATTTAAAATATTGTTTAGCATTTTTACTTATTAAAATAAATTTTAAAATTTGTTCTAAATTTGGGTGGAAAATGTAAACTGTCTTGGTAAAAATTAGTTCACGTTATCGCGAGTTCACTGTAATTCGTTGAATGGCATGCTCAGAAGAATATTTATATCACAGCGGATATTAGCGAATTTGCTCTAAAAGTTCGTCGAATAGAGCAATAGTTTTGAAAATAATTGATAGTGATCCTGAAGCGTAATATAATTTATTCCGATTTGGCAAATATTTACTTAAAAAACATTAAAGTAAATTACAGTTTGATGGCAAATAAGTATTCCCTATGAAATGTTTGACAAATTAAAAGAATACCTTTTAAAATAGAAAAAAAAAACGATATCAATGCTCAACTCTCATACTTACAAATAAGAACAAAAAAATCAAAAAATTTATATAATCACGCCATTGCCCGTACATATACATGAGTTTGCACCACTTTGGTTGCCCCCAAAAAAGAAAGGTGGACGTCAAATTGATTGTCTTGAAATGTAGCAATGTTGTGATTGTTATTGAGATATAAGTCAACGTCAGAGATACTAATAGAAATAAGAAGCGAAACTAAATACAATATTAAGAAAACGAAAATGACAAAACAACTTCTAAATGAAATGAAAAAGATAAATTGTGTCATATTTAAAAGAAAAAGAGAATACACGCCTTACACACGTATCCCTTACAAACATCCGTATATACAAACATCCTTAAAAAAACTACACATTTCCTAGTTGAGGTAAGAAACAGTGAAAACAAAACAACATAATAAAGAAAATAAATGGAGGTAAAAATAAAGTCAGGCAACACATGCTGGGAACAGCATTAAGGCCATTAAATGACAAAAGGCCACAATAATCGAATCAATACATTCATACTCGTATATAGGGGGAAAAAGAAACGAAGAAGAAAAATACTTACTAAAGAGAGCAAATAAACAATTGAATAAAAGGCAAACGAATTACAGAGAGAAAAGAACAAAATAAATATAACAAAAGCAAGTTTAATGGTAAAACTTACAAATCAATTTTCACCGGAAACCATATGTATGTACTTATGTGTGTATGTATGTATGTGTGTATGTATGTATGTCTATATTGAAAGCAATGAACAAATAAACAAATAGCCATTTATTCAGTAAAGTTAACATTATTCAGTATGACACCACAATAGATACACTTTTAGTCTTTTTCCTTAAGCCCCTTTAACCTTCTGCGTTATCCTCTGCCCACACACGAACACACTTTTACCTCCTTTCTTCCTATCAAATACAGCAGCAGCAGCAGTGGTGTAAGAGCAATTTAAAGATGCTAGCAAACGCATACAGTGTTGTGAGGCAGTGTGGCGTTATTTTAAAGATACAAAAGTAATTTTTATAGCAAAATTTTTCACTCGAATTTGAAAAGTTTATGGATTTTTAAAAAATCCATTCTAAAACGAAAAGTTTTTCTAATTAAATAAAATATTAATAGGGAATATATAACATCATTATTTCTTTAATTAAAATTATTTATTGAAATAAATTATTTTATTTAATTTTTGTCCAATTTTTCAACCATCAAATTTTTTTAACTTATGGATGATCATAATCTCAAACTATTTGTTAAAGCACTTATGTACTAAAGTCTTTAATTCTAGAATATAGCCTATTACTTGGCTTTCAAACCTTCAGATTTTTTAGGGGACTTAAGCGTGCCAATATTAAGTGTCTATTAGAAGTCTGATTTTCCACCTCCATCTGATAACAACTACGCTTTGGAAGCGTTATTGTTCTTGAAACATATCGTAGTTGGCTAAGAAAGGTTAGCGAAGAGAGTAAGTCCTTTCTCCACTAACAAAGAGTATTGGTGGTAGCGTGCTATAGCGGTTAGAGCACAGGCATACAACACAAGGTTCAAATCCCAACCGAAGGACATGACGAAAAAAATAATTAATACGGCTTCGAATGCTTAATAATAGACTTCAAGCTTACCTCAGGCGATGATGACAAAAAACATCAGACGCACCTTACAGGGAAAATATTACAATGGTAAGCAAGCATCTTCACTACTTCACACAATCATATTGGTACGTTTTAACCTTTTTAAAACGTTTGAGTTCTTTTTAATTGCGTTATATAAAATAAGCAACACGTATGTTATTGCACTTTTTTATTTCCAAATTTTTACGGTGTACAATTACAACTATACACCCTCCAACTTATTTATTTTGCACTTGATATTCGCTTAATACACAAACACTTCTATTTACGCCTAAACACGACTTTACTTTATGACTGCAAAACGATAACTAATGCAAATTAAGTCTGGCATTACCAAGTTAGCCTTGACATAAACCAATTCCACAATAAGGTTTATAGCTAAGACAACTACTGTACTAATTAAGTGTAACTTTTCTCTGGGCATTGTTTATTTTCGTAACAATATGGAGGCGAGCTACAGTAGTTAAACATCTAATTAGCTTGAAAATTAACTTAATTTCTTAAACTGAAACAAAGCAGTGGATCCTTTATGTAAAGCCTAGAGGAGTGACGGAGAAAAACCCAGAGTATTATGTGCTTGCAAGCCAGAGGATAAAGTTTGGCTGTCTAACAACGGAGCTCTCCTGATGACTGGTTGTAATGGTGGCCTAACCATGGCGTGAGACTCTGTCAT
The DNA here is from genome assembly GCA_023159175.1 of Wohlfahrtia magnifica. NCBI lineage: Eukaryota > Metazoa > Arthropoda > Insecta > Diptera > Sarcophagidae > Wohlfahrtia > Wohlfahrtia magnifica. The sequence continues at coordinate 2,614,334 of JAKWBJ010000046.1, read as the reverse complement.
GGCTGACCGTGTATTCCGCAAGTTCTTACCCTTTCAATACTGGTCAATACTTTAAATCAAACATTCCATTCATGCCAAAGTCATATGGCAATGACCCCAAATTGGAGGGAGCGGTTCTTTCAAGTATAAAATCAATCAAAGGTGTTTTGCTATCCCTGCTAGAATTAGCAGTGAAGTAAAATGCACTTCACAAGTTAAGGTCCCAAGTGGTGGTCGACAAGTACTTCGCATTCCAGTGCACCAAAAAGTGGAGGCTACCAAACGTAAATGGTTTCAGGACGTAAGTGGCAGAAAACGGAACACCAAAAAGTACAAGAGACGGACACCTCCACTTCCACCAGCAGACACACCGAACGCAACTTTAATGAGGTGGCGAGGCACCACTTTTAAATTGTGTTGGTTCATGAAATGACCAACAGTGGCGTACTAGCTCTTAGGACTTAACTGTTGTCGACCACGTCATTGCAAACCTGGAGGTTCACGAGACAGGTTTTGACTAAGTGGAGCTAGTTTGGGGTTAAAGAAAGATTAAGTGTAACCACGTTCTTAAAAGCGCTCTCAACAAACTCGAAAATGAGTGGTCAGGCGTGCAGTTTATGTGTATGCGGGCCAGCGAGATTTCACGACGTCCTAGGGTTCGTACGTAGTAGATTCCAAACATGGAGAGTGATGCCAAGAAGATTATACCCTTTATGCAGGCAAATAATCGAGCGGTGTAGTGCTTAAAGCACAAGCATATAAGACCAACGCTCCAGGTTTGAGTCTCAGCGGTGGTCAAAATGAAAAGATTTAATTGGGTTTCAATTTTAAGCAATAAGACTTCAACCTCTCTCCAAGCAAATCCCTGTAAAGAAGCCACCTTCAACATCCAGCTTACCTCTGGTAATAATGACAAGCATTAGACGGATGATCAGGAGAAAATCGTTACCTACTGGGAAAAAATTACAATGCTAAGTAAGGGTCACCACCACCATTTTGCAAGGATCTTCACCACCACATACAATCATATGGAGGTAAGCTATATTAGATTAATCATCTACTTAACTAGAAAATCAAGTTGATTACTGACACTACAACAGGGAATGAATGCTTTGTGGAAAGCCAATATGCTTCCTACAGAAGTGACGAGGAAAAAAGTCTTAGCTTACTGATGGCCGATTTATGTGTTATTAAAATTGTGGCACCACAGGATTGATTAAATTGCCCTCTTTCTTATGCTTATTACAGAAAATAGCCTTAAATCGCCGAAAAGATTAACAATAAACTTCATACACAAAGCTAAACTGAAATTTTTTTGTTCTGCGAACACGGAAAGCGAACACGACACGCCTGAGCGGCTCGGTGTAATTCAGTTGCTTGAGACCGCAAACACAGAAGGTGACGATCTATGACCATTGGGCTAAAAGTTGCCAAAATTAATTTGATGAGCTCGAAAACTGCAACAGACTTACAGTTCTTCTATCGGAGCAGGATGTTGATATTGCCTAAATATGGAAGTATGGAGTCTTAAATTACCGAATTATTACGGTTACTGCAGACGACCTCAGATAACGTAACAAAGATACAATTAAATTCACATTTTATATCTTCTTACAGTTCGTCGAATATGACAGTGATCGAGTTGGAGGTACATAATAATGTCACATAGAAGATCACCTCTTTATATATGGCAAGGAATCAATTAGTGCGGCTTGTACTTGATTGCAGAAGCACTCTAATTGGAAGAGCAGCGAAATCAATGATCGAGATGACAGATGCAGTTCATGAAGAGGTGCATTTTTCACATCGATATTTTCAGAATGCCGCCTGGGTCCGGCGTTCACCCACAACTCTCTAAGAGTAGTAGAATTTCATTACAAAGCGTTTTCTTCAGGTATTTCACTTATTTTTTAATCAAATTTTATATGAATGACGAATTAAAGACCTGTTTAACGGTGCTGATATTGTTGTTCCCACGGATAGATAGCAAATAGAAATATTTCATCGGAGTTGTGCTCCTCAACTTTAGCTCATTCAGTACAGGAAAGTTGTTTTTTAAATATTTCAAAACCGATCTTGTCTGATCTTCAAAACCTTTTGTTTTTCCACTTTGTATCCAAAATATTTGTTCACTTTCTTTTGCGTAAGAAGAAAAGAGGTGCTGGATTATAAAAAAAAAAAAGAAAAACAGGGAAAAAACAACGTCAAGTAGAAGATTTAAAAACGTTTTTTATGACTTTGGCAACAGCCATCCATTTCTAGAGGAATATTGAAAGCCTCAGCAAAATCCATAGACATTTCAAAGGCTATAGACATGTGTACATACATAGATATGTACGTAAGTTTATCATTGTAAATAAGCTTTTGTGATGTATGTGTTGTGTGTTTTAAATGAACGGATGTTTAGATTTATTCAATATAAAAGGCTATACGTTCAGATATAGATTGCCTTCCATATTTTAAACGTACAGAGTTTAGTTTTTTCACATACAGTACAGTAGCGAAAAAAAAAATTAAAAATTTATTTGAATGATTTTTTTTTTAATGAAAACAATTGACGGATGTTTTGATTACACTTAAAATCTTTTTATAAATTAAAGTTAAATTTAACTTTTCAGTAAAGTTTATCGGTCATATGCAAAAAAAAAAAAAAAAAACTTAAATTAGACCTGTAGTGCACGCACGCTCAGCAAACATTTGTTAAAAAAACGTGTGCAAAAGCCCAACATTAGCTAATGATTTCTTTACTAAATTTTAAGTTTTCATGCTGGCAATACCTTGGATATTTTTTTTTTTTTGGTATCAGTGATCAAAAAAGTTACACAAGCGAAACCCGGATGACTACATAAGTGTCTGAAAATATTACTTATTGTTATAAAATAAATATTTTGTGTGCAGACCCTTGTTTTTTATGACCATTTTGAGTCTCTCTGGAATAGGGTCGACCAATTTTTGACAATAACCAGCTGGTATTTTTCCCATTCTTCTAATAAATCCTTTTTTAGTCCAGGTTTGCTGGAAACCGACTGATGCTAAACTTTCTATTGAGATAATCGCACAAATAATTAATAGGATTTTTGTCGGCTTTTTGTGTAGCCTATTATAAGCAGCCAAGATCTTACTTTGTAGGCCTTGTGTTTGAGGTCGTTACCAACCGTTATCCAGACCAAGCTTATCCACTCTTTTTGGCAAGTTTTCTTTTAAAATGTTTAAATAAATAATTTTATTCATGATAGTGTCTACAAAATGCAAAAGCAGCTTAACTTGCTTTCGTCGGTGAACATAACACCTTATTTTGGCAGTCTTTTGCAACTTTAAGTCTTTTGGTTTGATTGCGCTTACTAGTAAGAGGTTTTTGTCTAGCTCTTCTACTAGTTTCTTATTGTTGTTGAGCTTGCTTTCTTATCAAGGTCACTTTCAGCAATAGCAGCTATTTTGAAGCACTAAGGAAGGGATTTGCTTTTATTTTTCTGACAAAAAAACGTTCTTCTGCCCCATATTTTGATCTATTTAGCACCTTTTTATTGATTGAAACTTTTTATTATGTCGCGCACAGTTGAATGACTTCTGCCAATAATTTTTGAAATTTCGCGAACACTTTTTCCTTTTCTTGCATGCTCCATAATAAACTTTCTTTTATCGATACTAGTTTGTCCCCGTTGTCTAGTCATCTTCTTGATTCCTTTAGGAATTCCCCCTAAATATGTAAATTATATCAGTAAAGTTAGCCGCATTGAAATAACAGAGTTGCAGTTATTAACCCATAAAATATACTGTCCGAGTTTGGCTTGTGCAAGTCATTTTTTCTTTCAAAACGTTTTCAACTTCAAGCTTCTGAGTTAGTTTTTCCTTTTGTACGTGAAAGATATACACAAATAAGAAAATAACTTCATTTTAATAACAAAATAATTGAAATGTACGATTTTTAAAGGATTGCAAATATTTTTGGTATCGGAGTTTTTGGGTTGGAGCCACTATACATATTTCATGCAGAAAATCTTGAAATCCACAAAAATTAAGAGCTTTGAGTATTCGTTTTGATTTTATGTGCATCACTAAAGGAAAAATGTTTTTATTGTGTTTATATGAAAAAATATTAGTAAAAATTAGGATGATAAAGTGGTTGTATAATTTATATACTTAGAGTGGGGTGCAAAACCAAGTGCATGTTTTGAAGTTGAAAAGAAAAGCTCTTATAAAATCTTAATTACTCAATCAAATAAAACATAACTTCACACATGTATTCATTATCCTTAAAAAGAAATATTAACAAAAGGTATGATATTAAAATATTGGAATGGAAAAAGGCAATGATATATAAGAATCCGCATGCACTTAGTTTTGAACTTACCGCATAAGTAGAGAAGAACTTATATTTTTTAACACTTTGTAGTTGTACTCCACATACTTTTTACAGATTTCCGACGTACTCTCTACAATATTACTCAAAATCGTAAGAGAAATCTGGCACCATTCATATTGTATTCATTGCCATAACTTCAACATTTTTCACGAAGTCCAAGTATATTTTTCATTGCGTTTGTTACTAAAGGGTCCGCCATCTAACGTTTTTTTTTTCAACTAGTGCTTATTTCATGAATGGTAACACTTAGCTCATGTCTGATTTGACAGATAATTAGTTTTATCCTTCCGTTGAACGAATATGGTTGTGTATAAGCTTGAACAACGCTGGGAAATATTGCGACATTACCTTGAAAATCATGGCAATGTCGCAGAATCAAAAATCATCTTCTTATATGAAACTCTTTTTGATCTTGGCGGGTATGAAAACAAGCAAAATTGTCGCATTTGGGGCACAGAAAATCCACACGCATACATTGAAAAGCCGATACACCCAAGACGAGTCACTGTTTGGTTCGGATTTTGGTCCAGAGGCATAATTGGGCCATTTTTCTTCGAAAATGAGCAAGCAGTGGCCGTTTAAGTCAATGGCGATCGTTATCGGGCCTTGTTGAATGAATTTTTATTCACGAAAACTGAAGAGGAGGATATTAGCAACATTTGGTTTCAACAGGACGGCGCTACGTGCCACACAGCCGAAGCTGCACTCGATGTTTTGCGCCCTGTTTTTGAAGATCGCATTATCAGCCGCTGCGCTGATATCGTTTGGCCACCTCGAATCTGCGATTTGACACCATTGGACTATTATGGGTGGGGTGCCATCAAAGATAAGTGTTACGCCAACAAGTCAGAGACAATTGACGCTTTAAAGAGCAATATTCGTAAAGACATGGGTGAAATTCTGTAAGTCAATCGTAGGCCCAGATTCCCAGCGTTGTTCAAGCGTATACGAAACCATATTCGTTCAGCGGAAGGATAAAACTAATTATCTGTCAAATCAGACATGAGCTAAGTGTTACCATTCATGAAATAAGCACTAGTTGAAAATAAAACGTTAGTTAGCGGACCCTATACAAAGCCAAGGCCTGTGAGCTTAGTCCACAAATATACACCTCTCCAGATGTGCGATGCGTTCGAAATAACCCGTAAAAAAATCCGTTAGTAGTTTTAAGACCGCCCTGTCCTATTTGAGAGCTTCATAGCCGCGCCAAAATTACGAACTGCTTTAGCATGCCTAAGTCCTCTTCTTCACGTATCTGTTACTTTTCCAGTCTTTAATTAGATTTAGGAGAATAGTATAGTATGTAACAGTAAGGTTACGGAGCAGTATAGGGTGTCACGGAACTTTTACTTTTTATATTGTACATTCTCCGTTTTCTGCAAATATTTTCAAATAATTGACGTCTTGTTCTCTCTCAGTTCATTTACAAATGACTTCAGTAGATGATAATAGGTGTTATAACTATTGCTAACGCTGTTTTGGGTAATAAGAAAAAATTTTATTCAGTTTAATAATACTGTAATGGTGCTCTATGCTTAGATTCACTTTTTTAATGGCACTAATAATTGTCTTACGTTAACAACTTTTCTTACCGCGCTCTAATCATTAAATTCAACGACCAAAAAAATTGCATTTGTTGCGAACTTCTATATTAAAAGTTTACAATTTAAAAATAACTATTTTTCGTGTGTACGAGTTGATACAGTATGTCAAGATTGAGTTTACACATTGAATATAATTATGTACTTACAACTTCATCAGCAATAAAATTACACTTTTTGCTTCCTAACACTAATTTTGTTAATTTATTATAATATATACCCTGTATACCGGGAAAGTATTTTACTTTGTTTGCTTATAATTTTTGATTATATGAAAAAGAAGGGATCTTATAGTGATAAATGGTTTTTTAAATGTCGGCAATTATGTATGGAATACAATATCAAATAAATGCCCGCCTCTGTTAGCCTCACAAATGCGAGCTCTTTTGTGCACATTTTTCATTACACTCTCACACATTTCACGCGGCATTTCATTAATTTCATCACGAATATTTTGTTTGAGTTGCTCCAGCGTTTCTGGTTTGTTTGCATTAACTTTGCTTTTCAGATATCACCACAAAAAGAAGTCCGGAGTAGTGAATTCAAGCCACGATTTTTTTCCATGAAATAATTTGCTGTGGAAAGAGGTCTCGCAGTAATTCCATTGTAATCCTGGCTGTCTACGATGTGGCAACGTCTTGTTGAAACAACATTTGACTAATATGCAGTTGTGGCTTTAAATAGTTTTCAATAATATCACGATATCGCTTCCCATTGACAGTTACCGCTACGCCGTTTTCAGTTTCAAAGAAGTAAGGTCCAATGATTTCTCCTAACCAAATTGCACAGACTGTCACTTTTAATGGATGCAAAGGTGGTTGATGAATAATCTCAGGGTTTTCCATTGCCCAGAAACGACTATTCTGTTTATTCACATAACCATTCAAATAAAAATGTGCCTCGTCACTCATTATGATTTTTTAACGAATATCGATGATTGATTTTGATAAAATGTTTTAACGATTTAAACACATAAGAAATTTGTCACATCTTTACCTTACGACTGCCAAATATGAACTTTCAAGACTAATGTTTACCAAAATGGCGGCAAAACAAAGTAGTATGCCTTCCCGGCGGGCAACCTGTACATATCTTCTGAAATCTGAAGTAAAAAATCGAAGAAATTTTGTTCAAAAACACATAAGGAATTTACCAAAAACAAATTTTGCTCATGTTTGGTAATGTTTATACAAAAATTAGAAAATGTGTTAACATTATATTTAAAAGATAATAAAAATATTTTTCGGAATTTTAATATTTGGTATGACCTTATTTTGCATTTACTACACATTGTAGTCGCTTTTGCAACCAATTAACCAACTTTTTTAGACCATAATCTGCTGGTTTTTCTTGTCATTCTTCCATTACTGCAATTTAAATGCTATAATGTCATTTGGTCGGAGTTTAGATACTTATTTTAAACTGAAAAATTTTTAATAGGGTTCAAGTCGGGGGCTTGTGCAGAACTGTCTATAACTTTTCCGCAGTAATAAAGAATCCACATCCGCACTATATGCGAATTATTATAAGAATCGTGGTCCTGATAATATTTAAATAGTGGTTTGTTGTCCCTGAGGAACCCAAATTTTCTAGTGCTGTTTATCAAATGGGTCTTGAAAATGTTTTAGTATTACTCTGCATCCATTGTTGATTCTATAAAAGCAAAGTCTTCTATGCTTCCCCTTGAGACACACCACTAAACAATATTGACATTTTTTCTAGCGATGTTGGGGGTTTTCTCCACACTCTTGTAGCAGGGTTGGCAAAAACCCGGGTAAAAACACACAGACATCGCCTGGTCTCAAGTCGCAAAAGTTGCTAAAATTGGTAGAAACTGTTTGCTGTTGGCTGTTTCAACGGATCACCTAAAAAGAGGAGAAGTTTTTCTGAGATTTGGTTCGGATATTGGCTCAGAAGTGGGGAAAAGATGTAAACAGTGATTTTATAATTTTTTATTTTGACAATTTTGTTTATTATTTTTGTACGACATTGTATAATATGAGCTGCTAAAACTCGATGATCAGAGCAGACTGCAATTGTTTCGTTTGAACTGTGCATTATGTGTGTGAAAAATGGCTGGAATATAAAGACAGACATGATTAAGTTATTCTTCTGTATTACAACAGTCGGTCTATCGTCGCAAAACCAATTAGTAGAAACGATCAATTCTCATATTCTCCAAACATTGCTTCTCCTGTGATTTGGCTATTTCTAAGGATACAATCTTTTTTGGCATGCTGCCGAATCACTTCTTTTGAAGAAATGTAAAATCAGCTTCAAAGGGGATCGCCTCGAAAGACGACATGTTTTTCTGACACGGGTTTCGTAAATTGGCTCAGAGGTGGGAAAAGATGTAAGCAGTGATTTGATAAATTAATATTTTGATGAATTTGTTAATTCATTATTATTTATCATATAAAAAAATGGATCGAATTAATTTGTACTCCCAATAAGCAAATTTTAGTTATTTTTGTTCTAAATAAACTACGAAAACCTTTATATAAAAAAAAAACCCACCCGGGTTTTGCCAACCCAGCGGGTTGCCAACCCTGTATTGTCGGCCCATCGTTGTAATACTAGACCATTTTTATTTCAGCACAAATTAGACGTTCATAATGGCGACGAGAAAACGCTGTTTGTGGCAGATAATGATTTCGTATATGCTGCTCTTGATAATTATTCATATTTTAAATGCCAATCGATAACACTACACTCCTCTTCAAACTCTTTCACAAGTGTTCCTGTGGAAATTTATTGGTTTTGGGCAATTGTTGTAATAATACGCTCTGCATGTTTATTTATTATGGTCTTAGGCCCAATTAACCTCTTTAACTTCAGTCTTCCGCTTTTTTCAACTCGATTTTGTACATTGCAATTCGTTGTTTTTTCTTTGTCACTGAAAGCATTTCTGATAAATCGGCTATACCCTTTTACAAATGATCATTATAGTAAATAAACTAAATGACGTTATAAGATAACCTTTTTCGGGAGATCTTTGAAATTCTGTAATAGTGAACTAAATGAGACTTGTATTTCAAAAAATTATCACCGACTTATTTCAAAAATTGCAGAAAACAATAACTCACTCCAGATGTAACGGCAAAACACATTTGACCTTTAAATAAATGCTAAGCTGAGTAAAAGCAATAGGTGTGTAAAAAGTTATTTGACGCTAAAAAATTGGGTAATATTTGTTTTTGTTGTATTTTTCAATTTGCAATAAACTGGAATATTCTTGGTAATAATCTAACAAAACATATGTATGTAGTAATAAACCCTAATATCGGGTCCGCCATCTAACGTTTTTTTTTCAACTAATGCTTATTTCGTGAATGGTAACACTTAGCTCATGTCTGATTTGACAGATAATTAGTTTTATCCTTCCGCTGAACGAAAATGGTTGTGTATACGTTTGAACAACGCTGGGAGTCTGGGCCTGCGATCGACTTACAGCAGATGCCGATTTTGCCAAAAAAAATCATCTTTTCAGATGAAGCTCATTTTGATCATGGCGGGTATGTAAACAAGCAAAATTGCCGCATTTGTGGCACAGAAAACACGCACGCATACATTGAATAGCCGATACACCCAAGACGAGTCACTGTTTGGTGCGGCTTTTGGTCCAGAGGCATAATTGGGCCATTTTTCTTCGAAAATGAGCAAGGAGTGGCCGTTACAGTGGCAATCGTTATCGGGCCATGTTTAACAAATTTTTGTGCACAAAAATTGAAGAGGAGGATATTAGCAACATTTGGTTTCAACAGAACGGTGCTACGTGCCACACAGCCGAAGCTACACTCGATGTTTTGCGCCCTGTTTTTGAAGATCGCATTATCAGCCGCAGAGCTGATGGCGTTTGGCCACCTCTGAGCTGCGATTTGACACCGTTGAACTATTATTTGTGGGGTGCCGTCAATGATAAGTGTTACGTCAACAAGCTAGAGACAATTGACGCTTTAAATGACAAATTTCTTGAAATGCAGCTGCACACAATCGATAATGTGCTTAAAAATTGGACCGATCGTTTAGGCTACTGCATGGTCAGCCGAGGCAGCCATTTGAATGAAATTATTTTCCATTATTAACCGGAAGGATCTTACTTTCAAATAAAAAAAGAAATTTGAGAAAATATTCAGTAGTTTTTTCTATAGAATTAAAAAAAAAAAATAATTATTTGGCGGACCCTTTATTTTATTTACAATCATATTTAGAAAAGCTTAGTATTTTTATATGTGTAAACTCATTCTTGACACACTGTGCTTTTATTTTATAGATTTTGTATTATTTCAGTAGAAGTATTTTTGTTTGGCTCTGATATGGTTTTCATTTGGCTTTAGTGTTTTCCTTAAAATAACTTTTTAAAAAGAAGCGGAAATATGTAGAAAACTTTACAAAACTTATAACGAAGGATGGTAAACTTGAAGATTGTCCTCTTCTTCAGATACACGAAAAAAAAAAATGACAAACGAAAAAGAGGTCCTTCAATTAGTTCAATATTACATTAACCAAATAACCGAGGAGCACAAAACCAACAAAATACTATTCAGCAACGGCAACACCAACACCAAATCTGGTTGAAACGCAAGCAGTTAAGCAATTGAAACTGAAAGAAAGAAATTTTAACTAAATTTGGGTTTTAAAAAAGTTTAACCATGATTTTCTTTTATTTAAGTTGCTTTTTGTTGTTTTTATCGTTTTGTTTTATCAAACTTATTCCATTTCGTGATTTTTTTTCATTAGTTTTCGATTTAAATTTTATTTTTTTTTTTTCTGGTTTATTTTAACAATTCAAGCAGGTGAATTTTTTCGTTCAGGTCTTGCCTATTGAACTTCTACAAGGATAACAAAAATAACTTAAAGAAAAAAATAAACCAAAAAAAAAAAAAAAATTTTAAAACCAATACAAAAAATGCTTTAGCGAGTAGTCCTGGTGTATTTATTTCTAAACAAAACAATCAAATGAGAACTAAGAGAACCAAAAACAAAAATAAATAAATAAAAAAAAAAAATAAAAAAGAAACAAAAAAAATGTAAATAAATTTCTATAAAAGAGTCAGATTTTTGATAAAACTTTCAACGTTTTTTCATTAGAGATATAAAAGCAAATAAGTTTTTATTTTTAATTTTGTTGTTTCTATTTCTATAGGGTGGGCCATTTAAAAGTTTAAATTTAAAAATGCAAAAAGGCAAAAATGGTTTGGCTGGCCTCACAGTACTTTATTTGATCGAACCAATTTTCGGGAACTTTTTCGAGTATATGGGGTCGTATCTTGACAATCGCAATACGAATGTTGGCCTTCAAACACTCAATTGTCTGGTTCGTCGGCATAACACTTGTCTTTATCGGCACCCCAGAGAAAATAGTCTAATGATGTCAAATCGCAGCTTCTTGGCAGCCAACTGACATCAACAATTTGGCTAATTAAACGGCCATCAAACGTTTGACGTTGTGGCATGAGATGTGTGATAAATTGCTCCATCCTTTTGAAACCAAACTTCGTTCACATCAATACCATAAAGAATGGGCACAAAAAAATCGGTTATCATGTTGCGACAGGTGTCTCCATTGGCCGTAATGGTTGGTTCAAAGAAATATGGGCCAATGATGCCACCGCTCTATAAACCACACCAAACAATCACTCGATTGATCAAATTGGTGCATCAGGAAGGGCTCTCGTTGAATACCCCAAAAACCGTTGTTGCAGCCTTCACAAGGTTAGCATTTCTTTTATGGGTACCACCATCAGCTTTTCTAAAGAGGTTAAGCATCTATTTAGGTCTGATTCTCGATACGAGGCTTAGAATAAAGTGACAAGAGCTCTGTGCGCAAGTCGCTTCTTCTACGATAAGAAATGTATTCCTTTGCCGAGAATGACACTATGGATATATACTGCTATTTTTCGGCCCATTATCACTCATGCAGCAAAAGCTTGATGGAAAAAGACTTAGGAAACTACCACCATGAATAAATACAGAGACTCGCTTGCCACGGTATAACGGGGCCAATGAGGCTGTTCGCAGCCATGGAGGCCTAGATTGGTTTAACACCGCTTCACATTCATAACAAAACTTTTCGCCGAAGGGTCCCATAATGAGTAGGGAACTCTTTTTATTTTACGCAGGCTGGTTAGAGAACCATCTTCGGTCCTAGATGTTATGCTTTTAGATCTATGCTCTGGTAGAATTTTCAGGGTTGAACTCCCGCACCAGGATTGCTGGTCTAATGAGGCGTCTTAGTTCGCAGAGTGTTTGATGTAAACTGGTTGGGGCTTATGGTCCCAACCGAGATTGCTTGATCCCACTGAGAAGATCACCTAGTGTCTTCCAGTCTGAGATCATAGCCATTCCCATAAGTGCGGAGATTAACCTGGACACTGGGCTCAAGGGAAAGACTACTAATATATTCTCTGACAGCCAAGCTACCTTAAGGACATCGCATAACATTTCGACTGGTCAGATATTGTTACGATACGTTGCAAAAGCTTACGCTTGGAAATAACGCCTAGTTGTTTTGGATAACTGTACACTGTGGGATAGAAAGTAATGAAATAGCGAATGCATTCGTCGCGAAACTTGCCGTGCATTGCCATATTCAATCTAATCAAAGAAAATTACCAAATGCTTGGAATACTAGAATGCTTCAAGGGGATGTCGCCACTCTAGGGCGGTGATTAGTCTGCAACTTGGGCGTCCTCACGGAGCTTCGTACGGGCCGCTGTAGATTCAAACTCATATACACTAAGTCATAGACATCAGAGGCAGAGGAACACATATTCTGTGAATGTGGGATTCCTGATAGGCTTAGGAAGAAATGTTTTGGTAGACACAGAGTCTCACGGGGTGAAATATGGTTCCAAATCTGCTGTTGCTCATTACGAAGGCAGCAGATCTGCTGAAGAAACTATAGACTGAAATTGGCACAATAAATCCTATGGGTCGCAGTGTCTCGCAATGGTGCCTGGTCAATATGGTTATAATAATAATTTCTACTATTGAAAACTTCTCTAATGCATTTGCCTTTCGGAGCAGGCGTTAAACTGTAGACTACTTTCAATGAATCCAGGTACAGCTCATTGACTGACAAAAGTTTCTGTGTTTATTTAGATTTAAATTTAAATTAAAATTAATTAAGAGTACGTCTGATTCAACCATAACAATTGCGGCTTAGCTTTACGCCTTGGTCGGACCAAGAAGTCCGTGAGTTTTTGAATTCCCCGCCTCTAACTTAAAGTGTGCCACTGTGGTATGGTAGGTAAGACACCCTCAGTATCACCTCATAACATTAGCTAGTAACTATGAGTATTACCACTATTGAAAACTTGTCTAAATGCATTTGCCGTTCGGCAAAAGGGAACACTGCTCTTGTATAAATACATTTGTTAGTTGACTCATGCCAAATTTTAAACAAGTTGCGTCATTAAGTAGGTGTGTGACAGTCATTAATAGAAAATTTGTCAGAAATATATATAATATATATAAGATATTGCAAGTATTTACATATTGTCACTGAATATTTCAAAGAAATGTCACATGTCTTATAATTGTTATGAATGTTTACGAAGTCAACTGAAAGTTCACTAATTTAAACTGAAATATGACCGGTATAAATACACATATGCATGTATGTATGTATGAATGTAATAATTTTCTTATTCATCAATTATTCAATTTAAAGTCAATACCCAATATTTATATCTTCTTTTGAACTCAGAATTTCTGTGAAAATCAGTCAATTGTTGCAAACACGAACAAGTGTTTGAAAGGTGACAGTTAACAGGTGACATTTTAGATTATACTTCTGCTCTAGGCAGCAACTTTAATTCGTCACTCATGTAAGAAGTTATATATTGATTTGAGAATTATAGAAATATCTTAAGAAATTCTTTATGTAAAATCTTATTAAGATAAAAAGCAATAAATACATATGTATGTGCATAATGAAAGTGTTTGCCTGGCTTAGGAGTGATTTTCTTAATATCGTTTTGTTAGTTTCGATGTCAAATAGTCATCTACTCGTAATTCTGGTCGCTCAATCGTTGAAAAATTATTAAGTACAGATGAAACGAAAATACGAGAATGTTTAATTTCTACAGCACAAAAGTTATACCCAAGAGATAGATATCGAAAAATAACTTGGCCTCCTGCTTTTAATGTATAATTCAATTAAAACATGGAAATGTAGTATATAACACTTTTCTTAGGAATATTATGTCACTTCAAACCGAAACTTTCTAATAGCATGTTCAAACAAGACTTAAAATTACTTCGTTCGCTGTTTGAATGACTTACGCGAATTACCTCGTTCATATGACATTTTTGTAACCCATTTTCCGTTTCGCTGTTTGCTGGTAAATTGAGTTTTAGAAATTTAAATAAAAGGTTAAGAAATTAAATAGACAAATTTGGCGTGGACAAACACCAATTAAAATTAGAGATAACATTGACTTTGTAGTAATTCACAGGGTTCTTAAGACTGAATAACTTACAATTTGGGCAAATTATATGATGATCATGTTCTGATATTCTCCTACTTCGGAGCAATCGGTCTTATTTAGATTTTTTTTATTGTTTTTGTCTCATTCTGCCCGATTTGCCTTATTCCATGTTTATGCAGAATTAACTGTTTTACAGTTGTTGTATGTCATGTAATTCTAGGGCGACATTATCTTTATCATCTTGTGCAGTTTTGTCGACAGTGGCTTTAAATTTCAAGGTATGTCCTATCCATTCAAATTTTCCCCTTATGATATCAATATTTATAGTAGACTGGTTTGTTAGGCGGAGAATATCAACGTCGCTTATGGTATTTGGCCAAAAACGTCGGCTTGCAGCCGAAGATTAGAGTTGGTTTAACTCATAAATCACATATTTTTAGGTTCAAGTCAAGCCATTAGCCATTTGACTTTCATATATATATCAAAGCCTTACGCTTTTTCTCTATTCTGTTTGCTAAATCTTCATCAAAGCTATTACCTAGTGAACATAATTGTGCATCCCAAGTAAAAACGAACTGCACATCTTTAATGTGTATATAGACTAGATAAAGTACACTTGGGTAAGTTGTGTTAGTTCTCATTAGTTTTGTTTTCCTGGTATTAATTGGTAGTCCGACTTTAAGGGCGTAGGTGCAAAGCTTGTAGTTTGTTATGGAGTTTTCAAAACTGTTTGCAAGTTATCAAAATCGTTGACTTTCGTTAAATGGGTCCATGGTCAAATATTTGGTGCTTTCATGCCTGTCGTATATTACCTACAGGAATTGAAGCGGGAACAGTATGCTTCCTTGTTGGATACCTTGTTGGAATTATTGATGCTTATAATTGATGGTTGAATGAAACACTAATAGCTATTTTGCTGTTGCAATACATAGCATAATAGATTAAACGAAAAAATCTGTACTAAAGGCCAGCGATCCTAGATGAACGATTTTAAAGTCTGCGTTAAATTCAAACGTAAATGATTTTTTTCGAAGGGATTAAATAAACGACAACAGCCCACAATTTTTTTTTTTTTTTTTGCTCACAACTATGTCTACCATTTGAACTAATCAATAAAAACAGAGCTACCAACAATCCTTTTTTGTTTTGAGATTTCAAGACCCAAAAGTGCAATTAGGGATGCAAAATCGTTTATAAAAACATCGATATTTTCGTGTGGCCTTTTCAAACATCGTTGCTTTATTTATTATTGTTTTGTTTATTGTACATCGATGTCGAAAAACCGATTTTTCTTTCATTTAATAATTAAATTGAAAAAAAAGCAGTAAAATGGCTAAAAATTTCAACGCCGGTGGCGGTGGCGCTGTTTTGTGGTTAGATTATACGCATAAAAAACACAAGCAACCCAGGTTGCATACCCGGCAGAGATCATGACGAAAACAAAATTTATTTGTGGTTTCGAGTGTTTAACTAAAGAGGATTTAACTTCCTTTCAGACAAGTCAACCTAAAAAATTAAGAAGAAGCCCTTCTGACTTTCCAGCTTACCTCTAACACTGATGACAGACATCAGACGAATGATCCAAAAAAAACGCCACCTATTGGGAAAAAATCACACTGCTAAAGAGTAAAGATTACTACCACCAATTAGCAAGGATCTTCGCCACTACACAATCATATGGAAGGGAGCCACAGTTGATTAATCATCTACTGAGTACTCAACTGATTACCGCAACTGAAACACAGCAATGAATTCTTTGTAGAAAGTCAATATGCACCCTAGAGGAGTGACGGAGACAAAAAATACATCTATCCAGTGAAAAACGTAATAGTAAATTATCGTGGCAAGCACGACGAATTTTCTTTGGTGTCATACATGACTTTTTAAATAATTGTGTTTATTTTCATAGATGACAAAGGTTGATTTTATTAATGATAAAATTTTTCATCGTTAAGTATTGGTGGACTCATAAATGTTAATGTCGCCAAATTTCAGCATGAAGTCGACTCATAACAGACAATGTCGCTTTCAGGGCTCATTTTATGGTGACATTCAATGACATTGTCATACATAACTCCCTTTGTTTGTGTAATTACCACAAGGATGCAGCAATGAAATTTTTCATTTACGATAATTTCAAACAAATTTCAAATTAATACTGATTTTGTGACTATGATTCATCGATGAAAATATAGTGACAATGTCGCTCAAATGCTTTACAGCACAGTATTCGATTTTGAAATTTAGGAGAACAAAACCCAAAAAATTAGTTTTAAATAGGCCAAAGAAGGACATTCATAAAGGTTGTCCCATTCTGCCATTTTTTTCCAACTTGTAATTTTTTTGCTAATATGGAACCTTACAGGAAAGAACAACGTGTTCTTATTATAAAAATATTTTTTGAAAATGACAGATGTTGTCAATATGTAATTGGGAAATTTAGAACAAAATTCTGAAGAGAAAATGCTCCAACAAATAGTGCCACCAACTGTTGATGGTTGAGAAATTTGATGAGACTGGATCCTCTAATGCTAAAAGAAACATAATTTAACAACGTGGTGGTCGTTCAACCAGGGATATAGCAGCTGTGAGCAGAAGTGTTGAAGAAGATTCAAAAACATCTATTCGTCATCATTCGGAGCAACTAAACATCAAACAGTCCGCATTATTCAACATTTTGCTTCGTGATCTTCATTTAAACGCTTTTAAGATCCAGCTGACCTAAGAATTAAAACCACGCGTTATGTTGCCAATTCGTTGCATGTACCATCGAAAAACAAAAAAAAAGATTTTTTTTAACAAAACAATCTTCCCCGACCAAGCTAATTTCCAGATCAATGGCTACGTTAACAAGCAGAATTTCCAAATTTGTGGTTAAGAGAATCCAAGAGTTATCTTAAAGCAACCATTACATCTACAAAATGTTACGGTAGGTGTGGTATGTGGTTCGGCGAAATCATTGAACCATATTTTTTTGAAAATGAAAATGGCTGTGCAATTACGGTCAATATAAATCGCTACAGAGAGATGTTCCGAAGCTTTTTGTGGCGAAAAATTAATGCTTTAGACGTAGAGAATACTACCTTGATTAAAAAGCTTACGAATTGAGTATTTTTTTTATAAGTTGCTACATCTGTTGCTGATATTCCCGCTAAATCTTAGCGTCATAGTTTGACTTTGGCAGTTTTTATATTCGGTTTTCGGTATGCTTCAATCCTTCAATTGAATCAAAGTTTCCTAAGATTTTTCCATTATTTCCTCTCGACTGCTGAAACGCGTTCCCCGTAATGGTTTTCCAGCTCGATTGAACAGGGAGAACTCACAAAGAGCCAAATCAGGTGAATTCGGTGGCTGTTGTTGCATTTTTCGTAAAAAAATTCGAATAATGATGCCACTGAGCGACGTTGCATTATCATGGAGCAAATTCCACGAGTTTTCTGCCCACAATTCTGGTCTCTTTCGCCTAAATGCAAACGTCTCATAACGCCCAAATAATACCTTTGTTTAGTGTCTGTCCTTCTGGTAAAAATTTTTGATACACCACACCGTTGTAATCCATGAAAACCGTGAGCATTGCCTTCTTTTTTGACTGAAAATGGTTTTGGCACATTTGCTGGACGACATGCACTTCCCTATTGTCTGGATAGCGTGTCGTACTCTTAAATTCACGTCACGTCTCCAGTAATGATCCTTTTGATGAATGTGGGATCGAATTCCGCCTTTTGCGAATCACGGTTAAAATTGTAAAAAGTCGCCAACACACATAGCGGTAGATCTACTCTTAGCTACGTAGATTTTGCAAATATCAAGCTATGACGCTAAGATTTAGCGGGAATAGCAACAACAGCTATACCAGCTTAACAAAAAAAAAAAAAATTAATTCGGAACGGTGGAACCGCCACACCGTAGTTACTCCGGAAATTTTTTGATCAAGGTAGTATGTGGTTTCAACAGGATGGTGCCACTACAGCAAGAGAAACAATGAATCTCTGGCAAGAAAAGTTCGAAAATTACATTATTTCTCGGAGAGGAGGAGTAAATTGGTCACCAAGATCGTGCGACTTAACACCTTCGGATTTATTTTTTTTTTTTTATTTAAATCGAAAGTGTACAGTAATAATCCAACATTAGTTCAAGAGCTTGAAACCAACATTTTTCTCAGTTTATTGAAAAACGTGATTGCGAATTTTGGTAAAAAATTGTGTGCCTGAGCAGCAACTAGGGTGCTCAGTTGACCGACATAATTTTCCATTTTTAACCGGATCCTATTTGTAATGAACTGAAATAAAATTATTTTTTACATACCACAATTGACACCCTTTATTAGCTGTTGCTTATGTACTCGTAGTAAGCAAAGGTCACCTGGCGTGAAAGCGCCTTAAAATAAACAGAAGTGTGCAAAAAAAACGATTTTCAATTTGAACGTCGATGTATCGGTCATTAAAACATCGATATTTTTTAAACATCGATACAACGTTTACATTCCTAACTGCAATTGCCTATGAAGTTTTGACGCAATTACATCCTGTTAAATCGTTTCGACGTTTCAAAAACTCATTTGTTGATAAAATGTGGTCAATTGGAAAGCCGCTGAGAAACATGTAGACTAGTTTTACACCTATTAACTGCATATATTTACAGTAATGAAATTATGAGGCTAATCGGCAAAGGTGATTGTTTCTGTGATTTTTTATCTTTAAAATCAAAGTCCATTTATAAAGCAGCTTTAAAGTTTATTTAACTCGAATAAACTGTTCTTTTAAAATTTATAAGATTTAAGTATAGATTCTTCTTTCTCTTCGGGTTATATTCAAGTCATTGATATTGCTGCCATTTATGTATTAATTTGAACACCAAACTTTTCTTTCTTTTTTTTCTTTCTTCTCTCCTACCACCTGTTCAATTTTGTTACACAAATCTTTTCCTTTTATTGGTTTTTGCCTTAAAGTTTTTGATTTTTTTTTTAACCAAAAAGGACAAATTATAGATTCTCAAGAGTGCAGTTTAAAATTTGTATGTGTGTGTGTGTGTGTTAGTTGTTAGTATTGATTGTATCTTATAACGTAGAATGAGATGCATAGATGCGGGGGATATTTGGCTGCTGCTGCTGCCCACATATGTTGGCATTATTCGACAAAATTGAATTTCTGCTGTTTAAACTTATGTGATCACATTAATTTAACAACTCCGTTGGGTTCACTTAAGGATGACATCAGTGTTACGAGAATACCTTTTCACAGTTTGTCTCCAAGTGGCCTCCAAGTGTGTGTGTGTGTGTGTGTGTGTGTGTGTGATAGTGATGGCATTGTTTCTTTCTGTACTTCAATATTCCTCTTCTTATTTTTTCTCATATAATATTCTCATGTGACTTAAAGGTATATGTCTGTATGTATGTATGTAAATGTAGGTATGAGTATATTCATATGATGAACAATATGAATGAATATTTTTTTTTTTTTTTTTTTTAAGAAAAGAAAAGAAAAGCCATCAATATTTTTTATTTCTATAGTTAATTTTTCGAAGGACACATCAGTCACATAACTTACGCTAAACGAAACTTATTTTAACGGATCATTAATTTAATATACAATTTAAGCATATAAAAGAGAAAATTAAAATCTGAAGAATCATATTCTTCAATGTAGACATTGTGCAGTGCAACAAATCAAAAACGGTTTGAAATTTTTCGAAATTTATTTTTTTGTTCTAAAGTACAATTGTTCCAGTTGGAAATGAAATCTTATTTCATTCATATAGCTGGTGCGACTGGCCTCACACCACCATATTCAATCGGACCACTTTTCACGAACTTTTTCGAGTGTATGGGGTCCTATCTCGACAATAGCATCACGAATGTTGGCCTTCGAATGCTCAATTGTCTCTAATTTGTCGGAATACCACTTGTCTTTAACGGCGCCTTATAGAAAATAGTCCAATGGTGTCAAATCGTAGCCTTTTAGCGGCCAACTGACATCACAGTTTCGGCTAACTTAATGGCTATAAAACGTTTGATCGATTGTGACATGAGATGTGCTGCATGTTGCACTATTCTGTTGAAACAAAACGTTGTTCATATCAATACCATGAAGAGCGGGCACAAAAAAATCGTTTATCATGAGGTGCGATAGGTGTCTCCATTGGCGGTAATGGTTGCGCCGTCCGCATTTTCAAAG
This sequence comes from Wohlfahrtia magnifica, assembly GCA_023159175.1. Classification (NCBI taxonomy): domain Eukaryota; kingdom Metazoa; phylum Arthropoda; class Insecta; order Diptera; family Sarcophagidae; genus Wohlfahrtia; species Wohlfahrtia magnifica. The sequence continues at coordinate 2,593,783 of JAKWBJ010000046.1, read as the reverse complement.
AAATATGGGCCAATAATACACTCGCTCCACAAACCTCACCAAACAATCACTCGCTATGAGTGCAGTAGCTTCTGTAAGACCACGTTTGTTTTTTTGAGCCCGGCAATTTTGCTTATTAACGTACCCACCAAGATGACAATGTGCTTCATCCAAAAAGATGATTTTCAATGTTTTTTTTTCATTTTTTTGATTTTTTTTCAATTTCCGACCAATTGCCTTTGTTTTGAAATAAAAATTTCCAAAAAATCTTAATATTGCTCAAGCGTAAACCGATTCATTTCATTCAGCAGAGATAATATGATGAATTTTGTGATAAAATAGAATACCATTAGTATTGTCTCTGATTCGAAATTACCGCTTGTTCAAATTTAAACTGATAGATGGCTCACCCGTTATAAATGGCAGGTTGAGAAATTGATTGTTTTCAAAAGTGGAGGTTTTGGACAACACTTTCTGCAGTCATTTCATGAGTTTCATTTCTTATAGCAGATCCATTTAGTGCACAGATTACGCACAAGTTCTTAATTCTTTATAATGGCGTTCTCAAAATTAGCCAACAAAACAAAGAAACATAAAACAACAATTTTAGACCAGTGGCAGCTAGTTGCCTATATTGTAATCGACTGTTTCGGTACTGGTGGACCAAACCGATACTTGTTGATCCCAGGCTGATTTCATGGGCATTACAATATGTGCTGCTATCAAACTGGACAGTGAGCTCAAGGGTAAGACTATTAATATATTCTCTGAGAGCCAAGCTATCTTAAAAGCACATGGCTTATATCGAATAACATCTAGACGGGTCAAATATTGCTATGATGCGTTGCAAAAGCTTTCGCTTGAAAGTAAGGTCCAGTCCTGGATACTGTGGTATAGATGGTAATGAAATAGCGGATGCATTGGCCAGAAAAAGCTCCGTGACGCCCTATATCGGTCCAGAACCTTGCTGTGCTGCACGATTTACTACCATCCTCAATCTACACAATGATTGCGCAATTGACAGATGCATTTTTAGCGTAGTACTAGAGTAATCATTTCCGCTTGCTGGGAGCATTTGTGTTGTATACCTATAAAATGTATTCCCCATAAAAAAATTTAAAGAATCAAGTTAAGAACCTGTCATTCTAATCGTTTTCTAGATATATAAATATTAATATTTTCTTTGTATGGGAGGTGTCACACCCACTTATTCAATTTCGCCCATTTTTCGACTAATGATGTGTATTGCCTACGAATTTATTTAGATCAAACTCAGAGCCTTCCACTATTGCCGGTTTAAATGTATATTAAAATTAATGTATTGTTCACGACGTTGTTTGCACTAAATTAAGAGATTTCTACTGTTACGGTCTATTATTAAATATAAATGAATGATTACTATGTATCTGTGATGTCTTGCCCACTTATCCAATACCTCCCACTGTTTGTCTGATGATTTGTATTGACCTATAACCGTTTTCAAGATAGACAAAAATCAATATTTACTTTGTATGGGAGGTGCCACTTCCACTTATCCAATTTCGTCCTTTGAGTGACGATTTTCATTGACCACGAAAATATTTTAATAATTCGGAACCTTTCACTATTACCGTTCCAAAGATACACTAAAATTGGTGTTTACTTTGTATGGGAGGCGCCGCTCCTACTTATCCAACTTCACCCACTTTTTGACCGATGATTTGTATTGACCAGAAAGTTATTTGGAGCAAATTTAGGAACCCCTTTTATTACCTTTTTAAAGATATAGACATATAAATAAAAATTTTATATGGGCGTGGCACCGCCCAGTTGGTCAATATTGAAGCCACACCAAATGAAAAATATTTAAATGCTATAAAAAATTTCGGGTTCAAGTAAAACTTATACAGTATAAAGGACTTCATTCTAATTTCAATAACTCGCCAACTGCATATACATAAAAATGTTGACATCGAGTTCACCTTTCGTTTAAGGGATAACAAAATAAAATCAGTTGGCGCATTTTAGAGAACATCAATTACAACGCCTTTTATAGTCCCCTTTTATATATATAGATATAAAACTCGGTTCGTGAGAAGAGTTTTCTTTGATTCGTTTTATTTTTTGCTCGACTCGTGATCACAAATTTAAAATTTTTAAAATTTTCATACATACAAACGATTGCACTGAAATATTGCTTCGTTCACATTATAACTTATTGTGGAATAATTGTTGTTACTTACAAAGTTGTAAACAGTAAGTGTAATATAGAATAGAAATTGTTATTGGTCGTGAAAAGCTTACTAGCAGTGGAACACAAATCTGTGTTAAACAAAGAATTTTAATTAAAAACCAAACACTAGATATATTTTATTTAAACTGCAATATACGCACTCACAAATAAACGTTTTTAAAAGGTAAAAATCTAATAATATAATAATGACATATTTAGTGTTCATATTCCCAAGCAAACAAAATCAAATAAAATTTTGTCACACAATGTCGTTTACTTAATATAATCGCGTTGATTTTACAAAAAAGTTGGCAATTAAAAATCAATTTGTGTGACTGAATTTATGACCCAAATAGAGAACTCAAGGCTCAATTTAGGAGAGGAGAGGTTGATACATAAAACCAAAACCAAAAGAAAACTTTTGGCAATTAAACATTTTGCTGCAATTTAATCTTAAGATTTGTTGAAATTACATTGTCCTGGCTCTTCATAGGGTATAATAATATTTTGGTTGTTTTATTACAATTCGAGTAAAAATAAATTAAATTTTTTCTCTTTTTGTTTTACGATACGTATAATCTCTATAAAATTTAATTTTCTCTTTAGAAGGTAATGGAGTGTATCACCTTTTCAGATAGTCTTTGCCAGCACTTCTTTTGTTATTTTTTTGTTCGACAACTATAACCACAACTCATGCTGGGTTTCTTCTTATGGTGTCACCCACTTCTAACTTTTGGGCTCTTTGAATTGCAATGGAATGGCATTGGCAAAGTAAGCGAAACATAAACTGCCAACCGCAATTATTATTATATTTTTCTTTTATTTTAATTTCTACTATTTTCATTACATTTGTAAAAGGAAAACAATAAAAATACCCAAGGAAAGTAGGAATTTTATGTAACCTGCTTAAAGGTATATAAATTATACGCATCAGATATCTTTGCTTCAAATTTGAAAGAAATATTAAAAATGAAAATGTTGCCTTCATGGCTATGAATAAGAGATTTGAAATAAAAAAAAATAAAATAAAAAATTTGCCAATTATTCTGCAGTTGAAATCAGCATACGAATAGTATAGAGAAAATTTTGTTACGTTTTTACCTTTTAAAACATTTATTTATTATTTCACAGTTTGCAGTTAAAACAAAATTAATCTTGTGTTTGGTTTTTAATTAATAATTCTTTGTTCACAGAGTTTTGTGCACCACTACTCGTAACCTTTTAACGAGCAATAACAAATTATATTCTTTATTACACTCCCTGTTTACACCATTGTAAACAAAAATAATTATACGACAAATCTTTCTACCCAAAGATCTTTCAACCCGATCGTTGTTACAGCTTAGGTTCGATTACAACCTTTTTAGCCAGAGGTTATCCACACCTAACTCTCTTTGCCGAGTTGGCTCTAACTAAACTGGTTTGTACTTCACTTTAGCTTGAGTTCACACTGAACTTACTCCTTATAAACTCTCATCACACCGAGTAAAAACCAATAAACTCCCTTCAAGCTGAGTTTATAACATATCAACTTATTGCTGTCCGTATTGATGTGCTTTTTCTATGTCTGAGTAAACAATACATCGAAAGCTCTCGAACCTCGCGATATTTTAGGTAGATTCCACTTCTTTTTAATTCTTATGAAGCCATGCCAATGTAAACATCTATCTCTTTCAGTTCTTCTTGATTGTTGTTGTTTGTTATTGTCTGTTACTTCTTCTGTTTTCTGCCTGTTTTTGTTGTTGCCGCTTATTTTTATTTACTACATTTCTGCTAATATTCTTTTTGTCAATTTGGTTATATGCGGCATTTGTTTATTATTTTTAGCAATGTAATAAGCGATCAGGGTGCCCAACCACTAACAAACCTGTATAAACTCTTTATTTGGATATAAAAAAAAAAAAATTATGAGAATAACTGTCTTTAAACCTTACAAAGCCTCAAGTAGAGATGTGAAATTTCCGGCTCTTTCGCAAAAGAGCCCTGACAAACCCTGACGGTTATTTTTATGCTGAAGTCAGGTAGGACTAGTGATCTTTCCAAGTCATATAAGCCTATCAGTCCCTCATCCTTTGTTTTGAAGATGATGAAAAGACTGATTGATGTCTATATAGAGAAGAGATACCTTGTGGAACACCTTTCTCACCCGGGTCAGTTCTCGTACATGAAGGAGGATTCACTTAGGAATGGCATCCTTGTCTCCTTTGGACAGTATTGAAAAGGCATTCTGTTATAGAGAAGTGGGTCTTTGTGCCTCATTAGATATTCTGGGTGTCTTTGAAAATACAGGCTATTGCTAGGTCGTTCGAACAAAAAGTGGTGTCACGTAAAGTTTGGATCAGTTCCATACTTAAAAGCAGGATCATTACTTCGCTTTTTAATGGCCGTCTGTGATTAGGATGGACTACTTTCTCCATTATTATGGACGGTAGTAGTTGATGGCTTGCTCTCCAATCTGACTCGCAGGGGTGTCAGTGGAATTGGTTATGCTGATGACATAGACAGTATATGAAATATATGAGAGTTATAACAGTACATGAGATAATTAATAGTACGTTGTGTAACCTCATGTGAACGACCCTGTGCGAAGCGTCAAAATGGTAAACTTATGATGGTCTGCACGCGAATCTCTCAATAATGCTTGTTGTACCTTTTACAAGGAAAAATAAAATACCTTGTGACTGTATTTCTTTAATAGGTATCACCATCAACTTTTCTAAGGGGGTTAAGCATCTACATAGGTGTAATTCTGAATAGGATACTTCGTTTGAGCTTGTACATTGGTGCCGCTTGATGGAGAAAGGCTAAGGAAGCTATCACCATGAATAAATTAGGCAGGGTACAGAGACTCACCTGCCTTGGTACAACTGGGGCAATGAGAACCTGTATTGAGTGGTTTGACACCGCCTCATATCAATGTGATGAGGGTGGCCGTATGTTCGTCGGTAAAGTATATCGCCAAAGCGTCACGGAATGTGTCAGAGAGTATACTAATCCTAAGCAGGGTTGGTACAAGTTAGCTTAGCTTTGGATGTGTACTTTGGCAGGAGATTCAGGACTGAATTCCCCGACCATGATTGCTAATCTAATGGAGCCCTAGTTCATGGTGAGTTTAATCTAAAATAGCATAGCCATAGTTTCAAAATGATCGACTTTGTCGGTGCTGATGTTGATGGAGTCAACCGAGATCTTCCATTGGGAAGTTCGCTGAGTGTCTACCAGACTGAGATCATGGCCATTATCATATTCGCGAAAATAAAACTTTTCTGACAGGCCAGATAGCTTAAGGGCAATTGGCTCGCTTAGTATAACATCTAGACTGGTCAAATATTGCTACGATACGTTGGAGAGGCTTTTGGTTAGAAATAAGGACCAGTTGTTTTGGGTACCTGGACACTGTGGTAATGAAACAGCGGATGTATTGGCCAGAAAATTTTCCGCGACACCCTATATTGCTCCGGAACCTTACTGTTCAGCACTACGTTCTACCATCCTCAATCTTATCAAGAATCGGGAATTCGGCGAATGCTTGGAACACTAGAAAGCTTAAAGGTGACTTCATCACACTAAGGCGGCTATCATTCCGTGAGATGAGCATCGCTTTGAGGTTCTGAAGCATAGCAGGTCAGACTTGAAATCCTTACAGAGTTTTCTACGGCCCTCTGTAGACTAAGAGGGCATCGTAAGTGGATGGCGGTCACAGATGTGAATGTTTGTAAATTATAATCACAGACATCAGATCACGGCGGAACACATATTGTGTGAATGTGGGCTCACACATATCCATCTTTGTGGTTACAGATCTGCTGGTGTTCATTGGGAAAGCAGTAAATCTGCTGAACAAACTACAGACTGGAAGCCGCACAATAGATACAATGGGTCGCAGTGTCCTGCAATAGTGCCTGATCAATATGATAATACTACCCTTACTCAAAATGCTACAATACTGCATGTTTAATTACACGATGCGTTAAAAAAATGTACCTGGCAGGTGATACTACTTTTCATCATTCATTTTTATTTTCATTCGCAGGATCTGTTTTTGGATTACTTATAAGCTAATAACATAGCTGAATATTACCCGATTTTAAGTTTTTGGAAGAAGTTTTAAGTAGTTGGGAAGAAGAGAAACAGACATATTAAATGATATATATGTCGTTTAAGTAGCCTTGAAGAGTATGAGTATATTTCTCAAGCAAACACATTTTGCATCCAATTTTTTCCACATTTTTCAACTTTATAGGCGTTTTTGCGATTTTGTATAGGAACTGTACTATTGATGAATTAATTAAGGAATAAAAAGTTACGAAAAAAATAAAACTTAAGGTTTAGAAATTCGGTCGAATTTGTTGGAGTTATTAAGCTATTTCGTAATGTATCTCATGAAAAAAAACTGGGTTTCGTCGGAGGACATTTGGAATTTTGAAGTTTGACGAACAGAACCATTATTTTGATAAAAAAATTTCAAAAATTTTCAAGTGTTGCTCTGGTATGCGCCTATCCATTATGAAATGTCAAACTAAACTAAACAAAAAGCAACTATCAGCTTGTCAAATAAAGCAGTGTTGCCTACTCACAGTTCTAAGCCTCTCAAACAGAAACGCCCGATATAACTTCTTTAATAACCACAGTGACTAAATATTGTTTAGTATCGATGTTGACAGGGTGCAACTTACAGCACTTTACATAGAAACTTAGGTCGATATTAGGGAGATCGAACGGTTATTATTTAATAGGATTTTTTGTTTTGTCGAATACGTTTTTTTAAATGCCCATTTTTCGAATACCGAATAAACCGCTTATTTTAACACGAATAAAGTTAATTAAATATGCATAATTTTTATAAGTTTTTATATTTTTTATTGCAAATTTGCTCATCGTTTAAGTATTTCTTAAAATTTAATATATAAAGTTTCATTTGTATATATGACAGCCTTGAACGTTTCACAAAGGACGTGAAAACCATGGTAGATCGAATAAGATATGAACAGATATGAGCAACAATCCCTTTTTTTCATTTTCTGTAAATAAATATTAATTTTTTATATAGATATGATGATATATGATATGGAGAATGATGATCCACTAGACACATTGAAAAGGATCTACAAACGCCGGCCAGGGTTGTCAGATCTGCCGATTTCTCGCAAAACGTGGCGATTTTAAAAGTTATTTGGCGTCATAATTTTTGGTTTGGTGACATGGCGTTTTTGGCGATTTTTAAATTAATTGGTGATTTTGTTGGCTATTTTTGATGCGAAATATTAAATACGAAAAATTAAAATTATTATTTCGGTATTTTTATGTAAGAAATTCGTGAACATGATCATTTTAATGTGTCGATTATAGATGACAGCCGAACTTCAATTGTGTTCTCGGAACGAAAAATTTGTAGTTGCCTATATGAAACTGAAACTAATAGATTTTTAGGCTCCAGTTTACTTATGTAATGTAATTTTCGGCAACTGGCCTTGAAATATTTAAATGGTACGAGAAAAGCTCTAAACTTGATAAATGTTGAACAAAATTAATATGTTTGCTTGAAAAATTCACACATATGCATACCTCATGGCTATTAAGTATATCGTATCATCATTTAAAAGGCCTACTTCTGCTCTCTCTAAATCGATTGAACAACAAACTCTTAATCGGATGGTATTCCACTAAATTATAAGTCTAGAAATGTATGAAGAGAAGAAAAACCGTTTTTTTACCCTAATAAAAGATTTTGGAGGCTTTTAGAAAATTTCAAAAACTGAGTCTTGTTGTACTAGATAGCGTTTATTAGTATAACTTTTCAGGTATTTTATCTTCGTTCTTTTTTGTCGCATAGTGTAATTTAGTTCCAATACAAGGCAATGTGAAATGTCTCGAATAAAAATTATATAACATTTTAGATATATAACAATAATGAGACTACATATCTAAATCTAAATTGTACACTTTTTGTTTTTGCAAATATTTTTGCTTTATAAAATTAACAAAATAAAATTATGGCGAATTTTTTCCACTTTTGGTGAAATTTAAGATTTTGTAACGAGTTATTTTTTATTTGTTTTAAAAATTTTTTTTCACTATTAAAAAAAATATAAATATTATTGCCAAAAAAGGCAAAAAAAGGTGATTTGGCGATTTTGGCGATTTTTGAGATTGAATTTGGCGAAAAAGCTTAAAAAAGATCTGACATCCCTGACGCCGGCTACGAACGGTGGATGTATTTGTTAGTGAAGTTTTTCGTAGCGTTACTCATAACCAGTCGCTAGCAATGTTGAGGTGATACCACTGTTTAAAATTGCCGGATAGCGTGGCCTGGCTGATGTCTTTCTACAAATGTCCTCTGAAGTGTGAAAATATTTAGACATCGATGGAATGTATAAGTCTAGATATATTGGGTGTTCTTAGGTACTAAGCTGAAAAGCCTCTTCGACTCCAGGAACTATTAGCCACCTTAAATATGTTTATAAAACTGACGTTATTGTGCAGCAAGGATACTACTTGGTCTCTAGGTGCTGGCAAATAAGACCATTACAAAATACGCTGTAAACAATTAATCATTAGATTGTTGTGTTGTCGAGGATGAAAAGTCCGTTAAGGCCATAAAAAGACCAACGTTTCTCAGGAATACTTACTTGCTAGAAACTACAACATGGGACAAAAATTCATCGCCTTTACTTGCTAATGCAACAAGAATTGATAAGAATTTTATTTCAATAAAAGAACCGGTTAACTAGTTATTTAAATAATTTTTAACGAAAACCGGTTTTACTGAAATTGTAACCTTTCGAATTATTCGAAAGCTGGTTTTTGAAAAAAGTCGAAAAATCGATCTCCCTTTTCGATGTCCAATGCTGTAATTTACACACAGGTGTAGAGTAAACGGTATCTATACTTTTTATGTTTTGTTTTTTTCTGCTCTAAACAGGTGGCATATTCTTTTTTGGATGAGTAAATAATTCTATGGCCTATCGGAGCTTTTAGTCAACAATCTAAGAGACTACTTCTTGTAATTTGTGAATGACTCTTTCCTAGGCTGTCTTGAGACACCCTTTATCAGCATCAAAAATAAATGTTTTCTTTAAAAATGTGTTTGTGCTTAATAAAAAGGAATAATAGTATGTATGTGAGTATGGGCTCCAAAACAAATATTTTGAAAACATCGAAAATTTGCTTAAAAAAAAAAAACTAAACGAAAACCACTGTGGTTTTAGAAAAAAAAAAGAACATCATCAAGATTAATAATTTATTCGTAAAAAACTCTGCCTTTTTCAGAAAACAAAAAAAGAAAAAACAAAGGAACACTGTAATCGTTCAACAGGAGTAGGGAACACGAATAATTTTCTTGAACTTGTTTCCAGTACCCTGTAGTTTTAGTGTTGTTTTTGATGTAGGGGGTCCTTTTTCTGTACTCAGTAAGGCCAACATTTTTTTTTCGTTTCGTACGCATAAGCCAGAAAGAAAGACACCAAGATAAATACTATTTCAAGAATGAATACTACTGGGGTTTGTACTCCTTTTTTCTTCTGTTACCTTTTACTTTGTTCCAGCTGACAAACCTTTTTAGCAGTGTTGCCATCAACAGTAATATAAATTACACACAACCGGCATCAAAATTACGCATATGAAAAAATATTACACAAAAAGTGACTGTTTTTACGAATATTATACCATGTTCAGATATATATAGATTTTAATTGAGTCAATTAATTTTAAATGGAGATATCGAATTTGCTGTTCACATTTAAGCTTAATTACCATTTGACAGATCTTATTACTTGAAACTTATATTTACGAATTTGAAAAGAGTGTATATTTTAAGAAAAAACTCAAATTCAATACACAAAATTCTTGCGTACTTTTTTATTTGAACAATAGGTATATATTTCATATATCATTGTACAGTGTGCGAAATCCGCATTCATACAATCACAAAACTCTAATTGTTTGAATTTTATTTTTCTAAAAAAAACGATATTATTGAAGTGCCGTTTTTTATTTGTTTTAAGTAATAAAATCTCTTTATTTAAGACTGAATCAAAAATATTTTTTAGTACAGGGTGTCCGCCGGGAAGTTAGTATACCTTTGTTTGTTTATAATTTTTGATTATATAAAAGAGAATGGATCTTATATTGATAAGTGTGTTATTTAATATCGGCAATTATGTATGGAATACAATATCAGATAAATGCCCGCCTCTGTTAACCTCACAAATGCGAGCCCTTTTGAGCATATTTTTTATTACATTCTCATTAATTTCATCACGAATATTTTGTTTGAGTTGCTCCAGCGTTTCTGGTTTGTTTGTAACAACCCTGCTTTGCAGATATCCCCACAAAAAAGAAGTCCGGAGCAGTCTAATCAGACGACCGTGGAGGCCAACCAACATCACCATTCCTTGAAATAATTTGTTGCGGAAAGAGGTCTCGCAGTAATTCCATTGTAATCCTGGCTGTATGCGATGTGGCACCGTCTTATTGAAACCACATGTTAGTCAGACCCAAAGCATGCAGTTGTGGCGTTAAAAACTTTTCAATCATATCACGATATCGCTCCCTATTGACAGTTACCGTTACGCCGTTTTCAGTTTCAAAGAAGTAAGGTCAAATGATCCCTCCTGACCAAATTACACACTAGACTGTCTTTTTTAATGGATGCAAAGGTGGCTGATGAATATTTTGAGGATTTTCCATTGCCCAGAACCGACTATTCTGTTTATTCACATAACCATTAAAATGAAAATATGCCCCGTCACTCATTGTGATTTTTTCATGAAAATCAATGATTGATTTTGATAAAATGTTTTAACAATTAAAACACATTGATTTAGTGAATATTTGTCCATAATAAGTTTGCCACGTCTCTACTTCACGACTGTCAAAACTAAACTGTCAAGACTAATGTTTACCAAAATGACGGCAAAACAAAGTAGTATACCTTCCCGGCGGACACCCTCTATTTATTTTATTAAAAAATAATAATTTCAAAAATTTTTCCATACTGTATATAGTTGAACACATATCATGGGGAGTTGCCACCCTTCATTCTATATACTTTTTTCTCTCCGTCAAACCTCTAGGGAGCATATTGCTTTGTTTCCGTTTCTTTAATCAGTTTGATATTTCAAGCTAAGTAGATGAGTTTAATCTGCTGTAGCTTCCTCCATATGATTTTTTTTTTTGTGTAGTGGTGAAGATCTTTGCTAATTGGTGGTGATCTTTACTTTAGCATTGTAATTTTTTCCCAGCAGGTTGCGTGTTTTTCCAAATCATTCGAGGGGGCTTTTTCTTTATTTTGGTTTTAGATGGTGTTGTCTGGAGGGGAGAATGTGAAGCCTTTTTTTATTATTAAACATTCGAAACCACAATTAAATTTTTTCTTCGTCATGTCCTCTGCTGGGGCTCGAACCTGGGCCATTTGTGTTGTTATACGTGCGTTCTAACCACTACACTACGCCACCCATTCTATATACTTAACACAGGGATAAATAGCAAATTCGTCTTAATTAATTATGCATTTATATACTTATTGAGCAATTTATTAATTGTGCTATTGTATGGTAAATTGAGCGTAATTAAGGCTTAATTGTCAATTAAGGCTTATGTGTGAACATGATATTATATATGTATATACATACAGTAACTCCAATCGGATAAGATTTTTTTTTATAGTAAAGTCCTCTAAATAAATATATAGATTTTTCGAGTTCTTAATAAACAATAATAACTGTAATTCAACGCATAATCGATCAAAACAAAGTCAGAATACTTGAAATGCAATAATCGATGAATTAGTAATAGTTTACATATGCTTTGTCATCCAGGAATTAATTTTAATAAATTTTAGCATTCATCCGGCTCGATAGAGTGCTATACTCTTGATAAAGTCGTCTTGAGCTGAATTAGTGTAACACACTGCTAAAGATGTTCAATTATATTCCGTTCTAGACTCAGTGCAGATGTCCCTGTAAGTTTGGTTCAGGTACGGATCAATCAAACCAATTCGGATTATTTGCAAATCAGAAAATTTCAAATGTCACTTTTCATATGGCAAAAATTCAAAATATAGCGGTAAATAAAAGCAAAATTGCACACAAATTACATATGAAGCTAATTGCACTCAGGCTATACACACAACGAAAAATTACACACAATTTGTGTAATCACACACAAGGTGGCAACACTGCTTCTTAGACTTGTGGGACAAATGCTAAAAGAAAAAGGTTACACTGTGTACGCATAAATTTGGGTTTTTTGTTGGTTGCTATACACACACACACACACACACTCTAAAGTAAAAGCGAAAAAAGGTAAAAAACATGAAATTACAGACAAAAATTAGTAGAACACCGTAAAGAAACAAAAATTAATCTTTAATTGCTGTTTGAAAATGAACTTCAGGAAAATATTTTATTTTCCCCTCTTGTTTTTTTGTTTTTTTTTTTGTTTTTGTGTGCCGTTATTAAAATTAAGACCGTGTAATATTTAAGGACTTGTGGTTCTAATTTTAATGACAGTATCTACAGGCACGCACGCGACCACAAAACCAAAAAGGTATTTTCATTATTTTAACTCCTTTAAAACCTCAACGCATTTCATTTTAAACTGCTTTTTTGGTGAGAATATGGAAAAAAAGAGTACAAAAGTTGATGTTCGTAAGACTTATTAAATTTGTAGTTGAGCAATATAAAAGCAAATATTTGTAAGCCTTTAATGTACTGTCGGTGAATAGCAACAAAAGAAGCCTATTTTTATCAGACAGAAAACAAGGCACAAGACACCATAAAAAGTCTTGAAGTATCAGCATATTTAAGGTAAAAATTCTTAAAATTTTTTTTAAATCTAAGAACGTAAATTCATTTCAATAACAACATTTAAAGGTTGTTCTAGAATAGTTTGGAGTTAATTGCTTTAACATTTATTAGACCAAGACTAATCATTAAACTTGTGTTAAATTATTCTATGCATTAGACTAAAATATGAAGCGTATCTCTATAAGAGTGTCATCAGCAAGGCTGCCAGATGATATATGCAAAAAATCGTCATTTTTCCGATAAATTTTAAAAATATCGTCATTTCAGTTGCGAAAAATCGTCGAAAAAAAATCGTCTAAGTAATCGTAGTAAAAAACAATCAAGTTTTTAGTATTTTCAATTTTTATTTAGAGTACTTAAGTAAAGGGTCCGCCATCTAACGTTTTTTTTTCAACTAGTGCTTATTTCGTGAATGGTAACACTTAGCTCATGTCGGATTTGACGGATAATTAGTTTTATCCTTCCGCTGAACGAATATGGTTGTGTATACGCTTGAACAACGCTTCGCTAAGTGGGCCTGCGATCGACTTAAAGAAGATGCCGATTTTGCCAAAAAAAAATCATCTTTTCAGATGAAGCTCATTTTGATCTTGGGGGGTAAGTAAACAAGCCAAATTGTCGCATTTGGGGCACAGAAAACCCGTACGCATACATTGTAAAGCCGATACATCAATGACGAGTCACTGCCTGGTGCGGATTTTGGTCCAGAGGCATAATTGGGCCATTTTTCTTCGAAAATGAGCAAGGATTACCCGTTACAGTCAATGGCGATCTTTATCGGGCCATGTTGAACGAATTTTTGTTCAAAAAATTGAAGAGGAGGATATTAGCAACATTTGGCGCTACGTGCCACACAGCCGAAGCTACACTCGATGTTTTGCGCCCTGTTTTTGAAGATCACATTATCAGCCGCAGAGCTGATGACGTTTGGCCACTTCGGAGTTGCGATTTGACACCGTTGGACTATTATTTGTGGGGTGCCGTCAAAGATAAGTGTTACGCCAGAGACAATTGTCGCTTTAAAGGCCAATATGCGTGGCGCCATTGGTGAAATACAGCTGTACACAATCGATAATGTGTTTAAAAATTGGACCGATCGCTTAGGCTACTACATGGTCAGCCGAGGCAGCCATTTGAATGAAATTATTTTCCATTATTAACCGGAATGATTGTACTTTCAAATAAAAAAAGAAATTTGAGAAAATATTTAGTAGTTTTTTTATAGCATTTTCAAAAAAAAAAAAAAAATTATTTGGCGGACCCTTTATACAGTACATATAATAAATTATATATTTTTAATGCCTGCTTGAAGCTACGTACAAGAGAATACCTCATTTGCGAAATCGATTAACTCCACGTTTAGAAATTTATTAGATAGTAATGTAAAATATGTGCTTATTTTGTTAAAAAAAATCACATATTTTTCTTGGATAATTCTCTGAGCAACCATATAGAAAGTTTCAATATTCTCTGCAAACTTTTACTTGCTACACTGCTAAGCTTCAGTCACTACTACAACTACTTTATTCTATTCCAGGCCTTGTTTTGCTTAAACTCAATGCTAAGTGCGAAATATGCTATCAAGCAGATGGAAACTGCTTTGTATTTAGTAATATTAGTGAAATTTTTATGTGTGTTTCACACCAGCAATGCTATGTGCTTGCAACAGCTGATTGAAAAGTGTATGATGTTGCTTGATCAATTTTCATATTTTCTGCAATTTTATAGCATCAACAACATCGGAGAATGAAAAATTTTCACATATTTTTTCCAATTTTGTGGCATAAAAAAGCAGATTATTGAGCTGTTGGAAGTTTATCATTCTCTGCCTGCGCTTTGGGATGTAAAATGTGATAATTACTACAACACAGTTTTTAAGGATCAGCAGTACGAAGTTTTAATAAAAAATACAAGGAACAAAATCCAAATACAGACAAACTAGAAGGGAGTTAAGAAGGAAAAGATATATGGAAAAAAGTGGTGCTGGGGTAGAAGACTTGTTTGATACAAGCCTCTACTATTTTGAAACAATGCATTTTTTGGACGATATTGCACTTAATGTTTCGTCTGACTACGACATATGCACTTCATTTCAAAAAATTTACAACAAAATGAATGCTTGAGTACTGCATTGACTAGTGTATACACAAATGATTCAAAAATAAGTAGCAAACCTTATCAAATAGTCGTATTTTTTAAATTTAAATAAAAAAGTTTCATAGCGTGCAGTCCGACGAAGCTCATTTTTGGTTGAATGGATGCGTAAATGATCAGAATTGTCGTACTTGGAGTGAGGCTAATGCTTAAGCTTTTGTCGAAACATCATTACGTCCACACACAATTATTGTTTGATGTGCTTTATAGTCTGGCGGAATTATTAGTCCATATGCCTTCGAAAACGATGATGGTCAGACTGTTTCTTTCAATGATGAACGGCACAAGGACATGATTAGAAATTTTTTCGTAATTTAGCTGACATTTGGTTCCAACAGTATGGAGCCACATGCAACACAGCGGTTTCTACAAATGATTTGATTTAAGAAATTTTTGATGAAAAGGTAATTTCGGGTAATGATCCAATTAATTGGCCACCAAGGACGTGTGACTTAACCCAATTTGATTATTTTCTTTCGATTTATATAAATTCACTTGTCTACGTATTTAGATAAACCAGACACAATTAACATCTGAAGATCAGCATTTGAAGATTTACGGCCGCATTTGCTGCAAATAATTTCTGAAAATTGGTGTTTCAGTCTTGTAGGCGCAAGCCATAGTGGCCACATGGTCGTAATCATATTTAAACATTAATGTCATAAAGTTTTCTATCCAACATTGATATCAAAAATATATTTCTTTATTTTATTATCATTTAAACTTGTGTTGTTGTAAAAAGGCACCCGATATTAATGTACAAGATAAAGGGTAGCTTTATGATTGAGTCTTCGGTCAACAGCTCTTCGCTTAAACACAAATGACTCAAAAGTAAGTAGAAAATTTAAAACATATCCGTCCATAATTGAAAATGTATCGGTCGATAAGCAATGCAAAACTGATTTTATATCGCCTGAAACATGGTCTATTGTCAATAAGCTTTAGCAGATAAGAAGCAGACTAAATGCAATAAGAAATACCGAGGAAAGGAACAAAGTAAAAGAGGGATATATGCAGGTACGGGTATACAGCTAGCCAAGAGAGTCAGAAAAGAAGATAAGAACAACTATATATGAGTTATGAGAATGGATCTTTGACACAGCATACGATTGATATTGAAAAAATAAGGAATTGTAAAGCATAACAGAAATATACCCCATAGACAACGACGTTAAGCATTTTTCTACTCATGATAAACGCCGCTGGATTAAAGATCTCGCAGAAGAAGCCCAGTCAGCCTCGCAGATGCCGTGATTTGTACAGGGTAGGAAAACAACTGGGAAAGAAAAAATTTACATCCATCAAACCGCTAAAAGACAGCATTGGAAGTTTGGTTACGTCAAACACCGTGTGTATGAATATTTCAAAAGACTTCTGAATCCCATATTGGGGCAGAATGCACTCACACGCCACTATCTGTCTCTAGCACATAAAGAGGCCTGATATATCTATCAGCAATGCTACGCTGACTGAAATACGATACAAGATGCGATCAGAAGCCTCAGAAATAACTAAGCGACATCCAATATTAGTGTTCAACTCATAGTGTACTATTTGGACGACTTCTTGAGCTTCTACATGCTCAGTGATGAGCTATAAAAGTTATTTATAATTAATATCTCTAAGAAGGGTTACCTTGCGGATTGTAAAAATTGGAGGGGGATAACTTCGCTCAGCATGGTTAATAAGGCAATTGCGAACATATTGTACAACCGATTGAAAGACGTTCTCGCCCATATCATCTGCAGCGATTTATACCAACAAATAAGTTGTTAATCCGTTATATTAATGGAACAATCGGAGAAATGGTGATCACCAGGGTAAATAGTAAAGGGTCCGTCAAATAAATTTTTTTTGAAAATGCCATAAAAAAAACTATTGAATATTTTCTCAAATTTCTTTCTTTATTTGAAAGTACAATCCTTCCGCTTAATAATGGAAAAAATTTTCATTCAAATGGCTGCCTCGGCTGGCCATGCAGTAGCTTACACGATCGGTCCAATTTTTAAGCACATTATCGATTGTGTGCAATTGTATTTCACCAATGATTTCACGAATATTGTCCTTTAAAGCGTCAATTGTCTCTGGTTTGTTGGCGTAATACTTATCTTTGACGGCACCCCACAAATAATAGTCCAACGGTGTCAAATCGCAACTCCGAGGTGGCCAAACGACATCAGCTCTGCGGCTGATAATGCGATCCAAATGTTACTAATATCCTCCTCTTTAATTTTTGTGAACGAAAATTCGTTCAACATGGCCCGATAACGATCGCCATTGACTGTAACGGCCACTCCTTGCTTATATTCGAAGAAAAATGGCCCAATTTTGCCTCTGGACCAACATCCGCACCAAACAGTGACTCGTCTTGGGTGTATCTGCTTTTCAATATATGCGTACGGGTTTTCTGTGCCACAAATACGACAATTTTGCTTGTTTACATACCCGCCGAGATCAAAATTAGCCTCATCTGAAAAGATGATTTTTTTTGGCAAAATCGGCATCTTCTGTGAGTCGATCGTAGGCCCACTTAGCGAAGCGAAAACGCATTGGATACAACCATATTCGTTCAGCGGAAGGATAAAACTAATTATCTGTCAAATCAGACATGAGGTAAGTGTTACCATTCACGAAATAAGCACTAGTTGAAAAGAAACGTTAGATGGCGAACGCTTTATCTCTCATTATGGCCCTGTACATGAATGCTGCAATTAGTGGAATGACGTTCTTCCTTGTATATAGTATATAGCGCCATTTGGCGCGCTCTTTGCTATAAAGGAGTACCACGAAGATAGTATCCCTCATTAATACCCTGTGCTATTCTTCATGCAGCATACAACACGAACATAAGTAGTCCCCTAACCATAAACGTAGGAGTTCGCCAAGGATGCCCATTATCGTGTTTAATGAGGTTATTGAAAACATCGTGATGAAATTATTATCAACAACAAGGGGCATCGTATGGCGTAGATGATCTTGATCCTGCAAACGACTTATGTATGATATATACTATATGTCTGTTCTTGCTCAATTTTTAAGCTGATGAATACCAGTGTTGGCAGCCCACTGGGTAACTCAATTATACCCACCCTGACTTTAATGGGTTTTGTATTCAAAAAAACCCATGTGGTGTTAAAGGTTTAAAAAGATAAAAAGTTAAAAATTTACGTATTGGGAGTACAAATTAATTCGGTCCCTTTTTTAGCTCAAAAATTATAAAGAATTAATAATTTTATTTCTTTAAATTTATTAAATCACTGGCTTACAATTTTCCCCATATCTGTCCATCTCTGTGCTAATGTCCAAATCCCGTCTTAAAAAAACTTTTCGTTTTTTGAGGTGCTTCACTTTGAAGCCGATTTTATATTTCTTCAAAAGAAGTGATTCGGTGATATTGCATCCATCGAAAATCAATAGTCGAAAAGAGCTCAGTTTGGAGAATTTTATCTTCTCTAAAAAGCATTGCCATGAGAGACTGAACATTGTCATGAAAATAGCAAACTGTCTGTCTGTCTGTCTGTTTATACTCTGGCCGTTTTTCTCATAATGCACGGTTCAACCGAAGTAATTTCAATCTGCTTCGCATACCGGGTTTTAGCAGCTCATACGCTGTCTTGATCCCACTAAGAATGCAAAATTGCATTATAAATATTATAATATTGTCGAGACGAAATTTTGAAGCAGTTATAAAACCTAAAACAAATAAAACCCGGTGGGCTGGGTTTTAAAAAAAAACCCCGGGTTCTTGTCAACTCAGATGAATACTGAAGCAGCAAGATGCGCCCTTAAGATCAGCAAATATAAAACCGAGGCGAAGAGAACTAATATGGCAAATACAAGCAACTTTAAACTGCAACAACCAGAGATCAAAGAAGTCTGCTTGTTTTGCTATTTGGTTTGTGTAATAACATATCAGGGGGCATCAGAGAGAACGTTATGAATTAAATTATTGGTTAATTTAATCAAGTGTGCTAATCCCAATTTGTCTCAAAGCGAGAAGACTGCATGAGGTCATGAATGTCTGTTATGGAATGCAATTCGCTGATATCTTAGTGCAATTTATAGTTGAATCTTTTAGCCAAACACCATTAGCATTGCTTTGGGCAAAAATCCTTTAATTATAGTTTTTTATGACTATTTAAGTGTGACTCTTGTACCATAAAAAAGGCGTTTTGTACTTTTAGAAATTTCTTAGTTGTGGGGCTTAATCGTACTCTGCTCTGGAGCTATCTGTCTAAGTATTTCTCAGTTTTTCTGTCAATCGTTAATTATTTTACATTCAGTAGAAAGGTAATTAAGAGCACATATACATATCACACGATTACAAACAGAAAATGAATTAAAATTGATTTATTATCCTCTAGAGGGATACCCTTCCCTTACTTTTGGAAGTTAGTAAACTAACAATCAAAGTTTAAGAAAAACAGAACACATTACTCCACACAATTTTTCTTTCTTTGAATTTAAGAAACAGAGAAAAGCTGCTTTTTGTGGTTTGCGGTAATTGGCGTTTTCAAGCGTTTTACTAATAAAGTTTAATTAACCATTAAATTACATATATTTCTTAAAATTACTACAATCTTTTGTGATTAAATCTCAAGGTGGAAAAGTTTAAAAGGAGTGGGGGAGAATGCTACCATAATAAAAAAGAATAAGTTTCATATGCAATATGACTATACACCCGATAACAGCCATAACCACGGCCATCCACTATTAATTCATAAATGATTTTTTTTTTTTGTAATTTGAATATTGTCTGAATTTGTTTTTTTTTTTGTAATTGAATATTTTATAATATAATACAAGCTATGAATTCGAACTATTCTATAAGCTTGTTTTCATATTCTTCAATCCGTTCTCGAGAAATTCAGAAATCAATCAATTATAGACTTACTTCTTGACTGTCGATTAGCATTTATATTGAAGTTGCTTGAAAAAAATTGAGAAACTTCCGCTATTACCAAGATACGCTAAAATCAATATTAGCTTTGTATGGGCGATGCCACGCCCACTTTACCAATTTTGTCTATTTTTTACTGATGATGTGTATTGACGCTAAGCTGTTTATTGCTTTTTCAAGATTTCAGACAATTCAGGAAATTAAAGTCTACTATGTATAGGAGGCACCACTCCCCATTATCGAACTCCGCCTCCACTTTTATATTGAAGATTTTTTTTGACAAAAAGTTATTTGGACCAAATTTCGAAACTCTTATTATTAAAATTTCAAAGATATAAGCAAATGAGCATTTATTTCGCATAGGCGCGCCACCGAGCTATTGGAATTTTTGAAATACTCTAATACTTAAAAAAAAATTGGTCTGCCATTTAGCTGTCTTTAGCCTCTAAAAATTCACATTTATATACTTGCATACATGATTAACCTAAGGCTGAAATTCAAGGAATAAATAAGGTTCATCAGTGAAAGGGCGTCTGCTACTCTATGAGCACTGGTAAGAATGATGATAAATATTTGAAAGTCGATAAAACTAAAGAGAAGTATACTATCGTCGGTCGTGGCCTCGGTAATGTTACACGCTTGCCCAATACGTTTGGACGCACTCTCGGAGATGACGACAAGGAGGAAACTGTCCCCAGTGTATTGTCTAATGGCAATCAAATTGATAAACGGCTTATAACACGCAGATACACAGGCATGGGCGAAAATAATGCCGACCGACATATTGGAGGATGAAATGTGGCTGCTCTTTCTGCTGCGGCTATAAAAAGAGAGGTGGGTTTCCATGTGAAAATAGCAGTCACGGTTATGTGCAGGTTGGAGTCGGAACATTGTCAGCCAAATTTTTATATGATCAGTTCTTGTCTGGTCATGGCTGCTTTATAAAGTATTTGCACAAATCTGGACACATGCAAAAACTGTGTGAATGAGAATTAAGATGCCGAGCATGTGATTATCAGGTGTCCGAAATTCTGGAGGCCAAAGGAAATGGATGCCATTCCATGCCAGCTGCTCACTGAGATGATAGTTCCCGAAATTAGATGGGATGAGTGCAATATACATACGACTGCAGTTGTGCAAGAACTCACAAGGTTGGAGATACAAAGCAGTAGGTCGTGCGATCGATTTTGTTGTACAGTGTCATTAACGCCTTTCGCGAAGTAATATTTAGCGTGCATGCTTACGCCGACTATCAGAAAAAAAAATTACGTGGAAATATCAATAAGCACTGTGTACGGCAAACCCCTGACTGCCGTAGAAAGTGTAAGCGGCCACTGGGATCGTTAATATGGATTCCGCAAGTCGAAATTAACCACTGACGCCTTAAATTTAATGGTTAATAGAGCCAATAAGGCCTTAAATGATAAGGGTATGCACAAAAAACATTAAGCTGTCATCACGGTTGACATCAAAAATACTTTGAATTCGGGCGGATGAGAATAAGGAATGTTCCGCATTACCTAGTGAATATTATATTATATTATTTCTCCAACAGAACTCTGCTTGTAGAAACCGATAGAGGTGTGGCTACACATAAAATAACCTCAGGAGTTCTGCAGGTATCAGTACTAGGCCCACTACTTTATTAAAACTTAATTTTGTAGAGGATGAAAGCGTCTTTGGTTTTGCAAAAACTAAAAAAAAGATATATGCGAACGAAACTAATACATAAGAAAAAGGTCATTTTCCATAAATCTTCAGCCGATAGATAGAATAACGTATGTAAGTTTGGTATCATCAACAGAAAGAAGAAATGAGAAACTCTCAGTTTCCAGTTGGGAAATACCACAATGATATCATCAGAAGCGGTAAAACATATGGAAGTTGTGATTGGTGACAGCTTTAACTTAAAAAAAAAACACGTAAAGTATGCCTCTGCAGCCAGTGTATCAAATGCATTGACGTAAGTGATGTAAAACATCGGAAGACCACGTTAAAGTTGCACCGAATGGGGAGAAAGTAACGAATAGCACATCCAAAGGATAGATAATAGCAATTAGTAAAAATAGTTGTCTAAGGGGAGGTAGCTTGTGTGATAGCGATAATGGTAACGGTCGATGTAATAGCTTTAGAATATTCTAATAAATACCACCGGATTGACTAAAATTTAACGGTTTCAAGGAATGTTATGAAAAAAAACTAAAGGAATAAATCCATATTAAACTGACAACATAAGTGCAAAAGGTCATCAAAAGGGAGATGAACATTCAGGTTAATTCCACAGGTAGATATGTAAGTGGATACGGGGAAAGCATGATAAGATAAACTTCAATTTCACCCAAATTACTAACAGGCTAGCCTCTATGGCTTACCATGGTGTCTATTGTGTCCCCTCTGAACAAACAATAGTTCAGCAGATCCGATGCATTCCTAATTAGCACCAGCAGATTTAAGACCATAATGATGGATTTGTCTCCCAATGACACCCTATGTTTCCCTAAACATTTTCATCTAAGGCTATCAAGAACTCCACATTCAAGCAGTGCTTTGCCTGACAGTGTTCTAGTCTAACTGGCAAAGCATGTAGGGCTTAAATGCATTAGTCGGCAGAGACCAGATGCTAAAAATTTTAACGTTGTAGTAAGAAACACCTTCTCTCTTGTATCTGCCATAAAATACGTATAAAATATATTTAAAAAAGATAGCGCCATAAACCCTACTTCATTGAAAACTGACAAACAACTAAATTAATTTGTTTAGCTCCTGTTAAAAATTGCTGACATTCGCATAATTCCCAGTAGCAGCTTTTCGGGTCATTGCTTTAATGCATCAGATAAATGGGTTTGCTTTTGTGAATTTTAAGCTTAAAATTTCTAAATAAACAATAAAATTAAATGAAAAACTCATAATAAATAATTTTATAAGAATAACAAACAATAAACAATGAATGTCCAAAATGTATGTTTGACTGACTGCACAATAGTAACAAAGACGCCATAATAAGCACAAAAACTAAAGAACACAAGTACTTACACTTCGTTTACTTACCACTGCCTCAAACTATTGGTACGAAATGTACAAACAATATTAGGCAGCAACTAAAGTTGAAAGAAAGAGTTTAGCTTTGCTGTCTGATGTAGATTTATTCCACTGTTAAGTCAGCTTTACTTCCTTTTTATTCAATGTTTAGTAGCTTTGTTAGCGTATACTTAACATTACAAGCAATTGTGCTTGTGTGTGTATGTGTGTGTATGTGTAAGTATGTGCATTATATTCATAAGTGCCTGTATATGTAAATAATATCAGGAGCATTACAGCTTAAGCTAACAACAGCATAACTAATGCAATACTTCATTGTTTGAAGTTATTTTTGTTGTATTTTTTTTTTTGTTTGCCTTTAAATTCTTCATTTATTATTTGAAATATAAATACGCTACAAATTAATATTGGCATTAAACGTTTATGAAGATGGTTGCAACACTCTGGATATGAACTTTTTTTTTCGCCTTTCTTCGTTTGATCCCAAGACAAACTTTTGTCTTAAACACTGGTAACACTGTCATAAGTATATATATGAACTTTTAGCTGATTCGCTGATATGCATTAAATTGAATATAGTGATGTCGGCTTAAACGATTATTAAAAATGTATCAGAGGCCCTCACGGCTAAGAACTGCAGCAACTAAAAAAGTCATTCAACAAGTCCATGATATAGTGTCAGATAATCAACAAGTAAAAGTACTTGAAGTACTTTTGCACAAAAAAAACACACATGGACAAGTCTTGTATAAGATGGGATGCGATACTGGAAAAGAAAACCGTTTGTTTCTAAATAAGAAGAAAATGCTGCAGATCGTGTTGTTTGTTTCTAGCTATACGAGCTACGGCTAGTGAATCTTCAAAAGATATTGGTAGTCCGAGACAACTAAAATGCACGATTCCCGACAAGTCTTACTGTTTGGCTTGCCATTCACCTACATACTAAGCCCCATCTTCGATCGTGATTCTTCAATTCAATCTTCCCCAGGACCAAAATCAAGTATTACTTAAGGGCAGTCGGGAATAAGCAAACACTGTTTTCTTTTTATGCATATCTTGCTCTCTCAGCTATTCTCTGGCGTACTAGGATTTCTTTTTCGAAAGCACACACGATGTCCCAGTTTTGAACTGAAGTCAACATTAGTCTAAAAATGTTGTCTGTCCGAGATCGAATCGTCGTTTTCAGGGCGCACTTTTTGTTCTCGTACCGCGGGCAGTCATAGAAAATATGCCCCACGATTTCACTCATATTCGGACATTCCGGACACACAGCATCGTAGTAATGCCCATATTTCAATAGATATGCTCAGAAGTATCCATGGTCGGTTAACAACTGTGTCAGGTAAAAAATTACCTGCATATGTTTGATGATCATGTAGCATGATAATATAAACGTAGCATGCAAACTTTACCAGCGAGTAAAACACCCTATAAGATATCTCCGTGTCATTAAAAAAATTGAAGAGTTTTGTAGAAACATTTTCCAAATCCGCTGATTGCAACAGACAGGACTAAGCAAAGTGCTACCATCCAAAAAGAGATGATGGTATAGAGTATGCACCGTATACCGGAAAGATTTCCAGCATAAGCTTAAGAAAAACAAAGCTGCAGGAACGGATACAATACCATCGGAGCTGTATAAGGCCGGAAGAGACGAGCTGATGAGAATAATGAGTCAAGTGGTCTGCATGATCTGGAGAGGGAATCGTATGCCTGATGTTTGGAATCACAGAGTATTATGTCCAGTCCAAAACAAGAGATAAGTCCGTTTACTTCAACTACCGCGGAATAAGTCTCCTGCTACTATCAAGTGTACTGTGTGAAAGATTGAAGCCCAAGCTTGCCAACTTAAGCAATCCCTATCACTGAGACTTTAGGTCGCATAAGTCCGCAATCGAACAAATATTCACTATGAGATATATCTAGGAAAAGTCCCACGAGAAGAAAATCAATAGATACTACCTTTTCATCGATGATAAAACTGCATTCGGCATTCCGATAAGAGACCATATCTGAGTATGGCATACCATCAAGACCATAGCAAAGTTTTTCGCCAGGAAATCTCGAAATGTCGGGTAGTCTGTTCATTCTATGCAGGGTGCTAGCAGAATCATACTCTAAACTGGTATACCGTTGGGTCCAAAATGAAAGACTTAGTCGAAGTTGGTGTTCGTAGACCCAACCGAGACTTGTCGATCCTACTGGCGAAGTCGTTGATTGTCTACAAGGCTGAAATCATGGTAATTGCTATATGTGAGTAAATCACTAGATTTCTGACAGCCAAGATGCCTTAAGAGCACTTAGTTCGAATCATATGACATCTAGACTAGGAAAGTTTCAAGGCTTTCCCTTAGTCCAGTTGCTTTGTGTACCTGTACTGTGGGATAGATGGTAATGAAACAGCATGTGCATTGGCTACAAGAGGTTCCATTAAACCGTATATCGGTCCCAGAGCTTACTTTGCAGCACTTCTTACTACCATCCTCAATCTGAACAAAGATTATGAAATTATCAGATGCTTGGAACACTGGAATCCTCAAAGGAGATTTCGCTACTCTAGGGCGACAAGCAGGTCGCGACATGGGTGTTGCTCTGGGGACCTCAAGTCCGGA
The DNA here is from genome assembly GCA_023159175.1 of Wohlfahrtia magnifica. Classification (NCBI taxonomy): domain Eukaryota; kingdom Metazoa; phylum Arthropoda; class Insecta; order Diptera; family Sarcophagidae; genus Wohlfahrtia; species Wohlfahrtia magnifica. Next base: position 2,568,079 of record JAKWBJ010000046.1, on the reverse strand, counting down.
CTTGAAACTCCCAACGGAAATTCTTGCGGGCCATGGCGGACCGGCAATCTCTGAAGAAGATGGCGATAACAGATATGAATGTTTGTAGACAGTGCTCACATCACGCATCAGGGACAGCGTAACATACTACCATGATCAAAAAGTTTCCAGAATAACCCCCATCTGGCTCTATCACCGTTCCAATTTTAGTTTTATTTTTGTTAGTTTGATACATCTGTTGTTGACATTCCCGCTAAATCTTAGCGTCATAGCTAGGTAGCCAAGAGTACATGTGTATCTATTTTTTAGTTTGGCGATTTTTTACAATTTTGAACATGCTGAGGTCGCTAAAGACATGATTTCGATTTAATATTCATCAAAAGTCTCATTACTGGAGACAAGACGTGGGTTTATGAGACTGACACGCAATTCAGGCATCAGGCAAGTGAATGGCTTTCACCAAATGAGTTGAGACCAAAAAAACTTCGTTTTCAGTCGAAAAAGTAGGTAATGCTCAAGGATTTCATGGATTACAAGGGTATAGTGCATCATAACTTTTTACCTAATATCAGACAGAAACAATGAGTATTATTTAGGCATTATGAGAAATAGACACGAATTGTGGATAAAAAACTCGTGGATTTTGCAACATTATAACGCACAGTTTCATAGTGCCATCATTATGCGAAATTTTTGACGAAAAATGCAACAAATACCATCCAAATGCCACCGAACTCACCCGATTTGTCTCCCTGTGACTTCTTTCTAGTCAATCGAGTTAAAAAAACATTACGGGGAACCCGTTTCAGCAGCCGTTTCTAACATTTTTAAAAATTGCCAACGCACATAGGGGTGGATGTACTCTTGGGAACGTAACTTTTGCAAATATCAAGCTAATAAGCTAAAAAATTAAAATCGGAACGATGATCAAGATGAATGTAGGGTTCTGTATAGATTTAGATGGAAATATTTCTCATGGAAGACATATTCATACCTAATGGTGTTCATTAGGAAGGCAGCAGATCTGCTGCACAAATTATTGTCCGAAAGAACACAATACATCCCATAGTGCTTAGACAGAATGATGATTATAATTAAACTTGTAAGCCTTTGTAGAATGACGCCGAATAGCACTTATTTCACGGTTAAAAGAGGAAGTAACGCCATTTACTACTACAACAAGGTGTGTGAGACAGCGTGCTAGCTTAATATGAAAATTCTGGAAAACGCAAGAGTTAATAAAATGGTTACTTTTCTCTCGCTTATGCGGCTGACATTGTTGGAGGGGCAGAAGGAGATATAACTGGAGCTTTTTCAAGAATTAAAATATATCTGATGGTAAATGAAGCAACGCTAAGGAAGAAGGGCACAATAGTCACAGCTGATAGCTGTAAGGTCGAAGTAGTAGAAAAATTTATATACCACCCCCTTATCCTCCGTAAATCGTAGGAATGGCGTCAATTCTTAGATAAAAAAAGCATTTTGCTGGCAATTGAAAACTACTTAAGGTTCAGCAATAAACTTAAGAACAGAGCCCTCTCTCACACCCCGGCGCGGTAATTTAGGTATTGCAAAAGCGGATGAGGCAATATTGCGTGTATTTGAAAGAAAGATCATCCGGAAAATGTTTCGTCCACCTGTGTAAGCGAAGAGTATAGACGCCTAGCGAATAATTAGCAGTATAAGCTGTATCCCGACAGTAGTAGAGTCAAGCTCAAAAAATTCCACAATTACGATAGTAAGCAAGGCCCAGCAGAATGTGAAAATCCTTGATGTATCAAACTGAAGACAGCTGGCACAAGATCGAAGTGCCTGGATATCATTTGTTATGTAGGCCAAGGTCAACAATTGGCTACAGAGCCGGATTAAGTAAGATAATAAAAATTCTATCATCATATGGTCCTGAGGCGAAGCGTATTTTCTTTTCTCGTTTTCCTTATGTATACTCTTCCTTTATTTTTCATTATTCAACATTAATGTAGGGTATGCTTTTATGTTTTAATCCATACGACGCATGCATTTCAGTTTGTAAGTTAGAGAACTGGCTATGTGTGGATGAGAGCACATACGGCACACACATCTACAGGTGCAAGTGTGCAGCAGGAGATGTACTTTACAATTATAAGAAAATAGTTAACAATATTCCAACAAAAATAAGAACAACGGTTACACAATACACACTCTTGAAGGAAGAACTATAATAACATTTGCCCTGTAGGGCTAACTTAATGCTGCACTCTTATGTTGCAACACAACAGACACACATATATGCTTACAAAGTGATTTTACTGTTGCCTTGTTTGAGGCAGCATGTAATATGCATGTAAAGCAAAAAAAGAAAAAAAAATGAAAAAAAGTTCAAGACGAAATAGGCAAATGAATGAGCGATGCTGTTGTGGAGTGAGTTCAGTGTGTGTAGGCAAGCAAACTAAGAATAAATAAACGTGCTAAGGAACGAACTGTGAGTGAGTGAGTGTGTGTGTAAGTGAGTGAGTAAGTGCATAGCTACATAGTTTGTTTGCTTGCAGCGTTTTAGTGTAAATGAAATAAATTTTATAATTGTTCTAGTTAAGCCTTAGTAGTCAGTGAGTGCACTTTTCATATAATACTTAAGGCATGTAAGTATATATGTGTACACGCACACACACACAGTCTATGATGTAAAAGAGTATGCCGTACATGCTTATGTCAGGGAACTATTTCTCGTTTTCTTGCTTTCATTTCTTTATTTTTCAAAGTCATTAGCTTTGCTTTTGTTAACTTTGGCTAAGATTCCGCTACATTTAACTTGGCAACTGTGTGTTTGTTTTTGTTGTTTTTTTTTTGCGTTAAGCTTATTTGCTGTCAGTATTTGTTGTAGTTATGAATGAATGCGTATATGCGTCTTCATGCTTAGTTGTTATTTTTGTTGTTTGTTTTAAAGAACGCACTGCAGTTTCGTTGTTTGTAAAATCATTATAAGCTGTGGTTAGCCTTGCCAGAATTTATTTTGTACTTAATCTTTGTGAACTTTTCTTTACTTATCTAAATATTATTAACAAACATAAATGAGTGATTTAATTAAAAAATTTATTGCGTTTTATTAAAATTATTTTTTGTAAGTAATTAATTATTATGCGTCATTTTATGGAAACACTTTTTGCTAGTAATCAAAGTACAGTTGAAAGATAAAACGATTTCTTGTTTGTAAGGAAGTTTAATCTTGAGTACTAAAATATGTTTCCCTAGCTGTATTAGAAGCACTAGTCATTAATTTGAAATAAATAAAATCGATATTATTTTCTTAAGATGTGGCTGATGTGAAACCTTTATTAATAAAAATGGTGAATTTTTTGTAAACGGCTTGTGGGTTTAAAAACTTATACGACATTTGGAGAGCCAATATCCGCCTGCTTTAAAGTGTACATACGGACATACCTTATTCGCGAAAAATCCCAAGTGAAACAATGAGCTGGACCCAAAGAAGATGCTTTAGTTAGAGTAACTACTCATAACCAGTTGCTAGTAATCTTAAGAGTTAATACCGCTGGTATATTAAAAATTGCCATAACATTCGTTTCCATGCAAATCTGATGGGGATTCGTACTTGGGCCGCTTGTGTTGTATGCTTGCACTGTAGCCACCGCAGAGAGTAGTCCTTCTGAGTGTGCTATTCAACAAATAAGTGAACGACTTCACTAAAAAAATTCACTTCTTGAATTTGAATTTTCAAATGTTCGTAGCTAGTAAATAATCGTCTCGATAAGTCATAGTTTTCCATAATTTTATGCAACTTGAGCTTTGTTCGTTCACTACAAGCCAAAATTTAAGAAAAAAATTAACCGACCAGTCTTATTTTTAGTTAAAGCACAGTTGCTGTATTTGGCGTAAGAACAATCCAAGAAAATTATATAAGACACCACTGCATGCAAGTAGCACCAGCGCTCCAAAGTATTCACCATCATTCACAAGGGTGATATCAATGCGAAAATAGTAAGCGACAAAATTAATACCTGCTCCACAATGGGAACGGACGTTTGTAGAGTTAAAAATAACAATTTAGAACGACTAATAGAGCTATGCTAGACATACAAACTAGTCATATTGGCTCCATCTTGTCGCACTAGGAAATTCATAAATATACATGGACATGGTCAAGCGGCAACTTACATGCGTGAGTAAATGATGAAGAAGCTCTTTGACGGATGTCGGAAATGTCGAAGAAGAAACATTGGAGTCACAAGTCGAAAGCGTCTCCGCCTACAGTAACTCCAGAACAACACCAGAAACGCATTGGGCATAGCAATAGACGAACAGTTACCAACAAACCAACTTCACACGTTGAAAGATATCAAAGCTAAATATAATCAAGTCACAGCATGAAACACTGGAGATACATAGTGCAGATACATAGAAAAACATGGATATCAGACGACACTTGGAACCAAATACCTCAAAAGAGAAAACTTAAGTTACAGCTAAAAAACAATGCGAGGCAACAATACCAACAGCTGGCGAAACAGTTAAAAAAAGCTGCACGAAGAGACAAAAGAAGTTCCTTGAAGATTTAGCAAGAACAGCAGAAGAACCAGCTGAACAGAATAACATGAGAAAACTACACCAGACGATAGGCTATCTCACAAATAGAAATATCGAATAGTGAAGCACAGATGCAAAGATGGAGCAGACATTTCGAGGAAATTAGCGGACACAGATGAAGACATCGAAATGTACCATAACAGCATTATGCAAAATACATAAAACATAGCAATAGTAAAATTTAAGAATAATAAAGCGGAAGAGAGACTGCCATTAATTTCGAAGAAAGGCATCATTGTGAAGCTACCAAAAGTGCCGACCTTAAAGATTGCAATAACTGGAGAGGAATCTGCTTAACACCATATGCAAGATACTTACAGTCATAATATAGGGAAGGCTTCAGAGCAAAGGACAGGCAGGCTTCTGGCTTGCTGCGAAGACTAGCTCTACACTCTACTCATCATAATAGAACAAGCTCTATAATGGCTTACACCTCTAAACCCACTGTTCGTCGACTTAAAGAAAGCCTTCGATACCAGATGCAGAACTCTAAGCTGGACTTAAGCAAGGATGTCCACTTTCACCTCTACTATTCACCATCGTATTCGATGAGATATCATCAGCTAAGTCTGTTCACAAAGGAGAGGTATAACATGGAGTCTCTTACGACAACTCGAGGACTTGAATTATGCAGACGATATTTGTCTACACTCACACAAGTTCTTCAACATGCAGACAAAATTAAATGACCTGGAAAACCTAGGTCAAAATGTTGGACTTGAGATAAATATTAAAAAAACCAAACCTTTGAGAACTAACCCCAGTAGCACAGAAAACATCATACTACAGGGCACATCATACTACAGGGCCAACCAATAGATTATGAAGATAGCTTCTACCATCTTGGAAGCAGAAATAGACGTTAACAACAGGCTCAGCAAAGAGAGGTAGGTATTTGGACGATTACAGTCAGTATGAAGAAGGCAAATCAAGCTCAGAATATTCAACGCATGTGTAAAGCCAACTCTTTTGTATGGCCGTGAAACCTAGCCATCACGCAAAAGCTAAAGGTATTCACAATCAAGTGCCTTAGAATCATATACAAGATATTCTGGCCTAACAAGATAAGCAACATAGATCTATGAAATTTGGCAAATAAATACTGAAGCAGATAAGGCAAAGAAAGTGGAGATGTATCGGACATACCTTAAGGAAAAATCCCAGTAATATTACAAGGATGGCACTTGACCAAGAAACACCTGGCGACACACAATTACCCAAGAATGAAGCAAAGACAATAGCAATTAATCGTGGAGGATGGCAACGCTTTGTGAAAGCCCTCTGCTTCCAAGAGGAGTAATGGAAAACCAAACAAAAAGACCACTGCATGCGGAAAAACTTATATGGCATATGAACTAGAGCTGAGCTGCACAAGCAAGGCGCGGAGAAGTTTATAAAGGGCTTAAGATGAGAGTGATGAAACACTCTAAAGTCTCTCACTCTCCGGCCGTTCTCAAACTCATAAGGAAATGGATTGATTTCTCACCTTAGGATTCTCGGGTAGAATACACTAAAAAAATATGTCAATTGTACAGAGTTCATCATGAGCAAAAATTACGCGCAGAAGACTGAATTCTGGCCTAGGCCTAGGTGTATGACTTTTTCTTAATGTCTCCTTAATTTCAACCAACCCATCAAAATTAAGAAATTCCTTAACATTCTTTTCTATATATTTGCTTAAGTTTAATTTGCGTCATATTTTTGCTACCAAACACAATATATTTTAAATAGAAAAATGGTTTTGTTCTTTTTATTTTTTGTTGTTATTTTTGTAGTCCCTTTTTTTTTCTTTAAAAAAAAATATCCCCCTTTTCTTGTCATGTCGCTCATTTGTTGTACTAAATGTTCACATCACTTCTTATTCTCTATTTGAATACAATCACTGCCAGAAGTATTCGTTTTTATCTGAAATCAACATACTCGTCGTATAAAGTGTTTTGAATGCTATCAGATAAGAATTTTATGTGCAACACTCTGAAGTTCGTAAAAGCACAAATCTGGGTTAGTAAACCAGTCGCTCAGTAAGTTTGATTATTTTCATCTCTGGTTTTTTGCTTTAGGAGATGCTGTAGTTAAAGCAACAAGGAATGAATAAATGGATGAATGGTTAGATTATGACATTAAGACATCAACACAGCTGATGTGCTGAAAAGGGGGAATGAAAATGGTACATAGAGAAATTATTTTCGTAATTTTAACAGAAATTTTTAAATAGAGATTCCAGAGTATTAAGGGGCAATTAAGTGGAATTTCTTAAGAAATAATGTAAATAATGCATTGGTAGATTTTCTTTAAGGCTTTTTTATATATTTTTTAATTGGATTTCCATTTGTGTAGTTGTTTTGAAATGTAAAATTATTATTAATAATACATGCACGATTTGACACCGTTCGACTATTTTCTGTGAGGTGCCGTAAGAGACAAGTGTTATGCCGACAAATCAGAGACAAGAGCATTTGAAAGCCAACATTCTCGCCATTGCCGAGATCCGACCAAAACACTCGAAAAAGTTCTCGAAAATTGGTCCAATATTGTGAGGCCTGCCACGGCAGCCATATAAATGCAATAACAGTTTTCACATCAACAAAATAAATTCGACAAAATTTCAAACCGTGTTTGTTTTATTGCCTTTTTAAACTTAAACTCTTAAATGGCCCACCCTATACATGCATTAATGATGTAAAAAAGAAATCGAAACATTACTTTATTTTTTTAAATAATTTTAATTTTGTTGTTGTTGTAATTTTAACCTATTTAAGGCCAGCCAATATGTCGGCTTCACACTATAACAACAGTTGATTAGAAAAGTCTAGTCATTTCGCTATCTGGGGACCATGAGTATAACAAACGGATGCTCCAGAGAAGATGTTAAGAACTCCATTTACAGAACCTAACAGGCCTATGGCCAAGAGAAACTAACTGACACCTACCACCTGTTTGTCGACTTCAAGTCTGACGTTAACAGTCTTCAAGGTCATGTCTGACCTGACCTATACCTGCAAACTTATTAGATAGTACAGAATGACTAACTAGTAAAAGCGTGTGTCGAATTTGATGCAAGATTTGAATTTGTCGCCATGTGTATAGTAAAAAAATTCAACAGCTTAGGGTTTTTTGGGAGAATGGATCCGTTGGAGACGCCAAACACACTGCTCGTTCAAAAACGATCCGTTCAAATGTTAATATCGAAGTAGAGCGTATCGTTTCGTTGTTATAAAATAAAGCCATGTTTAAGCGTAAATAAAAGTGTTATATTAAATTGCTGTATTAGGATAAACTGTATACAGATAAAGTGGGAAAATAAAAACTGTAAAACAACAACAAAGTGGTTTTTATTTTATTTTGACGCAATTTAAAAGACTTCAAACGTTTAAGAAAAAAACGCAACAGTAACAGTATTAAAACGTAACAGTATTTCGTTTGCGAAAATTAATTGAGATTTCTAATTGGGGATGATACATTGGGAAACATTTGTTTACAAACATAGCAAATAACCAATTGCATTCAAGGAAAACTAAGTTATCCATGTAAGCGATTGGCTATTTGCGATACATTTGTAAACAAATGTTTGCCAATGTATCACCCCCTTAAGACATTGTATTATAAAAAAAAAAATGGCAATGATATCTAAAAGACTACTTTTACAACCATATCATTTACAATGATTCTGGCAACTGGATACTACTACATATTCAAATGTAAAACTGTGTATGTTTACGAACGAACAATAAACGTGTTACGATAAACATATTAACAGATGACATTTGTTGATTTTGCTTGTCATTTTAATGTCATTGATAAGAAAATCAAAATCTCAAACAACAACAGCAAAAACACCTGTTTTATTATGGGTATTCTAATTTATTATCTACAAGTCTTAACAACTTTTGTAACTTAAAACAATAACAATGACAACAACATCATCATCATCATAATCAAATATTGTCACAATTAATTTTGCCTTAGTTGAGAAGAATATTTAACTTTCTGTATATGTGTGTACTGTTGTTACCACCATGTGTGATTAAAATGAATTAATTTCTTGTAAATTTAAGTTTCATAGTCGATCGATATTTGTTGTAATAACTAGTGCTTGGAAATCTGAGTTCTTAACAATATTTTTCAATAATAAACTATTTATGTAATAACTTAATGGAAAACAACAAAATCTCTATAACAGACAAGCAGATAAAACAAATAAATTTTGACATACATGCGTAACACAAGCTCTGTAAATATGGGTGGAAAAAAATACAGTGTGTACTAAAAGTTGTGCTTAGGGGTATTAAGATTTATTTTTCGTAAGAGGAGAAAACCAGAAGTTTCCCTCCGTGATGGATTCCTATAATTTGCAACGTATGAATTAAATAAAGATTATCCAAGACACCAAACCAAATAACTAACTCACCATAGCAATACCGAAAACGGCTAAATAACTCACGTGAAACTTTCAGAAAATCAAACCAAACAACTAAGCCATTCATATTCGACAAAGGTATACCCCAGCGATGTGTTATATCAGCACATATCTTCTTGCTGGTGACACCAAACGGCATCCAATGTACCTCTTTCAGAAAACTAAAAGATCTTGACCGGTTCGATAATATATCGGGTGTTACAGTTGCACAAGCTTAAATCATAATAACATTTATCAATAAGATGGGCTTTGTTGGACAGATAATTTTATGACATTAATATTTAAGAATGATTTTGGTTATGCGTCCGCCGCGGCTAACGCGTACAAGGCGTAATTTGGAATACTAGTACTTCGTATTTCGCCAATAACTCCTCGAATATAGATTTCTATGATTTCTATTTTCTCTGGCCTATCGACGTAGTCAGGTGACTTCACATAATACCAAAGAAAATAATACAATGGGATTAAATTACACGATCTTGATGGCCAATTAACTGGACCATTATTTTAAGTAAATCTTCGATAAAATATCTCTTTGAGTAAGATTAATGCCATCATCATTTTTGAAGACATATTGACTAATGACTCCAACAACATATAAAGCGCACAAAATTTTCTGTGGATATAATAGTGTTTTGACAAAAGCCTATGGATTATCATCGCTCCTAATGCGGCAATTCTGCTTGTTAATTATTCAACAAAAAGTGGGCTTCATCGCAGAACAAAATTTTTAATGGAAATACAATATCCGCAGAACCATTTTTGTCAACAATTTGCAAGCATTGCTCTGGTGTAAGTCTATCCATAATGAAATGTCAAATCAAACTAAACAAAAAGCAACTATCAGCTGTTTAATTTGTTGTCAAGCCAGTGTTGCCAACTTAAAGTTATGAACCTTTAAAAAACATTCGATTGATAAAAAACTTTCCAATACATGGAGAATAAAATAAACGCCCTGCATGCAGAAGCCTTCTAAGTCGACCTGCTCAGCAACTTTACCAGAACAAAACTAACGATAATGAATAACACAAATATTTCCTGCATCAGTCTCAGTAGCAGTGCCATAGAAGATGTAGAAACATTCTGCTTCCAGGTTTTACAATCACGAAGAACAGTAGCACAAATGAGAAAGCACATGTACGCATCAACAAAGCCTCTCAGGCCATGAACTTGTTATGTGGGTTGTGGATAGTTACTGACAAGTGTACAATTGTACAACATGTGCGTTAAGCGTATACGTCGGCTACAAAACCATTGCTTACGGCGTATAATCCGATGCTTCTGACCAAACACCATTAACAATATCGTGCTGCTTCGTACTACAAATCAACAACTAATCCAGTACGACATACTGAGCAGAAAGTACTGAGCAGCATACGTATGAAACTAACTACTGCAGGTTTTTTTTGGGATGAAGCAATAAAAACAGTTGTCAACGTGGCCCAATGGAGTTCGAGCTGAAGAATAGCTGAACATCAAGAGAAAAACTTAGATCGAATGTGTTCCTTTTTTCATCACTCCTTTTGGTAACATATGGCTTTCCACATAGTATGCATTACTTTGCTTCAGCTTCATTAATAATGTTGATATCGAAGTTAAACAGATGACTAGTCTACTATAGCTCTTCTCTTGCAATATATTACAATTACATCTACGATAGTCATAGCAGAAGCCATTTAGGGGTATTTAAACTAAGAAAAAAAGATTTTTTTTTCTCATTTATGTTTATAAAAAAATATGTAGGAATCTACGATGAGCAAGAGCAGCTAGGTTTTGATCCATCAGTGGCAGCAACAACATTTATCCTAGACTCTGCTACAGTAGACCGATAAACTACTATAAGCTATAAGGCATGTTCTCCCAAGAAGAGATTTGTTTTTCCCTCCATCACTCATCTGCTTTGTTTCAGATTCAGTAATTATGTTGATTTTCAAGCTAAGTATAGGGTTTCCGCCGGGAAGGTATACTACTTTGTTTTGCTTATAATTTTTAATTATATGAAGAGAATGGATTTTATATTTAAAAATGTTTTATTTAATGTCGGCAATTATATATGGAATACAATATCAGATAAATGCTCGTCTCTGTTAGCCTCACAAATGCGAGCCTTTTTGAGCCCATTCTTCATTATATTCTCACACATTTCATGCAGTATTTCATTAATTTCATCACGAATAATTTGTTTGAGTTGCTCCAGCATTTCTGGTTCGTTTGCATAAACCTTGCTTTTCAGATATTCCCACAAAATGATGTCTGGAGCAGTCAAATCAGGTGATCGTGGAGGCCAATTAACATCACCATTCCTTGAAATAATTTGTTGTGGAAAGAGGTCTCGCAGTTATTCCATTGTAATACTGGCTGTATGCGATATGGCATCGTCTTGTTGAAACCACATGTTAGTCAAGCCCAAAGCATGCAGTTGTGGCGTTAAAAAGTTTTCAATCATATCGCGATATCGCTCCCCATTTATTGTTACCGTTCCGCCGTTTTCAGTTTCAAAGAAGTAAGGCCTAGTGAATACTCCTGACCAAATGGCATACCAGACTGTAACTTTGGTTTACTGAATATTTTTACTTAATAAATTTGCCGCCTTTCTTCTTCACGTCTGCCAAATATGAACTGTCAAGACCAATGGCAGCAAAACAAACTAGTATACCTTCCCGCGGACACCCTGTAGATGATTAACCTACTGTAGCTCGCCTCCATGCGATTGTGTAGTGGTGAAGATGCTTGCTAAGTAAGTGATGTTGGTGATTGTTACTTGGCATGGCAATTTCCCCCCATAGGTGGTGTTTTCTTCTTTCCATATGATGTTTTTCATAGTTGCCAGAGGTAAGCTTGAATGTCTGGGATGGATTAGTCTGGAGTGTGGTTTAAGTTTCGTAATTAAATCGAACGAAAAAGACTAATAACATAAATCCTTTAACAAATTATTATTTTCTGCTATATTTCGGTCTGCGTTTATTGCTGTCGAATATATGTATGTCTCTGAGGTAAGTAAACTTGTAAATTTTTAATAAAGAGTGGTAAACATTTGACAAAATTTTTACTTGTAACTGTAATATTCTTCGATGTATGTAGACTGTCAGTTTATTTGTTATTGTCTCTGAATTATTTGCAAGATATAATCAATTAAAAGACATTAATCTTTGATATCTACCGACGACATTTATTAAAGAAAAGATAACATCACATGGCGTTAAGTTACAATTGAAAAAAAAAAAACAAAAACAAATTTAATTGCGTTTTTAAATGATTTCAGATTTTAATATTTATTTAAATAAATATAATATAAGTAACTGTAATGGAAAGTTAAATAAAATAATAAAAGTTATTCGTGCATAAAGCAATAAAATACTTTAGCAATTTAATTAAACAGATGAAACCAAATGAACAATAATTCCTTTAAGCGTATATATGATACGAGGGCTAGTTACTAAGTCTATGACTTTTTAAACATTTCATTATTTTCATTATTTTTTCATTTTCCCTATACCACTTGTACAATTTTCCTGCAACAATTCGAATATTGATAAGAATTAACGTGGTCATCAAAATTGGTATTTGTTTGTAAGATTTCCGCAGCGACATAACCTTAAGTTTACGTAAAATGTAAATTCGATTTGGGCATATATAGAAAAATCAGCTCATGAATGGAATACAGTACTGAATATAATCGTTTACAAAGCTTTACCAGAAGAAAAATCCGAGAAGCAAAGAACGTTTTGGATAGAAAAAGTGTGGTGAAATCGAAAAACTTCAAATTAATCATGACGATATAAATCTTCATAAAAGATAAAGAAGCTGTATAATAGTAAAAAGAAACTGAATTAATATCGAGTGGGCTATCTATTGGTTTAAATTTGAACCAGCGGTTATTTCGAATCTTACAATACTTGTGTTATTCTATTCTGACACAAAATTCAGTATATTATCTTCACTGAACGAAATGAATCGATTTACGTTGGGATTTATTGGCAAAAACAAAGAAAATTTGTTCGTTGGATTGATTACATATCTCAAGTGTCGAAAGAAGCATTCAAGTGCCTTAGTTTTTTAAGACGGTAAAAAAATACTTCACTCCATCTGATCTTCTTAATATTTATATCCGACCCAAAATGGAGTATAACTCTCATGTATGGGTCGGTGAGGGCAAAATTGCTCATTAATGACGGTAGGGTAACCAGCTCTATTGATTCATTGGAGCACCGTCGCAATGTGGCGTGTGTTTCATTATTCTATTGGTACTATAACGGAATGTGTCCTAACGAAATTAAGGAATTAATTCCTAAAAATCATATATTTTTACGTAGTACTCCTATTTCTCGTAGAGCGCACCGCTTTGTAGTTAATTTTCAGTAAATCTCACAACGCATTACATTTAGCCGCACTTCGGTTGTGGAATTTTTCAGCGAAAGAATTTCCTGCCACTTATGAGCAAATTTAAACCTAATGTCCATAAACACTACGCCCTCTATCCTCCTTCCCACAACCTATTTGGCTAGTACCAGCACAATGCACTGCATGAATAGGGGCCACTTCCTAGGTGCTGCTCTTATGTAAAAATAAAAAAAAATTCTCTGGATTTCAGCAACAAAGAGTGAGTTTCTTTAATAGAACCTTTAGTAAATTGTAATAAATATTTATTGAAACTTTTATAAAAAAAAAAATTCTTTAATATATTATTTGTTTTACACCTAACCCTGTTTATACAAAAATTTTTGCACGGTATCGTTTGGAATGTGTCTACTGTGTAAAAATAGTATAGCAAACTAGCAATGATTTTTTGTACAGCAAATAGGCATAAGAGGAGCAAATGTTACTTTCATGTAAGTTGTTGTTGTGAGGTAGCAAACATTTGCTACATTTGCAAAATTTGCAATGCATGTTTGCAACAAAGAACGATTACCCCTATTGTAAAGGTTTTTATTATTTTTTTAATACATATTAAAATTACAGTGAATAGTATCAAATATTTACTTTTGTTGTTGTTGTTCCAAATACTTTGACACATTTAAAATGTATAGTCGTCAAATAGATCTGTTGCTCTCTCACACTCTAAATAGAAAACCTATACAAGTAAATTGGTTATACACATGGGCATTCATGAATTGACTGACATATCCTTTTAAAGTAATTGTACTGTTTTTGTTGTTTTAATTTGTAATATTGTTTGCATTTATATTTACAGTTATAAGTATTCATAACACGAATAAGTACATACTTATACATGGATATGTATGTACGTATGTACTGATTAGATTTGATTATGTTTGTAACTTCATACAGTATTAAATGAATGTTTTCTCTGAATATTTGTTTTTTTTTTGTTTGTTTGTTTAAAAACGAATCATTCATTAATTGAATGTTTTATTATTAAATGTAAATGTTTTAGTGCCAAAATGAATGTGTTTTGTTATTGTTTTTACATTAAAGCATATTTATTGCCAGCTATTGTAAGCACGTACGTGGAGATTTATACGTGAAAGTGTTAAATATGTGTGTGGGAGTGTGCATGTAAGATGATGATGATTTTCAATTTGCATTAATTAACACCCTCCCCAGTAAAATAATTACACACGTGTTATTGATTTTTTTTTAATTAAATTTCTACATTTTGTAATTAATGCTACAATTGCCTTTGATTAGAGATCTTTAGAACCAAATTGATTTATAAAATGTTATTACAAATTAAAAAATAAATCATAATAATTTAAAAAAATGTATAAGTTTATTAAAACTCATAACGAAAAGGTGTTTGTTATAAGAGTGTCCAAGTTTTGGTTTGAAATTTCAAAATTACTGAATTACGAATAAAGAAAAATTTTTTCTATTTCAGTAGTGATCATTCCGTGCAACAGTTGTTGAAGCTCAATCCACACGTATTCTTAAGGCCAAGGTACACACAGTCCGTATACGTCATAAATGGCTTTTTTCAACTGATGTAAACATATAAACGGAGAGTCTTGACATAATGAGTACTTTTTGATATTTAATAAGATGTTTGTCTTGTCTTGTCAAAAGTTAAAAGTTGCTCAACTTTCGTACGTTACGTTGACGGAGACGAACTGAAATGCACAAAGCTCATAACATTACTTGACTTTCAATTTAGCTGACAGTTCAAAATGTACTTGGCCATTACGCTCTTGCTTTTAATCGTCAATGAAACAGCGACGAGTGAACATGCTTAGCGTGTATATGCTGATTATTTAATTTCTTATTTGAAACTAATTTTTTTTTTTCGATAATACTTAAATTTTTTGTTTATTTATTTATTAGGTAGAGCGTGGTTAGAGCGTACGCATAACAACGCAAACGATCCAGGTTTGAGCCCCAGCAGAGAACAAGACGAAGAAAAAATTTAATTGTGGTTTCGTATGTTTAATAATAAAATAAGGCTTCAACTTCTTCCCTCCAAACAACTCCATCTAAAAAAAATAAATAAAGAAAAAGCCCCCCTGGCTCTTCTCGCTTACCCCTGGCGATGATGACAAACACGCCACCTACTAGGAAAAAATTACAATGCTAAAGTAAAGATTACCACCAATTAGCAAGGATCTTTACCACTACACGAAAAAAAATATTATATGGAGGAAGCTACAGCGGATTAAGCATCTACTTAGCTTGAAATACCAAATTGATTAAAGAAACTAAAACAAAACAATAAATGCTTTGTGAAAAGCCAAAATGCTCTTTAGAGGAGTGACGGAGAAAAAAAAACAATACAACAAGAAAAATTCTTATAAAAAGTTCTTATATTACATGTAATATTTATACTATTTGATTTCACAAAAAAAGAAAAAAGTGGAATAGGAAAAAGTGGACAAAAAGACTTACTAATTAAACTAAAAATTTTATTCACAATTAGAATACCAGATAAATAATATTAAAGTTTATTAAAAAGAAAAAGAAAGCGGGAAAAAAACATTTGAGGCAACGAAAACTGCTTAAATATGGTATTTTTGAAATGTTTTGCATTGCCTGTAAGAGTAACAGCAAGAGTTTTTAAATTTGATCTAAAAGACTTCGTAGTTAATGCAAATCATTTGTCAAAAAATGAGCGGAGTTGGATAAGTGGGTGTGGATGTAAATTATTAATTTTTGTATATCTCGAGAACGAGAATAATAGAAGTTTTTAAATTAAGTTCTAGTAACTTCATGGACAAAACATATCGTCAGTCAATAACTGGGAGAGATTGGATAAGTAGGCGTGACACTTTCGATTCACACTTAATATGAAATTATGTATAATTATAGAACGGTAACAGTTAAAGCTTTGTTATCCACATCAGCCACAAAAGCGTAAGAGATTGGATGAATGGTTATTGCACTTATAGCAGGAGTACCGATACGAAACGAGCGTCAGGAAACAAATGTCTCAATATGGAACATTTATTGTGAACGAGCCTTATTTTTTTTTAATGTTGGCAATGACATATTTCAAACATATTCAGTATACGTCAAATCACTAAACAAACAACATCATATTTTTATCATCGTGTTAAAAATGGCGAATTTTCTACTAGAAAATGATGATTTGCGGAAAAAATTAATTTTTTGTTTTCATTTGAAAAAAAGTGTTGCAGAGTAGCATCGAATGCTTTTCGAGGCATATGCTGATCATGTTCTAAACGAAAAAAATCGTAGGTTAATCCGGGACAACCATCAACTTCGATTGCAAAACCAGATCGATTCGGCAGGAAAACAATGTGTGTCTGGTGTGGCCAGAAAAGTGTGGTGTACCACAAGCTTCTAAAACCTGATTAAGCCATTAGTACAAAAAATCAACCAACAACGACTGATCAATTTAAAGCATGCATTGATCGAAAAACGACCAGAAGCCCGGCACGGCAAGATAATTTTGTAACACGACAATGCACCTGCATACAAAGCAAAAACGGTTCAGGATACAATTAAAACATTAGGCTGGGATCTGCTACGACACCCGCTGTATTCACCCAACTTAGCTCCTTCCGACTACTATTTGTTTTCGTCAATAGGACACGCATTGGCTGAGCAGCACTTTGGTATTTAAGAGGAAGTCGAAAATTGGGTGACTAATTGGTTAGCTTCAAAAGGCAAACAGTTTTGTTGGCTCGGAATCCACAAATTGACTGTGTAGCCGGCAATGACCAATACTTTGAATTAAATGTTTTTCACTTTCCAACTAAAAATTAGTGTTTTATTTTCTCAAAAAAACGCTCTTTTTATACCAGTAAGCCTGGTATCTAAATATGAATGTATGTTTGTTGGGAGACTGTATACAGCTGTTACAGTGTCTTTTTGGAGGGAACTATAGACTATCATTAATGCTTAACACGTTAACAGTCCAAGGCAAAGACTGAGAAGTGCCTCATACGTCCGTTTTTGTTTTATTTTTTTAATCGGTGTATTTGGGGTAAACCCCTATAAACATAAATAACTACATCTTTTAAAATAACTAAGAGTGGTTGTTTAAAAGCCCACATATGACTCCATGAAACAAAATCTTTTACAAATAGCCTTCAGAGTCCACATATTACAGTTGCGATGCGAATATTTTTAGCTTTTTATCAACTCTTAGCCATTATAAATGCAAATTATCTATAAATTTAACCAGCAGGCAAAATGTAATATTTTGCAAGCACAAACAGGTACTGTAAAAGACCTATTATGCGTACAGATAGCTAGTTTGCCGGAACCAATTACGCCACAGAGTGGCTCAACTACAAGTATCTTCCAAACAGCTAATGATCCGCCGACAAGCAATTTCTTACACAACTGGATAGAAAAGACACAAAGCTAACCAGACGTATGTTAGATGTGTAGGGTGGTATAATGCACACAGACTGATGGGCGAGACAGCTGCAGCTGCAACTATTAAATCAAAAAATGTATCACAAATATGCAGTATTTGTACTAAACCCTACTGTTTGCAATGTTTCAAAATAGTTCATAAGAATATTCAGTAATAATTATTCTCTTTCCTTCAATCAGTATGTCTTTCAATTTTTATTTTATGTTTTTTTCTTTCAATATACACTGTCGGGTTCACGTCAAATAAACGCGATATCCGCCATATGCCAGCACATATTGTCTTTTTTATGGCCTGTCCTGTGAAGAACAAGTCAAATAATCGATATTCTCTCAACTTCCATACATCTAGAGCTCTTGAAAATTGAATGGCTGAACAGCCCACATATGGTCTGAGGACCGCAGGCGCTTTCCGTTTACAGCCTATATATATTGTTACGCGTTAGCATTTCCAAAACGTTTGAGTTCGTTTAAATTGCACTAAAACAAAATAAAACACTACTTGTCGCTGTTTTTAAAGTTTGTCTCTTTTTTTATTAATTCCACTGTAGTTGTACACTATGTCTTAATATACCAAGTCCACTTTTACAACACTTTTTATTTGCGCCTTAAACAGACTTCACTTTTGGACAGCCAATTGATAACTTACTAACGAACCAGCCGCAATTCGCCGCTTTTTATAGTATTTCATCTTTAGCTTAGAATATTCTAGTACGGACACGACTCTTCGATTTTTCGACATTAATTCAAATGATCTAAAATAACACAAAAAGTAACCGATTCATGCGCTTGGCAGCACTGTTAATTAGTGCAGGTTATTTTAAAAATTCTTAAGCTTAGACACAAACCAATATATCTTTTGGCTAAAAGTTCATAACAAGATCTGAAGTGGTGACTTTTGTATTTAGCGTTTTCATTTTCGTAACAATATTATGAATTATAATAATTATTAATGAAACATAATTTAAATCAGTGCTCGGCACAAATCGGACATTTCTAAAGTGTAGATTTGTTGTCAGTAGCAACACACTAATCGTACTCATACTCTGAGTGAAAATTTTTAACTTTTTCTTATGGTTTTTCTTGAAGTTCGCAGATTTTGTGTGTACAAAGCCGAAAATGATTGGACTAATACTTATTTCATTTAACAAAATAAGTTTTTTTTTTTGCTTTAAATTACTAAAAATAACAATTCAACTTTGAAAACTAAAAGTGCTTTCACCAAGAAAAAAATTTTCATTTTGCTTTTTCTGTGAAAGACAATTAGGGAATTGAATTCTGTGAGTTTTATTTGGACAAAATTTAAATGCAAGAATTCTTATAAAATTTAAATATTCCCGAAACAGAAACGCATATACTCATGTTGTTACCATTCTTGTTTGTTTTTGTTAAAAGAAGTCTTTTAGATTTAATAGGGTTATACGAAGAAATAAAAGAAGTAATTTTAATAAACGAATATTGTTATAATATAATCATAACTGTAAAAATGTAAATTTTCTACTCATAGATACTCAGGGATATCATTAAAATAGATGACAATTGCTTACTTATGTACAATATTATGTTTATAAAAATAAGCAAATTTTAAATACACTTGAAGAAATACTAAATAAGACATTTTTTAAATTCTTCCATCATAGTGGAAATGCCATTTTAAACTTTGAAAAATGCTAACCTTTTTGCTTTTTTTTATAGAACGATTGAATCAGAATCTGTGCAAAATATGTTAGGAAACTTCATTAAGCCTCAGTAAAGTGAAAATGGTTTTGAAAAATGGCTTAGTGCGTGGGGCTTCTGGGGGTTAATGGGGAAATGTAAAAATATTCTTCGAAAATGGGTATAACTAAAATCAAAATAGAACTTCAATGCACAGCACAGTTAATAACCGCAATAAATTTCAGTTTTAAGCTAGGATCACACGATTGTCGGAAATTTACCAATATAACACAATTTCTATTGTGCTTTATTGACTTAGAATATTAAAATTTTCCCAATTTATCCTGCAAAAGTAGATTTAAGAAGTTAATTATTGGTACACAAGAACGCAATAAATATTGTCGCATTTTTGATATCATTGCTGCCACATTATTACTTATTGGACGGTCACACGATTGCCGTGCCAATCGTGTGATCCCAGCTCTATACCAGTGCACAAAGGTAATTGACCCAAACGGCAAAAATTAATCTAGAAACACAGACACACCTAAGAATGTGTCTTATAAACAAAATTATATTTTACGGATCAGCCTTTCAAATAAGTTCGAATATATATATAGGGTGGGCCATTTAAAAGTTAAAATTTGAAAATGCAATAAAACAAAAACGGTTTGAAATTTTGCCAAATTTATTCTTTTGATATAAAGTACAATTGTTCCGGTTAGAAGTGAAGTATTATTTCATTCATATGGACCAATCGGACCAATTTTCGAGAACTTTTTCGAGTGTATGTGATCGCTTCTCGGCAATGGCATCACGAATGTTGGCTTTGAAATACTCAGTTATTTCTGGTTTATCATAATATTTGGCATAATATTTGTCCTTAATGGCGCCCCAGAGCAAAAAGTCCAACGGTGTCAAATCGAAGCTTCTTGAAGACTAACTGACATCATCATTTCGGCTAATTAAGCGGCCATCAAATGTCTGACACAATAAATCGATTGTGGCATGAGATGTGTGTCAAGTTGCACCATCCTGTTGAAACCAAACATCGTTCACATCAATACTATGAAGAGCGTGTACAAAAAAATCAGTGCATGGTGCATTTGCAAAAAAATATGGGCCAATGATACCTCCGCTCCACAAGCCGCATCAAACAGTCAAGCCACATTTTGGTTCTCTGTGCCCCAAATATGGCAATTTTGCTTATTAACGTACCTACCAAGATGAAAATAAGCTTCATCCGAAAAAATAAATTCAATAATTCTCAATAAATCCCAACATTGCTTATGCATAAAGCAATTTATTCCATTCGGTGGAGATAATATAAACCGATAAATTGCCCAACCTTTATTACAAAAATATTAGCAATTTTGACACTTTTTTACAATTTGAAATTTACAAAAGCATCAGTTTATAAGGTCTTACATGAGGTGCTTTGCCCAATTCTCCCTTAATTTGCATTGAATTAAAAAAAAAATAATGTATTGTTTTATTCATAGCTAAACATATATATTTTTTTTAAATAAAAAAGTACGGCGGTTCCTTTATAAAATATGTGTAAAAATGTCTTAAAGCTTTACAAATTTCGAAGGGATTGGCCAAAAATGTGTTTTCTTGAGAAATATGCATAAATTTTATAAGTTTACTTAAGGAAAGGTAATGTCAGCTGCTATTTGACTATTTTCTTTGGGGTGCCGTTAAAGACAAACTAGAGACAAATACGACCTCATACACTTAAAGAAGTTCTCGAAAATTGTTCCGATGGAATGTGATACTCTGAGGCCAACCGCGGCAGCCATATAAATAGATTAATATTTCATTTCTATGCGGAATAATTATACTTCACAACAACAAAATATATTGAAAAAATTTGAAACCGTTTTTGTTTGATTGCATTTTTAAATTTCAACTTTTAAATGGCCTACTCTATATAATTTTAGTTGTCTGCCAATAAAGATAAGTCAAGCCATCTTAAGATAAGTCAATGTTTTAGGTTTTTTTTTAAATTCTTCATCTTTCTTACAAAATCATTTGAAAAATGTGTTTTTAAAAACGTTCTCATTTCTTCTCTCAGTGTACGTATATGGCAATTGTGAAGTACCCGCATGAATTGTATTGTGTGTTTGCTTAAGAAAAGGAAATGAAACAAATTAAGTTGAACCAAATCTCAATGAAATTGTAATAACGGCAAGAAGGGAATAAAGGAAAAACATTACAATCTACAAGATAATGATAAAATTGGTGATAACAATTGGTAATCATAAATGTTAAACACGCATACAATTAGCTTTGACGTTGTTGTTGTTGTTGTTGTTGTTGTCGTCATCGTCGCTAATTGTATGCGACGCATGAATGTGTGATATCATTAAGTATGCATGAAGGAAGGCAAAAGCAAATTCATTTTTCTTTTTATATATTCACTAATACGCAGTATTCTCTCAAAATGACTCACTTAAGCTCAAGAATATGTGTTCACAATGGCCGAAAACAAAAAAAGGATATGGATGTATCACAAAGTTGGTACAGACTGAAGACTCCTTTAAGGAAGTCAAATCGCCCATAAAAATATACAGACACATACGCATAAATGAAGGTGCAGACGTGTGCGTAAATGTATGTTTATAAGGATAAAGTTGTCAATTCATTGGATGGTTAAAAAAAAAGTTGTAACACAGCTTCAAATAAAAATTAATGATCAAACAAATATCAAAATATCAATCAATTTAGTAATTTATTCGCAATCACAATTACAAGCACGTAAAACTATAGAATAGTAAATGCCACTATAAAACAACAACAATTGAAAAAAGTTTTAATAAACAAATTATAAGAACATATTTCAGGAAATTCCTGGAAATCCTGAAATACAATAACAGCACGTTGGTAGGTACAGGCAACTATAACAATATTGCTGCTTAAACTATAGACACACATTTCCCGTAAGATAATCATATGCAAAGTTATACTTGTTCTTGTGTGTACGTACGTAGCTGTGCCACGTATTGCCAAATACAAACACGTTATTCCAATTTTTTTTTATATCGCTCCTTTTTTTGGCAATTATCCATTTTTCAAGGCATCGACAATCATCAATACTTATATTGGGTGTAAAAGTTAAGACTGTGGTATTCACTGTAGCTGGAGTATATTTTATACAACATGGTTTGCGGCTTGAATAACTTATTTGTTTTAACCTTTTTAAAACGATTGAGTTCTTTTAAATTGAGTCAAAATAAAATAAACACCACTTTGTTGTTGTTTTACAGTTTTTATTTTCTCATTTTATCTTTATACAGTTTACCTTAATATAGTAACTTAATATTCGTTTATACAACACTTTTATTTACGCCTAAACATGATTTTATTTTATGACAACAAATCGATAACTATCTAGCTAATGCATAAAGCGCCGCTTTTTATATACAATTGATATTACTTCCAAATGTTCTTATTGTTCCTACAACATTCGAATTATTTCCGTTAATTCAAATGTAAAACACAAAGATGCTCGAATAGGCAGTTCTGCCAAATACACAAATAAGTACGGCAATGACAGGGTGACACACTAAACCAAATATAATAAAATCCCACATTAAAGTTTTAAAGGCACTGATGTGGTGTATTTTATTTTAGGCATTTTTATTTTCGTAACAATATGTTCCATCAATTTATTCGCAAAGGAGATAGTTTGTGCGAATTAGACTTGGTGATTAGGACACAGAAGTTATGCACAAATATTTAAAGCTGAAAGGTGAAGGCATAACCAAATGAATTTGTTGATTACAATCGAGAAAAAGTTTAAATTACTCGTGTCTTATGTATAAATTATCTATAGGGTGTGACAATAAACCATGTAATTTTTAATAGCCTACCATTTTGCAAGTTGCTTATGGGTGAGGATTATGACGATGATGATGGCCACACCCAAATTGAGGAAGACAATGTAGTCTGCCCATCTCAAAGCCGGAATGAGGTGATACTGATGCCAATAACCTTCCAGCAGAACTTTTTCAGTTTGATGGCGACGAGATGCTTAGGTGCATACACCAACTTTTGTGCACAATTTGGTCTAGAGAAAGCACATCCTCAGATTGAAGCCTTGGAAGGAGTGTGTGGCGTGTTGTAGAGCGTACGCATAACAATAAAAACGACCCAGGTTCAAGACACAGCAGAGGAAATGACGAAGAAAAATTTGAGTGCGGATTCGAATGTTTAATAAAGAGGCTTCAACTTCCCTTCAGACAACTCTATTTAAAAATAAAGAAGCCCCTTGACCTTCCCGCATACCTTTATGGATGACAAAAATCAGACGAATGCGCAGGAAAACACGCCACCTACTGGGAAAAAGCAACATTACTTAAGTAAAGATCACCACCAATTAGCAAGGATCTTCACCACTACGCCAAATTATGTGAAAGAAACCACAGTGGATTAATCATCTACTTAGCTTGAAAGATTAAATTGATTTAAAAAAAAAACTCCCCAGAGGAGTGAGGGCACCTAGCCTATGCACCAACTGCCTTGGAATCAGTCTTCTGTTAATATTTTATAAAATTTTATCCATTTTAATGTGTGAGCGATTAAAATCGGCAGTAAACTAATCGGGAACTAAAAGTGTCTAAGAAAAACAGATTGATACATACCAAATCTTTGTCGACTTGAGAACAAATCAGCTAAAGCGGCCTTGGTGGTGAATGATGACAAGACGAAGTTAATGAACGTCACGGATAAACCGACCACGTGCCTTAGATGATCTATAGGCATAAATAATATTAACTTAGAAGTCGTGGATAACTTTGTTTATCTCGGTTACGCCATGTACAAAAAGAATGAAGTCACCATGGAAATAAAAAGAAGAAAATTCCTTGCCAACAAATACTATTACAGTGTTAGTCGGGCCTATTATATTAAAATAATGAGTATCGATACCGAATGAACTCTGAGCTGTACGCACTATATCCCGGCATCGACGTGGTTAAACGCATCAATGTGCAACAATTGCATTGGTTTGGATATGTCGAGCGCATGAGTGAAAATTCTCCAGCTATACTATTACAGTGTTAGTCGGGCCTATTATATTAAAATAATGAGTATCGATACCGAACGAACTCTGAGCTGTACGCACTATATCCCGGCATCGACGTGGTTAAACGCATCAATGTGCAACAATTGCATTGGTTTGGATATGTCGAGCGCATGAGTGAAAATTCTCCAGCTAGAAAAGTATTTGACAGGGAACTTAAAGGACGAATTAATAGAGATTGACCAAAACTCCATTAGAAGAACCAGGCCGATGAGATTCTTTTGAAACTTGTAAAGTGCAAAAGAAGCCCACAAGATCGACACTCTTGACCTTCTGTATGCTCGGATATTGAACAAATTAGGTTGTAAATAGCCATACAAATAAGTAATTTATGAGCTATTATAAGTCAATCTGTAACTACTTGGTAAGTAACAACTATGCCACTATTAAAACTAAACTTGTATATGCGCTTTCACAACGCGATGAAATTACTTACATTCACTACAAAAATGATAAAAATTTTGTTTGCAAACTTGAAGTATTTTTGAGTCGTCGTGAATGTAGTTATGTAAAGAACATAATCTGTGAACGTCGTTGCATGGTTTGTTAATTTCACATCGATCTTAGGAATTTCGCATTTCATCGACCATCTACAAAATCGTGTGTTTGCTGATTGGGTTCTTGAAATGCACTAAACTGATCTGGAATTTCATTGAACACTAAATAAGGACCCATTTTTACTTCGAAGGCTATGTTAACAAACAAAATTTTCTTATTTTGCCTCGGAAAAACCAAGAACATCGAGAATTCTATCTATCCTCAACATATGAAGGCGGATTTTGGTCTGTTGCGGTCATATACATAATTTCCGTGATCTTTTTTTTTTTAAACGAAGCTACGGTGAACAAATTGCGCTATCGAATGATGATTATAGACTTTGTATTTCCGGAATTGCAAGATATTGGAAGATACATAATACAAGTTAAGATAACAGCGCTCTTTTACGTGAAAAGTTTCCAGACCGCGTGATTGCTCGAAGGGACGATAACTGTTGGTCACTGATTTAACACCTTTAAACATTTTTTGGGGGTCTATGTGAGAGATAGGATCTAAAGACCCACAATCATGTGGAGATCTTAGGAATGAAATCCGTGAAGCTATCGAAGCCATACAGTCGCAAATGTGCAAATTGGTGACGGAAAATTTAATGAAAACTATATGCTTCAGCAAGCATTTTATTATTAATGGCAGAGAAGAGTACTGTTTACAAATAAATAAACATCCAATTATTTCGCTTATAAATGCTGTTTTTTTTTAGCAGACTCTTTAAAATAAATAAATAATATAAAATCATTGGAAGTCACTAAAAGAGCAATTTCAACACATTTGCCAGCAGTTAGATTCATCCAAGAACAAGGAAACTGTTTAGCACGCGTTTGAAATATAACGTAGAAAGATGACTTTTCATGTCCAAAATGCAACATAAAAGGAAGTCATTTCAAATCATTACTGCTGATCTAAAATGAATCACCTACGACAACTCGACACGTAAGTTAACGTATGTCAAGCCCTGTTAAGCAGCCAAATGAATACAAAATTTGTCAAAATATACCACATTTTTAATTTGCACACCCAATACAGTAACAGCCGTTGTGTTTAAAAAAAAAATTCAGAACATGCCAAAATACTTAAGCTGTTCCCAAATAATTGGCCAATAACAAATAGCCAATATATGTATGTATACAGGATTACAACAATGATATTAGCTTACTGCGCCAAACAATAATCAAAATCTCTAATAACGAAACAACAGCAAAAGACCAGATATTTTTTGGAAATGTTTTGTCTGTTTGTCTCTTTGTTTTTATGACCAGTTAGTTCGAGCTGTATAAGTAGAGTGGGAATTATTCTGTGGGAATTATTCATTTACACTGCAAGAAACAATTGCTCGCTTCCGTAAGAGTGAAACAAGGGTTAACGGAAATTAAAAAGGATTAAACAAATTGAGGAAAGTCATTAATACAATTTAAATTTATAAAGAAAATCAAATACAAACCTGACAGCCTATTTCGTATAACTAGTATGAGAATATTTAATATAATTTTGCAAAATACTTGTGGTTTTTTAGTTTTGTATTAAAAATACTCATAATTTAAGAAATAGAAAATAGATAAATATTTTATAAATTTATGGATTCTAATAATAAACTTAACTACTTTTAAATATAAGAATTTAAACATTTAATTTTTTTTTAAGTCTAACTAATGCTTTAAACATATATACGACGGCAGGCTACAGACTACAAACTACAAAAAATAAAATACACACGTTTTTACGAATATGATTGTTTTGTCTGCAACATTACTACACGGCTACACGACTACTTTTGCTGTTGTAGCCAATTTAGGCTTATTTCTATATTTTTTTTTGGCTACAAAATTTAAAAAAAATTTTGAATATATATAGGGTCCCCAAATATTTTTTTTTTGAAAATGCTACAAAAAAAAAACTACTAAATATTTTCTCAAATTTCTTTTTTTATTTGAAAATACCATCCTTCTGATTGATAATGGAAAATAATTTCATTCAAATGGTTTCCTCGGCTGGCCATGCAGTAGCCTACACGATCGGTGAAATTTTTAAGCACATTATCGATTGTGTGCAGCTGTGTTTCACTAATGGCTTCACGAATATTGTCCTTTAAAGCGTCAATTGTCTCTGCCTTGTTGGCGTAACACTTATATTTGACGGCACCGTACAAATAATAGTCAAATCGCAGCTCCAAGGTGGCCAACCGACATCAGCTCTGCGGCTGATAATGCGATCTTCAAAAACAGGGCGCAAAACATCGAGTGTAGATTCGGCTGTGTGACACGTAGCGCCGGCCTGTTGAAATCAAATGTTGCTAATATCCTTCTCTTCAATTTTTGTGAACAAAAATTCGTTCAACATGGCCCGATAACGATCGCCATGGACTGTAACGGCCACTCCTTGCACATTTTCGAAAAAAAATGGCTCAATTATGCATCTGGACCAAAATCCGTACCAAACAGTGACTCGTCTTGAGTGTATCGGCTTTTCAATGTATGCGTGCGGGTTTCATGTGCCCCAAATGCGACAATTTTGCGTGTTTACATACCCGCCAAGATCAAAATGAGTTTCATCTGAAAAGATGATTTTTTTTGGCAAAATCGGCATCTTCTGTAAGTCGATCGCAGGCCCACTTAGAGAAGCGAAGAAAGCGTATACATAACCATATTCGTTTAGCGGAAGGATAAAACGAATTATCTGTCAAATCAGACATGAGCTAAGTGCTACCATTCACGAAATAAGCACTAGTTGAAAAAAAAACGTTAGATGGCGGACACGTTACATATACTATCTGGAATAAAGTAAATTTTTACAGCATAAAGCTTTTTAAGTCCATAGTTTATATAAATAAACGAGTTTATTGAATTAGTAACTTTCCATTTCTTACAAAATTTCAAATAGAAAAGCGCTAACCTAGCGTGTTTTTTGATAAAAGCGTTAAAGCGTTTTCGGTAGTCGAACCGCGCTAAATATAACGCGAAGTGTAGTGTTCCTTTTAAATCAATTTCAAAACAGCTGCGCTGCAAATACCGACAGATGCAAAACAAAAGTTTAAAAAGGCTTTCCATAGCAAGAAGAATCTAGAAAAAGTTGTTTAAAAAGTTGTTTAAGTTGCTGAAATTTACAGGCTTTTGTACTCTACAATGGACCCATAATGACCTGATAAACACTCAATAAAATACAATAGGAATTATTAGAAGGAAGAATTCGTCAACAGAGTAATTAAGTGAGTTAATGGTTAAGGATTTAATTAAGGAAGAATGGGAATATATTTAAGTTGAAGAGACTACGAACATAGTAAGTTCTATGCAAAATAGGCTCAGAGAAATTTTTGGGTACCAGAGCTATCCAACTTAATACTTTTTTGAAATTTAAACAAGAATAATTATTGCTTTATTTGGTTTTTATTGTTATGAGCGTAGACTTTGATTTGAGTAAATATATATTAAAAAATTGCATCGCCAAAACTCATTGCACTGTAAGGAAAAGTTACTGTTAAAAATTTTGGGGTTTTTTTTTTTACAAATTTGTGGAATTTTTTGACACTAAAGCTATGAAACCAGTGAGGATCGTAGACTTATGATGTCTAGTGTACCATTATAATAAATCCACGTTTGAGTTCTTTTAAATTGCGGTAAAATAAAATAAACACCACTTTGTTGTTTACAGTTTTATTTTATTGACTTACTTTATCTTTTATTCAGTTATCTTAATACGACAACTTAGTATTCGTTTATAAAACACTTTTATTTCCGCTTAAACACGACTTTATTTTATGACAGCAAAACGATAAATAACTATCATGTAGATAAAGCAGAATCTTTATTTACCAAATTCCTTACAGCTTGGAAAGTTTCGGAAATGTTTCATATCCCCTATTTTATATCCGTTCAAATTTAACGTAAAGATGGTTGAATTGATAGTGCTGCCAGATAACGAAAATAAGTACGACATTGACAGGGTGGCACATAATTACCAAATACACCAGAATCTAGGCATATTTAGTTTAGTAACAGTACTGTTAAAAGGGATCGTTTGGTCATAGATCATGTCTCAGCATGACACCAATCCGATATGTGACTTAGAGCCCTTTCATAATCTTAAATAGCATCCTAATAAACCTGATCGAAAATATCGCAGCAAGATCATGGGCATATCCCAATGTACGAAGACCTAAACCATTTAGCTTTCAAAGGCCTGAGATATAGCGGCAACTCCCTATCTTGAGGGCAGCCGTTCTGGATCTTTACCATCACAGATTCACCTTACAGTCGAAGCGTCGATGCTCTTACCAAGAAGTGGTCTTTATATAGATCGACAATCAGTGTTTTAAAAAGCATCCTCGATATACTAGAATTCATTGCGGGCTACAATGGGCTTTCCTACAATGCTCTCTATTTCAGTAAATAGGTACTAAAGTACCCCTATGCTATGTCAACCATCTTTTTAAACGAAAATATGTTGGACTATATGTTAAGCTATTGAACTTCGGACGTTCACTGCACCTTTTTCCCACTTTGAAATAAAAAACACAATGTTTAGCGCTAAACAATTGAAATATATTCCCCGCTAAAGCTATTCCGAAAGACTTGCCACAAAAGGTTCTAGCAGTACATCCAGGCATCTTTGCAAAAGAGCAGAAAAAATTTAACTTTGTCCGGCTACTTTAAACAGCTGAAAGCACCCATTAATGCTTTCTCCAAGCTCTTCTGTCTATCTGCAATGAAGTTAGCCGCACAATGGTATTAGCTTAGTACATTCTGAAAAGTGTTCCTCAAGAAACAGTTCCAAACTATCGAACCATGCTTTCATCTTTCATATTAATTTATTTTTCTTAGTCTAACTAAAGTGAGCACCTTTTTGAGTGAATTTTATTACGCATATGTAAATATACATACACCAGCAATAGAAAATAAATATAAACTAACTGATTGTGTATAAATATGACCAAGTTGTACATAGGCAGCCAGTGCAATGTCAGTTCTGTTAAAAATGAAACGAGCCATGCAAATCCTTTTGTAAAATGAAGAAAAACAACATAAAAAATCTGCCCAGATACTACACAACATACCACCACAGGCACTTGCAAGCCACATTAGAAAAAAAAAAAATAGAAATAAAAATAAAGCAAAGCAGAACAAAGCAATGCTAAGCAGAGAACACAACAAACAATGTCAACAACCACTAACCACATACAAATGAACTGCCATAAAAAAGAAAAAACTACCAAAAATACACATACGACTCTCTAAATCAAGGGAGACCAGAGAGAAAACTGAATTTGTAGTAGCAGCAGTATATTTTTACAGTGCGCGTTGAAGAATATAAACAACAACACAAATGATATTAATGTGCAAAGCAATATACGTCCGCTTACATCAAAATCTAACATACAACTGAATGAAATTCTTGTTTACTTCTTAATCTCTGTTAAATATTTCCGTTTTCGTTCGATTGTATACATATACGAAACGGATAATTCTTGTGCACTTGAGTGCTTATCTGGCCATGTATGCTCTACATGTAAAGATAAAATTAAAAGGCATTGCAAAGAATACTAGTCGTTGGGTAACAACAACAATTGTGAGAATGAATCCTCTGAATATGTTACTCTGACAAGGAAAACAAAAACAACTGGATGGAATAGAAAATAAACCGACAACAATCAAACCAGACAGTCGGAAAAATGATTTTCAGAAAAAAAAAAAAAACAAAAAAACATATATAAGAGAAACTATAATAGCAAAACAAACGTTCATCTTCTCGCATTTACATGGAATTTAACATTTGCTTTGTAATCTGAAGTAAAACAAATATTTCAATGGTTACACAGTTATCGGTTAATCGATAAAATAGTAAACGGAAATAAAAATTTACGTGCAGTCAATTCAACGATTAGAATAAATTAATTAAACTTTAGAAAGGAAACTTAACTTAAAAGAACAGCAAATAAATTTGCTTGTTTTGTTTTTAGTACATAACTGCTACAGTTAGGTAACGTGACAAACATTTCTCTGTCCATTGGCATAGCATTGTGACTCATAACCTACCATGTTAAACAGAATATAGCGATTGATTCCTGCGATATTCGAAAAATAACAGCAGCCATCAATTTTCTTGTTAATGGCAAAGCCACAGGTCTAAGGGCAGCGCTAAAAGTTAGAGCCTAGCCCCTGGCCAACATCGAATAAGAGTTCTGACATGGATGACCTGGCACATTCAAACGAATGTTGCGTCTTTAAGACATTTCTACGGAATGAACAAGACAGATATCGTCCGCATAGGTCATCTGCAGACCACATAAATAGTCAGCAAATCGTTACTGAGCAATTCGAAGGCATTATTGAGCAACGCAGTGTCGTACAAAATAAACTAAAAACCTTTGCAAAAAAATAATGTCATTTATTTGTTGAAGTATGTCATTTAGAAAAAAAATTTCCCTAATTTGCCTTGAAATCTATTCGATTCTATGAACCCTTTGACCAATCTCGTTGTGTGTTTCGGGATGTTATCGTGTTAAAACACCCGTCGAATTGGTATATTCTACACAAAATAAGGAATCTAAATCATTTCCATAATCTGTATATGTAAAAGAGAACTACAAAATGTGTTGTAATTGATGTTCTGTGAAATACGCCCGATTTTATTTTGTAAGAATATTTTAAAAGAAATGTGAAGGTTCTTATGTATATGCAGTTTTTGTTTAGAGTGAACACCTCTGTATTGTATAAGTTTTCCTTAAAAACGAAATTTTTATAGCATTTTAACTTTGTGTGAGTTACCCTAAGCCGATTTGCAAACAAATACATGCATAGGAAAGGTGTAGTTTTGCTGGTTGTTTTTATTCAACAAGGCTGAGCTACGCCCATATACATTTTTTGTCTATGTCTTATAAAACGGTAATGGTAAGAATTTCTAAATTTGGCTCAAATAACTTTGTGGTTAATGCAATCATCTGTCAGATAGTGGGTGAAATTGAAGAATTGGGAGTGGCAGCTCTGATACAAAGTAAATATAAATTTTTGTAATAGTAAACAGTTCTGAAGTTGGCCTAAATAATTTCGGAGTGAATCCACATCTTCAGTGAAAATATGGGCGAAATTGAATAACTGGGTGTAGCACCTCTCATGTAAAGTAAATATTGATTTTTGTATATTTTGATTTGATTTTTGGCCTAAATAGCTTTGTGATCAATATAAATGTGGGTGGAATTTGTTAAGTGGGAGTGGCACCTCTCATGTAAAGTAAATATTGATTTTTGTATAACTGAGAAACAGTAACAATAAAATTTTCCAAATTTGGTCTAAATAGCTTTGTGATCAATATAAATGTGGGTGGAATTTGTTAAGTGGGAGTGGCACCTCCCATACAATGTAAATATATAGATTTTTTATATCTAGAAAATAGTTAGAATGACAAATTCTGAACTTGGTCTAAATGACTTGGTAGTCAATACAAATTTAATGCTTTAATGCATTCCTCTAAATTTTTCTTGGAGGAATACGTTTTATAGGTATATAATATAAAGGCTCCCAACAAAGCGGAAAGGGCAACCATAAAGTTGCCTCCCCTACGCTTAAAATTATTTTCTCACTGTACACCAAATTAAATACAATTTTCATTACACTAAGGTGTGAATAAATCTAAATAAATTACAGAAAAAAATTTTTTTCTAAATGAAATACTTACAGAAGTCGTTTTTACAAAGTTTGTTATTTATCTTTTTTTGCACAACAATCCACATGCTACTGCTACTACTACTACTTGCTTAAGCTATAAATGAACAGAACTTGTTTACAATCACAGTCTTTTACGTGTAAAAAGGTCTTCAGAATGCTGTAGTAGGGTATTTATTAATTGCTGTCTACAAAAATCTTCAAATCTGCACATATAACGTATTCAGCTATTGGCATATGGCATTTCACATATGTATGTGAATTATTAATTTACTACTGCTTTTGGAGACTATTTAAAAAATATGCTAACTATTGCTCTTTGGAGATAAGCCACACGCTCTAGGACTCGATTTTTAACTCGATTTTAAATTTCTGATCTTAATTACTCACAGTTATGCAAGTTATTGTGTTGAAAAAGATGTGTGGAGATTGCTATATTCGATGTAGTCGGCCAATAGATAAATTACTTATGTGACCCTCACTACAACCGTCTGTCGGTTTTGGCCGAGTAAAAAAAGCACATCAGCTAGATCTATCCTGCTCTAAACTACTACCGTTCTAAATAAATAAAATAATCAATTTTTACTCTGTACAGGACGTGTCATGCCTTCTTTTCTAATATCTCGCAGTAATTGACTAATGATTTGTATTGATGATTTGTATTAAGTAAAAAAAAAAACTACTGGATATTTTCTCAAATTTATTTTTTTTTATTTGAAAGTACAATCCTTCCGGTTAATAATGGAAAATAATTTCATTCACATGGTTGCCTCGGCTGGCCATGCAATAAATAGTCTACACCATCGGTCCAATTTTTAAGCACCTTATGGATTGTGTGCAGCGGTATTTCACCAATGGCTTCACGAATATTGTCCTTTAAATCGTCAACTGTCTCTAGCCTGTTGGCGTAACACTCATCTCTGACGGCACCCCACAAATAAGAGTCCAACGGTGTCAAATCGCAGCTTCGAGGTGGCCGAAGGACATCAGCTCTGCGGCTGATAATGTGATCTTCAAAAACATGGCGCAAAACATCGAGTGTAGCTTCGGCTGTGTGGCACGTAGTGCCGTCCTGTTGAAACCAAATGTTGCTGATATCCTCCTCTTCAATTTTTGTGAACAAAAATTTGAGCTTCATCTGAAACGATGATTTTTTTTTGGCAAAATCGGCATCTTCTGTAAGTCGATTGCAGGCCCAGATTTCCAGCGTTGTTCAAGCGTATACACCACCATATTCGTTCAGCGGAAGGACAAAACTAATTATCTGTCAAATATGACATGAGCTAAGTGTTACCATTCACGAAATAAGCACTAGTTGAAAGAAAGACGTTAGATGGCGGACCTTTTACAAAGTCATTCAGACCAAATTCAAAACTTTAATCGTTCTTAAGATATACAATTTCTATGGGGGGTACCACGCCAACTTGTTCAATTTAGTTTTCTTTTTAACTGCTGATTTGTAATGACTATGAAGCTATTTGTACTAAATAACGACACTTCATCTTTAACCATTCTCATGAGAAAAGGAAATTAGTATTTAGTTTATAGGTGTGGCACCACGCCCACTTTTTCAATTCCGCTCCGTTTTTAACTGTTAATTTGTATTATTTCTATAACTTTAGCTTTGAACGTTCGCAATTTAGACTAAAATCTATATTTACTTTGTATGCGAGGAATGACGTTCTCTTGTTTAAGTCCGCCAACTTTTTTATTGATGATTTGTATTGGCCATGAAGCAGGGTTGGCAACCCACCGAGTAACCCAATTAAACCCAGCCGGGTTTTATTAGTTATTATATTTAAAAAGACTCGGGTGGGTTTTTTATTTAAAGGTTTTCGTAGCATATTTACAACAAAAATAATTAAATTATACGTATTGGGAGTATAATTTAATTCGGTCTGTTTTTTTGGCTTAAAAACATAATGATAAACAAATTTAACAAAGTAAGATTTATTAAGTCACTGCTTACTTCTTTTCCTGACATCTGAGCCTATGTCCGAAAACTTTTTGTGTTTTTAAGCGACACACTTTAAAACTGATTTTATATTTCTTCAGAAGAACTGATTCGGTGACATTCCGAAATATATTGTAAAGGGTCCACCATCTAACGTTTTTTTTCAACTAGTGCTTATTTCGTGAATGGTAACACTTAGCTCATATCTGATTAGACAGATAATTAGTTTTATCCTTCCGCTGAAAGAATATGGTTGTGTATACGCTTGCTAAGTGGGCCTGCCATCGACTTACAAAAGATGCCGATTTTGCCAAAAAAATCATCTTTTCAGATGAAGCTCGTTTTGATCTTAGCGGGTATGTAAACAAGCAAAATTGTCGTATTTGGGCCACAGAAAACCCGCACGCATACATTGAAAAGCCGATACACCCAAGACGAGTCACTGCTTGGTGCGGATTTTGGTCCAGAGGCATAATTGGGCCATTTTTCTTCGAAAATGAGCAAGGAGTGGCCGCTACAGTCAATGGCGATCGTTATTGGGCCATGTTGAACGAATTTTTGTTTACAAAAATTGAAGAGGAGGATATTAGCAACATTTGATTTCCACAGGACGGCATTACGTGCCACACAGCCGAAGCTACACTCGATGTTTTGCGCCCTGTTTTTGAAGATCGCATTATCGGCCGCAGAACTGATGTCGTTTGGCCACCTCGGAGCTGCGATTTGACACCGTTGGACTATTATTTGTGGGGTGCCGTCGAAGAAAAGTGTTACGCCAACAAGCCTGAGACAATTGACGCTTTAAAGGACAATATTCGTGAAGCCATTGATGAAATACAATAAAACTCGGTGGGTTGGGTTTTATTTAGAAAACCCGAGTTTTTCCATTTCTATCATTTATACTAAGCACTGAAATAATTATTTACTTAATATGGGAGGTACCAAGCCCACTTGTCTAATTCCTCCCACTTTTGCTGAATTGTATTAACTGTGAATTTATTTGAGCCAAATTTAGAGGCTTTTTCTGTTACCATTTTGACTGTGGAGAAAAGTAAATATTTTCTTTGCATATGCTGGGCATAGCACAGTTGCAAATTGTGAAATTTATATAGACATACACAGCGATACTATAAAAATGTTAAGAAAAATGTTTCAACCGTTTAGCAGTCTATAAACTTCAAACAAACAAACAAACAAACAAACATACAAACACACACTCATTTTTATATATAAAATAGAGACTTTTCAGGAGAGCTTCAAAACATGTTCTTACTTTTGCTTCCCACTGTGTGCGTTACATACCAAAGAGTTGACCATAACTGAAAACATGGGGATAAAAAGTAGAAATTTATTAAGAAATAATACTGTAGAGAGGCATTTTGTATATTTACAGGGAAAGCACTACACTAAGAATATTGCCAAAAAAAGGAAATAAATAGAAATCATTTACTGACAAACCGACTGTCCACTCATTCGACATTCTATTCAATTCAGGAAATAAATTTCTTCTTTTTATTCAATGTTTTATGTTGTTTTTTCTGTTTTTTCTTTGTGGTTATGAATTCAATAAGCTATGCTCGAAGATGACAGACAACTGTCCATTCATTGAGATGGGTGTCAATATATTTGATTCCACACTTAGGGCAGATTGTTTGAAAACATTTCTAAGCCCACACTTCGTCACTACGTTATGCCTAAAAGTAATACAAGGCGAACATAATACAACAACCATGTGTACGGATATGAAAGTAAAGCAAATAAAAATTGCTCTTCACCTATAGTCTCATCTGTAAAAAAATCAGGTTTTAAATTCAAAGCTTATATTGGTTATTACACATTTTTTGTGTGATTTTAAGAACAATTTTAAAGGCATTAAATGTTTTTGTAATTCTTGGTTGGTAACAATATTAATATTAAGTGATGTACACTAGTCAGAAAAACACTCAGGACTCTGTATTTTATATCGGTGTAATATATCGGGTGAACCATCTATCGGTTTAAATTTGAAGCAACGGTTATTTCGATTCTGGCAATACATATGTCATTCTATTCTGTCAAAAAATTCACTATATTATCTCCACTGAACCAAACGAATCGATTTACGTTTGAGTAACGTTGGGATTTAATCGAAATTTATTTCCAAGATAAAAAAAATTGGTCGGAAATTGCAAAAAAAATTACAAAAATCATCTTTTCGTATGAAGCTCATTTTACGATACGATAATATTGCTTATTATCCCGTATTTGGGGCTCTGAAAACCCAAATGTGGCCAATGCACCAATTACGAGTGACTGTTTAGTGCGGCTTAAGGAGTGGATATATCACGGGCACATATTTCTTTGTAAATAAGGACGGCGCAACTATTAAGGTCAATGGTGACACTTTCGCACCATGATAACTGATTTATTTGTGCCCCCTATTGATGTGAACAATGTTGGTTTCAACAGAATGGTTCAACTTGCCACACATCTCATGACACAATCGATTTATTGCGTTAAACGTTTGATGGCCGTTTAATTAGCCGAAATGGTGATGTCAGTTGGTCGGCAAGAAGCTGCAATTTAACACCGTTGAACTTTTTTCTGTGGGCCGCCGTTAAAGACAAGTAACATGCAAATAGACGATTGTTCATTTCTTGATGCCATTGCTGAGATACGACCTCATACTTTCTAAAAAGTTCTAGAAAATTGGTTCAATCGAATGTGGTACTGAGGTTAGCCGCGGGAGCCATATGAATGAATTAATATTTCATTTCTAACCGAAAGAATTGTACTTAACAGCAAAAAAATATGTTTGGAAAATTTGAAACGGTTTTTGTTTTATTGCATTTTTAAATTTAAACTTTAAAATGGCCCACCCGATACAACAAGCATGTGTACGGATATGAAAGTGAAGCAAATTAAAATTGTTTTTTACTTACTGTCTAATTTATAAAATAAAGTCTGGTTTCTATTTAAAGACTGTATTAGTTATTCAGCATTTTTTGTTTTATAAAAACAATTTTAAAAATTTTTAATGTTTCTTAGTGATGTATACACTAAGCTTCTGTAAGGTTTTATGAATAAGACTGTTAAAATTGAAGGCAATCAAATGTGAAAGCAATTTTGCTTTGGTATGTCCAAATGAATGCTCCTTTATATTTTCCATTACCTTTTTAATTGAAATCATAAGTATACTGAAACACTCCTCTATAGAAATAATATCTTCAGAATGGTTCCTTCTTCAATATGTTTTCTGAACTGTAGTTCACACTCAAATTAGAAAAAATAATAATAATATGCTGTCCAAAAACTAGTAACACTGCAAGGCTGTTTAATTTAAATTATATTGTATATAAAGGGTTCGCCAAATAAATATTTTTTTTTTTTGAAAATGCTATAAAAAGACTACTGAATATTTTCTCAAATTTCTTTTTTTATTTGAAAGTACAATCCTTCCGATTAATAATGGAAAATAAATTCATTCAAATAACTGCCTAGGCTGGCCATGCAGTAGCCTACACGATCGGTCCAATTTTTTAACACATTATCGATTGTGTGCACCTGTATTTCACCAATGGTTTCACGAATATTGTCCTTTAAAGCGTCAATTGTGTCTAGCTTGTTGGCGTAACACTTATATTTGACGGCACCCCACAAATAATAGTCCAACGGTGTCAAATCGCAGCTCCGAGGTGGCAAAACGACATCAGCTCTGCGGCTGATAATGCGATCTTCAAAAACAGGGCGCAAAACATGGAGTGTAGCTTCGGCTGTGTGACACGTAGCGCCGTCCTGTTGAAACCAAATGTTGCTAATATCCTTCTCTTCAATTTTTGTGAACAAAAATTCGTTCAACATAGCCCCATTAGGATACCATTGACTGTAACAGCCACTCCTTGCTCATTTTCAAAGAAAAATGGCCCAATTATGCCTCTGGACCGAAATCCGCACCAAACAGTGACTAGTCTTGGGTTTATCGTCTTTTCAATGTATGCGTGCGGGTTTTCTGTGCCCCTAATGCGACAATTTTGCTTGTTTACATACCCGCTAAGATCAAAATGAGCTTCATCTGAAAAGATGATTTCTTTGGCAAAATTTTCGAAGTAATGTCGAAATATTTCCCAGCGTTGTTCAAGCGTATACACAACCATATTCGTTCAGTGGAAGAATAACACTAATTATCTGCCAAATCAGAGATGAGCTAAGTGTTATCATTCACGAAATAAGCACTAGTTGAAAAAAACGTTAGTTGGCGGACCCTTTATTATCTGCGTAGTCTGATCTAACGGCGTCAAATCGCCGTTTATCGTCGAACGTTTATCCTAATTTTCTACTTATGGAAATATTTGTCCATGGAAGCCAACACTCTTTGTAAGCATTTAACAATTGCATTAGCAACCTTAGATCGACAAATGAATGCGCTGTTATCAGCGTCAAAAGTTATATCATTACCGCTGAGACATTTAAAAGCTGATATATATAAGGAATATAATAGAGACCCCTGCGGGATATACTCTTCATTCGACAAGGAGCTTTCGTCATCTACTGAAAAGGTTCTATGCGTCGAAAAGCTATTTATAAGTTTACTTAAGGAAAAAGGAAATTGCATTCTGTGAAGTTTATACACAACACCATCATATCATATAGTGTCAAATGTCTTTTTAACGTCCAAAAACAAAACCCTAATGGGGTACCACATCCTTCTATTATGTTGAATCATTTTAAATATTCTCCTGAGCTAAATAACTGTAGAGTGCGTTGGTCTAAAATAGTCATAAGCTTTTCATAGAACAATTGTTCACGTTCAATTCACACGTTATCTTACGCTCTTGCTTTTAGTCGCCAATGAGACAGCGTCGAATGCACATGTGCGAATTATATACACAAATTTTTTTAAAGACATAAAAATAATTTAAAAAGTTTCTTACTATCTTGCTTTTAGTTGTCACTAGAACAGAGATGGATGCACATTTGTGCCGGATACATGTTGATTTAAATTTTTTCTTTTTTAAACATCGACCGTACTCTCTCAGTGAGAGTATTTTCCATGTTCTCATTAACACAATTGACTTTTACACATCTCTGGTCTAAAATCATGTTGACAATTATGAATAAGATCGTTCTCATCTACATGTGACTAATTTCGCAAAAATGCTTTTCGCAAATATTTTACCAAGAGAATTAAGTAAACCAATGGGACGATAACTACTTTGTAGTTTTGGATCCCTACGACCCTTTTAAAAATGTTGGGGAAAAGAGAATTTTGCATACAAAAAATAAACAATTTGACCAAAAAGTTGAGTCCTAGGAGATTTATTACTTCGTTACATTACAGCATTGTTTTCAAGCAAATTAACAAGTGTGCTAACATTGCTATCAATTGGTTTAGTCATTATCGGTTATAAAATGTGCCCTAGAAATGTGACTAGCAAGTATGCTGGCCTTATCCGAATTTGAAAAAAACTATATTATCGCCGTCTAGCAAAGTTCCGATTGTTTTCTTGGAACCCTTGATTGTTAGTTTCCAAAACTTACTGCTACCAACACTTACTGCTACCAAGCGCCAAGCCTGCAATAAGTTTTGACCAACTCTCATTTGCTAAAAAAAATTTGTTTAGCTCTCTTTTTAGAGCTTTTGGAGTAATTTTAGCACTACGATTAGTACATCTTTGAAATTATCTTCTATATTTATTTAGTTGTAATCATATGCTCACACAATGCTGAAATTCTAACTGTATTAGACTCTGCAGGATTGTATGTTATTTATTTAGAAGGACGAAATTAAACCTATTTAACTCCAATGTGAAATCTGAGCAACTTTATGGATGCAAATCACAGATGCTGTATCACGAGACATCCAGACTATGCAGAATTTTACGAATAAGCTCATGTTATATTCTGATCTAGAACAATTTATAACAACAACGATCTTTAGACTTTAAGAAAACACAAGCCCAGCAACCCTCTACAGGGAGAATTTGTACTTTAGTCGCACAATCTATTTATGCAGCAATCTTTCTAGTAATACTTTTCGTGTGAATTATCACCTAAATATGTAAAAATAAATAAATTCACAAAACAAAATGTCCACAAACACTACTCACTCTTTCCAGCACATGGCTGGGAGGAGAAGTATTTACATTTTTCCCAGTGATATTCGATAGTTTCGTACCCTATTTATACTAAGAATTGTTTTGCTACTTAAAAGAGCCATCAACCAGAGACTTCATCTTTTCATTGTTGACAAATATTTCATCCATATTTTTATCTTTGGAAGTAGAATAGTTAAATGTTGCGAATAAAATTATAAAAAATTCATGGAGATCGTATATTTTTAATGTTCCAAGGCAACTCGAAGCACAAAAAAACCACTGTCACCAATGGCTAATTGTTTATTTTTGTTTTTCTCACCATTATACTTAATTGTTTTTGCATCTCAACGTTACTGTTTTTGTAAGCTTTTCTGTTTCGTCCATTATCTTTTGTTGTCATTTGTTCTTACAAAAAAAGCATAAACATCTTTAGGCTGTTTTTGCAAATAAAACCCTCTTATAAAAGAGAAAAAGAGAGAGAGATTGAAGAAAATCTTTAGACATTTTATGATACCTCTTATATTTTCGTTTTTTTTTTTATTAATATTTACACTCGAACTCTTTAGTAAATTTAATCGCACTTACACACGCTCACACCAACCCTGCTTAATATTTACCAAAAATGTGCCATTATTTACAGTGGTCGGCAGAAAGAAAGCAAATGTGATGATGAAAAAATTTGGTAAAAAGTATAATTGAGTGTTTTTATGTTACTGGGTTTAATTTGGCATTATATTAGGATTAGTTACTCAACATTTTAAAAGTATGTTAATAAATAATAAATAAATAAATAAAAACAATCTAATGCCGCAGCCAATGTATTAGAGAGAACACCTAGATAATTCCTACAATTAAGATCTATTAGAACTGAATTGTAACAAATGCTATGAGCTTAGTTCGTTATACATACACCCCATTTTTACAAATTTTGAACAAGCTTTTATCAGCATCGATAAGAAAATCATCCCACCGGCTTTCTCTAATTTGAAGAAATACGCACATCTGCTAAGATTGTAAAACAACACAAACAAACAGACAGTTTTCATATAAAGATTGGAGGAGTGAAGCAAGGAGACTCATGAGTTTATTTACCTGGTTCTGCACTACTCAAATACTATATAAGATTGACCAGCTTAATGAGCAGGTTTAGCCTGGCCATAACCTACGCAGATGGCATTGCAATTCTGTCAAGAAATATCCGTTACATTCAAGACTTATTTACAAACATCGTGGGGTAGGCAAAACTGTTCGCCCAACCATAAATGAAGCAGAAAAGTCAGAGTTCTAAAACAGAGTCATCAATATCGCAGAGTATAAATTCGCTAATGTATCAAAAGCTTTATTTAGGTGCCCTTCTTAGAAAAATTCAACCGCCTTGCTCGAAGAATAGAGCAATATTTATCAGAAAATAAAATTTAAATCAAAATATAGTCTCCAAATCATATCATCATATACCCCCTTGATCAAAAATTTCTTGGAATAAGCCCCTTATAGCGGTCCCATCGTTCCGATTCGAGTTTTTTTTTTTTTGTTTTGTTAAGTTGGTACATCTGTTGTTGATACTCCCACTAAATCTTAGCGTCATAGCTTGACATTTGCAAAAGCTATGTAGCCAAGAGTACACCTACTTCTATGTGTGTTTTCGATTTTTTTCAATTTTCAAATGGATTTAAATTAGCAACAACGAACTTGTACATATTAAATTTTGCGTACAAAACGTATTTAATGGTTCGCGAAAGAAAAAAATGTTGGAAAAGTGTTTTGGCAACAATTCTCTTAAGAAAACGGTCGTTTACCAGTGGCACGAGCGGTTCGAAAGTCAATCGAAGATGATGACCATTGACATCCACAACCGACGAAAACAATGATAAAGTAAAAGAAATGCTGGTCAATAACCGCAAATTAACCATCAGAGAGATAGTGGAGAACTTGAACATGACCTATGGATCCGCCCAAGACATTTTTGTTACTGATTTGGATTACCGTAGTGTAGCAGCAAAGTTGGTGCAAATGACCTCAATTTCGTGCAAAAGAGAGACTGTGTTGAGGCCACAAAAGACATCATTTGCGAGGCTGAATCCGCTCCCACATTCATCAAAAGGATCATTACTCGAGACGAGACGTGAATTTATGAGTACGACACGTAATCCAGACATCAGGCAAGTGAATGGCATTTGAAGCCGAGACAAAAAAAAACACGTTTTTTTAAGTCAGAAAGAAGGTAATGCTCAGGGTTTTCATGGATTACAGCGGTGTAGTGCAGCATGAGTTTTTGTCAGAAGGCCATACAGTAAACAAAGAGTATTGTTTGGGTGTTATGAGATGTTTGCGTGAAGCAATTCGTCGAGAGAGACCAGAGTTGTGGGCAGAAAACTCGGATTGTATTTTGCACCATCGCACAGTGCCATCATTATTCGAAATTCTTTGACAAAAATACAACAAATACCATTCAGCAGCCACCGAATCACTTAAGTTAAAAAACCATTACGGGGAACGCGCTTAAACAGCCGAGAGGAAATAATGGAAAAATCTCAGGAATCACTGATGAACATACCGAAAACCGTATAACAAAATGCTTCGAGTATTGGATCAAGCTCTGGCATAAGTGTGTTGCAGTCGATGGGGATTATTTTGAAGGCGACAATATAGATTTAGAGGAATAAACTTGTATTTTTAATTTTCTGAATAAATTCCGGGAACTTTTTGATCAAGTGGTATGTATATGTGAAAGTACTGTATATGTTAAAGTACTAAATGCGCAACAAGATCCACGACGACATATGACCAAGTTAATCTAAAAAATTTAAGTAAAGAACTGCAGCAAAAATCCTGAACTAGTGCGAGATGTGAATGGTGACTATATCCAAAGGGACAACAATGAAGTTCCTTAAGGAGAAGAACAGCAAATGCATTAATGCCTAACCGTTACGTTGGATAGTGCATGTTGCGCGCATGGATGAATGCAGAACGCAAAAGGCGACCCTGGACTATCATATGCTCTAGACGAAGAGAATGGCTAAGAACGACCATTCACCAGATGTGAATGGTGACTATATCAAAAGGGACAACAATGAAGTTCCTTAAGGAGAATAACAGCAAATGCATGAATGCCTAACCGTTATGTTGGATAGTGCATGTTGCGCGCATGGATGACAGCAGAACGCAACAGGCGACCGTGAACTATCATATGCTCTAGACGAAGAGAACGGCCAAGAACCAGATGGAAGAATTACGTTAAAGAGACCTCCGAATTATGAGTATTTGTAACTGGCACGCAACATAATGCGGAAAACAAAGAAGAATGCAGGAACATGCCAAAGCCCATATGTTATAACGCTATGAAATGAAGATGATTAGTAACAATAATTTTTGAGCGTATAAATCTGTTTTCAGGATAAAAGATCATATCCCGCGTTGAAAAAGTATAAAGAATCGTGTTTCAAAGTCAACAGGTGGACAAAAAAATAACTGGCGCTGAGAATTATGAGCAAAGTACCAAAAGCAATATACTATGAGCCGCAATGCAGCACATGAGTTTTAGTTTTTACAGTGGAGATTGATTATGGTGAAGCGTATCACATGAAATCATCCGAAATCGAATATAAGAACAAAAAATATCCATTGGTTTAAAGGCTTAAAGATCTTCTTACAAACTATATGTAAATAAAAAAATGTCCTATATTCGTAATTTAATAACTAGGAGCCACTAAACCGATTTACAATCATTAAAAAAACAGCAGTGCC
The DNA here is from genome assembly GCA_023159175.1 of Wohlfahrtia magnifica. NCBI lineage: Eukaryota > Metazoa > Arthropoda > Insecta > Diptera > Sarcophagidae > Wohlfahrtia > Wohlfahrtia magnifica. Next base: position 2,523,591 of record JAKWBJ010000046.1, on the reverse strand, counting down.
ACGCCCACAGAATTATATATTTGTCTATATCTTCTAAAGGGTAACAGTAAGACACTCTAAATTTCGTTCAAATAAATTCGTAGTCAATGCAAATCATCAGTCAAAAGTGGGCTGAATCGAATAACTGGCCATCGGACCTTCCACAGAAATATTAATTTTTGTATATCTTAAGAATGAAGCCGAATTTCATCTCTATCATCAACTAAAAGATAGGCCGAATATTCTGTATATCTTGAGAACAGTGAAAGAAGAAGTTTCTGAATTTGATCGAAATAACTTGCATCCAATACATATCAACAAGTTTAAAGTGGGCGTGACATCTGCCATACATAGTAACTATTAATTTTTGTATATCTTTTTGTACAGAACACATAATCAGTCAATATATGAGCCAGATTGGATAAGTGGGCGTGAAAGCTCCCATTTATAATAAATTTGGAATTTTGCATATGTGGAAAACTGACAAGCAATTAAATGAAGTATTAATTTTCCCGTTGTCATTATGACGAGATAAAAATAGCAGGCGTCAGCAGCTTCTCATATCTTGATAGTGTCCTTCTGACAAACAGAGTAGCTAAGCGGGACATCCTAAGGCACATACAGAAGTCCCGCATGGCTTTTAGCAAATTGCTATGTATATGGCGTGCATATCCTATCAGCACTGCACTTAAATGTCAAAGACTACGCGTCTTTACAGCTCAGAGACATGCCTGAATACCGAAGAAATTAAGGTAAAACTTCAGACTTTTATAAACTGCTGTCTCAGAAATATCTTTCACATATGGTGGCACAGAACAATATAGACTGTACGCAAACAACCTGGCGTCGAAGTGCGCTCAAAGCTTACTATGACTACTACACGTAACTGAATATAGTATGGATTTAATAACAGGAAAGGGAATTGCCCCTGGGTGCAATGAACGCGTATCGTTGCTCTAAAGGTCTTTGGTTTTTGTTTTTTGCATAATTTTAAATTGTATGTCGCCATCAATTTCGGCCTTTTTTCGATTTCTTTATTTTCCTATGTGCCGAATATTTTTCGCATTACTTGCCATTTCTTTTTGTGTTGTTGTTAATGTTAAAAAATTTCGTTTTATTGTTGTCCTTAATTTCATTCGTTTATAGTTCACTATTATTGATTCTCATAAACGAACATCGTTTAGTAGTTATTGGCCCAAATGTCCGTTCGATTAAATTTTAAATAGTTTTCTATTCTCTTTTTTATTCTTTTTTATATTATGGTTTTCTTTTATTATATATTTTTTAAATATATTTTATTTATTTTATATTAAATTCGTATAGGACTTTTAGAGGTTTATAAAAAAAAAATTTGAATATTTCTATAAAATATTTAAAAGCTATGAGCCGTTGACTATTTACTAAAAAGGCTACGGATAAAAGGCTTTAAGTAGTTTCTAATAAGAGTCGGGTTTATATAATGCGGTGTATTTCATGCTATAAATACTGTTACGAAAATAAAAATACGACACTGCATTGTGCGATTTTGGTATATGTCAACTTGGCAGCACTTGGCAACACTGCCACATCGACGTTACATTTAAATTAACGAATATGGAAATAGAAGATGGTCGAAATTTCCGGAATCTTCCAAACTATAAGCAATTAGGTATATAAAGGGCTGTTTTACCTATACTTTAGTTAGTTATCTTTTGGCTGTCGTAAGATAAAGACGTGTTAAAGCGGAAATAAAAGTGTAGTGTAAACGAATATTTAGTGTTGTATTAAGACAAACAGTATAAAAGTTATAGTAAAGTAAATAAAGAAACTGTAAAACAATTAAAATAGCGGTGTGTATTTTATTTTAACGCTATTTAAGCGAACTTAAAAGTTCTAAAAAGGTTAAAACGTAACAATACAGTATGTCAAGAATGAGTTTATACATATACAAAAATAATAAGCCTTTTTAATTTAATTGGCAACAAAAGGCCGGGGTTCGTTAATACATACATATTTTTTGTTGTAGATAACTTATGTGGTATCTTCAAAGTATTATGACCAAAAATATTTAAATTTATTGCCAATTAAATGAAAAATACAACACAAACAAGTACTCGTATTACTCAATTTTTTTAGTGTCAAATAACTCTTTACACATCTATTGTTTTTCATTTAGTTAAGCATTTATTTGAAGGTCCAAAGTTTATTCCCGTTATGTTTGGAGTTAGTTATTTTTTCTGCAATCTTGCTAATATGTTGGTGATAATTTTTTGTAATGCAAATCTCATTTAGTTCAATATTACACAACTAAATAATGCTGTTCAGTTGATTTACTACTACAAAGTTATTTGTAAAAAGGGTATAGCCGATTTACCAGAAATGCTGTCAGTGGCAAGAAAAACGATTTACAATGTACAAAATCGAGCTCAAACAAGCGAAAGATTGAAGTTAAAGAGTTGAACTGGCTCTATGTCTAATAAGTAAGGCAGAGCATATTATTACACCAATTGCTCAAAACCCCCCAAATTTCCACAGCAACACTTGTCAAAGAGTTTGAAGAGGAGTGTGTTGTTGTCGATTGTCCTTAAACGGTTTGCAGACAGTTTAAATATATAATTAATAATCAAGAGCAGCACTTACGAAACCATTATTATCTGCCGCAAACATAGAAAGGCGTTTTCTCGTCGCCATTATAAACGTTTAACAATCGTCTCCCTATTGAGATAACGTTATAATTTTTGCTGAAATGAAAATGGTGATGTATTACAACGATGGGCCTACAAGACTCTAAGAATAATTCGCATATAGCACGGATGTGGCTACTTTATAACTGTGGAAAAGTTACAGACACTTCTGCACAACCCCCCGACTTCAACTCTATTAAAAATTTTTGGGTTTTTTGAAAAAAAGTAGCTAAGCGCCTACCAAAGAACATTGTAGCATTTAAACTGCAATGATGGAAGAGTGACAAAAAATTCTGGCAGATTTTGGTCTAAAAAAGTTGGTACAATGCTTGATAAACTATTACAATGTGTAATAAATCAAAAGAAGGTCAGACCAAATAATAAAAGTCTGAAAAATATTTTTATTATCTGTTAAATATATGAAAACATATTTTCTAATTCTTTCCTCGTAATCAGGCTCCTTCTGAGACCACTGTGCGTAATTTAATCGCTAAATTCCATGCTCATGGTACTGTTGCTGACAATAGATCAAAACAATACGCTGGTAATGGCCGTAGTGATGCAAACATAACCGCTGTACAGTAGTGTTGAGAATGAGACTGGAACATCAACTCGTCGACGTTCGCCACAAGTGCACAACATTTTACATAAAGATGTTCACCTTCAGGCTTATATAGTTCAACTCGTTCAAGAATTAAAGCCAGCCGACTAGTATTCGTGTCGAATGTTTGTAAGTTGGCTGTTTGAAAAACTAAACGAAAACAACACATTTTTCAACTAAATCATCTTTAATGATGAGGCACATTTTCAATTAGGCGGTTATGTAAACAAGCAAAATGTTCACATATGGGGCTCATAAAATCCGCAAACAGTTCTCGAAAAACCTTTATATCCAAGGAATGTGATCCTATAGTGCGGTTTGTGGTTAGGCGGCATTATCGGCATGTATTTTTTCGAAAATGAGTAAGGAAATGCCGCCACCATGAATTCACTGTGCTACCAAACCATGATAATCAATTTTTTGTGGGCACAATTGACTAATGTTGATATCAGTGACCTTTATTTCAGCAGGACGGCGCCACAAGCCACACAGCTAGCCAAACAATTCAGTTATTGCATGAGAAATTTCCCGATCGCGTAATTGCTCGATTTGGCGATGTCAATTCGCCACCTCTTTCTTGTAATTTAACGCCGATGGATTATTTTCTCTAGGGCCATTTAATAGACAGGGTTTACGTGAACAAACCGCAAACAACTGACACTCTGAAAGATGAAATTCGGCGCCGCACTGACGAGATAAACAAAGCTTTGCTGCAAAATGTGGTTTAAAATTTTGTGAAAGGAGCGGTCGTTTGACGACGTGCTAAAGGTGGACATTGGCCCGACATCATATACCCATATTAATTCCCATATTACTATTTTATATTGCTATGAATAAAAGTGAGATTGTCAAAAGAATATGTGTTTTTAAGCCAATTTACTTCCTAACCTCAAATTTACCCACCCTTTATAAATAGTACGCCTCGTACCCTCTGCTTTTGCAATTGTGTTTTTTTAATATTCTGCCAGACGGTTTACTAGGACCTTTGCTAAAAGTTCATTTAGAGTTAGAATTGGCATATTGAATACACAAATAAAATAAAAAGAACTGAAAAAAGGCTTTCAAACGCATTTTTTCTTCTTTTTTTGTTACTGACCAACGAACAAGCAAATATGTAAGTAACAGCCATTGGATAGTGATGCAAGTGATTATTTTCATTTCATTTTAGTTTTCTTTTTTTGAAATCTTCTCCATTTTTTTCCCCAAAATTTTTGTTCATTTGCGGTCTTATGTTCATGTTATATTTGTTGTTATTAATTTTTGCATAAATGTCAGTCTCGACCTCAAAACTGTTAAGCCTGTTTTCCATGTTCATTGCAATAGTTTTTAGCACACTTTTAATTTGTCAAAAAGTTTACATTTTAAACTTTTGTTGTTGATATTGTTGTTGTTTTGTAAAGTTCTGTTCTGTTGTAATAAAGTTTTATTTTTGTAAGTTTTTTTTTTAATTTTTAAATTTTTATTTATCAACATTTTAACTCTTGTTGTCACTGTGGCTGTTAAAACATTTGTATCTGCAAGAAATAACATAAAAAACGAAATAAACTCTGGCCAACTCTTTAGAACTGTTATAGTCTTGTTTCAGTTTATTCATGTCTCATTATCTCTAATTACTATCGTTCTTAAAGAAGATTTTTTAATGGACATTTAAAAAAAAGGAATAATTATAAATTAGGAATAATTATAAATAAGGAAATTATTAAAAAATATTACAAATTATGACATTTTATCACAAATTTAGGTAAAGCCTATGCGTTTTTGTAAGATATGATTTTATAAGAATTTCGCCCTTTAATTCAAAAAAAGAAAACAAAAATTTAACGAATCAAATATAATTAATGAAAAATCGTAACCGTTATACCCGTCCTTATAACGGGTGGTCCAACCAAAACACACAATGTTAATTGTAAATAAAATAAAAAGTTTTCAGAGCATTAATATTAATTAATAATATTTTAAAATTTTTTTTATTATGCTCGCCAAAGCATTTGAATTTGGGCGAATGAGAATCCACGAGAGTGACTGCGTTTAAGGGCTGGCGGCATCATTGGGCCGTACTTCTTCGAAAATGAGGTCAGCCAAGCAGTTACCGTGAATGGTCTAGCTGTAGCGAACAGCATTTTTTTTTTTTTTTTTTTGTGAACAACTGGATATGCCGCTATGAGGTTCCACAGTCTGATGGAATGGTAGAACGATTTAATCGATCCCTGGAGGTATACTTGCGAAAAGTGAGCGATTATCAGAAGGATTAGGACGAACACCTACAGAGGTTTCTACTGGCGTATTGATCAGCTGTTCATAACTCTTGTCCTGTCCATAACTCCTGCCAAGATTATTTTCGGGACTGAGCTAAAACTACCTGGTGACTTAAAGTTTGGTTTTAAGCCTACCATAGAGAGGAATGCCATTTATGCTGAAAAACAGAAAAGCCTCGGTGAACTTTATGAATTTGTGCACTCACTAATTAAAATGGTCAGCGGTAGAATGAAAGCCAGATATGATCGTGCAGCAAATACGGAGGACTTCTATGAGGGACTACTCGTTCCGCTCTACAACCCACAGCGGAAGAAAGGTTTATCACCAGAGCATCAAACCAACTGGGATGGACTTTACAAGCTAGTCAAGAGGTTAAACGATGTAGTATACAGAATACAGAAGACAAGTAAAAATGAAAGCGGTACATCTAGAGTGACTTGCGAGCTAAAGAAAAGATAATGAGAATAATTGTAAAGGGTCCGCCAAATAATTTTTTTTTTTTGAAAACAGGGCGCAAAACATCGAGTGTAGCTTCGGTTGTGTGGCACGTAGCGCCGTCCTGTTGAAACCAAATGTTGCTAATATCCTCCTCTTCAATTTTTGTGAACAAAAATTCGTTCAACATGGCCAGATAACGATCGCCATTGACCGTAACGTCCACTCCTTGCTCATTTGGCCCAATTATGCCTCTGGACCAAAATCCGCACCAAACAGTGACTCGTCTTGGGTGTATCGGCTTTTCAATGTATGCGTACGGGTTTTCTGAGCCCCAAGTGCGACAATTTTGCTTGTTTACATACCCGCCAAGATCAAAATGAGCTTTATTTGAAGAGATGATTTTTTTTTGGCACAATCGGCAGGCCCACTTTGCGAAGCGAAAACGCATTGGACACAACCATATTCGTTCAGCGGAAGGATAAAACTAATTATCTGTCAAATCAGACATGAGCTAAGTGTTACCATTCACGAAATAAGCACTAGTTGAAAAAAAAAAGTTAGATGGCGGACCCTATTGTTACAATAATAAAAATACCGCACCATATTGTGGGATTTTGATATCTTTTGTGTCACCCTGTTACTTCGATCATCTTTACTTTATATTTAAATAAACGGATATGAAAACAGAAGATCGTCGATATTTCTTGAACCTTCCAAACTGTAGGCAATAAGGTATATAAAGGTGCTGCTTTACCTACACAAATTTAGTTATCGTTTTGCTATCGCAAGATAAAGACGTGTTATAGCGGAAATAGAACTGTTGTATAAGCGAATATTAAGTTGTTGTAAACTGTATATAAGTTATTGTGTAGTAAATAAATATATAACTGTAAAACAACAAAACAAAGCGGTGTTTTTTTTTGTTTTAACTCAATTTAAACGAGCTCAAACGTTTTAAGAAGCTAACATTATATTGAAAATACTCATGAGATACCGGTCGATATTTTTGGGGGATTATGCCAAAATTGAACCTAGCGTATGAACCATTTGGGGCATAGCCGCCGACAATTACATGAAATCTTTTTTAAACATTTAATTGTATAGTACGTTCAATTGACTCAAATAAAAATTTCATGAATTGTTCTAAATTTTATGTGCTTTGTTTAATCAAAGCCGAAAACTCGTACAAAATCTCCCGATATCTACGTATTTTATAAATAAAAATTAATATGTGTTTGTTTGAAGACTGTATACAGTTAAAATCAGAGTCTACACTGTTTTTCTGGAAGGAACTATACGCTATTTTAAATGTTTGTATTTAGGCTGGAATAATACAAAATGGGGAAAAAGGATAAAAAAAATGTATCTATGATAACGTTTAAGATAATAATTAAGATGGGGGATAGCGAAGCACGCCTGGTTTAGCTAGTAATAAAAAATAAGGACGTACAGGATATTGAGTCCTCGTCGTCGACCAAGTCGTCTAAATTAGGCAATAGGCTGATAACACCGGTCTACAAAAAAAATTGTTTTCGCCTTTAAATAGAACAATATGAAATATAATGATTTTGATGCGCTGAATTTAAATCCGCTTTCAGTTTTTCTCCATCAGGCTCAAGTTTTTTTATATGGGCGTGGCAAATTTTTCGCCATATTTTCGCTATCTTTGGTCAAAGTTAGATACCTGCATCTAATTTTTAGTCAAATCAGCAATAGCCAACCGAGTTTCAAGATTTAAAGCTTTTTTATTCTCAATACTTTAAGTCTTAGTTTAATTGCTTAATATCTAAGATTTCCATTCTGAAAACTTTTTGTGACCTTTTGAAAAGAAAAATTGCTCTAATTAGGCGTAATTTTTTTTCGCAATTAAGTTGTGAATAACTCGAAACTGTCAAATGATTTATAGCAAATTTCGTTCCTAAACGTTTAAATGTACCTGCATTAAAATCGGTCATGTCGTTTTTAAGTTATGATGAAATACATATTGATATAACCAACATATTTTGGGCGAAAAATTTGCCACGCCCATAAAAAAAAATTTGAGCCCGATGGAAAACACTGAAAACGGATTTGAGTTTAGCTCATTAAAGTCTATATATTCATAAAGTTTTATTTAAAGGCGTTTTTTGCTGTAGGCCAGTGTAATTAGTCAAGTCAATCCGTGTAGTGTTACTGGATATGTGCTAAGTAACACTTCAGTAATGTCTCTTGGATCTCAACGTTTCTGAGCGAGGTGGATTTTATTCTTTTGTCCTCAGGCTTTCGGCCAAAAGTCGGTGGGCTCTTCTGATCCGGACATAACCTGTCATCGGCCTGGAATTCTGGAAGATGGAAAAAGGAAAAGTAGGGATTTGTGGAAAAAAGGCGACTCAAGCGAGACAAAAGATTTAGAAATTGACTTCGGGAGCCACCACGTTTTGGAGGAGCAGTCGTTTGGCCGACAAGATAATTCGATTCGATATCTCTATATTATTCTTTGTGGGGATGCGTAAAATCTATGTTATACTGAGACAAGTTAGCCACAATTCCAGCAATGCAAGACAGCATTACAGCTACAGTTGGTTTATATATTATTAACAATATTTTAAGTACAAAATTACTTCTGATTTATTAATAATGCATATTTGCTTTAAATAATATCAGAATTTAATATTTGTACAAAACAGATATAAGATACGCGTATACTTTTTCTTTTGCTTTTAGACTTTCTGTAGTGCCTGTAATTTAAGATATAAAGGGTGCGCCATCTAACGTTTTTTTTACAACTAGTGCTTATTTCGTGAATGGTAACACTTAGCTCATGTCTGATTTGACAGATAATTAGTTGTATCCTTCCGCTGAACGAATATGGTTGTGTATACGCTTGAACAACGCTGGGAAATATTGCGACGTTACTTTGAAAATCATGGTAATGTTGCAGAATCAAAAATCATCTTTTCAGATGAACAACATTTTGATCTTGGCAGGCATACATACATTGAAAAGCCGATACACCCAAGACGAGTCACTTTTTGGTGCGGATTTTGGTCCAGAGGCATGATTGGGCCATTTTTCTTCGAAAATGAGCAAGGAGTGGCCGTTACAGTCAATGGCGATCTCTATCGGGCCATGTTGAACGAATTTTTGTTCACAAAAATTGAAGAAGAGGATACTACACTCGATGTTTTGCGCCCTGTTTTTGAAGATCGCATTATCAGCCACCTTGTTTGGCCACCTCGGAGCTGCGATTTGACACCGTTGGACTATTATTTGTGGGGTGCCGTCAAAGATAAGTGTTACGCCAACAAGCCAGAGACAATTGACGCTTTACAGGACAATATTCGTGAAGTCATTGGTGAAATACAGCTGCACACAATCGATAATGTGCTTAAAAATTGGACCGATCGTGTAGGCTACTGCTTGGTCAGCCGAGGTAGCCATTTGAATGAAATTATTTTCCATTATTAACCGGAAGGATTGTACTTTCAAACAAAAAAAGAAATTTGAGAAAATATTCAGTACTTTTTTTGAAACATTTAAAAAAAAGTTTATATGGCGGATACTTTACTTCGTTTTATATTTTGCTTTTATTTTATTTTTTTTTTTTTTGTAAGTTTTTCTTAAGACTTTTATTTTCATGCTACTCTATTAAATATGTATTTTAACTTCTATTTTGTCCTGCCAAAAATCTTCTAACATCGGCAAATCCTTATCGAATAAATAAATGAAATAAAATTGTAGGAAAAACAAAAAATAAAATGTAAATTAAAACAAGAAAGTAGAGAGTTTATATTTGAATATATAACAAGAAAATAAATGTTAATTTTCATTTAAGACAACTAACAATTACAAATTAAAACAACATTTTCGATAAGACACCACACCAACAACAAATTTCCAGGCAGTAAAGTTACAAACATAACATCTAGGCTTGCCAGATGACCTCGATTTTGCTGGAATCAAGAGAGCATATGTTTGCACAAAATTTTTTAAAAACATTTATTTAAGGTTTTTCTTACACAAGGTTTTGTAATTACCAGTTTTGATGAATTAGTAACGTAAAGCGTTTTAGGTGTGTTGGCTTCCCAGTTTAGTTTATATGTGAAAAAATTTATGAATACATTTTTGGAAGAGGTGTTCGAAAATTTTCGCTAACAAAGTTATTCAATAATTAAACACCTTTTTTTATATTTGAAACAAGCGCTATTATATCAAATATGTTATGAACTATAGCCTTTTACCGTTTTTGTGGTCAAGCCATTATTCCGTCAGTGTAGGACTTCTAAGCGAAAAACTGATCCAATTGTGTTTTGCAGGTCTCTACGGAATGTAAATTTACATCATTCAGAGAGTTCTGCAGATATCGAAATAAATGATAATCTGAAAGTGCAATCTCCAGGCTATATGGTGGATGCATCAAAACTTCCCAGCCAAGATCTCTCAATTTCTGCAGGGTCGTCAAAGTTTTATGTGGTCTGGTGTTCTGATAACACCTTTGCTGTTGATCAATTCTTGTTAATTGTTGATAGTAGAGATCAGAATCAATAGTTTGACCAGGTTGTAAAAGCTCATAATGAACAACTCCCTTCAAATCCCACCAGATACACAGCATTATCCTTCTAGGTGTCAACCCTGGTTTGATACCGTCTGCGCACATTCAGGTTGATTCATCCATTATATTATTCTTTTTTTAACTTGAATTCAGTACTCAGCGGATGACGCCTACTCATGCAGTTCATTGTGCGTACTAGGAAAATAGGTTGTGAGAATGAAGAAAGAGGAAGTAGTGTTTAGGAACGTTCGATTTAAATTTTATCATGTTGTAAGTGACTGAAGACTTTTGAGGGAAGATTGTTCCACAAACGAACAGTGCGTCTGAAGTACGAATTCTCCCTATACTGCGCAGTGTGGACAATCAACTACAAAGGGATGCGCTCTACGGGAAATACGGTTACTACGTAAAAGTATGTGATTTTCGGAAATTATTAATCACATTATTTTCTCAGAATACATTCCGTTGTAGTATCGATGGAACAATAGAACATAGACTGCCTTAAAAAACCGAATGCAGTAAACTCTCTACCCAGAAGACCAATATCTATCACAATATCGAGAATACAATACAATGTGTATCAAAAACAGCATTGGGTCTTTCGAGCATCAAAATCGATCCCACTTAGGGATTCTCGTCAGGTCGGTTGTGGGCGTGTCGTTTATATCTCGCCTTTTTGTACCAATTTCCAAGAGGCTCAAAAGAATATGAATGACAAATGTTGCTGTCATCTGTGAAAGAGTGGAAGTGAGAAAAACAAAGTCGTTAAAAAATATTAGAAACAGAGTGGAAAAAAAACAGAGCTTTGGGGTACAACTGAATTTATTCTAATCTTATTGGATAATATCCCATCTACAACCACTAACAACACCAAGAGCAATAAGTTTCGATATGAATCCATCATGCCAAACTCCATCAAATGCCTTGGAAATATACAGAGTCACAACCTTACTCTCGCCATATCCATGAATCGACTTGTTCCACTTTTCCTAGAGCAGCGCCAGCAGGTCGCCAGTAAAGCGACAATAGTGGAAACCATACTTACGATCGCTTAGTAAATCGTTGAACTCCAAATACCTCACAAGGTGTTGATGCACAACTTTGAAAAATTCGAAACAAACTGCTATTGGGCGGTTGTTTTCAGGGTTGCTAGCCTCACTCTTTTGGGATTGGCGTTACATTAGCTAGCTGCCAACAAGATGACAAAAATACCGGCGCGATATAACGCACTGAGAAGGTAAGATAATGATCGCGCAAGCTTCAGAACCTGTGCTGATATGCCACCTGGTTCAGATGACTTGTTTACGGTGAGACGCACAACACATTATTGTTCTATTTGAGCGGCCTTTCATTGCCGAACACCAATATTTTTGACTATCAGGACTCTTTTTAAAAAACAAAATATTTTCTATAAATTTCAGGAAATTTGCAATGTTGAGTCTGGCAACCCTAAGCATAACCAAGTACAGACATACACACGCAGATATGCAAATAAATGTATTTTAAAATGTCACGACAAGAACACAGGACGCAACCACCAAAAAAAAGAACCAAACGAACTAACCGAGATATATAACAATTTTTCAAATTTCTTCCACCTTTTGTGCGGAAATATTTGAGGGGACTTATAAACAACAAATACATACATTCATTCACCTCGTAATACTGTGTAGAGGTAAGTATTTATACCCAGTAAACAACTTTTCTGCAATATATCCGATAAATGATTTTTTCAATTCTTCACCTCTTAATACAAACATTTAGGTCATGTTTGTGCCACGAGAAGACGAGTTGTACTGAGGTTTGCAGAAAAAAAAAAAAAAATTCCTGCACTTTGCTTATAAGCACACATACTGTTAAAAAACTCTTTCTAAATCGGTCGATATACACCCCCATATCCTATACTTAAATAAAAATGAATGTGTGTTTGTATATATATGTTGGTTTGTTTGTTTGAAGACAGCTAAGCGGCTGAACCGATTTTCTTCACAATTTTACAATATATATCTGTATGTCTGAAAGAAACTATGGGCGATATGAATTTCAAAAATTCCAACATATTATGTAAATATATATGTTTTTATATCTTTAAAATGGTAACAGAAAAAGTTTCTAAATTTTACAAAAATAGATTCATGGTCAACACAAATCAGTAATGGAGGACAGCAACAATTAGGGCAGCGTTATATATCCAAATTGGCGTTATCTATCCAAAAGCAGGTATTACAGAAAGCACACTGTGTAAAAGCTATCTATAATTGTACAAAAGTAAAAATGTAGTTGTGTTAATGAGAACATGGAAATTACTCTCTCAGAGAGACTAGAGTTGATGTTTTAAAAAAATCAACATACATACGCTGCACATGTGCATTCGTCGCTGTCTCATTAACGTCTAAAAACAAGAGCGTAAGAATATGTGTGAGCTGATCGGGAACAAAAGTCATATCAGTACTGCCAAGGTTTTATGATCAAAACGCCCAGACCTAGTACTCAAAAGGCGCTAAAAAGCGCTAAATTATAATTTTTGCAACTATTTGTAATCCAAACGCGCTGTGGAAAAGCGTTAATAAAAAAGTGGACTAAAATTGTAAAGAAACAATTTCTACTATTAAAATTTTCACTTTTACAAAGATTTCTTAATAATTTGAACGACTAAAAAATGAAATTAAAAACGATTTGGAAAAAACAAACAACTCAAAAACTTTTTTCTTAATTTGTTGGTGCTGGTGTTAGACAAAGTTGTGTTCTTTCTTCACTGCTGTTTAAAGTTGTACTCGATTATGTGTTGCAACGTGATATAAACCTTGTGATTTAACACAAACTTGTAAGACTTAGATTACTCAGATGTCATCTATCTCTTTGCTAACAGACATTGCGAAATGCAATGAAAACTTGACTCTATACAGTCTAAGGCATACAGAGTGAGCTTTCGGATAAAAATCTTCAAAATCAAAATTATATGAATCAACCAACACTAATAACACAACGATCTTACGAATTCTGAATCAAAAATTTGGGAGATGTACTGCCTTTTTGACGTCCGTAGGTGCCAGCACTGATATTCAGAACAGATTGGACCTATTCAGGCTGACTGATTGCTATAGGGCGTTCTCTTCCATTCAAGCATTTATAAACCACTGGATATTTATAAACGTTGGATTTTGAAAATTTTCTGGCAAGAAACCAGATCACACCAAGTTCTTGTAATGAAGGAAATTAACTGGGCACACTCTGAGTAAGCCAAACTACGACTTAGTAAGACTACCCATTGAATGGAACTCGCAGATAAACAGAAGAATCGGAAGGCAAGTCCATTACTAGAGAACACAAATTGAAAGAAAAGCCCATAGCATCACTTGGTATCAGATAAGATCATCGATAGATAGGCGTAAATGAAAAGAATTCGTTATAGCTCCGTGATCCCCTTGGGATCTTTAAAGGTGCAATAAAAAATAACACGTTTCTTATTTTAATTAAATATTTAAAATTTTTAGCTTCCTTCTAAAATGACTCATAAGTTTTGAAAAATTGACGCTTAGATTCGAGGTACGTTTCAAAAACACTATTTTTATCCATTTTTTCACAAATATTATCTGGAATTACGTAATTCTTACAGCATGAAGCATTTTATGTCAATAGTTTAGTTTCATTAAACTTATATTTCTTATAAAAAAATTGCAAGTTGAAAAGTGCTAACCTTTTTTTGAAAAAAGCGCTAAAGAGAACAAATGCGACTTTTCGGTAGTTGAAATGCACTAAATATAGCGCGAAAGGCGCTAAATTGGCCATAATGAAACATGATTGTTATAAATGCATCTTTTATATAAAAATGAATGCGTGTTTGTATACAGCTAAACAACAGATTCTACAGTGTCTTTCTGGGAGGCTATCTCAATTGTTTGGATTTGGACCGAAAAGGGACAAAAGATGGAAAAAATGTACAAAATTTAACTAAAATAACATTTAGGATAATAACTGAGATGAGGGTTGCAAAACACGCCGGGTTTTAGCTTGTGTATTATATATTTCCTTGTAAGTTTATTTGTTTGCTTCTTTTTTCATTTATTTGTTTGCCTGTCTTTTAATCACGCATAAACTTCTGAATCGATTTTGATGAACTTTGGAACACAGATAGATGTAACTGGCGAAAATGTTATAGGCTATTCCATTTTTAAAATTGGACTTGGGAGAGGCTAAAGTCGGAGGAAAACAGACCATATTAAGATAGTTTGGGATTTTTTAGTTCCTCATTAAAATTATTTTAACATTGCAAATTTTGTAGAGACACGGAAAACACAGAAATCTCTAGCTAATAAAAGTGTACATTATTTTAAATTGTATCCAGGAGGCGAAAAATCGGGGGAAAGCGCGCAAAATAAGTGACTTTTCTTTTACAATAAAATTTTTTTATTATTTTATCAAAGTTTTTGTGAACTAACATTCCAATTTTGATTAAATTTGGAACACATCTAAAGGGTGCGCCATCTAACGTTTTTTTCCAACTAGTGCTTATTTCGTGAATGGTAACACTTAGCTGATGTCTGATTCGACAGATAATTAGTATTATCCTTCCGCTGAACGAATAAGGTTGTGTATATGCTTGAACAACGCTGGGAATCTGGGCCTGCGATCGACTTACAGAAGATGCCGATTTTGCAAAAAAAATCATCTTTTCAGATGAAGCTCATTTTTATCTTGGCAGGTATGTTAACAAGCAGAATTGTCGCATTTGGGGCACAGAAAACCCGCACGCATACATTGAAAAGCTGATACACCCAAGACGAGTCACTGAGTGCTGCGGATTTTGGTGCAGAGGCATAATTGAGCCATTTTACTTCGAAAATGAGCAAGGACTGGCCGGTACAGTCAATGACGATCGTTATCGGGCCATGTTGAACGAATTTTTGTTCACAAAAATCGAAGATATTAGCAACATTTAGTTTTTACAGAACGGCGCTACATGCCACACAGCCGAAGCTATACTCGATGCTTTGCGCTCTGTTTTTGAAGATCGCATTATCAGCCGCAGAGCTGATGTCGTTTGGCCACCTCGGAGCTGCGATTTGACACCGTTGGACTATTATTTGTGGGGTGGCATCAAAGATAAGTGTTACGCCAACAAGCCATAGACAATTGACGCTTTAAAGGACAATATTCGTGAAGCCATTGGTGAAATACAGCTGCAAAAATTGGACCGATCGTGTAGGCTACTGCATGGCCAGACGAGTCAGCCGTTTAAACGAAATTATTTTCCATTATTAACAGAAAGGATTGTACTTGCAAAAAAAAAGAAATCTGAAGAAAATATTCAGTAGTTTTCTTTTTATAGCATTTAAAAAAAAAAAAATTAATTTGGCGGACCGTTTACATAACATCGTTTATTATAATGGTACTTTTTGTATAAATTTTTTTTTTTTTTAATTTGCAATACTTTGTATTGTGTTGTTGTACTCGTCTGAATGATTGTTCTCGTTTAGATCGACATCTTCTTCTTCTTAAAGATCACCAGCTGGCACATTTTGGTCAGGCTCAAACTCTTTTGTTTTGGTTTTTGAAATATATTTTAAAAAGATTTTAAAAACTTTAACTAAAATGTCTAACAAACCAGTAACGGCTGATGAGAAAACAAGCAAAATTTTGTTCGTAAAGTGTGTAATTGAAACAAATCAAGAGTGATATTTATACATGTCTCCATTTCAAATATAATCTTAACAGATAATATAAATGTAAAACTAAATAATCATAAACATTCGCTATTTTACACCATATACATACAAAATATGCTCTATTAATTGACATACATTGTTCAAGTTATTCGTTATTTGAAGTTGACTATTTTTCGATTAATCGAGTGGATAACTCTAGTTATTACGGAGCACTTCCGGATCTATGAAAATACAGTTTTTAAACTTTTTACATGCTATTCTATTATAAAGTTACACATAAAGATCAAAAATTGACTTCATTGTAAGAGGGGGCGTAGCACCTCTCGTAAAAAATAATATTTATTATCGTACATCTCAATAAACGGTAGACAGGAGGCAAAAGAAACATGGATAGAAGAGGGCAACAATTTTATTTATTTCCCATTTAAAATACACACATATATAGATTTCCGTGCATCGCCGGAAGGGTAAAGCTATTATGTACGTATATACAGGTTATACACATACTTACTCCTATGGAATATTGCACTAATCGCTGATGTTCATCTCACTTTAGATATGAAAAAAGAAACTGCCTACTGGGTACATATATGGTATATACAAAATATAAAGATTTTCTGCTATTGCTCCTTTTTTGTTTTTCCTATTGTTTCTTCTTGGAGAAGATTCAAAGATAAAGTTCATTAAAAACATCTTGCTTTTTTTGCAATACTGATACATACCGTTAATAAGCACTGGTCTGCTAAAGCTTTTTAATTTACATTTGAAAATGCTTTTTTTTATTTTCTCCACTTTGCAAACATAATGAGATTTAAGCTTTAATTTTATTGTAATATTTTAAATTATATTTTAATTTCAAGTTAAAAACCAAACGGAAAGTACAGGGTTTTCGAATAAATGGTTTGATATTGATATGTACGTTTGATGCTCCTAATCTGTTGATGCAGAAAAAGGCTGCCGTTTCGTGGAAGACCTGGTCTTCTAGATGAAAAACCGATACAATAATAATGAACTTTCAAGAGCAAACACTTACCGAGTTGCGCCGGTCAGCACTGAGCACTGGTTATTTAAAAAATTTGAAAAACATACCAGGAATCTCGGAATAGCCAGCAATATTGCCTGCACAAGTTATTGTGAGAACGACAGTGAATAAACGGGGTCTTATCCACGCTTTGATTGCCCGGTTCTATGCAGGAACAGGCCTAGCATAACGGCCTCTTCAAACTTTGCTGACATCAGTAGTATGGCGAACATAGAAAATAGCTGGCTAGATATAGGCGTGTAAACTTTTCACCTTTTCCTCTCTGTCGACTGATACTAGGTTGACGCTAAATGATTTGCTGCTGTATGTCCTTGAGTACTTCACAAATTATGTTTCCGAATTACTGAAACGACTGTGGACAACTGACATAGCCGTTATCTGTCATGTAGCCCAAAAAAAAGACTAAATGTGATAAAGCACAAGATTTCACTATAGCAATCGCCTCTTAGGGAAATCTCGCGTTCAATAAACTTTTCATACAATGGAACAGTCACTCATTTGTTACGTAGCGGTTTCTTGTAGAAAATAAACTTCATTCATATTAATATCTTTCGATTCCAGCCATATAAAATTATTAATCATTATTTGATAGCGCAATTCAGATGCTTCAGACATATTTCCAAAAAACCGGGCTAAACAGTCACACTTTGAGGATAGAAAAGCTTTCCAATAAAAATTTTTGGGGTTTTGTGAACCCGAAATACGACCAACGCAGTTTCAGAAGACAGAACAGGCCTCAGCACTGAAGATAATTTTTCAAATGAAATTCCTGTTCACTTTAACCCACTTCAAGTATTCACTCAGCACGGAAACTTTCTGGTTGATAGTCGGTAGGCATGAGTTCTTTACTTTAAGAACTTTAAGACCCAAATCTTTATGCCAAATACAATATAGGAAAAACTGCTTTAACTAATGCATCTGCCTTTCAGAACCGGTGTTAAACTGTAGAACCCTTGCAATAAGTATAAAAATAGAACCAAGTGCGACTTACTGATTAAGAAAAGTCCCTCTTGTTTCAGTTGGGATGTTGTCGAAATTATACAGATTGGGCCATCTATCGGCTTTAATTTGAATCTGCGATTATTTCGTATCTGGTAATATTTATGTCATTCTATTCTGTCACAAAATTCAGTTTATTTTCTTCACTGAATGAAATAAATCGTAATGCTGGGAAAATTTATTTCCAAAACAAATACAATTGGTCGGAAATTGCAAAAATATTAAAAAAAAAATCATCTTTTCGGATGAAGTTCATTTTCATCTTGGTGGGTACGTTACTATGCAAGATTGTTGTATTTGGGTCTCAAACCCAAACGTGGTTTTACAGAGCTCAATTTACCCATTACGAGAGACTGTTTGGTGTTGCTTGTGGAGTGAAGGTATCATTGGACCATATTTCTTTGAAAATGAGGACAGCGCAACTATTAAAATCAATGCTGACAACTATCGCACCATGGTAACCGATTTTTTGTGCCGGTTCCTTATAGTATTAATGTGAACGATGTTTGGTTTCAACAGGATGGTGCAAGTCACAAGTGCAACAGTCGACTTTTTGCGTCAAACGTTTGATGGCCGTTCAATTAGCCGAAAAGGTGATGTCAGTTGGCCGCCAAGAAGCTGCGATTAAAACCGTTGGACTATTCTAGCGCCATTAAAGACCAGTGTTATGCCGATAAGCCAGAAACAATTTGGCATTTGGCCAACATTCTTAATGTCATTGCCAAGATACAACCCCATACATTCGAAAAAGCTTTCGAAAATTGGTCCAATCAAATGGGGTACTGTAGGGCCAGCTGCGGCAGCCATATGAATGAAAATTATTTTTCATTTCTAACCGGAATAATGCAATGGAAAAAAAAATTAATTTGGAAAAATTTTAAACCGTTTTTGTTTTATTGCATTTTTAAATTTAAACTTTTAAATGGCCTACCCTTTATATGAGTATGTTTCATTTGATATAAAATGGAACAGTTTCTTGGACTTAAAAATCAAAAACGGGATTGATAGGATGCAGTATGTAGCAGCTTAGTCGAGGGGGCTATTTATTAGATACAAGACTAATCCCGTTGCTGGGAGTCTTTGCGTTGTACCTGCTTTTTATTTAAACTAAATTTAAAAACTTAAGCAGCCCAAAGACGATCAGAAATTTCAAAAACAAATGCATATGTATTAGTGTCGTGTGCTTAAGGTTTAAAAGGAGACGTAAAAATAAATTCGTCAATCATTTGGTTTTTAATTTCGTAGTGTTTGTTTGCTAAAATGTGTTCATCAGATGACGATTTATTACTGTTGCCATCATCTTATTTTTTATCCGCGTATGTGTTCATTGCTACAATATCGAATTAACTGAGATAATACTTGTCAATCACAATTGGAGACGATCAAATAAGAAATCATCAATCAATACCGACAACGTGTATGTGTAGCCGAAAAAGCTCGACAATACGTACACATGTAAAGCGTTGATGAGTTTGTTTTTTCTGGCAGATGCCACACCCACTTTTTCAATTTCGCCCATATTTCGATTGATGATATGTATTAACTACGAAGTTACTTAGACCAAATTCAGAACCTTCCACCACTACCGTTCCAAAGATATACGAAAATCGATATTTAGTTTGTATGGGAGGTGCTACTCCTACTTATCCAATTAGACCCAATTTTTGACTGATGATTTGCATTGATTACAAAGTTATTTCGGCCAAATTTAGAGACTCTTACCTTTACCTTTTGAAAGATATAGACGTGTAAATACAAATTTAATATGAGTGTGGCACCGCCCAGTGAAGCCACACACCAAATGAAAGCTTTCTACATATGCTGTGTATATAGCCTTTCAAATATTTTCTAAGTCACACAATGTTTAAATGCTGTAACAAATTTCGTTTTCAAGTAAAACTGATGCAATATAAAGTGGCTCACTCTAACGCCAATATATCGCGAACCAATGGACTTACAAAAACCGCCACCTGACGTTTAAGGGCTTGCAAAATAAAATCGGTTGGCAAAATAAAATCGGAGTGTCAATTACAACGCAATTTACAATCCTCTATTATTATTAAAAAAAAAAAATTTAAATGCCATTAAAGTTACTGCCAAACACAAGTTTTGTTTTTAATACACTGCGTCTTTTAGCACAAAAATCTACTAAGAGGGCACTTAGAAACGGTGCTGGAGAGCTCGTGGCATTTAAACAGGAAACAACTCTGCGAAATATATGAGGTGATAAGGGCTCTGAAGAACAATAAAGTGTGTGTCGTAGGTGATTCTTTTTCAAAGATGCTAAAGGCCGAGGCGATAACAAGCCACAAAATTCTCGCAATTGTTATTATATTATTTTGGAGACATTATTTCTCAAAAAAAAAAAAAAAATCGATGAGGACGTAAGCGTCAACTTTGCAAAAAAAAGGCAGAAATTGGATAATTCTTCCTTCTGAGCATTAACAAGATTGATTAACAAGGTGATCGTATAAATCATAAACAAAAGACTGTCAATCAGTTTTATGTCCAAACTCAAAAGAGAACAAGCCAGTTTCCCAGCTCATAGACATTATGTTGACCATGGTAGCAGCCTAAGAGTGACCGTCAAGCAGTCTGTAGAAAGGCGATCGCTGCTTTATCTCACATACATAAATTTCGGGAAAACTTTTGACACCCTAAGCCGTACTAGAAAGTAAAGGCGTATCAAGCCCTTAAAATCAAAATATTTTTGGTGAATATGTACTCGTTTTTCAGAAATAATTTATACAAATTGCATATTCTTTGCAGAACATATGTATTTTGCATATCGTTTAAAGTTTTTGTAACCAAAGAAGTCTTAAATCTAAAACGAATACAAAGTTTTGTTATCACAGCTCAAAACTGAGCTGTCATCAGTTATCAATTATTAACAAAGAATAAATGATTAAAAGATTTATTTTAGTTTTTGGAATTGTTTACATTGAAGTATCAGTTTTCCTATTGAAAAATGTTATTAAAATAAAACCATTTTATTAATTGAAAAAAAAAAAACTAAAATCTCAAACAGCTGATAACCCATTTAAACATACAACAATTATGCAGAAATGTACCAGAAGGTAAATGTTTCATTTAATCAATTGTATGTTTAGTGTTGTATTTATAACACTTGGGTATGTTGTATTTATAACACTTGGGTATTGATTATAAAATACTGCTCATAAGTACACTAATACACATATTGAAACACATACCAAAATACCGACACAAATTTAAGCGTACGCTCGTATATGAGAGTGAATACACACATGACAAAACATGCAAAATGCCCTCAATCATAAAGATCAACAAAATGTTTGCCCACATTAAACTATCAAGAGATATACGTATTTTCTATTTAATGTACATAAGTATTATTGCTGATGTGTCCAAGTGCTATTTAGAATAGGCTGAAGATGATAACACATACATATGTACATATTTACTAGGGAGATCGAACGGTTATTATACGACCGGTCTTAACCGTGCTTTTCGGTTTTATCGAATATGTTTTTTTAAAATGTTCATTTTTCAAATAGCGAATAAGCCGGTTATTTTAACACGACTAATCGGTTAATTTGGGGGTGGCGTAGTCTAGTGGTTAAAGCGCACGCATAACAACACAAACGACCCAGGTTCGAGCCCCAGCAGAGGACAAGACGAAGAAAAAAGTTAATTGTGGTTTCGAATATTTAATAATAAAAAGAAGCTTCAACTTCCCTCCAGACAACTCCATCTAAAAAAAAAAAAAAATTAAGTAAAAAGCCTTCTTGACTCTTCTCGCATACCTCTGGCGATGATGACAAACATCAGACGAATGATCAGGAAAAACACGCCACCTACTGGGAAAAAATTACAATGCATAATTGGGCCGTTACAGTCAATGGCGATCGTTATCGGGCCATGTTGAACGAATTTTTGTTCACAAAAATGAAAGAGGAGGATATTAGCAACATTTGGTTTCAGCAGGACGGCGTTACGTGCCACACAACCGAAGCTGCACTCGATGTTTTGCACCCTGTTTTTGAAGATCGCATTATCAGCCGCAGAGCTGATGTCGTTTGGCCACCTCGGAGCTGCGATTTGACACCGTTGGACTATTATTTGTGGGGTGCCGTCAAAGATAAGTGTTATGCCAACAAGCCAGAGACAATTGATGTTTTAAAGGACAATATTCGTGAAGCCATTGGTGAAATACAGCTGCACATAATCGATAATGTGCTTAAAAATTGGACCGATCGTGTAGGCTACTGCATGGCCAGCCGAGGTAGCCATTTGAATGAAATTATTTTCCATTATTAACCGAAATGATTGTACTTTCAAATAAAAAAAGAAATTTGAGAAAATATTCAGTAGTTTTTTTTTATGGCATTAAAAAAAAATTATTTGGCGGACCCTTTATATGGAGAATGATGATCAAGTAGACTCATAGAAAAGGATCTACAAACGCTGGCCCCGAACGGCAGATGCATTTATGCATTTATGTTTCTATAGATGTCCTCTGAAGTGTAAAAATATTTGGAAACCGTTGGAAAGGAGGTTAAATTGGTCGCTTGCATTTCGCGAGCTCACTCGGAGGCGTGGCCTATTCACAAGGATAGACCCATTAAAAAAACAGACGAGAGACCCCATATAAAGACCCAAAAATATCAGTTACCTCATTTGAGCCAACCGGTACCTAGAGCTGTAAAGCTATCGATAGTATCGATAGTTGTTTTGCAAACTATCGAAACTATCGATACTATCGGATTCGTTTGAGTGCTACTTGTGGCAGCAACATTAGAATTTAAGTGAAAGGGAAGGAATAATAATAAATATACAGTGTTCAAGCAAATAATAGGGACACTTTATTTTTGTCCAGTATGTCATTTTATGTATTGAAGATTTTGATGGAAGAGTGATCCTAATAGATAGCGAAAATTGTTCAGACTATGAAGTGCTCCAAAACCGAAGTAATTAATAAGATCCAGTGAAAGAAAACTGCAAGGCGTAGAACAACTGTCAGTTTCGATAAACTTTTAACTCGTACTTCAAAGACTAATCCCTTTAGGTCATCAAAAAGCTTCAAAAATGAATTTATTCTGCTGTTGCAAGTCTAATTATGCGACTTGCAAAAAAAACTTATGGAAACTAGACTTATGGGTAAGAGTCCTCTAAATGCATCATTTCTCAGCAAACGGAAACAGCACCTGTCACGTAATAGTCAGAAAAACATGCTATGGTTTGACAAAATGAAGATTAATTTGTTTGGAACAAATGCAAAATCGTATGTACGAACATATTTCAGTAATAATTCATACTTTGAGTTTAGTAAATAGAAATTTAAGAAACTGTTAAACTGTGTCTCTATGTAACTATAAAAGGTTACAGACGTCTAACAACCTCCATCGAACAAATATTTGCAAATGTGACTTTGACTTCGTTTATTGGCTTTGGTATTTACTCTTAGAATTTGCTGATAGTATCATTAGTGTAAAAAAACTATCGATGGTCAGTCAAAAACAGAGCTATCGATACTATCGATAGTACTATCGATTGTTTTGCAGCTCTACCGGTACCATTGATGAAGTTAAGCAACTTCGAAAGCGACACATCCCTAAGACAGTCCAGATGATGGAATGCTTCCATAGACCAGGACAGTCGCAAAAAAGGTTGTACCGATTTCTTCCACTCTTTGTCCTGACAGCTCCCACAGTAGCCATGAGCAGGACATCACATGCGCTCCGAAATGCGAAATGCCCGGTAATTATGCCTGAAAAATCCCGATCAACCACCTTCCAAACCTAAGAAAAAACCTATACTTTTCCATGGAAAGAGAAGGACAAAGCATTCTGGATATTTCACAAGTGCTGTTATTGGTCCACTTGTGTTCTATTCTGCTCAGTGCAAATGTATACAACAAAACCGATGACGCACATAGAGGGGCATGCACGTCCTCCTGCACGAGAGATAGAGAGGACCATATAGTAGCGAACTCATCAGCAATTTCATTCCCTCGGATGCCCGCATGACTCGGAACCCATATTAGTTCGACATAATACCGTTCAAGATGGGCCAGTAAGCACCGGGTAGTCTGAGAGAGAGCCTGAGGTCCAGATCATCAAAATAAAAACAACTAGTAATGAAACTACGCTATAAAAAATTAATCACTGAATGGAATATTAGAACGTTGTGTTTTCGAGGAAGAAATGTTTAAGGGCCTAAAAAGCCGAACGTTGTTCCAGCATACTTACTTGCTAGACACCACGGCTTGGTAAACAAATTGAAAAAACTTTATTTGCTAATGCAACAGGAATTGAGAAGAATTTTATTTTAATAAAAGAACCGGTTAAGCGATTATTTGTTTAATTCTTGACCGAAAACCGGTTATTTTAAAATTACAAATTTTTGAATTATTCAAAAACCGGTTTTTGAAAAAAGTCGAATAATCGATCTCCCTAATATGTACATACATACATATGTGGCACAACTTAAATTTAAGGATGAATTGTTGAAAATTTTTTTAATAACAGGTTTCGAAAATTTGCAATATATTCTAAATGGCCTCAGCAGAACATGGTTCAATTCTGTTCCTCATTGAATTAATCATAGGCTGTAGTTTTTTAAAAAATAGTATTTTATAAACTCACGTGTATTTACTATGATTTTTGTAAGTTTGGATACATCTTTTTGAAAGAGATGATGCATGTATACCGACATAAAAGTGTGTAGATATGTAAAATGATATATTACCTGTAAAGAGAAGAAACACACAAAAAAAAGATTTAAAAATTATGTTTGTGATAACTTGTAGTATATGAAATAGGGTTGGATAACCCAATTAAGACCACCCGTGTTTTATTGGGTATTACAATTAAAAAAACACATTTGGAGTTATTTTATTTAAAGTAATTCGCAGCTTATTTACAGCAAACATAAGCATAATTTACGCATTGGGAGTACAAATTAATTCGGTCCATTTTTTTTAGCCCAAAAAAGATAATGAATTAACAAATTTATGGAAATAAAAATGTATGAAATCATTGCTCACATGTTTTCCCCACCTCTAGGCCAATTTACGAATTATGTGTCAGAAAAACTTCTCGTCTTTTGAGGCGATCCAAGTTTAAAGACGATTTTATATTTGTTCCAAAAAAGTGATAAGACCAATAGTCAGAAGGAGCAATGTTCATAGAAAAAGGTGTGTGAGGCATTTCATTGTCTCTAACAACTTTTGCAACATGAGGCGAAGCGTTGTTGCAAAATAATAACTTAATCGTGTTGGTCTTTATATCCCAGCCGTTTTTCTCATAATGTTTCAAACGGAATAATTGCAGTCTGCTCCGATCGATCCATAGTAAACAATGCCGCCTAGATCCCACCGAGAGTGCAAAAATGCATTATAAATATTAAAACAACGTATGTAGTTGTACTACCAAATAGAGTAGGAAGAGTGCTCGAATTGAATTCGTTTTGAGAGCCTAGTTTTAAGAGAATTTAAAACAGGACTCGTAAGAAGAATTTAAAAACAAAAGAATTTAAAAATAAAATTCAGAACGCAAATCGAGTCGAAAAGCATTAATTCCAGTTGAAAACGAGCAACTGTTTTTACTAAATGTTGTTTGTGTAATATAAAACAGGCATGTTTATTTATTTATTTATTTATTTTATTTATTTATTTATTTATTTATTTATTTATTTGATGTTCTATACAACAAGACCCGGGGTCTTCTAATTATAGTATAAAACTTTTATTCGTTAATCAATTAGCATTTCCAAAATAATAAGTATTAAACCGAAAAAAATAATAATGATAATAAATTTACAACTAAAATAAAGAGAAGTAATATAAAAAAATAATTTAAAACAATAAGAATTAATAAAAAAAATTTATTTACCAAATAACATTTAATAAACATTATAAAAATCAGGAGTAATATCTAAACAAAGCCCTTTTAAATTGCAAAATATTGCCAATAGGTTTTAATTCGGTGGGAAATGCATTCCAAGGGCGTATAGAAAAGATGAAAAACGATTATTCAGATATGAGAGAACGATGCCTAGACTGGATAAGATCATTGAGTCTCAGCGAGCGACTAAACGACAATCTTTCATAGAGGTATTTCACTCTAACCACTACACCACTGCCCAGCAATACAAAGCAATATAAAGGTTCGAAATGAATGACGAACTAATTTGAGTCCCTATGATCCACTTTGAGCCAATGATGTATTTTCTGGCATACGTGTGTATGTATCTACAAATCACAGTACACACTCACGTTTTAATTTCTTACAAAATTTTTAATGAAATATAGTATAGAGATTCTCTTGTTGACTCTTCTTTGTACTTAATTTTGTTTTCGTTTATCTTTTCTGTAAAAGAAACGCACCATACGAAACATATTATGGCAATGAAATTTCATAATTTTTAGAGCAGGCGCATTGCAAATATTTCGTGTTTTTTTTCGAACTTGTTGCAAGCTGTTGAAAAAGTAAAAGAAAAAACAACAATTCCAGCTTCCATATTCGAATTTCGAAAGAAAAACTTTTATTTTGTTTTGTTTTTGAACTCGGTGCAGCACATTTTATGAAAAGAAAAACACAAATAAAACAAACACATGTTTGCTTTGTGTTGGTTTTTTTCCTTTTCATATTTTCCTCATTTTCCAAAATATATTATGTTTGTGGAAGAATTTATACAAAAAAATGATAATATGTTAGAGAATTAAGAGTTGTTGTAGTAAATAAAGTGAAAACTTAAATGTTTGCTTATGTAAATCTTATTTTACTTAACAAACTTGCTCAATGTCATGTTCTTTTTTTTTTGCTTTTAGTGTCTGTAAGAGTGTTTAGCTTCCTGAATTATATTGTATTTAAGCTGTTGCGTTTTTAATATTTGAATGCCGATGCACAAATTGTGGTATTAATTTGGTTTCAACTTTGAATAGGTACTATCAAAGCTTAGTTTAGGTTAAGTTAATCACTTAGACCAAAAGGTCCATTGTGATGCCGCTTAAAAAGAAATTACCGTAAAAAAACTCTGAATTACGCTACCACCTGATCCAAGTTGGCCTACAAGCTACTAGAATTTTCAGCAACATCATAGCGTACACAAGATACCCTCCTAGAACCACCAATCTTAAACTCAAAAGCACCAGAAGCAAGTGTCTCAAAGTAACCACCTCTTTCTAAGAGTACTAGCTGCACAACATTGATCCACCATACATAAGATGAATCGCATGTCTGTCCACTAGACAAAGACCACAGAGCACACATACCACAGCAGAAACTCTTATTCTTTGTAGGCCCACCAATTGACTAATCAACTAACAACTGACCTCAACCCTCTCATCTGCTTATAGAAAGATATTTTTCTTTATCATCTGAAAAACATATTGTTACGTTTTAACAACTTTTAAACTTTTGAGTTCTTTTAAAATGCAGCGAATTTGTTGTTTTGCTTTATACAGTTTTTATATTTTCATAATATACTTTATACAGTAATTCATTTTTTTTGACATTTAACTTCGACTTAACGCACAAATTACTCAACACTTTTACTAATGCCGTAGCACGACTTTACTCTTTGACTGTTAAATTATAACTGGCTGACTAAGCAGACTGTGGCGCCCTTTTATAGTAGATTAACATTGTTTTTGAATGTTCTAGTATATTCCACAACCTATTGCAGCTTTCAAAATATTTATGAAGTCGATAGCATAGTAGCAAATACTGCCGACAACAACTTGCTGCTTGCTTTCATACTGCTTACTGTCAGTTATGTGTTTAATCCTATAGTGATGAATAGCATTCACATTTCGCCGCGATTTATGGACTCTATAGTCGCTTGACTCAACATAACAAGTCTTCTGGGTCGGATGGCATACCAGCACTGTTCCTGAAGCAGTGCTCTTCGACGCTTGCGCGTCCATTAGCTCACCTTTTCAGTGCGTCATATCGCGCTGGTATTTTTTCATCTTGCTAGAAGGTTGCTAACGTAACGCCAACCCTGAGAACCACCGTCCAATAGCAGTTTGTTTCGTAGTCTCCAAGGCTATGGAGAGTATGATTAATCACCACCTTATGATATATTTGGAGTCCAATGATTTACCAAGCGATTGTTAGTACGGTTCCCGAAAGGGCCGTTCTACTGCTGACCTGCTGGCGTTGCTCTCAGAGAAGTGGAACAAGTCCATTCACGATTTTGACGTGAGTAAGATTGCGTCTCTGGATATCTCAAAGACGTTTGATAGAGTTTAGCACGAGGCTCTCATTTCGAAACTTAATACTTTTGGTGTCGGTAGTCATTTCTCTCGATTTATATCGAGCATTCTCAGAGATCGTTCTATAAGATTACAGATGGGGTCTCACACGACGAGTTCAGGATAAGTTTCTTCTTCTCACTTCTAATCCTATCCAGTCTTTTGCGGATGACAGCAATATTTGTCACTCATTTTTCTTGATCGTAGACCGAGCCTTTTGGAAATTTGGGCGAGAGGAATTAATATGAAAGACACACTCACAAGTGATCTGGCGAAAATCTCCGAGTGGGGTCGTGCGAACAAGGTCGATTTTAATGCACGCAAGACTCAATGTTGTTTTTCTAACACACAGACGTGGTGGTGTGTTGTCATCTGTGCCCATGGGTAATGCAGATATAGGGGAATCAGATGCTTTTGATGTTCTGGGCATGAGAATTCACCGTGACATTCGTTGGAATCATCACATATTTCAAGTGCCTCGGTTTTTTAAGAAGGTTTACTCCTTCTGATCTCCTTAATATTATCAACACCTATATCCGACCTAAAATGGAATACAACTCTCATGTATGGACCGGTGTTTCAAAGTCTATTTTGGAGCTTCTCGATCGCGTACAGGAGATGGCGAAGATGCTCATAAATGACAGTATGGTAGCCAACTCTATCAGCATCGCAATGTGACGTGTGTTTCATTGTTCGATCGATACTATAGCGGAATGTATTCTGACGCAATTAAGGAAATAATTCCTAAAAATAATATATTTGTACGTAGTACTCGTATTTCTCGTAGATCGCATACCTCTGTAGTTGATTCCAGAGTGAATCGGCACAACGCATTATAGGGAGAATTCGTTCTTTCGTCGCACTGTTCGGTTGTGAAACAATCTTCCACTGAAAATATTCCCTGACACTTACAACATGAGTAACTTTAATCAAACGTCCATAAACACTACTCCCTCTGTCTTCCTTCCCACAACCTATTTTCCTAGTACCAGCACAATGCACTGCATGACTAAGGGCCATACCTTAGGTGCTGGTCTTATGTAAAACTTTGTACCAGTTTTGCAAGGGTCCAAGCTCCCTGTAAAATTAAGTCAGATTGTATTTTTGGATACACACGAGTTGCAGCATCAACACAAGTGACGACTTTATTAATCGAGGACTCAAACTGTGTGAAAAACACCTGATGATTTGTCCTACAAATACTCGTTTTTTATACTGTTCAAAGTAAAACATCTTAAAAGACTTTGTAGAAACTGTAAACGACGGAAAGTTAAGTGTCAAAAGCTTTTTTTGTTCAGTTTCTCCTTTCGTCTTAAGAGGTTTGACTTCAACGTGTATTCTAAGCAAATAAAAATGATTATTAGAAATAGAAAGGTAATAAACGTATTAGATATTTAATAAATAACTTTAAGCATATGGTTGTGTCAGGCTTTATTCTTTTTCACCTTTTTATTTCCCTTTTTATGTTCTTTGGCTTATTCCTTATTTTCTACAAACGATTGTTGATTCTCTGCTTCTTAACTTTTTCTAATCTTTTTCATAAATCGAAAAGTTGGTTTATTCCTTGAAACTTCCTGGAATTTCTTTCTATTTTATTTTCCTCTATTTGGTGTTAGTGGACATCAAAAAGTCACATTAAATTTTAATCAGCACGCTATGTCAGTATGTATGTATGTCAGTTTGTTTATTTGATATTCTGCTTGCCTGCCTAGCAAAAACAAGGAAACTATTTCACATTAAAGATGGCATTGATTTGACTTTATACAGCTTATGTTATATGTAATTATATTATTAAATATTATATCTTATATGTGACTAACACAAGCTTATTAATTCCGGTAAACTCTTAGATCACAGCAGATGAGAAAAGAACTTAACGTTATTTGGGGTACTGAATCAAATCCAGTTTTCTTTTTTCATGACTAGGTTTAGTTTTAGGTTTCTCGAATGTTAACAGCTTTACAATGTTATATTTGACAGTCAGATATTGGTACCGCTAGAAACATTATCTCCATATTATTCTTAAAAAAAAACTGTGAAAATATAGAGACCAAAGTACAGGGTCGATTTCAGGTAGTGTTTTCAGATTTTATTATTTTTTTTAATCTTAAAATGTCAATAAAACATTTTTTTCTTTTGTGTTGACCAGTGTTATTATGCGCCCACTTATTGGCTGATGATTTGTTAGAACTACGAAGTCATTTTTACTAAATTCTGAAACTTCCACTTTTATCGTTTTCGAGGTATACAAAAACCATTATTTAGTTTGTATTAGAGGTCCCATTCCCACTTATCAAGTTCAGTTTATATTTTAAGTACAACTTACGAGAAGAATATGTGCACTGAATCGAGGTGACAAATCTTATTCCAATACCTTGAACCAATATTCGCTTTATATTAGAGGTCCCATTCCCACTTATCAGGTTCCGTTTATATTTGATGTACAACTTAGAATATGTGCGATCTTCTTTTTTCCTAAACCATCGCGTAGCAATTGCCAGCAAAAAAATGGAAGTTTCCAATTTGGTTCAGTCGTTTTCAAGTTTTAAGTATCCGAATAAACCACAATTCATTTACATATACACAGAAAAAAATACGTAGTGGAAAACCGAACAAATATAAAGTTGTTCTGAACATTTATAACGTGTTCTGCACCCTGAATATTTGTAGTAGAAAATTAAATAAAACGTTCAGTTTTAAGAGAAACGTACGTTCAGTTTCCAACTACGTAAAGTTCAATTTGCGCAAAAATGAACGTGAGTTCAGAAATTTACTACGTTCGCTCAGTTCTAGTATTAGTAACTATATGTTCAGTAAATAACAATGCGTAATTAGTTTAAGTAAACTAAACATATACTCGATAATTACCTATTCGCATTCAATATCTTTACCATTAAATGAAAGCATCTGATACGTTTAGTGAAAGAACTTTAAATAATTTTTTTTATATTTTTTTATTAAATAGATTATTTTGCACATTTTATATTATAACATAAATACATACATATAAAGGGCGTTATTTATAGAGGTATAGAACTTTAAGTTGCAATAAAACAACGATGGATTATTCGATTAACATGCATTTTATTTATCCGAAAGATAATCTTGTGGCATTACATTTTATATACGATTTCTGGCATATAACCGCCAAGGCTGACGCGGATATAGTCCAATCTGGACGTCCAATTTTCGATGACTTTTTCCAACATTTGTGGCCGTATATCGGCAATAACACGGCGAATCTTGTCTTCCAAATGGTCAAGCGTTTGTGGCTTTACCGCATAGATCAATGACTTTACATAGCCACACAGAAAGTAGTCTAGCGGTGTTAAATCACAAGATCTTGGAGGCCAATTCACAGGTCCTAAACGTGAAATTAGGCGGTCACCAAACGTGTCTTTCAATAAATCTGTTGTGGCACGAGCTGTGTGACATGTTGCGCAGTCTTGTTGAAACCACATCTCCTGAACATCATGGTTATTCAATTCAAGAATGAAAAAGTTAATAATCATGGCTCTATACCGATCACCATTGACTGTAACGTTCTGGCCACCATCGTTTTTGAAAAAGTACGGACCAATGATTCTACCAGCCCATAAAGCGCATCAAATAGTCAGTTTTTCTGGATGTAACGGTGATTCAACATACACTTGAGGATTACCTTCACTCCAAACGCGGTAGTTTTGTTTATTGACGTAGCCATTCAACCAGAAGTACGCTTCATCGCTAAACAAAATGCGCTTATGAAAATCGGGGACAACGGTAATCTCGTTTTGGGCCCATTCGACAAATCTACACCGGGCGTAACTCTATTCATGATGAATTGCCAAACCAAACTGAGAATAAATCACTTGACAGCTTTTAAATCGGTCACCATCTTGAAAAGTAATGCCAACTATACCTCTATAAAAAATACGCTTTATAAATATACTCGGCCAAAAACAGCAAATTGAATACATATTTTCAACCCGAAAACATAAAAATAATTATGTATGACATTCATACATAAAAAATTATGATAGAAATGGAATTATTTTTGTCTATATAAATATGTACACATGTATGACAATATATAATTATTTATCTTCTATTTAGAATAAAGCGGAAACTTTGCTTCGTCTGGAAGTTGGTACCACTAATTTCTCAGTCTAGGCATTATGGGCACGTTTTTCCCTAGAGATTTTTACCAATTTACTTATCATTTTTTCTTTTTAGCGAGGTCAGCTCTTCATACTTTACACAATATTTTCAGATTTTCAAAAAATTGTTCATATCAGTTTTTTGCACATATCTTTTGCTTGAAGAAATAAGTGTTACGTACATATTAGTTCTGATTAAAGCATTTGTAAAACTGTTTGTTGGGTAACTTTTGAAGTGTCTGTTACTGTATTAAAAAAAAGGTTAAATTTGATAAAACATATCCATATGTACGATGTAGCGTTCAGGTTTTTTTAATGAAACGTTCAGCTCGAAAGCTATGAACAAAACATTTTATAATTTCTATGAAAAAATTGACTAAATATTTCATTCTTTTTTTCTGAATGGTAGTTCACACAAAGGTTAGAAAAACCATACAAATAATCTGAACAAAATGTTCAATTCACATATGGAAGAGCATACCTTTTTCGTTCAGGAGAATTATAAATTCATATTTAACTGCTGAACGCTTGTAGTAAAACAACTAAAAATACGTTCGTTGCTATAAATTTTAAACACATTCAACTTAAAATTTTTTGAATATTTTGTTAAACACATTTTTTTTTTCTGTGTAGACTTCTTTATGTAGAATCTAGCATAGACCACTTTTTATTTGTAGTTAAACAAAAAATAATGCTTTTTTTTCCTTTCCATATGCTAGTAAGAATTGTATAGTCGTCTTACTTCCAAGCTACTGTACCGATAAATATCTTATCAAAATCGATGCAGTAGAACGGGCGTGAAAGGGATACAAAGAAATGTGTTACCCTATTAATTGTGTAGATAAAAAGTTTAGCTTTTTTTATTAATTGCTCAGTTTTTAACACAAGCATCTTCCAAAACCAATATATAACCCTATATTGTATTTATATACTTTTTTTTTAAATTATTGCGACATTATTCAATATAATAAAAAAGAATTGCCTTTTTCACATTCTTAAGACCTTTATAATTCTCTATTTATTTCCATATAAAGTGAAATGTCTATCAATTAGTAAAATGGAAAATTTTCTTATTCTAAACTTTAACCAATAAAAATAAACAATCAATAATTGTGTAAGTCAATGGCAAATATACCAAACACCCACGAACAGACATATATAAATATGTATTGTATGTATCTATGTATGTTTATGTTCTTAACTACTCAAGAGGATTTTATTGGTAAAATAACCAAATTACTCACATATTCACTTTAATAGAAGTTCAATAGCTAAATAAGTGTTATATGCATATATACATACATACAAGCATAGATACAGTGCCGAACATTAGCGGTTACGTCTTTAGTTTATCCTCGCTGTTAGGACCAAGGACCATTTTGGTCCATATTGTTTTTTAAACAATAAATGACCTGAAATGTGTTTTTTAACTTTTCATAATAAAATTTGTTTGTAATTCAATTTCTATAATTTTCCTAATCTAATTTGACATATCCCTGTAACTCCCATATTTCATTTTATAGGGTTTTAGATAAAAGTATTATATTAATTCCATGAAGAAGCGTAGGGACTTCTCTCAATGAGCTTGCACCCGATTCCAATTTTAGACTCATTGCCGAAAATTCGACTGAGCGTTTGGTGATATATATGAATTTAGAAAAAAAAACATCGCTTTTGCGACACATATTACATAACCCCATTATATTTTTAGACTCATTGAAAGGGACCTACAGTCTAACGCTGGCTCCAAACAGCAAATGCATTATAGAAGTTTTCAATAGCAGTAATAACCAGTTACTAGCTAATGTTATGAGGTGTAACCACTGTTGAAAAACTTTTTTTTCTGATGGTCTGGCCTGGTATTGAACCGAGGACCTTTTGGTTGGTAGGCGGGTGTCTTACCTACCATACCACAGCGGATGAAAATAGTAAATATAAATTAAATGGGACAAAATTTTTTTAAAAGATGAAGCAGATAAAGCATCAATCGGTGATGTTTTTCACTCTGTGTCAAAAAAATTTCAGACGAGAATATCATATCCACACATCCGGTGCCAACACAATTTGTCATTTCTAAATGACATAATATACTCGTATAGCGTTCTGTTTTTATATTGTTACGAAAATACAAATACAACTCTGCATTTTGATATTTTGGTATATGTCAAGTTGGCAGCACTGCCACATCGAATATCTTTACGTTACATTCGAATTAGCGGATATGGAAATAGAAGATGGTCGATATATCCTGAACTTTCTAAAATACAGACAATTAGATATATAAATGGCTGCTTTACCTACATGTCAGTTAGTTATCATTTGGCTGTCGTAAGATAAAGACGTGTTAAAGCGGGACAAAAGTGCTGTATAGTGAATATTAAGTTGTTGTAAACTGTATAAAAGTTATTGTATAGTAAATAAAGGATAACTGTAAAACAATATAAAAAGCGGTGTTTATTTTATTTCAAACGCAATTTAAGCGAACTCAAACGTTTTAAAAAGTTAAAACGTAACAATATATTTTTTTTCCTATATGAGAAAAATAATAATTGAAAATACAAATAAGTAGGGGAGAGAAAAATTCGACTAAAAGTGAAAAGATGTAAAAACTTCCACTTTGTGCTCATACATTTCTTCACTCATTTTTTCAGGTGATTATCGTGCAAAACCGCTATTTATAATAACCAATGATTTTTTATAACATTATTTTAAGCGCTCCTCGTTTCGACGATATTACGTCAAGAAGGAAGAGATAGTAGACTAGCTTTTGATGAACAGTTCATTGCTTTTCAACTTCGTTGTACCTTGAAATATGTGAAGTCTGGCCTAAAATGTTGGCTGGCTGTCGATTGCAAATAAGAATATATGTGGAAAGTCGAACCAATACTTTCGAAAATCGAAAAACTAATGGCCTGAACAAATTCAGATGGTGCGGATCATTTGGGGTCTCAACTTTTGCATCTTTTGAATTGAAAAAAGACTTATTACTTCAATATAATTACTTTTTAAAATATTCCTTCATGCACATCAATACTTGCTTTCAATGGAATTGCTAAATTGATTTCATTATTTCAAATCTGGTAATACTTATGTCATTCTATTCTGCCTCAAAATTCAGTATATTATCTCCACTGAAGGCAATGAATCTATTTACGCTTGAGGAACGTTGGCATTTATTGGAAAGACAATTGGTCTGAAATTTCAAGAAATCGAAAAAATAAAATAAAAAAAATTTGCAAGAATCATACTTTCGGATGAAGCTCATTTTCATCTTCGTGGGTACATTAATAAGCAAAATTGCCATATTTGAGACCCAGAAAAACCAAAACGTTATCTTACAGAAGTCAATACACCCATTACAAGTGACTTTTTGGTGCGGCTTGTGGAGCGGAGGCATCATTTGGCCATGTTTCTTTGAAACTGACGACGACGCAACAATTACAGTCAATGGGGAAACCTACCGCACCATGATTACAGATTTTTTGTTTTCTTCATGGCATTGATGTGAACAATGTTCGGTTTCAACAGGATAGTGCAACTTGCCACACTTGTCATGTCATAATCGATTTATTGCATCAAACGTTTGATGGCCGTTTAATTAGCCGCAATGATAATGTCAGTTGGCCACCAAAAAGCTGCGATTTGACTCCGTTGGACTATTTTCTGTGGGGCGTCGTTAAAGACAACTATTGTGCCGACAAACGTGATGCCATTGCCAACATACGACCCCATATACTCGAAAAAGTTCTCGAAAATTGGTTCGAAAGAATTGGGTACTGTGAGGCCAGCCGCAGCAGCCATATGAATGAAATAATATCTCATTTGTACTCCACAACAAAAAAATAAATTTGGCCAAATTATAAACCGTTTTTGTTTTATTGCATTATCAGATTTAAACTTTTAAATGGCCCACCCGATACATGCAATTCATTTGGAAATTACAACGAAAAATAATTTGCTCTTCATTTACTGAGAAAAATTGATTTTTGTTCTTGTTCTGTAAACATGGTTCATAAAAATAAATTAATAAACATGAACAGATCAAAACGGCTTTTATCTAACTAGTAAGTCAGTAACAAAGGGTAGTCAGACACTGGTACAGCTCACTTTGATTCAACATTGATTTCACTGTAATGCCACATTAGGGCCAATTTTCGCAACCAGGCCCGAAACGAATCAACCAGACGCATGCATAAAAGAAATCGCTGATACTCACATCAGGTAGGTCCGATACGCCATGCAGAAACAGACTGCCAAGGAAAACAGTTCTATTATTCGAAAGTTTTGAACACAGTTTATGTCAATGTTCTACAGACTCCTCCTCAGTAATCATTGAACGGTAGAGCCAGTCTCCCAGCATGTGCACCAGCCACCCAGTGTTCAGTGATGACAGCGATCAGGATTCGCAGCCTATGTCGCTTATCCCTATAACAAACTCCGAACAAGCCCAATGGTATATGGGTCAGATTTGTATTGATACACGGCACGTGGATTCATTCTCCCAACGTCTTTGTGCCATGCCCAACATGTATCCTAAGACCAGAAATTAGCAATTTCGTCTGCCATACAATTCCCCCGGGTGTCAGAGTGACCCATTACCCAGATAATCTCTAGGTCTGAATGTCTCGCCATCTCATTTGAAGATGTCCGCCATTCACATACCACCTCTTTTATCTAAGACTCGCAACTTTTTATTTTAGTAGATTCCTGTACATCATGGAACACTTAAAATTTCGTAGAAGTAATAAAATATAAAAATACCAAGGGTCTATTCCCTAAACAGACATACTAAGTTACAGCTGCATTAGTATATTAAACTTTTAGCGTTTGGTTATGTGAAGCAAGGGCTAATGGCCAGTTATAGCTTTTATAAGGTTCTTTACATGCCTTCTGGGTAGTTTTAATATTTGCCTTGTACTTCGATCATAAAAATTTGACTAAATATTTCTGAATTCAAGACAGGTGGTTACATTTATTCATCGCCCATATGCTCTGATATACAGTCACTACTACTATATGTCAGTTGTTTATAATCTTCAAGAGAATCTTCAATCGTCTATGCTTAAATTTATTACTTCACAAAATGATAAACAATTTACTGTTCACTTTATGGAAAGCTTATGCTTGCCACTGTACAGACAAATTGTTTTTCTTATACGTATGTAAGTATCTGATTTAAATAGACCTAACAGTAGAAAAAATAAAGGGTCCGCCATCTAACGTTTTTTTTTCAACTAGTGCTTATTTCGTAAATGGTAATACTTAGCTCATGTCTGATTTGAAAGATAATTAGTTTTGTCCTTCCACTGAAGGAATATGGTATACTCTTCGCTAAGTGGGCCTGCGATCGACTTACAGAAGATGCAGATTTTGTCAAAAAAATCATCTTTTCAGATGAAGCTCATTTTGATCTTGGCGGGTATGTAAACAAGCAAAATTGTCGCATTTGGGGCACAGAAAACCCGCACGAATATATTGAAAAGCCGATACACCCAAGACGAGTCACTGTTGGGTGAGGATTTTGGTCTAGAGGCATAATTGGCCATTTTTCTTCGAAAATGAGCAAGGAGTGGCCGTTACAGTCAATGGCGATCGTTATGGGGCCATGTTAAACGAATTTTTGTTCACAAAAATTGAAGAGGAGGATATAAGCACCATTTGGTTTCAACAGGACGGCGCTACGTGCCACACAGCCGAAGCTACACTCGATTTTTTAAGCCCTGTTTTTCAAGATCGCATTGTCAGCCGCAGAGCTGATGTCGTTTGACCACCTCGGAACTGCGATTTGACACCGTTGGACTATTATTTGTGTCACGCCAACAAACCAGAGACAATTGACCCTTTAAAGGACAATATTCGTGACGCCATTGGTGAAATACAGCTGCACACAATCGATAATGTGCTTAAAAATTGGACCAATCGTATAGGCTACTGCATGGCCAGCCGAGGCAGCCATTTGAATGAAGTTATTTTCCATTATTAACCGGAAGGATTGTACTTTCCAATAAAAAAAGAAATTTGAGAATATATTCAGTAGTTTTTTTTTACAGCATTTTCAAAAAAAAAAAAATATTATTTGGCGGACCCTATATAATAAAAAAGAAGAATTAAAAGACTATAAAGAACATATTACACATACAAAAACTTTATTCTTTACAAATGTATGTATGCAAGTATGTAAAGTAAATAAATGGAATAAAATATTTTATAAACTTTCACCTACTAAGCAATATTTCCATATGTATGTGAAAAATTGTGATTGTGTTTATTTGCCATTCAAAGTATACACACACACAAACACTCATATATATGTATAAGTACATTCTAATGTAAAAACTATAGATACCAAGCAGCCAGCATATGGCTTAGTGAAATTCAATAAGCACATTCACACACATTTATCCGGTATTAGAGGTTAAGCATATTGATTTCCAAAAATATCTTCGAAAGTTTTTTTTTTCTATTGTTATTGTATGCATACATATCGTAGCTCTCATGTAGAAAGGCCCTAAATCAAATAATTTCAATTTTACAGAAGAAGGTAATTTTCAAAATGTAAGTGTTTTTTAAATGCAGTTTTAAATGAAAATCAAACATGAATTTAATGTTCAGATTATTAACAAAGCGAGATGAAGCTGTTTGTTGTCGAGTTTCTGGGTCGTATTGTTACGAAAATAAAAATTCCTTAAAAAGAAATTACACCACATAAGTGCGTTTGGGACTGAATTATGGGATTTTTATCTATTGGTTTGTGTTAAGGTTGAGAATGCGTTACCTTGCCGTACTGATTGGTGTATTTACGGCATTGCCAATTCGGCCGTGTCTGTGTAACACAATCTTACATGTCTAAAATTAACGGGTATAAAATAGAAGATATGGGAGCGTTTGAGACAAATTTCGCAACTGTAGGCAATTAGGTATATAAGGAGGCTGCTTTACCTACGTCGATATGGTTATCGTTTTGTAGTCATAAAGTAAAGCCGTGTTTAGGCGTAAATGAATAAAAGTGTTAAACGAATATTAAGTGCACGATAAAAAAAGCTGCTGTATTAAGATAAACCGTATAAAGATAAAGTGAGGAAATAAACAACAACGAGGTGTTTATTTTATTTTGACGCAATTAAAAAGAACATTAACGTTTTAAAAAGTTTAAAACCTAACAGTATTAAAAAGTTACCGGTCCTGTGTTTCGTATATCTTCTTTAACTCCGGTAGTTCTACAAATATATCTAATATTTCTTGTAGTAGTCAGCTTACAAAAATTCCTGCACACCGTTCCTACTGAACATTGATACCTTTCGTGAACACCATGATATATTTTGCTGCTAACACCAATCGTGTGATCATTTTTTCTCTTTCTGGCCACCGTACTAACAGCTTTTTTATCTTTTATCACCTTTGTTTGGCACAATTAATTATTGTCTTTAAAGTCAAGTCGCTCCTTAGCTTCAGTTGCTCACTTGCCTTCAACTATTACACTCTGACCACAATTCGATCAAACTTTAGTCTCCGATATTCACAGGCCTCAGCCAAGATGTGTAGATCAGAAAGAAACTCATCAACTGACTCCCCTGGCCTTTAGGTAAACTTGAACCTTTCAAAAATAACTTTTCCTTAGGTTTGAAAGTATATATCGGACGTGATTAGTAACTAAAACAATGATGCGGCTTAACAATTGATTTGGAGCAATGTTCCCCCGCTGTTTTCGCCCATTTGTACTAAGCTTGTTTACTGTTGCATACATTTCAAGCCCATTACTACAAAAAGAACATTTTTCTGGTTGTTGGAAACGAATTTTTCGGGTGGAGCTACGTTTGTACCCACAATAATCAACTGCACATGCTGATTGATTGCCATATTAAATCAATTAAATTTAATATTGCGTAAAACATAATTTCTAGAAATACAATACAATTTAGTCATCCATACATTTGGTGAACCCCTAAAAAACTCAGTTTTGAAAAAATACGAGTTAGAGCAACGACATACGACATACATGCATCGTATATGGTATGTATGTATCTATGTCAACTTATAGACTTTAGATATTTCCAAAACATTTTCATTATATGTATCAAATAATGTTTCACTAAATTGCCCTTTAACAGTTAAAGCACAGATGATACTTCTACTCCCATGTAAAACAGTTTGAGAGCCTATGCTAAAAGCACAAGACAATTTATAAAATTGTATTTTTGCTTTTTTTTCTTAATATTGTAGTCTAAAGTTTATATTTTCTTTTTATGAAAAACCTTTACTTTATTACTTTAAAATTTTTTAATATTTTTTGTAAATTTTCTAAACGTACCTACGTACAAGGACAGACCCATATTTCTTCGAAACTGTTTTCCTTTTCTTATTTGATTTGGGTTAAACTTTTACTTTTATTTACATTAATAAATGAAAAATTCGTTATATAATTGTATCTAAAAGACCTAACCTAACATGTTTTAAAAGCAATAACTTTCAATTGATTGCATTACTTTAAACTGGAAAAAGGAAAAGCAGAAGAACAGAGAAAGAGGTTAAAAGAAAACTGTGTCTCTTAAGTATGTCTGTATGTATATATCTATATAGGCCAAAAAATATACACTCACACAGAGTCATAGGAAAACTTACTCTCCTACGAACTGACCTTAAAATCTATATGTTCATTTATTAGTTTATGAGATGGTATTATTTTTAAGACAAGTTCAGATACAAAATACAAAATCAAACAAGAAAGATAAAATGAAAAAATAGAAATCAAATGTCGCTAATGAGAAAGTGTTTTATGCAAATATCGAAGTAAATGACAAGTTGGCAAATACCAAATGACGAAATAAAAGGGTTCAGTAATCGTTCACCGACAAAAATTAGAAACATAAGTGTTAATTACATATTGGTTCATATAAGAAATATTTATTTATTTATTTATTTGGTCTATGGCAAATTAATTCCTCACAGACTAAGGTAATATATGGGTCCGCCAAATAATTTTTTTTCTTGAAAATGCTATAAAAAAACTACTGAATATTTTCTCAAATTTCTTTTTTTATTTGAAAGTACAATCCTTCCGGTTAATGATGAAAAATAATTTTGTTCAAATGGCTGCCTCGGTTGGCCATGCAGTAGCCTGCACGATCGGTCCAATTTTAAAGCACATTATCGATTGTGTGCAGCTGTATTTTACCAATGGCTTCACGATTATTGTCCCTTAAAGCGTCAATTGTTTCTGGCTTGTTGGCGTGACACAAATAATAGTCCAACGGTGTCAAATCGCAGTTCCGAGGTGGTCAAACGACATCAGCTCTGTGGCTGATAATGCGATATATCCTCCTCTTCAATTTTTGTGAACAAAAATTCGTTCAACATGGCCCAATAACGATCGCCATTGACTGTAACGGCCACTCCTTGCTCATTTTCGAAAAAAAGGCCCAATTATGCCTCTGGACCAAAATCCGCACCAAACAGTGACTCGCCTTGGGTGTATTGGCTTTTCAATGCGTGCGGGTTTTCTGTGCCCCAAATGCGACAATGAGATAACACTAATTATCTGTCAAATCAGACATGAGCTAAGTGTTACCATTCACGATATAAGCACTAGTTGAAAAAAAACTTTAGATGGCGGACCCTTTGTATGCCTGGAATATGGAGGAATAGCACATCCTTGTTGGAATAGTGCTCCAGACCTTCTTTCGTAGATCAGCTTTGGAGCCAAAACCTTAAAAATTGTGGAATAACAGAATATGTATTTAAGAAAATTAATTTTTTTTTTTTTTTAAATTATTCTTCTCTGTGGTTTATTAGTTATCTCCATTTCATGGGAAACTCAGAGATGATCGGAATACCATACTATATAGGGAGAGTGGTCCAAGGGGTCCCTAATGAAACTGTGGTAGTGGTATTCCTGAAATAGTTTTGGAACTGAAGAAATTTAAATTTAAAAAATTTGTATTTTAATGCGTTTTGACTGGAGAGGATGAGTGGTTATTGTAGGAAAACTAGAGATAGCGGAAATACCACGCTATATGGGGAGAGTGGTCCAAGGGGTCCCTAATGAAACTGCGGTAGTGGTATTCCTGAAAAAATTTTGGAACTAACTAGAGAAATTTAAATTTAAGAAATTTGTATTTTAACGCATTTTGACTGGAGAGGATGAGTGGTTATTTTGGGAAATCTAGAGATAGCCAGAATATCACACTAATCCTTGGACCACTCTCCCCATATAGTGACTATAAATCAGAAAAAAACCTCCAGAAGAGCAATGCCTTGCACTTCTTGTGAATGAACCTACATATACTATATATCGTGTGCAGATGGGCACAAAAAAACACCCTCAATATATTCCTCACTTCACACACTGAAAAGTATGCGGTTCTTGCACATGTTCTTGCACTTCTCTAGCTCTGATTATGTCATTTTTCCATTAAGTGCTCGTCATGACGCTTTACATGGAGCTACAAGACGGTTTGAGTCTCATTACGAATATGCTTGTTGGGCTGAGCTCAACGATTTCCTTGAAGGTTTCAACAGGAAGCTTTGTTGATGCCATAGCAGAGATGATCATGAAAGAAAAACCGGGAATGGAAATGTTTGTTCCATTCAAAAAAAAATAAAAAATTTTTAACCAGATGTGCGGACTAGCAGTCAGATCTAGAGAGAAAGCGTACATGAATTAGCTTAACAATAGATGCGACCATATTGATTTGCTACCCAAATAAGCGAAACTTCGCGTGTCGCACTACTCAGGCACGGAAAGGCTCTTAACGATCACCTCTTTCGTGTTAAGGTTATTATTTTTCACAGGGCAAAGTAAAAGCTTCTGGCCAAAAAAGTAGCGCTTGCTCGATCCCAGTTCTTATATAGACTTTTCATAAGCCCACAAACACAAGATCCAAAGTTGTTTTCTGACACTCAGACTTGGTGTTGTGGTGTCGTCGGTTACTATGGGTATTGTAGATATTGAATGGTCATATGGTCTGAGCATGAGAATTCACTGTGACTTTCGGTAGAGAGATCACATTTTACGAGTGGCGAAAAAAGCATTCAAGTGTCACGGATCCTTGAAATGGTTTGCCGCTGTGGTAGGGTAGGTAAGAGATCCGCCTACCAACCGAAAAGTCCTCGGTTCAATACCAGAACAGACAATAAGATAATTTTCAACAGCGATATTACCGCATAGCACTGCTGGTGACTCGTTATGAGTATTTACACTCTAAAAAACGTATCTAAATAATGTATATGCCGCTCGGAGCCGGCATAGGTCCCTTTTAATGAGTCTAAAAATAGAATCGGGTGCAGCTCATAGATAGAGAGAAGTCTTCTTTGTCCAACTTGGGATGTCGCGGAAATTATGTATGTATAAGAAATACTTCATCTAATCGCCTAGGTACTTGCTTACCAAACCTATATCCGATAAAGAATATAATAAAGCTCTAATGCATGGGCTGATGCTTCAGAGTATATTTTAAGGTGTGCAGAAGAGGGTTCAATACTGACGGTATGGCATGTGTTTCATTTTGTTCTGGCAAAATAAAAGAATTGATTCCTAATAATCCATATAGTGTAGTTGATTGTCCAGCGCATCATACAACGCGTTATAGGAAGAATTTGTACTTAAGTCGCACTGTTTGCTTCTAGTAAAATCTTCCAGTTCAAGTCTTCTTTGCCACTTACAACATGAGTAAGTCTAAGTCGCACTTCCCCCACAACCCCTTTTCCTAGTAGGAGCTCAAATCACTGATCAGGGCAGATAATGATGTAAAATATTCATGTCGTATTTCGATTTGCTGCCTTTTCGTTGTTAGTTTAGTCTCATCGTTTGCTCTTAGTATTGGGGTACCATTTTTATTATTAAACTGGCTAAAACCCGGCGTGTTCGCAACCCCCATCTTAATTATTAAACTAAATACTATCTTGGTTACATTTTCTAACTCTTAACCATTTTATCTGCTTCTGGTAAAAATCCAACACTTGATCATTCAAGAAAAACAATGTTGGTTCTGCACTTTAGCTGTATACAGTCTTCAAAAAAAAAAATAACATTAATTTTTTTACACTACGAGTATACTGACAGATAGCTTTTATCCAGTATGCTGTCTGCGATTCCTGCCTTTCTGCTGACTTTAATAGATTTTGGAGAAACCACATATACAAAATTCAATATTTAGTATGAATTTAAGGTGCCACGCCCACTTATAAGTCCCACGCAGTTAGTTATTGATAATCTGCATTGTTCCCGTCGTTGCTTGAACTGAACTTAGAAACTTCTACTATTGCCGTTCTCAAGATATACAAAAATTAACATTTACTTTGTATAGAAGTTACCACAGCCACTTGTCCAATTCCGCCCACTTTATTTAATTTTATTGGAGGTACCGCGCCCAGTCGTCCAATTTTGCCAACTTTTTGCGTAGTGATTTGTA
Organism: Wohlfahrtia magnifica; assembly: GCA_023159175.1. Classification (NCBI taxonomy): domain Eukaryota; kingdom Metazoa; phylum Arthropoda; class Insecta; order Diptera; family Sarcophagidae; genus Wohlfahrtia; species Wohlfahrtia magnifica. The sequence continues at coordinate 2,478,630 of JAKWBJ010000046.1, read as the reverse complement.
TTGAGTCATTTTAGAACAGTATGAAGTCATTCAGACGAAATACATACTGAAATTTTAGCTTAAAACGTTTTTAATAATCAAAATCTAATTAAATCAATATTAAGTTTGTATGGGAGGTACCGCGCCAACTATTGCAATTCTACCCATTTTTGATCCGATGATTTGTATTGAGCATGGAGTCATTTAGACCAAATACAGAAACTTTAGCTTTAAATTTTCTTAAGATATAATAAAATCAATATTTAGTTTGTATTGAAGGTACCACGTTTACGTGTAAAATTTAGACCACTTTTTGTCAGATGACCCGTATTGACTACGAAGTCATTCAGACCAAATTCAAAAGCTCAACTCAATAATTACTTTGTATTGACTGTTCCACGCCTACCAATTTAATTCCGCCCACTTTTTGTCTGATTATTTGAACTGACAGTGGATCTATTTGGGTCAAATTTAGAGAATCCTGCTGCTACCATCATGAAAATATGGACAAAATTGCTATATAAATTTATGGGCGCGGCACCGCCCAGTTGGAATTTTTAATTTTATACAGCCTATAGTTCTTTCCAGACATAGAGAGAGATACTGTAAAAATTTGAAGAAAATTAGTTCAGCCATTTAGCTGTCTATAAGGCACAAACAAACCAACACACAAACATACACACATACAAATGTGGGTTAGTTTAAATATGTATTATGCCAATATTTAGCCGTGAGGTGATTATACGAAAATTTTTAGACTTTTCTTATTTTTGATGATTTTTAAGCAATTTAATCCGCTATTAAAAAATGCTTATCAATGCATTGTGATAATATTAACGTTTGAACTAGAAAAGTTTGTCAAATTTGTAAATTTTAACGAAAAATTTATTAAACCTTCAACGAGCGTTTATTGTATTATACAATATGTTATGTAAATAAAGGAGGCACTCCTTTAAAGAAAATATCTATTTTTGTTAAATCCTATTTACATTTTATTTATAGATTCATTAAAATGCGATCTTTGCGCAGTTGCATAAAATTGGCAGAAACAAGGAGGAAAACAAAATATTAATGAGTCAATTATACGGTGAAAGCAGTTGAACATAAATATACTGTGTTTTTCTATAAAGCTTTATGTAAATATAGTGTGTTTTTATAGAGGTATATTATTCGATTGACATGAATTTTATTTATCCGAAAGATAATCTTGTGGCATTACATTTTAAATATGATTTCTGGCATATGACCGCCAAGGCTGGCGCTGACGTTTTCGATGACTTTTTCCAACATTTGTGACCGTATATCGGCAATAATACAGCGAATGTTGTCTTCCAAATGGTCAAGCGTTTGTGGCTTTACCGCATAGACCAATGACTTTACATAGCCCCACAGAAAGTAGTCTAGCGTTGTTAAATCACAAGATCTTAGAGGTCAATTCACAGGTCCAAAACGTGAAATTAGGCGGTAACCAAATGTGTCTTTCAATAAATCTATTGTGGCACGAGCTGTGTGACATGTTGCGCCGTCTTGTTGAAACCACATCTCCTGAACATCATGGTTATTCAATTCAGGAATGAAAAAGTTAGTAATCATGGCTCTATGCCGATCACCATTGACTGTAACGTTCTGGCCACTATCGTTTTTGAAAATGTACGGACCAATGATTCCACCAGCCCATAAAGCGCAGTCAGTTTTTCTGGATGTAACGGTGTTTCCACATACACTTGAGGACTACCTTCACTCCAAATGCGGCAGTTTTGTTTGTTTACGTATCCCCTCAAACAAAAGTGAACATCATCGCTAAACAAAAAGTGCGCGATACGTATTTCGAACAGAACCATTATTTTCGAAATAAAATTGCACTATTTGAAAGCGTTGTTCAGGCTTGAGTCTATTCATGATGAATTGCCAAACTAAACTGAGAATAAATCACTTGACAGCTGTTAAATCGGTCGTCATCTTGAAAAGAAATGCCAACTTAAAGTTCTATAGCTCTATAAAAAACACGCTTTGTTAAAAAACAACAACAACAAAATACTTGACCTCAAGGGTACAATAAGAGAAATATACTCAATACTCCTTAACAAAATAAAGCCCTTAAAATGAAAGGTAAAAATTGAAGGAAAATAAAATTAAAAAATCACCATATAAATGAGCAGAACAATGGCTGCAGAATAAACGATTTTTTCTTAAACCATGCAGTCAATGAATGGGTTCTCAACCCTAGTTATTATAGATTCATTGGTTTGTTTTTCAGTTTTCTTTGGCTAAAAATAATTTCGCGTTTAATTTTTTTATTTACATGTTTGGTTTTACGTTTGAATTCAAATAAGCATTAGGGTGCTCTTAATATGTATGGGCTAATTTATTTTTGTAAATTTTGGGTCGTAACTACCCCCAGAAATATTCTCTGTAGCAAAAAAAATACATTGTGAAAAAATATAGGCAGGTTGCACCAGAGAAAGACGTGCCGCGTCAGCCAAAAACTGTCAAAATATGTTAAATTCATATGAAATAAGTACAAATTCTAAGTTGAGTCACTGTGAGTGAGTGCGATACGCCTTACCCTGAATCAGTCTGCCGAAAATTTTCCACAGCGCATTTTTTGACTACGGAAAATTTTTCTGGTAGGAGTTGTGGTGCATTACGCATTTTCAATACTAAGGGGCACCCTAATATATATGTCTATATGTGTATGTATGTATGCTTTTTGTTATTGTTTTTCATATTTGGAAAATTGGAATAACACATAGAAGAAGATAATTTATGCCTATTTATTAATTTCGATAGAAAACAATTAAATTTATTTTATAAAGCCAAAATCAAGTTTTAATTTTTTCACCTTCGTTTGTAGAATTATGTCAATATGGAAAATAATTTGATAATTATGGCATGGAAGTGACGGTAACTCGGAGTATAAACAAGGCTCATCTCACAAGATATGTTGAGGATGCCCAATGAGTCCCTGCATTTTATCACCAACCAGGAAGTGGTGACGTGCTATCTAAGGACAAGAATAGGCGTCCAATAGAGCTGCAAAACAATCGATTGCACTATCGATAGTATCGATACTTTTGTTTTTGGGTGATTATCGATAGCTTTTTTCACTATCGATACTATCGTCAAATTCAAAGTCACATTTGTAAAAATTTGTTCGACGCAGGTTGTCAGCCGTCTTGTAAACTTTTATAGTTACATAGGAACACAGTTTAACAGTTTCTTAAATTTCTATTTATTAAGCTCAATTAAAGTATGTCTGGCATTCTGGCAGAAATTTATGATGCACCACACCGTTGTATTCCATGAAAACCGTGAGCATTGCCTTCTTTTTTGACTGAAAACAATGCTTTTTAGGTCTCGGCTCATATGGTGAATGCCATTCACTTGCCTGATGTCTTGATTGCGTGTCGTACTCATAAGCCTACGTCTTGTAAATGATGTCTTTTGCCACCTCAACACGGTAAAAATTTTAAAAAATCGCCAACACCCATAAAGATAGATGTAATCTTGGCTACGTAGCTTTTGCATATGTCAAACTATGACGCTAAGATTTATCGGAATTATCAACAGATGTACCAACTTAACGAAAAAAAAAAAAAATTAATCGGAATGATGGGATCGCCACATGGGAGTTATTCCGAGAACTTTTTGATCAAAGTAGTAATCTTCATTGCGTCAGACATAGCAGGTGTTGCTTCTGTTTGCAGAGAAATGATACATTTCGAGGACTCTTACCATAAGTTTATCTTCGATAGCTTTTTTTTCTTATTGCGCGACTTGAAACAGGAGTAGTTCATTTTTGAGGTTTTTTGATGACTTGAAGAGAATTATCTTTGAAGTATGAATTAAAAGATTACAGTTGTTCTACGCTTTCTTGCCATAGTCTCTGCAATTTTCTTTCACTGGATCTTGTTAGTTACTCTAGTTTTGGAGCACTTTATGGTCTGAGCAATTTTCACTATATAAACTTTAATACATAAAATATTATGACATACTGGACAAAAAATAAAGTGTACCTATTTTTTGTTTCAACACTGTATATTTATTATTATTCTTTCCCTTTCACTTAAGTTCTAATATTGCTACCACTATCGAACTATCGAGTGGGCCGACTATCGACAGTTTTGCAGCTCTAGCGTCCAACTGTCCACGCAAATACAGACCCGTCGAGATAATAGTAAGTATGCCATCTTAATGGCTTATATTTCCGCTTGAAAAACACTCAAGTCACCAAGAAGTCTCTAGTGGTGATTCAGCTTAGCCTCCACCGCGAACACTACAGATCCAACACCACACCTCATCTTAAAGTCAATCGTGTATACCCTGATTTCGAAAACATTCAGAGGGATTCTTACCCCAAATCTCCCGTCTAGGTTCAGTGGTCGGAAGTATTGGGTGTTTTGTTAGAGGTTCATAACTTTGAGTTAGCAACACTGCTTCATTTGAACACTGCTTTCATTCAAAACGTAGTACTTCAATGAAGCCAATTTTTTGTTAAACAGTTATGTAAGTAAGTAGAATTGTCACATTTAGAGTGAGAATAATCGCCAAAATTTTAACGCCACTACATCTACAGAAAATTACTGCGCTTTATGGGCTGGCGGGTACGCCGCTGTGGTATGGTAGGTAAGACACCTGCTACCAAGCGCTAGAATAAGTGTGTTGCAGTCGACGGGGATTACTTTGAAGGGGACAATATAGATTTAGATGAATAAACTTGTATTTTTAATTTTCTAAATAAGTTCCGGGAACTTTTTGATCAAGGTGAGCGCATCCCTTTGTAGTTGAATCGCACAATGCATTATAGAGAAAATTGGAGAAAATTCATTCTTTGGTTGTTCGTGTGTGGGAAAATATTCCGGCGAAAGACTTTTCTGCCACTTACTACATGAACAAATTTAAATTGAACACCCATAGATACTATTCTCTATCTTTCTTCCCAAAAGCTATTTTTCTAGTAGCAGAACAATGCTGGTTATCCCGTGGGTGCTGGTCCCAAGGAAAAAAAAATATTACTAATCATACTAAGAAAAAGCAATAAATTGTACTGGAACTACAACTACTCAAAGCTTTAAAACTATTAAATGTTCTTTTTTAAAATCAAGCAAAAACAAAAAATAAAAATTTTGATTGCATTTAATATTTTGTTTGTCATTCTGTATATCTTCTTAATTCAGGTTGGCACATTCCTGTTGTGTCGTAATAAAGAAGACTTAAACGACAGTTGTTTATTATTTTGATTTGTTTTATGTTAAAAGAAGTAAAATGTTCTTAAGAAATACCAAAAGATGTGACAAATATATTTTTAAGTTTTTAAATAAAACAGAAGTGCGTAAAAAAATATTGGTATAATATATTTTATAATTTTTTTTAAACTATGGATTCATATTTTTATTGCCATAAGACTTCTCCCGGTTATGGGTTTAATAATAAACAAAATATAATTATATTATTAATTATTGATTAGTGCTATTGTTATGATCATAGCTGTATAAAAGCAGCTGTTTTGTAACTTAATTTGCTTGTTACTACTCTTACTACTTTGGCATTTCTTTTATTTCAATGAGCCTTTTAAGAGTCTTGTTTATAGCTCTGACTTGCTTTTCATTTTCTGAAATTTATTTTAAGCAATTTCTTTAGACGCTATAAAAGCACATAATGGAAGAGTCGTGTGCGGCAGAGGTGAGAAATAAAATAAAAGTAAAATTGACTGTAAATTCACATGTAAATGAAAGAGAAACCATAAATGACTTCAAATTGCTTGGCAAGTCAAAAGGTTTTTAAACAGTAGAGGAAAAGGAAATAAATTATACAAAACTGTATACACAGAAATATACTTGTGAAATTCTTTTATTTTTTTATTATATTTTTAAGTTGTAAAATGAGATATAAGTAAATATAAAAAAAACAAAATTAACATTTTCATACCCATTTCCGTGCAAATTTTTAAGATATTGCCATAAAACACATGTGAATGCCTGTTTGGCAATATATTTCATATTTCAAGCAAATTACACAATAACTTTCTAAGACACGAGGTGTAGATGACAGGCAGATGTCTATAAAACTCTCTATACGTTATCAATGACTTATTTTTATTAATTTTATTACATGTAATATAATAAATTTCTTACAATTATTATTTTTTTATATTTTCCTCAATTTTATAAAAGAAACCATTAAAATAAACTCACATAAATGGTGTCTTTTTAGTCTCTCCAATCTTTAAATGAGACTAACTTGCAGCGGTATCAGTACTGCTAGTGTGGTATATGGAAACAACACTTCACCCGAATGCTTTTGGCTGATGGAATGAAAGCATCGAATGCCCACCACCCTATCAAAATGAGATAAGGGGAGCAATAGCTCGATTAAACACAAGCTCGCAGATGCTGATGGATTGCCAAATATATATAAATAGTTATTTTAATTTCGAGTAAAACTTTAATTTTTTTAGGGTCTCAGAGAAACATGCATTACTTTTAACCATAAACATGCAACAAAACTAAATTTTTTTATTTGGTAAATGATACAGCAAAAAATGAAAGAATTGAGAGTAGCTTTGTGGTTTATATGGCTTCGTTGCTGTTTATTAGTTCATCTGCACATTTTTTCATGTAACATACTTTGAGCATTTTTTTGTTTATGCGTGCTTTCTAAAATTTTCTTCTTATACGGTTTCCAGTTGTACAACTAGAATTCTGTGTATCGTAATCATACTCGTATATGGCCAGAGTAGCACTTAAGTGGACGCAACAGATTTGTTGAATACGGATATATTAACATAGAATAACAAATAAACAACAATTTTATTCAGTTTTGTGATAGCTTTCGATGAAAGCATATGTATGTTGCTTTGCTTACTAAAACTGTTTATTTGTTTTGTTATTTACATTTATAATTTTTTCCTTTTCTTTGGCCACCTTTAATCGTAATGTGGAGAGAAGGCGAGCTTTAATTTTTCGCTGCTATTTTCTTTGTAGCTGTTAATTTTGCTTATGTCGTAGTCTTGAATTTTTTTTTTTTTCAATGCTTGTTATTACTTAAACCTGAATTTATTGATTTTGGAAGAGCAATTGAAATTAAGTACTTATATTAAAGCATATATATACAGCAGAGTATCGAATATCACCAGAAAAATTGTATCGATCTAATAGGAGATTATGTTAGAAAATAAAGAAGAATTTTTCCAATTTGTTATTTATTTATTTTTTTTTTTTTTTTTTTTGTAACGTCAGCTAATTTTAGCACAGCCCTTGGACATTACAACATATAATTCCTTTAAGAACATTCATAAAAGAATGTGTTGAATTTGAGTCTATTTGGTTTATTTTTTTTTTGTCCTTTATTTTATAAATTTATTTTATGTAATACCTATGTCATACACTGTTAACGAATGGATTAGAACTTACATTTCAAAAACAGATGCTATTTTTCGAAATATTAAGCAATTCAAAGCAGCCGTACCAATTTTGAAACATATTTTTTTTAAATTGTAAAAATTTATTGGGAACAGAAAAGCGCGTAGCTATTAAATAAAGTATTAAATGAAATAAAAATAAATTTTTGTTCATAATAAAATTTTGCAAATAAATGAATATACGAAAAAAAAAAAAAAATAATAAAATTTAATTATTTTTAAAAAATCATTAAAAAAATTTTTCATTATACTTTTATTTCCTTGCTTTTTTAAGGTAATAATAATATAAAAATAAATTAATTTTACCTTGGCAGGTAAGACATCCGCCTACCAAACCATCTGAAAAAGAAAAAGTTTTTCACTTCATAATATTAGCTAGTAACTGGTTATGAGTAAAAACTTCTCTAATATATTAGCCGTTCCTCGCCGGCATTATACTGTAGGTCCCTTTAAATTAGTTTAAAATAGAATCGAGTGCATATCATTGACTGAAAGAAGTCCCTATGTTCCTAAAAAAGAACCTAACAAGCTGATAATAATTAATCGTTTAAATTTGTATACATACTTATAAAGCGTGTTTTTTATAGAGGTATAGAACCTTAAATTGCCATTACTTTTCAAGATGGCGACCGATTTAACAGCAGTCAAGTGAATTATTCTCAGTTTGGTTTGGCAATTCATCATGAATAGACTCACGCCTGAACAACGCTTGCAAATAGTGCAATTTTATTTCGAAAATAATGGTTCTGTGCGGAAAACGTATCGCGCACTTCGTCCATTTTATCGTCGACAAAATCGTCCATCAGAGCAGTCAATTCGATTAACCATGGAACGTTTTCGCACCATGTTTACTCTTATTGATAACTCGTATCCCCAAAGACGCTGTACGGTGCGTACAGAAGAAGCTATTGCTGCTGTAGAGCGTAGCATTGAATAAGACCCGAATATGAATCCATCCGCCATTGAGCACAGGAATTGGATCAGTGTTCATCCACTTTATGGAAGATTTTGCGGAAGGTTCTTGGTTTGCGTGCTTACAAAATCCAACTCGTGCAAGAATTGAAGCCAAACGATCATCAAGTAAGGCGCAGATTCGTCGAATGGGCCCAAAACGAGAGTACCGCTGTTCCCGATTTTTATAAGCGAATTTTGTTTAGCGATGAAGCGTACTTCTGGTTGAATGGCTACGTCAACAAACAAAACTGCCGCATTTGGAGTGAAGGTAATCCTCAAGTGTATATGGAAACACCGTTACATCTAGAAAAACTGACTGTTTGGTGCGCTTTATGGGCTGGTGGAATCATTGGTCCGTACTTTTTTAAAAACGATGGTGGCCAGAACGTTATGGTCAATGGTGATGGGTATAGAGCCGTGATTACTAACTTTTTCATTCCTGAATTGTTGGTTTCAACAAGACGGCGCAACATGTCACACAGCTCGTGCCACAATAGATTTATTGAAAGACACGTTTGGTGGCCACCTAACTGTGAATTGGCCTCCAAGATCTTGTGATTTAACACCACTAGACTACTCTCTGTGGGGATATGTAAAGTCATTAGTTTGGCCACAAACGCTTGACCATTTGGAAGACAACATTCGCCGTGTTATTGCAGATATACGGCCACAAATGTTGGAAAAAGTCATCGAAAATTGGACGTCCAGATTGGACTACATCCGAGCCAGCCGTGGCGGTCATATGCCAGAAATCATATTTAAAATGTAATGCCACAAGATTATCTTTCGGAGAAATAAAATTCATGTCAATCGAATAATCCATCGTTGTTTTTTTGCAACTTAAAGTTCTATACCTCTATAAAAAACACCCGTGCTATCTTCGCCGCGTTGGCATACACCACGGTGATAGAGCTGTAAAACAATCGATAGTACTATCGATAGTATAGATAGTTTTAATTTTGTCTGACCATCGATAGTTTTTTCTCACTATCGATACTATCGGTAAATTCTAAAGCGGAGTTTACACGATAATACAAGTCGTACAAGTAAGCGTACGTGTAGAAGTGAGCGGATAGTACCGTGTAAATTCAATATGTAATGAGAGCGTACAACATTGAGAGAAAATACAAATAAAAATTTGGCAGACGTATGCCTCTCTTTGATTTTGAAGTTTTTTAAAAACCATTAGATCAGGGGTGTATTTTTACGTAAATAAATAAAATAAATGTTGGTACCTTTTAAAACAGCTGCTTTTATTTTACTTTGTTTTGGTTTAATAAGTTTGGTCAAATAATAAGTCTTGCTTCCATATGTATTTTTTTCTTATTGTGCGACTTAACCCAGTAGCTATAAATTCATTTTTAAGGTATTTAGATGACTTGAAGTGATTCATCTTTAAGGTACCCATTAAAAGTTTATTAAAACTGACAGTTGTTTCATGCTTTCTTCCCATAATCTCCGCAGTTTTCTTCCACTAGATCGCATTCATTACTTTAGTTTTGGAGCACTTTATGGTCTGAATATTTTCGCTATATATAAGGATTACTCTTCCATCAAAAACCTTCAATACATAAAATTTTATGACATGTTGGAAAAAAAGATACTGTTCCTATTATTGTTTCCAACACTGTGTAATAAACTCTAATATTTTTGGCACACGTAGTACTTAAAAGAATCTGATAGTATCGATAGTTTTTTTTTTGCAAACTATCGAATGGTCAGGTCAACGGTGCACCAATGGCACGGGTGAATATACTATGCGTCCACCAACGCCCTCAACCATGATAAACACAAGTGAATATCACAAGTGAGTACCAATTCAAAGACGTGTTGTTAGTCGGCGACTATCTAAGCCCCTGCGGTGATGTGAGTCATACCACCCGGTTGAGAAGATGCAACACCACACCGAGCTCGCGCTCTGCCTGCGCTTTAGGTCTAAACCACAGCCACCAAGAAGCTCCCAATAAGGGTCCTACCCAACAATCGAAAAGAGATCGGAATCCCTGGGGCTCCCTATTCCCGTGGCATCAGAATACCTCTGGTCAGGCTTAGTGACACGTGAGTGTAAATACAAACACGTGCCGCTGCCAGTTTCGTCCCAACAACGACCCTAGACTGGTCGCCGGTGAACTTATATGAGACAAATGTATGTCGTTATCCTAAAACCTTATAAATAAAAATATAAATTTTATATATATTTTCTAAAGTAAATGGGAACTAAAAGTTAAACCAAGCTAACAAAAGCGCTCAACAGTGTCATGTTTCAAATATTACTTATTAACTTACTGAAGGTAAAGCATTCTAAATAACTTCTTTTTTTCTGTGTTTTAATTATTTAAACCAAAGATTTGCAACTTTACGCATTTTTTTAAGACTTAAGTGAAGTATTTATAGTTTAACATGTTCATCTGACTCAAAAGTATTCACATGTAACTTCTTATTAAATTTTAATTTATAATATTTACTCACCTTTTTTATTTGTTTATTTCAATTTTTATTCCTTTAATAACTTTTTTTCTTTCTTTTCTCTTAACGCTCATTTAAGTTTGAATTTTTAAGAGAGCATTTTCTCCTTTTTTCTTTACGAAAGCAAAACACAATTGTTTAAAGACAACAACAAATTAAACAAGAAATTAAAAGATTCACAAGCACAAGTGGAGCATGTTTTTTTCACTGCCATATTTAATATAAGAAAAACATTTACAAAATTGTTTTTTTTTCTCTTAGTTTTTTATTGGAAAACATACTTTACTTCTGGTTTATTTATTTATTTTTTTTAACTGAACTTATGTATATTTGATTTGAATTTAAATTTTTTACATTTTCTTCTTATATTATTAACAAATTTTAATCACAATGAGCATTAACACGATCCGTCACAATTTTCACTTTTACCATACTTCTGTATGTATACTAAGGTGGACAAATTAAAAGTGAAGTCGTAAGATTTTACTCTGGCTGTGCACAATTAAGCAATGCCATATATTGTTGTTGTCCATTTTTCTCCACTATCTATGAGACAACAATGCAAATATAAATTACATTAAAGCTTTACTAAGTTTGACCACAGGCTGTATTAATACATACGTATGTACGGAGCATTACTGTTTACAATATAATTTTGTAAAATGGAATAAAATTATTTATATGTTTATACGAAAACGAAACTTAAAGTATTTTTTTTCTAAATATGGTACACACAGTATAATTGAGAACAAGAAAACTAACGGACTAATAAATGCTCTCTTACTTAAAACTAGCAGTGGTGAAAAACATAGAAAAACAACAAATTGTATTACAATTTGATTGTGCATACTTGTCAGTATTGTCTCATTACAAAAATTGATTTCTTTGCATTTTCAATTCATTTAGTTTGTTATTAATTGTTGTTTTTTAGGTCTTAGTGAGCGTTTTGTTTTTGTAAATATGGAAAAGAGAAATTATAAAAGCACATATTAAAAAGCATCCTTTGAACAATGTTTTGAGTAGGCTTGCCAGATGGCTTTGATTTCGCTTGATTTAGAAAATTTTTTACAGCTTGTCAAGAATTGAGAATAGATATGATATGTTAAGATTTTTAAAACATGTTTTTTAAAATTTTCCTTTCAAAAAGTTTTTTTTAAAGTCTATTAAACATTTTACTGAATTATTAGCAAATACATATGTGCCGTTTTGATCGATAATCTATTGTCATTTTGGGGATAAAGCCAGTAGTACTAGCAGTACAGAACTTCTGGTCTTTCTTAGCGTAAAACTGATACAATAACGTTTAGCAGGCCTCTAATTGGTACCCAGGGGTGCCAGAGGATTATGATTAGAAAATAAAATCGGCATTATCGGCACTTCATTTAAAAAAAAGTCGGCCAAAAATCGGCAAACTAATATTTCCCATTTTGAATACGATAATCATATTTCTATTAACAAAAAATAACAAAACGGAATAACTCTGCATGAACTAATGTTTATAACGTATAAAATATAGAAAAATAAATGTTTTACACAAAAATTGCGTTCTATTCTTAGCACAATGATCAAGTGTGTTCATCCTAATATTCGAAAAAAGAAAATTAAACCGCAAAGTGCATGGAAATTACAATTATATCGCGAACAACCGCGAATTCTATCAAGATAACGCTCTCATATGCATGTCAGCTGTCATAAAACTGTTTTTGTGTCAAATCTTGACAAACCCATAAGCTTATTTAATTTACCATTTTTGAGAGAAATAGACTAGGGGAGTCCATCAAAAAATATTTAACCCCATAGAGTAGGAAGTATACCAAAATTTGTTAAAATCAAATCTAAGAAGTTTCTGACCAAAGAACTACATATTTTTAAATTTTTTACATTTAGAAGACCAATACATATATAAACAAATAAATTCTTGTCCAATTATGCGTTAGACTCACTGTACTTAGATTTAAATAAAATTAATATTTTTTTGCCCTTAACAGTAGCGCTGACTTATAAACAGTTGTCTGCTTTTATTATAGCAAGTATTTCAGTGTTTTAAAAAATTGTAAAGAGCTTTTCTAAAACAATTAAAGTTGCCGTGTTTTTATTTTTATCGAGAAATGAGCAAAAATCAGCAAATCAGCATTTTGATAATTTTGAGGCAAAAAATCGGCAAATATAACAGGCCTGTTTACACCATTAAAGGAGTTTAGCAGAGATCGCAACAAATGTTAATTTAAAGCAGTAAAGTACAAGGTCTGGGCTATTTAGTGTTTGAATCATTACGTCCCAGCTAGGCTATCTTAGTTTCTGCCGGGTCATCAAAGATGTTTATGTTCTGGCTTTCGATTTCGATTCATTTTTGCTACGAATCGCAAATGAAAATTTGGCTTATTAGTGTATCCAGCTCAGGGTGGATAAAGTTGGTACAATTGAACTAGTTTTGGTACAATTTCAGACTCAAAAGTACAATGGTATATCAAATACTCATTTGGTAGAATTTACGATATTGCTCAGCTTATTTTTTAAATGAAATTTCCCTAGTTTTTCATTTAATTGATTTATTAAAACGAAAGAACGTAATGTTTTTCATGTGCCCACAGTGTCCGGTCTCATTCAGACAAGAGATTTGTTAAGATTATCAATTCTTACTTCTTTAGGTTTAAAATAAAAAATAATTTAATGTCAAAAAGAATTTGATCTTATGAATATTTAGAGACTCTTATGCATAATTAATCTTAAAATTATTGTTTTCTTGCATATCCTGTTTGATTTGCCACAGCTTGCGTTCTCCTTTTGACGGATTCAACTAATTTTTTCACACATAAAGACTTATCTGACCCCATTCTTCTTCAAATGCGACTTTTAGTTGTTCTTTATTGGTACACGAACGATTCTGCATTCGACGTCCAAGCTCATCCAACAAATACTCAATAATATTTAAATCTGGTCTTTGTGGAGGCGTTTTCAAGACCTTTGGGAAATCGTACAACAGCTAACTTTTCGCCATCAGTGTATGTATCTGGTGGGCCATCTATCGGTTTAAATTTGAACCAGCGGCTATTTCGAATCTGACAATACTTATGTAATTCTAATCTTCCACAAAATTCAGTACTGAACTGAATTAATTGATTTACGCTTGAGCAGAGTTGGGATTTATAGGAAGTTTATTTCTAAAACAAAGACAAAAAAAGAAGCTAATTTTCATCTCGGTGGGTGCGTTAGTAAGCAAAATTGACGTATTTGGAGCTTAGAAAACCCAAACGTGGTCTTGCAGAAGCCTATGCATTTATCACGAGTGACAGTTTGGTATGACTTGTGGAGCGAATGCATCATTGGGCCATATTTCTTTGATAATGATGGCGCTACTATTACGGTTAATGAAGACAACTATCGCTATGATAGACGATTTTTTTATGCCAGCTCTTCATGGTATTAATGTGAGCGATGTTTGGCTTTAACAAGATGGTGCCAGCGGCCACACTTGTCATGCCATATTTATTTATAGCGACTTATTGCGTCCGACATTTGATGGCCGTTTAATTAACCGAAATGTTGATGTCAGTTGGCTACCGACGCCTTTTTTATATTTTATAAATTCACTTTGTAAAATATTTTCTTAATAAATAAATAAATAATTAAAACGAATATTTTTGGTACAATTGCGGTGGAAAAAGTACAATTTTATGAGATTCTGAGTACAATTTTGATGTTCTCATTTTGCAACCCAAATCCAGCTTACTTCGATTTTAATAATATCTTCCAACAAATGTGAAATGTTACCTTCCAAAAAAGCTTTAGTGGTACCTAATCCAATTAATATTATATTTAAGAGCTATCTACCGGGCAATTTATAACCGTACTTAACAGAGTACACAGTACTATTTTTCTAAAAAGAATACCTTCTTTTAAAGAAGTAAAAAGATATGGCAGCTTATTTTATATTTTTATGTTAAATCCCACTTTATTGATACGAGAGTGATACAATAAGTCGATGACTTTCGAATGAAACACGGGTTTTCAAATAAAATATAATTTTATTTTCCAACAAAGTCCCCTGTAAACTTTATACAATTTATCCGAAGTGTCTTCAATTCTTCGTGTTCCTTCCAAAATGTAAGACATAAATGTCATTATCATCAAAATAGTCTTTTGTTTGTGAGACGATGTCATCATTGCAGTCAATTTCTCTTTCCGCTGAGCCATTTCTTCCGGTTTAAAAAGAAGACATAGCCACTATGGGTTTAATCTGTAGAGTGGAGCGGATCAGCAACAATTCGAACCCTAATTTATGAATTTTAGCCATATAAACTGCACATGTGTTCACTTTTCTATTGACATGGTAAAAAAGAAACATTTTCTTGGCCAATCATTGTGCACTATGCCGCATGCTTTGCAAAAAACGGTCGTCATGAATTTATTGGCTAAAAAACCCAGCTTAGCCTATTTTGGCGCAAATTTAGCATTATAAACCCACTGTTTTGACTGCTGTTTGTTCTGTGGTGTGTTGTGGTAGAATCACGTTTTACCAAACGGCGCAAAACTTGTGCCACAACTTGTGTTTGTGGCTTTTAGTAAACGCACTCATCTTACAGAAAGCTTACACATACACAAGTAATTAAAAATTAAAACAGCTGAGCCATGTGAAATCCCTATGGCTTCCACTATATCATATACTTTTAATCTCCAATTATAATTAATTCCCAAACCATTCCATGAAAGAACATGGGGACTTCTCTAAGTCAATGAACTGCACCCGATTCTATTTTTAAACTCATTAAAGGGGACGTCAGTGTAACGCCGGCCCCGAACGGCAAATGCATTTAGAGAAGTTTTGAATAGTATTTATACTCATAACCAGTTACTAGCTAATGTTATGAGGTGATACCGCTGTCGAAAAACTTTTTTCTTTTTTTTAAGAAGGTCTGGTCTTGTATTGAACCGACGACCTTCTAATTGGTAGGCCGGTGTCTTACCTACCATACCACAGCGGCACAATCTCCAATCGGCCAACACCAAATTTTTAATTGTTTCAGTTATATAGACCTTAACTGGGCGTGCAGAACGTTCAGCATTATCATTACTGCATCATCGGTGTCTCTACTACTACGTTTAAAATCAGCAAACCAACGTCTTACAGTTGTTTCTGATGGAGCGGTGACCCCATAACACTCTTCAAGCCATTGCTGGGCTTGAACGGTATTTTTTCTCATCAAGATGCAGTATTGAATAAAACACGAATTTGTTTTTGATCCATTGCTCTAAAAATAACAGAAGTAGCGTCACTCTTAGCACAATAACTCTCAAACTAATACTATATCAGCTGTCTTTTGAAGGTTAGCCCTAGATGAAAGAGAGGTTAATGCAATCAAACTAGCGCCATTTATGTGTTAGGCCCGGCATTTTTCAGCCCATGTGTTATATTGACTGGCCTTTTAATGGCTGAAAATCTCTCGATGGCTGAAAATCTGCCTTAAATAGTGTGGGTATATAAAAATAAATTACAATTTACACTTTCACTTAAGAGGCATTAAAAGAACTTCAAAAGCAACAAGAAAAAAACACTTTAATTTAAAAAATTTATTCGACACAATGTTTGTTGAAATCATAAGCTGCCTCATTAAATTCAAGTCTCTATTATTTTTAAAGTTTTTTTTCTTTTTGCATTTTTACGCTTGATCAAACACTATGGCAAAATATCAACCTGCATTGTCTAGGTTTCTGCATAATTTAAAAAAAAATATGAAAAAAAAATATCAAAAATTCTACACAAACTTTTGCAATTTTCTTCTATGTTTTTCTGTTGTTTGCAACACTTTTCAATTGACCGCAAAAATGTAACTTACTTTCTATGGAAACTTTGTTTCCATACAATGACTTTTTTGCACACATTCATTCGTTCGTTTACTCTTGCTCGTCGGAAAAAATACTTGAATTTCTGTGCTTCATAAAATACAATTTGTTTACTTATGTGGAATTTTTGTTTTTAGAAGTTAGAACTGCATAAATAAGTATGTATGTATCTATGTATGTAAAGGGTCCGCCATCTAACATTTTTTTGCAACTAGTGCTTATTTCGTGAATGGTAGCACTTAGCTCATGTCTGGTTTGACAGATAATTAGTTCTATCTTTCCGCTTGAACAACGCTGGGAATCTGGGCCTGCGATCGACTTACAGAAGATGCCGAGTTTGCCAAAAAAATCATATTTTCAGATGAAGCACATTTTGATCTTGGCGGGTATGCAAACAAGCAAAATTGTCGCATTTGGGGCACAGAAAACCCGCATGCATACATTGAAAAACCCATACACCCAAAACGAGTCACTGTTTGGTGCGAATTTTGGTCCAGAGGCATAATTGGGCCATTTTTCTTCGAAAATGAGCAAGGAGTGGTCGTTACAGTCAATGGTGATCGTTATCGGGCCATGTTGAACGAATTTTTGTTCACAAGAATTGAAGAGCAGGATATTAGCAACATTTGGTTCCAACAGGACGGCGCTACTCGAACGTGTCACACAGCCGCAGCTACACTCGATGTTTTGCGCCCTGTTTTTGAAGATCGCATTATCAGCCGCAGAGCTGATGTCGTTTGACCACCTCGGAGCTGCGATTTGACACCGTTGGACTATTATTTGTGGGGTGCCGTCAAAGATAAGTGTTACGCCAACAAGTCAGAGACAATTGACGCTTTAAAGGACAATATTCGTGAAGCTATTGGTGAAATACAGCTGCACACAATCGATAATGTACTTAAAAATTGGACCGATCGTGTAGGCTACTGCATGGCCACCCGAGGCAACGATTTGAATGAAATTATTTTCCATTATTAACCGAAAGGATTGTAGTTTCAAATAAAAAAGAAATTTGAGAAAATATTTAGTAGATTTTTTTTATAGCATTTTCAAAAAAAAAAAAAAATTATTTGGCGGACCCTTTATATTCAATTTTTTTAAATTTTTTTTTGAAAGTTTGTACTTACCATACACTGTGTGGAAAATACGCTAGAAATTTGTGATAATGAATAAATATATTTTTTTTCTGTTTTTGAGAAACAAATGTAATTTAAATTATTGAGTTGTTTTCAAATACGAACTACGAGTATATGAAAGTGCTACTTTATTATACTTTCGCCATTCACAATCTCGGTTAACAGTTAGTAAAAGCCGACTGTCATTTAGTCAATTTTCAAGTCAACATTTCGATTGATGAAAAACTATAATTTTTAAATAATTATAAAATATAATAAAACATAAAAATAAACTAAAAAGATTTTTAAACATCAACAGAACAATGCCATATCAAATTCATAAAAGTTTTGCGTAATTTTATATCTCATTGATAATTCGACCCCAATTATTGTTTAATATTATTTAAGACCAAATTACTCAAATATAAGCAATTCGTTTCAACTATTCTGTAGATTGTTTAGAAATCGATGCGATCTCTAAGTTGAATACGGTGTTTTTTGTGTTTTTTTTTTAAATTTTCCAGCTTTGTTTTAAAAATTTATTGTCAAAATTTACCGAACTATCAAAATAATCTAAAACGGTGTAATGAGAACTTTATAATTCGTATAAATAATTCAAAGAGCTTACAAATTAATTTAAAGTCGTAAGCGAACATGGCATAAAATTTATGTGGCGTTTTGGAGGGTAAACATTAACTAAAAAATGTAAACAAAAACGTTTTTGTTGAGATTCATGCCAGCAAAATATTATTTCTGAAAACTTTGGCTTATTCAGTTTGAAAAATTATCAAATCTTATCCTGAAGATATTCCAACGAATTGAATTGAATGTAAAGGGTGGTCCAACCAAAGCGTGCGATCTTAATTGTAAATAACACAAAAATTTTTTATAGAATTATCTCAACATCTTTTATTATGATAGAACGATCTGTGACAGTTATATATGAAACAAAATATCGGCCGAATGCTCGCCACGTCTTCTAGGGAATACCTTTCCATATTTTCCATATTGTCCATATTTTCAAATACTCTGAGACATAAATGAGTTTGAATATCGTTAATGGATTATCGATAATGTCTCATCTTTCATCTCTTGAATTGTTCTTGGTTTCTTGACGTACACTATTCGTTTTAAATATCCTCAAAGAAAAAATTCCAGCGGTGTCAAAACACACATGATCGTGGCGGAAAATTAACATCGTGTCGACATGAGATAATACGGCCATTGAATTTCTCTAGCAAAAGAGCCAGTGTTTCATTGGCTGTGTGGCAAGTGGCAACATCCTCTTGGAAGCACATATCGTCCAGGTCCATATGCATAACTTCTGGCCACAAGAAGTCTGTTATCATCTCGCGATAGTGAACACCATTAATTCTGCTTGGCCGACTTCATTTTTGAAGAAACCAAAAAGTCACTCTTTGTGGATGCATCGGAATTTCAACAGTCACTCGTGAATTATCATTGGCCCAAATGCGTGTTTCCGTATCTACTGAGGTGAAAGTGTGCCTCATCGCTGAAGATGATTTTCTTTGTAAAGTCACCATTCACTTCTGTCTGTTCAACAAACCATTCGGCGTGTTGGCGACGCTTAGAATGCTCAGCAGGCTTCAGCTCCTAAGTCAATTGAACCTTGTCAGCGTGTAAATTCAAATCTTTATTTAAAATTCGTATCAGTAATGTTCGTTAGATGTTCAATTGTTGGGCACGACGACGTTAAGTTGGGCAAAAACCTTGACGTTAAGGTGACTCACAATTAACATCATCCTTTACAAGAAATGGTTTCTGCTGCTATCTAGTTTGTGTTTCAGATAAGCAGGTGATCGGTCTACTCTAGCAGGTCTAGCAAAAATCATGGTGCTGTCATCAGTCGTTGCCTAGAAACAACGCCCTCTGTGCATTTAGTGTATTGTTGAGCAATATTTGAGGAATCTTTTGTTAACACAGACTCTTGCTTTTTCTCCTTTTCTTCCCCCGAGACTTATCGTCGTCTGACCTTTCTATGGTGTTTTTCAAATTAATGTTGCCTTTTTCTCGAAACCATAATGAAAAAAATTTTGCTTGTCATTGACGAGATTTTAGCCTGGGCTACTATATGTTTAGTATACAAGCACCAATAAACCACGTTAATAGGAGGCACTCATCTATACAGATGGTTGAATAACTCAAGAAAAATTTGAAAAATAGTTGGGAATTTCCTAAATAGCAAGCAAAAAAAAAAAAAAAAAACAATGGAAATTGGGTACCACACGAGTTAAAGCATAAATACATTTTAGCATGTCTAAGATGCTGCTGGAGCGCCATAAAAAATTTAATTTTAGCATTGAAACATTATTGGCGATAAAACATGTATCTACTACGACAACCAAATGCTCTAGGTATTATTCTCTATTTGATAGAACAAGGATGGTCCCATCTATTATGATTTGCTGAAGTTACATCAGACGATATCATTTGCCTGCACAGAATACTCGCCTACAACGAGCATTAGCCGAAAAACGTCTTGTATATTTGACTAGACGTGAATCTAAAACCAAAAATGCTTTACATGCTAAAATCTGTTTAGAAAATAATGGTTGGGACCTCATCTATATTATAGCCTAAAGCCCATTACTTCAGAATATTATTCGTTGAACAGCGTATCTGAAATTAATTAATAAATGAATGATAAAGTTTGCGAAAGTTCATTGTAAAAATTACGTACTTGTTCCAATGATATAAAAGTAGTAGCAATGGGTCCGCCATCTTACGTTTTTTTTTTTTTTTTCAACTAGTGCTTATTTCGTGAATGGTAACACTTAGCTCATATCTGATTTGACAGATAATTAGTTTTATGGTTGTGTATACGCTTGAACAACGCTGGGAATCTGGGCCTGCGATCGACTTATAGAAGATGCGGATTTTGCCAAAAAAAAAAAAAAAAATCATCTTTTCAGATGAAGCTCATTTTGATCATTGGTTTCAATAGGACGGCGCTACGTGCCACACAGCCGAAGCTAAACTCGATGCTTTAGACTCTGTTTTTGAAGATCGCATTATTAGCCGCAGAGCTGATGTCGTTTGGCCACCTCGGTGCTGCGATTTGACACCGTTGAACTATCAAGTGTTACATTAACAAGCCAGAGACAATTGACGCTTTAAAGGACAACATTCGTGAAGCCATTGGTGAAAAACAGCTGCATGCAATCGATAATGTGCTTAAAAATTGGACCGATCGTGTAGGCTACTGCATGGCCAGCCGAGGCAGCCATTTGAAAGAAATTATTTTCCATTATTAACCGGAAGGATTGTACTTTCAAACAAAAAAAGAAATTTGAGAAAATATTCAGTAGTTTTTTTTTTAGCATTTTAAAAAAAAAAATTTGGCGGACCCTATACAAGAAAAAAGTCAAAAAACAAGCCTTTTTCTAATGCAAAGCCACGAATAAATTGAATGATTCGATTTGCTCTGACACTGCATGAATGGTCTATATCTTATAGGCATAAAGTAAACTCTTACAAATTAATGGTAAATACGTTAACCCTTAAACCACATACATGTACAGTGGCGACCGCTTGTGGATACATTTTAAAGAGATTTAGGACCGAAATAAAATACATAAAATAAAGAAAAGCCATTTAAAATTTTTATTTAAACTTTTCAATAAAATAATAATTAAAGAAAATAAAACGAAATTCAATGACATTTAAGGATACATTAGAGATTAATGGAATTTCAGGCATAAGTCCTAAGCATCTACTTCTGCACGCTTAAAAACAAAGCATATTTTTTTAATTTCCAATATTTTTTCCAGAGCCCCTTTGCTTTTATCACATTTCTGACACGTTTTGGCATACTTTCGGTGAAGTATCCAAAGGTATTCTTCGGAATATTTGACCACACGGTTTGGTTCGAAAGCTTATTTAAATTTGCTGACACATTGTCGTGTCGAGAAATATACTCCTTCAGCAAAGCCCTTAAGTTTTTGATCGGGTCGAAATATAGGCTTTGCGCTGATTATTGCATTGTTTGAAAATTTTGACTTAAAAGCCAATCCTTAGCGATTTTAGGCGTATATTTAGAAACCCCATCCTGTTGAGAAAAAACTTTACCATGCGGGTAAGCACTCTGGTCCACAAAATCAATACTAGTACCGAATGAAAAAAGGTAAGTTCCATAATGTTTTAAAACTAATACTTAATGCCATTAAAAAAAATTCAGGTGTGGATAGAGCAAAATATATGTGTACAACAAAAGGCAATCCAAAATTTGCTGCATAAGAGAGGTACAGGCGGAGAAACAAACAAGGAATATAAGTTTTCATCAACTGTACAAAGCGTTTATGATTTCGTTGGTATGAAAATATCTGTTGAAGGTATTGCTGCAAATACCTCCGGCAATGTAAATGAGATCGCAGAAGTAGTGCATGAGACGAATGTTTTCGATGTTTCTATGCCAGAGACTTCTAAAAACAAAGAATTTATTGCCTCAGGAGACCCTAAAAGGTGCAGAACTCCAAAAGCATCTTCGAAATCTAAGGAGGATTTTTCCAAGTGTCCGTTCGATATGATCATGGGCGAACTTTATGTTGAAAGAGAGTTGGTAGAATCTGTCAAAAAAGTAGTAATGGATGCTAAAAGGCAAAATTAAATTTTAAAAATATATACAGAACGCTCGATAGCATATGCGAGTTACAAATAAAAAAAACATTTTCAAACAATGGAGAAATTCAAAAAAGTTGAACTCGAGGAGATGCGACGCGACAATGTCTTTATGGGGGAAATATGAATGAAAGAAATATTGTTAAGAACATAAGGTTGGGCATCACAGCGTTTATTAGATCGCTAAAATAAATAAACAAAAGCTACAAGAACAACTATATGTGCTGTTTACAAATAATCAAATCGACAACAACAACAACTATTAGCAGAGACAAAGTAAATAAAATTAACACGGCAACAACAATAATTAAGCAGGAAAGAAAACAAGTAAAAACAATAAATAAGCAATAACAAATACTAAGAGGTAGATGTTCACACACGCATTGCTACAAAAGAACTAAAAAGAAATTAAAAGAAAGAAATAGAATCTACCTGAAATATCGAGAGGTTCGAGAGCTTTCGATGTGTTGTTTACTCAGCCATATAAAAAGCACATCGATGCGAACAGCAATCAGTTTATGTGTCGTAGACTCAGCGAGGGCAGTTGAAGTAAAGTTAACTCAGCGAATGTGTTATTGGTGTGAAGGGAGTTTATAAGGAGTAAACTCGTGAAGCTAGTAGTGAAGTTAAAAACCAGTTTAGTTGGAGCTAACTCAGTAAAGAAAGTTAAGTGTGGATAACCTCTGGTTGAAAAGGTTGTGATCGAAGCTAAGTTATAACTACGATCGGGTTGGAAGATCTTTAAGTAGAAAGATCTGTCGAGTAATTGTTGTTGTTTACAAGATTGGAAACAGACAAAGTAATTAATAATTAAAATTGTCATTGCCTGTAAAAAGATTACAAGCAGTGGTACACAAAACTGTGTTGAATAAAAGATTTTTTTTTAATGAAAACCAAACAACATTTATTTTATTTTAACTACAATCTACGAACTCATAAAAACACGTTTTTAAAAAGGTAAAAACGTAACAATATAATATAAATTGGAGAAAAGCCGTTTACAAACTGAATTTAATTACTTCACCAACTAGTTATTTAAAAAGTTTATTTTTTATTATTTTTTTTCATACATGATTTTCTGATTTTCTGAGCTGTGGCCAAGTAGTGCGCTGAACTTGGAGAACTATTTTCATCTTTCGGTGTTTCTAAATCAATCTTATAACGTAAACAAATGTTGAGAAAAGCACAAAACACGTTTGTAGTTTTAGCAGCCTTTTGCCTGTTTTTCAATACACCATTATTTCTTCCTATTATGTTGCAGCTTTTTGAGTGTACTTTATTAAAACGCATTTCAGTAGAACCATACTCTGGAACACGATAAGGCGTTAAAAGTCACGTTTCCAAAGGAAAGTCGTTGTCGCCTTATTGAACATAATATATTTTAGAAATTCAATGCGACAATAGGAACACCTAACAGCCAAAAGTTGTGAGATCCTTGCAAGTATTTCTCTTCCAGGTGTGCTGTTACATGACTAGAGGTCCATGTAAAGAAGTCATGACAAGCACCAGGGTAAGTTGCATTAACGTACAGGATTTTGAGCTCGTGATCACAAATCTATAAAAATCATATACAGACATACAAACTTGTTGAAAGCTATAGTTTCCCTCTCTATTATAAAATAAATGTTTGGAGTACTAATCCTAACAGGCATCCTGGCAACGCAACCAATAACTCCCGGAATTTTATATTTGGTACAAAATGCAAGGGCAATTTTACGTTTTTCTTTCAAAGTTGTGGGAGTTTTAATCCAAACTTGTCAAAGCGGTGCCTTAAATATGTGAACAATTTCTGTAAGCCCTTTACTAAAAGTGAGTTGAGCCAAAGCGACGTAACTGCCCTTCACAACACCTATATGGGAAACTTATTCTCGAGAACAAGTGATTGGGAAGGAAACAAATTCCCAGAGAATTTTCGTAATTTGCTGATAATCTTTATAAATTTATAAATATTTTTGGGCAAACTTAAGCTAGCTTAGATTTTTTTAAATAAAATAATAGCACCAACAAATTTAAATTTTTTTTTATAATTTAATTTAAAAAAATACGTTTTATCGTCAAATATTTGCTCAATATGACCGCAGCTTTATACTTAATAAAGTTAAACTATTAAACAAATATACTAAAACAAAATCGCTGTATCGTTTATGATACATCATGCTTTGTAGGGTTAAAGTTTATTAAATTAATTTTGTTATATCTGTGTGTAGTCATGCAAATGTCTGTGATGTTATTGAAAAACCATACAGGTACCCCAAATCAACAGCATAAGTTGAGTTTTACATGAAATTGTTAAACAAGAATTGAAATTACAATTAAGTTCTTACATATTTGACACCCAACAACTAAACAATAATAGAATAACATGATAAGAGCAGCAACACAGTAATAAGATAGAATTTGCTGAAGTAAAGCGAATTTGTAGCTGTATAGCTATTTGTTAGACTTGCACGCATTAGTTTCATATGTTAATGCTGAGGTGTATTTATAAACGGGGTTTATGTAAAGGACGTCCATTCTTTGTAGATGGAAATCAATAAAAATTAATCCATGGCTTGGCCTTACATGCGAATGATACTGTCATCGTCTCTTTTGGTCACAATTCGGTAAAGTCCACCACTTTGTTTGTCCTTTTGTCTCAGGCTTGAAGTAGACGCACTTGGCATTTCATATAATTTATGACTACAAAACGACTCTATAGTTAGGCAGATAGAAGGGAAAGCCCGTTGTGATATCACAATGGTTCGTTTTTCCCTATACCCGAAACCACACTCAAAATAAACTCATAATAAAACCTATAAGCATACAAATGTCCATACTTGACAGTTCCGCAAGCCCAGTTGAATACTACAAGACCAGGTCTCTCTTTCTGCTGCCACATAACGCCGCTAATGTGCACAGTAGCTGAGGAATTGTTTCTTCCTCCTTCTTATCCCTAAAGCTTTGGCAGAAATCCTTGACTAAGTTACCCAGTCCCAGCCTCCTGGCATGAGTGTGCATTATACAATGCCCAGTAATGATACCGACAACTAAACTGAGTGCGATTCTTCGGAGATTGGGCAGACCTTTTTTGCGCTTGAGATTTGGTCAGATTTGCTGTGCTACCTTGCGTATCTACGAAGCTGCTCATGCGGCGTTGATACAGTCTATTACCTCATTGTGTATAATGAGTTCGATAGTGGTGCCATGTCTAGTCTATTCATCAACCCCACAAATTTTTAAAAAATTCTCTTAGGACCTTTGAGTGGCCCGCATTTGCATTACGGCACTGTCCAGTCACCCATAGACGAAATAATTTGACTTCATTTTAGCGAAGTCTAGCCAAACACTCTATTAAAACAGCTTTACGACGTTGTCTCTAAGCTATTGCACGCAAATGTAAGACATATACGTTGTAACAGGTCATTCAATAAGTCCACGGGAGTTATTTACTACTAACCTTAAAACGATACGTGACATCAATCTAACTATTGATTAGTGGGTTCTAGCGTTTTGTGTGAAGCAAATTTTGTTATTAAAAACATGGAAAAAGGCGAATTTCAAGTTCAGATAAAGCATTGCTTTTTGATAAAAAAAAATAGAGTGGAAACCAAACTTAAAAAAACCAGCTTAATCAACATTATCCGAACTCTGCTATATCGAGGCAACTTTTAGAGAACTAATTTGCTGAATTAAAACGTGGTCGTACCAGTACAAATGATGCAGAGTGCAGTGGACGCCCAAATGAGGCTGTTATTCGAAAAACATCAAAAAAATCCACAAATTGGTTATGAACGATAGTAAATTGAAGCTCGTGCACCTTCAACAGCTAGTTGACATTGCAAAGATATCAGATATCAGATGGTAGTGTTTTTGTATGAACATTTAAGTATGCGAAAACTCTGTTTAAAGTGGGTGCCGCGTAAGCTCACAAATCGATGAAAACGATGGCAAAATTTAATGAATTAAGCTTTGAATTGCTTACCCATCCACCGTATTTTCCAAATTTAGCACTCAACGACTTTTTCCTGTTTTCAGATCTTAATCTCGTTGGAAAGAAATTTAAGTCCAATGATGAAGTAATCGCTGAAACTGAGGCCTATTTTGACGAGAAAGAGAAATCGTACTATAAAAGTGGTATCGAAAAGTTGGAAAATCTCTTTACACGTTGTATTGCTCCCGATGCAATACCATGTTTCTAGCTACAGCAGTAAACTATTCGAGAAGTATAACACCATCTCTTGCGCACCTTAAGGTTGTCTTATGTCATCCTTTCTGGTTCTAATAATGTTGGATGATGTTCTAACATGGACAGTTGACAACGGTAAAAATCGTGATATCCGGTAGAACTTTCAATAGCACCTGGAAAATGTATCATATGATAATGACATATTTCTAATATCATCCGAATGCATGAAGACAGAAGGTAAGTAATTTTAAAGTAGCGGACGATATAATCGAGAATGTCCACTCTTTTAACTAAATCGATAGTGTGATCTCGGAAAATGGAGGTACTTCCAACGATATCCTAAGCAGAATATCTAATGCACAAAGTATTTTTTACAGCTTTGCAAAAATTTGAAAATCATGCTCTATATCATCTGGTGCAAAATTACGATGGTTTAACTCAAATACGAAACCGCTTCTGCTACACAAGTGCGAGACCTGGCTAATGAAGAAGTCAGTTAAAAACCTCCAACATTGATCAACAAAAGTCCTGCTAAAATCCTCAAGATCTGGAGGACTAGTGTAATATTAAACGAGGAATTATGGACCAGCATCCGAAAGAGTAGACTCCTCCTTAATAAAATATAGCTCGTCTGTTTTATTGGATGGACCCTACAAATTGAAGTATTAAATTACGTAGCGATAAATGGTTTTCTGAAATAATGAGATCATTTATTTTTGATGGGAAAAAAGTAGTTCTTTGCAAGCTTCTGCCGCATATATATTTCAGATGTAGAGCTGCAAAACTATCGGTAGTCGGCCCATTCGATAGTATCGATAGTTTTTTTGCAAACTATTGAAACTATCGATACTATGGTATTCTTTTAAGTACTACGTATGGCAACAATATTAGAATTTAAGTGAAAGGGAAAAAATAATAATAAATATACAGTGTTGGAACCTATAATAGGAACAGTATCTTTTTTTCTAACATGTCATAATTTGTGTATTGAAGGTTTTTGATGGAAGAGTAATCCTTATATGTGGCGAGAATGTTCAGACCATGAAGTGCTCCAAAACTAAAGTTGTGAATGCGATTCAGTGAAATAAAAAAATGTCAGTCAATGAACTTATAGCTACTGTGTCAAGTCGCACAATAATTAGAAAAAAACATATGGAAGCTAGACTTATTATATAACCAAACTTATTAAACCAAAGCAAAGTAAAATAAAAGCAGCTGTTTTAAAAGGTATCAACAGTGCGTGCGCAAAAATGTGCTTTTTTCTTTGTTTATTTTATTTATTTATATAAAAATACACCCCTGATCTAATAGTTTTTAAAAAAAGTTCAAAATCAAAGAGAGCCATACGACTGCCAAAGTTTTGTTTTGTATTTTCTCTCAATGTCGTACGCTCTCATTACATATTGAATTTACACGATACGCTCAATTCTACACGAAAACTTGACACGTTGTACGACTTGTATTATGATGTAGACCCCACTTTAGAATTTGCCGATAGTATCGACAGTGAAAACAAACTATCGATGGTCAGACAAAATCAAAACTATCGATAATATCGATAGTACACTATCGATTGTTTTGCTGCTCTACTCAGATGGGATAATTTTGGGAATGCTGATAGATTATGTCATGTTCACACGATAACGTTTTTCGTAATTTACTCTGTCATTCATAATTCGATTTAATTATGAGCACATAATTCACCATATAAATATTTAACTGCGAATGACTTCAATTTTAAGCAATTCACTTTAAAGTTTTCGGTGAATAACTGCAAACTACCTTTTTTTCAATTTTCAAAATATGCTTTAAAGCAAATAGCAAAACACTAAGTAAGAATAACAAGAAATATAAGAACTAGCAAAACGAATTATAAAGACGACACTTGAACAGGGTAATTCACATAAATATGTCAAACAGTGAACAAAGTAATTTGAAGTCGTGTGTGAATATGCTCTAATAGTTTTATTATTAACTTTGTTATAATTAAGAGGGATAATGATTTTTGCATAAAATTTCAAGACTTTTGATAAAAATTTAATTTTTATCAAACACAGGTGAACCTTAAAGTTTGAACACGATTTTCCCAAGTTTTTACTTATATTCTTCTTCTTCTTGCTAATGTTGCAACATTCTATTATCAATATTATTATATGTTAGACTACACACTTGTATATGTATGTAGGTTTGTTGTCGAATGTATTTGTCAATTATGTTTGGGTTTTGAATATGTTTTGTATTAATTTTTGGTTTTCAAACTAAGTGTGTTGAACTTCTTCTATCTTCCCAGCTCATGCTCCTACAGATGCCATAAAATGTAACCAAACATGTAATAGTTTCACATTAATGTTGTTCAGCGCATATAAACAACATAACATATGTACACTAAGGCCTCGATATGCATTGTTAATGGGGACTAGCAAGCCATAATCACAATGACGACGATGTCGAATGAACCGGCAAAAACTTTACAAATCGAAACCCAAGTGTAGAGTGAACTGCAGTTTGTATGTACAAGTATTTGTTAGTGATTTGGTTTGTGAGTAAAATTTCATATTTAACTTTAGGAAAAAACTCTCTAAAATATGTTAAAATTTTGTTAAGGTTACTAACTAACTGACTACACTTATGTATAGTAAGCATGTACTTATATGTAAAATATAAGCTTAATGTGTTTTGAAACATATGTAAGTACACATACTAAAAATTAAATGAATATACACACACACATAAGCATATAAACAGGATACACAATGGTTTATAACGAAATACAAACATAGAAACCTTTAACACTGTTTGTAGGAGTTTATTTAGTAAATAAACAATGCGCACTAGGAAAAGTCCTGGTGCATTTTAAATATATTTTACAAAAAGGCAAAAGAAAATTGTTTAAAAAATTTTTAAGTTTGAAGCTTGGGTAGTTAATTTAAAAACTAGTTCAATAGAATGCTTTGCATTAAAGCATGTTGGATTTAAGCTACTTATTAATAAAGAGTCTTATACTTAATTTAAGCATTCGCCGGGAAGTTTGCGATGTTAACACAGATGTAAGTACCGCGTTCGTAAAAACTGACCATCACATTTTTTGCAATAAGTTTTAAAAAATTTAGTCAAATTTAAAAAAATTTTTTAAGTAGGCCTTTAAATGAATGTAAGAAAATTGTACGCTAAAAATCTTTTGTCTGGAGGACTTTGTTCGATTACAATGGCAATGGACATATAAAGAATAGCTAAGGAACCTTAAGTTGATCAGAATATGATTTCTAGAGTTTTGAAGAAGTATAAGGATGACTTGGAGATCATTTGAAAGTCAGGTACTGGCAAAAAACTAAATGGCATTTGTGACCAGAATAAAGCAAACAAGGTCATTGACATGTTGAAGAGGAATCCTTATATTTCGGGAAGAAAAATCGCTCAAAAGATGTTATGGTTCGGATTTTTGCAAAGTCAAGGGGGACACTTGCCCGAAAATTTTCTAGTCCAAAAAGTTCAAGCTGAAAATGCTACAAAGAATACTGAAGCGAAATTACGTCCTAAAAAACTAAAAACAAGTTTTTTTTTAACAAATTCAATTACTGCATTAAGCCTGATATTGTGCTCAAAATTTCGTACGAAATGCTGTCACATTACATATCAAAATATTTCGTACGAAATAATTGGAAAATAATATTGAGAAAGAAGTACTCTGTTGCTTTTACGAAAAACATGTAAAATGTCATATATCAACATTATTTTCTGCAACAAATTTCTAACAACATTTTTTTAAACTACGAAATAACGTGAGACTCACTCATTTCGTACGAAATTTTATGCAGCAGTAGGGACGTACATAAAACTATAAGAACTAGGGCGTGCGAACGGTTATTATTCGACCTGTTTTA
This sequence comes from Wohlfahrtia magnifica, assembly GCA_023159175.1. Taxonomy (NCBI): domain Eukaryota; kingdom Metazoa; phylum Arthropoda; class Insecta; order Diptera; family Sarcophagidae; genus Wohlfahrtia; species Wohlfahrtia magnifica. Next base: position 2,448,171 of record JAKWBJ010000046.1, on the reverse strand, counting down.
AACAGTTTTTAGTTTTGTTGAATACAGTTTTTTTTTTAAATGTCCATTTTTCGAATACCTAATAAACCGGTGATTTTAATACGAATAACCGGTTAAAAATTAAATTTGTATAATTTTTATATTTTTTATTGGCAATATGCTCTTTGTTTTATAAATTTAATACACAGGGTGTCCGCAGAGAAGGCACACTATTTTGTTTGCGTAGAGTTTTTGATTATGATTATTATACGAAAGAGAATGTATTGTTAAATGTTTTATTTAATATCGGCAATTATGTATGGAATATAATATCATATAAATGCCCGCCTTTATTAGCCTCTCAAATGCGAGCCCTTTTGAGCACATTTTTCATTACATTCTCACACATTTCGCTCGGTATTTCATTAATTTCATCACGAAGATTTTGTTTGAGTTGCTCCAGCGTTTCCTATTTGTTTGCATAAACTTTGCTTTTCAGATATCACCACAAATAGAACTCCGGAGCAGTCGAATCAGGCGACCGTGTCGGCCAATCAACATCACCATTCCTTGAAATAATTTGTTGTGAAAAGAGGTCTCGCAGTAATTCCATTGTAATCCTGGCTGTATGCAATGTGACACCATCTTGTTGAAACCACATGTTAGTGAAACCCGTAGCATGCAGTTGTGGCGTTAAAAAGTTTCCAATCATATCTCGATATCGCTCCCTACTGACAGTAACCGTTACTAGAGCTGCAAAACTATCGATAGCCGGCTCAGCAAAAAAACCGGCAAAAAAACTATCGATACTATCGGATTCTTTTAAGTACTACTAGTGGCAACAATATTAAAATTTAAGTGAAAGGGAAAGAATAATAATAAATATACAGTGTTCAAGCAAATAATAGGGTCACTTTATTTTTTCCAGGATGTAATAACATTTTATATATTGAAGATTTTCAATGTGAAGATTAGGCTTTATCTATAGCGAAAATTGCTCCAAATCTAAAGTAGTTAATAAGATCCAGTGAAATAAACTGCAGAACAACTGTCAACTTTTATTTCGTACTCCAAAGATTTATCTCTTCAAGTCATCAAAAAGCCTCAAAAATGAACTTATTCTCCTGTATCATTTTTCAGCAAACGGAAGCATCACCTGCACCGTAATAATTAGAACAACATTATATGGTCTGACAAAACGATGATTAATTTGTTTGGGTCAAATGCAAAATCGTTTGTACAAACAAATTTTAGTTACAATTCATACTTTATTTGAGTTTAATACGTAGAAACTTTTACTGTTAAGCTATGTCCATATGTGGCAATAAAAATTTGCAGACGGCTAACAAATAACCTGCGTCGAACAAATTTTTTCAAATGTGACTTTAACTACATTTAGTGGCCTCCGTATTTACTCTTAGAGTTTGATGATAGTATCGATAGTGGAAAAAACTATCGATTTGTCAGCCAAAAACAAAAAAAAACCGTTTTCAGTTTCAAAGAACTAAGGTCCAATAATTCCTGCTGAACAAATTGCGTACGAAACTGCCACTTTTAAAGGATATAAAGGTGACTGATGAATAATTTGAAGGTTTTCCTTTGCTCAGAACCGACTATTCTGTTCATTGGCATAACCATTCAAATAAAAATGTGCCTCGTCACTCATTCTGATTTCTTCATAAAAATCGATGGTTGATTTTGATAAAATGTTTTAACGATTAAACCACGTTGGTTTACTGAATATTTTCCTATAATAAATTTGCCACGTCTCTACTTCACGACTGCCAAATATGAACTGTCAAAACGGCAAAACAAATTAGTATACTTTCTCGGCGAACACCCTGTATAACATCTTATTATTATACTGTATATGACAATCTTAAACATCGCACAAATCACGCGTAAGCCATGGTAGATCAAAAAAGGTGTGCACACTTGAGCAACAATAACTTTTTCTCATTTTCTGTAAATAAGTATTAATTATATACGGAGAATGATGACCAACTAGACTCAATGAAAGTGAACTACAAACGCTGGCTCCGAACGGCAGATGTTATAGTGAGTAAAGTCTTTCAAGCGTAAATACCCATAACCAGACGCTAGCAATGTTGTGAAGTGATACCGCTCTTGAAAATTGTCAGGTGGTGTGACTTGTGATTGAACTAAGAACTTCTTTACTGGTAGGCGGGTGTCTTACCTATAATACTACAGTGGCACACACTATTGCATACGTGATGCATGCATTTATGCATTTGTGTTTCTACATGTCTCCTGTAAAGTGTGAGCGAATAGCGAAATTTCCGATAAGAAAATCGACTCCCAATTGTTGATAAAACTTAGAGCTCTAAGCAAAGACCTCCACAATAATGAATAAACAGTTTCTTAGTTTCTGAGAACGAATATAACAAAACCATCATCAGCGTCAACAGTTTCACTTATGGAAAGGCTTATTCCTTCGACACTGTCATGTAAAGGGTCCGCCAAATATTTTTTTTTTTTTGAAAATGCTATAAAAAAAACTACTGAATATTTTCTCAAATTTATTTTTTTATTTGAAAGTACAATCCTTCCGGTTAATAATAGAAAATAATTCATTCAAATGGCTGCCTCGACTGGCCATGCAGTAGCCTACACGATCGGCCCAATTTTTAAGCACATTATCGATTGTGTGCAGCTGTATTTTACCAATGGCTTCACGAATATTGTCCTTTAAAGCGTCAATTGTCTCTGGCTTGTTGGCGTAACACTTAGCTTTAACGGCACCCCACAAATAATAGTCCAACGTCTCCAGCTCCGAGGTGGCCAAACGACATCAGCTCTGCGGCTGATAATGCGATCTTCAAACACAACGCGCAAAAAATCGAGTGTAGACTCGGCTGTGTAACACGTAGCGCCATCCTGTTGACACCAAATGTTGCTAATATCCTCCTCTTCAATTGTTGTGAACAAAAATTCGTTCAACATGGCCCGATAACGATCGCCATTGACTCTAACGGCCACTCCTTGCTCATTTTGAGAAGAAAAATGGCCCAATTATGCCTCTGGACCAAAATCCGCACCAAACAGTGACTCGTCTTGGGTGTATCGGCTTTTCAATGTATGCGTGAGAGTTTTCTGTGCCCTAAATGCGACAATTTTGCTTGTTTACATACCCACCAAGATCAAAATGAACTTCATCTGGAAATATGATTTTTTTGGCAAAATCGGCATCTTCTGTAAGTTGATCGATCAAAGTAATGTCCCAGAGTAATATTTCCCAGCGTTGTTCAAGCGTATACACAACCATATTCGTTCAGCGGAAGGATAAAACTAATTATCTGTCAAATCAGACATGAGCTAAGTGTTACCATTCACGAAATAAGCACTAGTTGAATAAAAGACGTGAAATGGTGGGCCCATTAGTAGATAAGTATTAATAATCAAATCTAATGTTATGAAAATAAATATTCCTAAGTAGGAAATACACCAACATTAGTACATTTAAGACTTAATTGCGGGATTTCAGTCTATAGGTTTGTGCCAAGGCTACCTATGTGTCACCCTGGGAATGCCATAATTATTTGTGTTATTAACGGTGTTACCATTTCAACTTTGGATTTTTCATTTAAAGATTTAAGAATGTTTAAGACTTTACCAGATATTCCAAACTGTCTGTCAGGTATATAAGGAACGCTGCTTTGCCTACGTCAGTCAGTTGTAGTTTAGCAGTCATAGTGTAAAGTCGTACTAAGAGTTGAGTCTTGAATAAGTTGCTGTATTAAGCGGATAATAAATAAGTTGGATACTGTATAGTTATAATTGTATAATGTGGAAGTTAATTAAAAGTCTATAAAGTAAAACATTAAATTCGCTGCATTTATTTTAATCCACGCAAATTTTAAAGAACTCAAACATTTTAAGAAGGTTAAAAGGTAACAATAAAATTCAGCAAATGCTGTATAAAATCATAGAATATAGCACTGATTTTTAATCTTTTTTATAGCTCCTCTTGAGAACATATTGCTGCCATAAGGTGTCTTTGCCGTGGTAAATCGTTGCAGTAAAACAGGAATTTATATAGATTTTGGTACTGTCATATATCGCTTTATGGAAAAAACGTTCTCTGTGTATTTGGTGTAGTGGTGGAAGCTTGCTGCTGCTACTTATCATAGACACCTATCATTTTTTTGTCTATTCCTTTTTCCCAAGAGTTTTTGTTATATAATTATAGCTTGTAGTTGGCATTTCCTTCCTTTCTTCTAAGGGAGGGTCAGTGGGCTTCTTCAATAGATTATCTCCGCTGTGAAGCCTCTTATTTATTGTATTTAAATCCAAAGACGCGCTTGAAATTTTTTTCTTGTCTTTACTGAAGATTTGAACCTAGGATGCACTTTAACCTCTACATAACGCTATATCTTTAAAAAATAATATTCCACTACTTAAAAGCATTCTTTAAGCAAAAACAAAAACATAGAAACAAATTACAGTTTAGAATTCAATATATATGTAGTTACTCTTTAAAAAAAAAAAAATTTCATTTAATTTCCCTTAAGCTACACTGTGCGCTTGATTAACTTGAAGGTTTGGTTTTAAATTAATACCAGGTTGTTTGGTCGGCTATAGAGTTGGTTAGTTGGTTGGCTGTCAAAAGCGTTAACATACTCAAAACTTTAACAACAACTTTTACTTCTCTTAATCTGACTTAATCTTCTAAAATATGTTAAGTTGTATGTACAGATGGCCGTCTATTTATACCTTCTAAGTATTTAAAGCAAGGAAATATAGACATACATAAGCAAGTTTTGCATAAGCAAAGCCCTTCTGTTTCTTTGTAACATAATTTGCATTGCCTGATTGTCATGAGGCTTTTACATGTTTTCGTGTCTCATTCTATTGTCTTACTTGAAATGTAGCATATTAACGTTTGCTATTCTATGCCTATATTACACAGGATATTAAAGACACGGTTAGAAGATGTGAGAAAGGAAACGAGATATTACAGTGCATAGTAAAATGTAGTCCAACCAAAATGCGAATGTTAATTGTAAATATAGCAAATAGTTGTCAGAATCTAAATATGATTATGAAGATAGAAGGATCTATGACAATTATATGTGCAACAAATTATCGACCAAATGCTCGCATACCTCTGTCCGTCAGACATAATTGAGGATCAATGTCTTTAATGTGCCGAATTATTTCATCGTTTAGCTTTTGAATTGTTCTCGGCTTTCCTTTTAAATATCCCCAAAGAAAGAAGTCAAACGGCGTCAAACCACTTGATCTTGGTGGCCAATTAACATCGTCACGACTTGAGATAACAGCGTCATTGAATATCTCACGCAAATGAGCCATTGTTTCATTGGCTGTGTGGCAAGTTGCACCATCCTGTTGGAACCACATATCGTCTAGGACACAAGAAGTCCGTTATTATCTCCCGAGAACGAACACCATTCACGATAACTGTTTGGCCGATCTTATTTTCGAAGAAGTACGCTCCGATGACACGCCAGCCCATAAACCTCACCAAACAGTCACTCTTGTGTTTCCACACTTCGTATAGAACCGGTTTATTGAAATTTGCGCACAATTATCCCGATTGTGCACACATTTGGTCGATTATGCTGAGCAAACAAATCACGCCTATTTTCTTAAAAGGCTTCCAAATGTTGAAAGGCTGAATTTATCAAACAAACTTGACGTTAAGGTGTGACTCATAATTAACATCCTGCATTAAGGTTGGAACACCTTTTACATTGATGTTCTGAGCAAGAACATTTTCTCTTTTAAGTAATGTTGTTCATTGTTAGTCACTAGGTATTTTATATTGTTTGAAGCTTATTTTTGTATGCTGTTTCAGCATTCTGTCACATTTGTATAGTCCTAAGAAGCCCCCTGAGCACCCATCTTACTCCGGAGGAAAAAAAAGGGAACATCAACTACAAAACATAATCAGAAGGGTCAGGCAAGGCCATCATTTGGGGAAAAAAGAAAAATAAAAAATGTTTCGAACACTATCTACAGACGGCATTGTTTCTAGGCAATGACCGATGGCAGCACTATTATAGATTACCGGCATAAGCTGCGAGGAGAGGTTGTGAAAAAAAAAGAATAAGGCTAATGACTTCCCCGCTTTCACCTTCCTTATTGTGATTTTTAAATTCAGGTTAACTAAATAACGTTAGTCTACAGCAAAAAAGCGTTTAAATAAAACTATATTGAGTATAATTATTTTGGTGCTCTGAATTCAAATTTGTTTTCAGTTTTTTTCCATCGGGCTCAAATTTCTTTATGGGCGTGGCAAATTTCTCGCCCAAAATATAATTCATCATAATTTTAAAACGACTTGATCGATTTTAATGCTATAACCACCAAATGTTTACGAAAAACATTTCCTATAAATTACATGAATAAAAGAACTTTTTGTATTTTCAACAGTTTCGTAGTTATTCGTAACTTTCTCTTCCACCAGACATTTATTTTTGTGTGTTGCCTAATAATGCATTACACATTTTTTGTCAAAGTTAGGCACCTGACTTTACGGGTTATTTTACTTCCAACATATCTGGCTTTCATTTTATTGCTTAAAATGTAAAATTTATTTTCTAGGAATTTTTCTATAACTCTTTGGAAATAAAAGCAAAAAACAAAAATTGCAACTTATTTTGCAAGAAATGATTTTTTCCCTGATTTTGGTTAAAATTAGGTACCTGCATTTAATTTTGAATAAAATCAGCACTAGCCCACCGATTTTTACGATTTCGAGCTTTTTTTTTTCTCAACATATTAAGCTTTCATTTCAATGCTTAACATGTTAAATTTGCGTTCTGAAAAATTTTTTATGAATTAAAAAAAAATGCTCTAATTTCGCGCGAAAATTTTTTTCGCAGCCAAGTTACGAATAACTCCGAAACTGTTGAAAATACAATAAAGTTTTATTCATTTAATGTATAGGAAATGTTGTTCCTAAACATTTGGGGGTAATCGCACTAAAATCGGTCAAACAGTTTTCAAGTTATGATGAAATATATTTTGGGCGAAAAATTTGACACGCCCATAAAAAAATTTGAGCCCGATGGCACTAAAACTGAAAACGGTTTGAATTCAGCGCATCAAAGTCGTTATATTCCATAAAGTTTTATTTAAAGACAAGAAAAATTTCTGTTTTTTGTAGACCAGTGTAATTAATTTTGAACTTTGAAATCAGAAATTTCAATACTCCTGGACATACGCCTCATGCTGTAAGGAATCCATTTTTACTTAAAAATCTTTAATAGATCTGCAGCTGTAACTTTCTTCTTAAAAATCATTTCAAGGCTTAACACAGTTTCGTTGGCAATACTCCCACTCTAATTTCAAATGCATGATTTGCTGTTTTTAAAACTTTAAAATTCAAGATTTTTTAATCTCAAGTAAACACAAAAGTATAAAAAGTTAAATCAACAAAAAGTTTTGTGTTGTTTGAATAATTTATAAAACAAAAGCCATCATCAATCTATTCATTCACACATAAGATACAGAGGCGTTTCAAATAAGAGCAGTGATAATAAGAATGTAATACATTTGCCAGAGTTTATCTTAGCGTTTAGTTTAATTTTAAAAATATTTTAAGCTCTATTGCAGTGGGTCAGGTGTTTTACGTATTTAGTTGGCAGCTTTAACACCGGCCATTAGGGAAGATATTCGGACGGCACCATTCGAAATCAACGAGCTAATTGAAGTCATTAACTATTTAAGGAATAATAAATCCCCAGAACTGAACAACATACTTGGCGAAGTACTAAAGCATCTCCGGACTCTTATTTAACATCAGCCAACAATTCTGGCACACACCAATAGGCTATGTGATGAGCTAAAAGAAGCACTCAGTGCAAAGACTGGAATGGAGTTACTCTTATCCACATCAAGAATAAGGTTATTGCTCAAAACATCAACAAACGTCTCGCTGATGCCTTCAATCATGTCCTTCGCAGCGAGCATGCTGGATTCCGATGTGAAATGGCGTTTATCACTATATTTGCCATTTATAGATTTTGAGTAGGCGTTTAATACCCTTAAACATTCTGTAGTTTATCGGGTGGGCTATCTATCAGCTTAAATTTCAACCAGCGGTTGTTTCGTATCTGGCAATACTTATGTTTTTATTCTCTCACAAAATTCAGTACATTATCTCCACTGAACGTTGTGATTTATTGGAAATTTACTTCCAAAACAAAGACAAGAAAAAAACATTTTTTTTTTTTTTTTTTTGGTTATTGTAGCCGCATAACCATCCGCTTCGTTTTCGCTTCGCTAGATGGGGCAACGACTGCAAGATGATATGAATTTCACAAAAAAAAAATAATAATAATAATCTTTTCGGATGAAGCATTTTTTCATCTTGGCGGTTACGTTAATAAGCAAAATTGCCGTATTTGAAGCTCAGAAAACCCAAAAATGATCTTACAGAAGCCAATGCACCCATTACAAATGTCTGGAGCGGCTTGTGGTGCGGAGGCATCATTGGCGAATATTTCTTTGAAAATGAGGACGGCGTAACCGCATCGCACCATGATAATCGATTTTTTTGTAACCGCTCTTCATGGAATTGATGTGAACAAAATTTTTATTTTCAACAGGATGATGCAATGCGCCACACATCTCATTAATAAGTTAAAATGATGATGTCAGTTGGCAGCCAAGAAGCTGCGATTTGACACCGTTGGACTATTTTCTGTGGAACGCCATCAAAGACAAGTGTTATGCCGACAAACGAGAGACAATTGAGCATATGAAGGCCAAAATTTGTGATACCCTCGCCAAGATACGACCCCATACACACGAAAATATTTCCGATCGAATGTGGACTGTGAGGCCAGCCGCTGCAGCCATATGAATGAAATAATATTTCATACCTAACCGGAACGATTGTACTTCACAACAAAAATATAAATTTTGTAAAATTTCAAACCGGTTTTGTTTTATTGAATTTTTAAATTTAAACTTTTAAATTGCCCACACGATAGAATGCACTGCCTTTTATAAAGACAAGGATGCGTTCTCTCTCCAATGCTATTTAACATTGTTTTTGACTGCATACTGCAACGAGAGATAACCCGTGGTCTAAACAGAAGACTAGAAGATCTCGACTATACCGATAACATCTGTCTCGTGGCATAAAGATATGATGACCTGCGGATAAAGTTGGAGTCTATGCAGTTCGAGACATCAAAAGCAGGGCTCAAAATTAACATCGTCAAAACGAACACAACTAGTCTCCATATTGGCAACCACCACTTGGAGGAGGTGACATAATTTGGTGGTTTGAGCTTGGTCATAAGAACAGAAATCAGGAATTTGGCCGCCTTAATTCTGTATGGTGATACCCGCACATTTCTTTCAACACCAAACTGAAAATATTTAACTCCTGTGTAAGATGCTCGCTTTTGTAAGGGTGTGTATGCTGGAACGCAGCGATAAAGAACGTATCGGCAATTCAGATACTTACTAACCGATGTTTGTAATGTATCTTAAGAATAAATTGGCTATCCACGCTGTTTAACCAGAGCTTCTGACAGAGCACAAATCAAATTCCAATAAAAACAGAAATTCGCAGAAAAAAGTGGAGATGGATAGGGCATACTTTGCGAAATCATGACGATGACATATCCAAAATTACCATGGAATGAAATCCGCAAGAAAGTAGAAGACGAGGACTAGCAGCCCACAACTGGAGACGGCAGTTAGAAAAGGAAGTTCCATCATACAACAAAATCTGGAATCTGGAAAAAGTTTAAAATAGTTTATATATTGGTCCTATGATCTTTACAGCATCCTAAGGAAACAATACTAATAAAGAAACTTGAGTCTTATATTATAAAAAAGACTAATGGTGGTATGTTTACCCGCACTTTCTAATCCTCCATAAACAGCAATAATTACAGTAAAATTTTTCATCAATAAACATTCTAACCTTTAATGGAAGTGGCATAGTGCCAGTGGTTAAATTGTTAGCAAACAACATAGGCTGCCTATGTTGTTTTATTCTCAGCGAGTATAGGACAAATGTTTATCGAGGCTTCCCCAGTTGAGCTAACCAAGTATCCCATTCCATTAAACATGAATGAATTGTTTTTTCTCCGTCACTCTTCTAGGCAGCATATTGGCTTTCCACAAAGCATCCATTGCTTTGTTTTCGTTTAATTTTTATTTATTTTTAATTTATCAAATTGATTTTTCAAGCCAAGTAAATGTTTCCACTGTAGCTTCTCCCACATATCATTATGTAGTGGTGAATATCCGTGTAAATTTTTTCCCAATAGGTGGCGTTTTCTCCTGATTATTCTTTTAATGTTTGTCATCATTGCGAGAGGTAAGCATGAAGATCAGGAGAGCTTCTTCTCTATTTTTTAGATGGAGTTGTCTGGAGGGACACAAATTAAGTTTTTTCATCATGTCCTTCGCGGGGCCTCGACATGGGTCGCTTATGTTGTTATGCGTTTGCTCTAACCACTACACCACGCCAACCACATGTACTTGTTATTTAATTATACATCCAATAGTTCAATTCAAACAGTGAACAGCGAATTTTAATCAACTAAAAAGGTTTTTTGCTGCTATCAGATTAGACACAACTGTCATTTAAAGTACATAAGAAAAAAAAATTTTATATACTTATATATTTTTTTATTTTAAGAAAAAAAAAAACTCGACTACAAAAATACATATATTTTTAAAAAATTAAAAATATTAAAATAAAAGATTTTTAAATTGAAAAATAATCACTTAAGTTTACAGTCGATTAAGAGTATAAAAAAATATTTGTCATTGGAATGTCATCTCCCTTATAAAATAAAAATTTATTATTTTTTGTTTTTGTACATCTTGAGAATGTACATTGTACATTCTGAATTCGGTCGAAATAACTTCCTTGTAAATATACATCATCAGTAAATAAATCTTTGAAAATAAATGGGTGTGCCACCTGCCATACATAGTGAATGTTGATTTTTTATATATCGGGTCCGCCATTTAACGTTTTTTTTTCCAACTAGTGCTTATTTCGTGAATGGTAACACTTAGCTCATGTCTGATTTGACAGATAACTAGTTTTATCCTTCCGCTGAACGAATATGGTTGTGTATACGCTTGAACAACGCTGGGAAATATTGCGACATTACTTTGATCGGATACAGAAGATGCCTATTTTGCCAAAAAAAAATATCTTTTCAGATGAAGCTCATTTTGATCTTGGCGGGTATGTAAACAAGCAAAATTGTCGCATTTGGGGCACAAAAAACCCGCACGCATACATTGAAAAGCCGATACACCCAAGACGAGTCACTGTTTGGTGCGGATTTTGGTCCAGAGGCATAATTGGGCAATTTTTCTTCGAAAATAGGCAAGGAGTGGCCGTTACAGTAAATGGCGATCGTTATCGGGCCATGTTGAACGAATTTTTGTTCACAAAAATTTAAGAGGATGATATTAGCAACCACACAGCCGAAGCTACACTCGATGTTTTGCGCCCTGTTCTTGAAAATCGCATTATCAGCCGCAGAGCTGATGTCGTTTGGCCAACTCGGAGCTGCGATTTGACACCGTTGGCCAACAAGCCAGAGACAATTGACGCTTTAAAGGACAATATTCGTGAAGCCATTGGTGAAATACAGCTGCACACAATCGATAATGTGGTTAAAAATTGGACCGATCGTGTAGGCTACTACATGGCCAGCCGAGGCAGCCATTTGAATGAAATTATTTTCCATTATTAACCGAAAGGATTGTACTTGCAAATAAAAAAAAATTTGAGAAAATATTCAGTAGTTTTTTTTAGAGCATTTTCAAAAAAAATGTATTTGGCGGACCCCTTATTTTAAGAACAAACGGTAATAATAGAAGTTTTTTTTTTTTTTTCTTAAAATAACTTCGTTACCAATATAGGTCAAAAGTGGCAGTAATTTTTAATGTGAAGTCCTCGTTATTTCTTCTTCAAGATAGCACGGGCTAGTGGGGTAGCCTCTTAGCTTCTTCTAATATAACTTAGCACACAATCTCGTTCAGCGTGTACAGGTCTTTATGAATGTTCGTATTTTGTATAAACCATGGAGCATTTGTTATCAGTAGTAATATTTGATTTTTGCGCTGTACAACATAATCTTCTCCGTAGCACCAGAAATAAATTTATTTGCGTTAGCTACGCATGTATGTGTATTTTCCATGTTAGCCGGCGTTCAAGATGAATTTTAAAATATTTAACAGCACAGCTCTGGAGATATTTTATTTTGGATGTTTATTCGAACAGCAGTGTGACTGTTGCTTGGGTACATTTTTACTTGTTAGTCTCTATTCTCCATTGCTTGAATCAGGTCTCCATCTGTGCCATATGATTTTGCAAATACATACATTGTTGCTTCCTGTGGGTCTTTATGGACACTTAAGATAGCTCTATCATAGGTGAATATTGAGGTATGGATATGATTGCACGTTGGTATATCATGGGTATATATCAGATATGGCATAGGTCTTAAGATACTTCCTTAGGGCTCTCTGGCTTCAATAGTCTGAGATTCACTTAATTAAGCTGACGTTTACTTAGATATTCTCGTAATAGGTTGCAGGCATTTAGTGGTAAATGTTGTCTCAGTAAAAACCTTATTATCCTAAGGTAATTAAGATGAATGAAAATTTTTACCATTTAATCGTTTTAACCCATTGTAGTTTTCTTTGTATTCAGAATTCCTAGAAGCTTGAAACTTTCTGAGAATTCCTAACTTTTGTTTATATTAAATTTTGTGTATTGATAACATTTGTATCTCAGCTTGGGAGGAAGTGGTAGAACAATTTATATTTTACACCCTTAACAGGTTGACAGGGTACCCGGGTACCACTATACAAAACATATAAAAAAATGTGAATTTATGTTTATGTTTATGTTTATTTATGTTAATTCTTACCTATCTTTATGAGGCAGCATATTTGATGGCAGAAATATATTTTTTTTCACTGTTCCATGAACTTAAGGTTTGGGCAAGTGAGAAAAGTGTTAAAATTATCTGTAGTAATATTTCTTCCAGAGTTTTTCTATAGACTGACTAGGTCTAAGACTACTTTTTCGTCAATATTTCGTTTGCGATTCCCATCAGTTGGTTTATTCGTATAAATTTAGCTTTTAAAAGGGTACGATTTTCTCGAGTCACACGCTCAAAAGATTTTAATATCATACTTTTTTGTATGTATTGTATTGTTACGTTTTTACCTTGTTAAAAACGTGTTTTTATGAGTTCGTAGATTGTAGTTGAAATAAAATCAATTTTGTGTTTGGTTTTAATTAAAAAAAAAATCATTTATTCAACATAGTTTTGTGCACCACAGCTTATAATCTTTTTACAGGCAATAACAATTTTATTCTTAATTACTTCCTCTATTTACAATCTTGTAAACAACAACAATTACTCGACAGATCTTTCTACTTAAAGATCTTCCAACCCCATCGTAGTTATAACTTAGGTTTCATCACAACCTTTTCAACCAGAGGTTATCCACACTTAACTCTCTTTACTGAGTTAGCTCCAACTAAGCTGGTTTTCTACTTCACGATTCACGTCACGAGTTTACTTCTTATAAACTCTCTTCACACAAACTGCACTCGCTGAGTTTACAACACATAAACTGATTGCTGTTCGCATCGATGTGCTTTTTATATGGCTGAGTAAACAACACATCGAAAGCTCTCGAACCTCTCGATATTTCAGGTAGATTCCATTTCTTTCTTTTAATTTCTTTTTAGTTCTTCTGTAGCAATGCGTGTGTGAACATCTACCTCTTTCAGATCTTAGTATTTGTTGTTGCTTGTTTATTGTCTGTTACTTGTTTTCTTTGCACCTTAATTATTGTTGTTGCCGTGTTATTTTTATTTACTTTGTGCTAATAGTTGTTGTTGTTGTCGATTTGGTTATTTGTAAACAGCACATATAGTTGTTCTTGTAGCTTTTGTTTATTTATATTAGCGATGTAATAAACGCTGTGATGCCCAACCTTATGTTCGTAACAGTATTGTAATGTATTGTGTAAACCAAGTTCGTTCTCTATACCCAAATAATTATTCATCAACGGTAATACTCTCACCTGGCTTGTAACTTTTTAATAAATTCTCGTTAAGCGCGGTCCAAATGTCTAATGGTATCAGATTTATTATTTTAAAGCGCCTTGCTCGAGTTTTTCGTTGCCAAGGCGAATAAAGCCTAAAAGTAGTCTAAATATATAAAAGGACATTGCTGCACGAAAAAGTGGTAAGTGATTTAATTTCCATAATTCTAACAGATGCTCAGAGTTTGATTTATGTGCTCCGCAAAACAATAGTATTCCTAAAAAGGCGTCTAGCTTTTTTGTAAATGTACTTTGTTAGGTGGACGTTTACAGGAGCTTGGATAGTTTAATTCCAAGTTTCTATTATATTCTTTAGTCTTTTTTTCCTTTTCTATTATGTCATACGTCTCCTAGGATAAAATGTTTGTAAATACATCTTTAATTGTATTTAATATAGGTGGTATTTAATTTATTTGCAGGTCCACAATGTTGATTCTAGATATGGTTTTAATCGCCAATGCGTTCTACCCTTACCACAAAGTTGATTGCTAATTTCCCCCTCTTCATGGTCATCAAAGTCGTATGAGTCTTCACCAAATTCTATACATCCCTCTTTCACTGGAACAGAAGCTTCCGATGCTACATCTCCAGTTATTTTACGCTAAACAAAAACATTTTTCGCATTTTAACGCGCAGCTTTCGTATATATGAATGGTATAATAATATGAAACTGCATATATTCTCTGTGCGGTACCCGGATACCTTATCACTTTGTTAAACTTGTTTTTTTTTGTCACACACATAAGGATTAAGGTAAAATGTGCAACAATCGGGCTGAGTTCCAAAACGTCATTTTCAAAGCAACTGAACAATGTCATTCGTTCTTAAACGCAACCATGCAAACTTTTACAAAGTCATCCATTCTTAAATGTATTGTAAAAATTTTAACTGCGCAAACAAAAGCTAACTGTGTAGTATAAAGTTTTGTTTACACTGAATTAATAATAGTGTTTTTTATGGAAACAGCAATTGTTTACAAAATGAGGATGATTTCGCCTCCAAAAAAAAAAAAAAAAAAAAAAAAAAACGAAAAAGGATTGTTTTATGGGAAATTATTTCCAAATGTAAAACTGTACAAAGTCCTTTTTTACAAAGCAACAAACAATGTAGTTTGCTTTGTATCGATACGGTAGTAAAACGGTATCGCTACAAAGTATTTTGGCGTTTTGGAATTCAGTCTCCTACACTGCATGAGGGCAACGTTTTTGGAATAACTATTCCAGACACACATTTTTTCCCTCTAGAGAGCATATTAGCTGTCCACAAGGTATCCACTGCTTTGTTTCAGTTTCATTAATCAAACTGCATTAGCAGCCAAGTAACCAACAGATTAAATTAACTCATAATAGACAATGTCGCAAAATTTTAGCATATAGTTGACTCATAGTAGACAATGTCCTATGATCCTATAATCCTTCTGCTTATTTTAATTTAATGCGGAGTTTGTGGCAATGGTCCATCGGTGAAAATTTGAAAGTGACAATGTCGCTCAAATACACCACCGGTAATGTGTGTATTGTGTTTATTTTTATACATCGATTAACACACTTCAAGCAAATTTTTTTTTTAATTTACTAAACAGTTTCCTTTTCAAACTATTCACCATTTACTTTTGTGTGCATCAAGGCAATTTTTAAAAAATATATTCAAAATGATGGTTGATGTATAAAGTGCCAGAGTGTACAATAAATGGACCGACAAATGTTAATAGAGAACGAAACATGTTTACAATTTACAGCAGGCTTTATGAAAGAAAAAAAAATTATTACAAAATGTAATTTACGGCTATGTCGTAAGTTAATTTTTAGTGCACTGTTAGTGGTGTTGTTTTCTTAACAATTTATAACGCTAAAGCCAGTATGGGAGTCAACTAGCCGGGAATAACAACCGCCATCTACATTTTATTTATTTTTTTATTTTCATTTTTTTTTTTTTTTTGGGGGGAAAGGCGATCAATTAGCTTTTTTGTGGTTTTATGCAGAAAAAACGAATCTTTATTTTTATGTCTGATATCCTATGTGGTTTACTGCTGGCAACGGCTATGCTGCTGATGCCAGCCAGCTTATACGTTGATACCATGCCACAACACTCATTCATTTATTCATTGTGGGCCATGTTGTTGCGGCAAGATTGACATTTTTCACTTTCGTCAGCATCATCATAGTCATTCTGTTATAAATACACTTTTGTTATGCAAAAGAATTTAATCTTATTTTGCAAATGCTATTGCTTTTTCTCTTCAGTTCCAAAAATTGTGAAAAATAGCAAAAGATGATAAAGAAAATCTTTTTTTTTTTTTTTTTTTTTTTTTGGGGGGGGGGGGGTGTGAGTGCTAAGGGTAATGCTTTTTTTAAAGGGAATTAAAGCAACATACAAAAATACTCCGCCGACTAAGTATTCTTTATTTATTTTTTATTTTATGTTGTTACTAGAACAGCTATTTTATAATATTTTGTAAACTTCTTTACATAACCCAACAACAACAGCAGCACATTACAACAATAAAAATATTAACAATATTAACATTGGCAATAACAGCAATAAATGGCTTGTACAACATCGACCACAATACGTAGGATTTTTATTTCTGCCATTCAATATCTTCTCTTACCATTGTGCTCGTAGTCTATAGTCTTGCATTATTTCTTATTCTTATACTTTTGCTGCCTTTGCTGGAATTTAAGCCGATAAATTTTCAAACTTTCACTGAAATAGCATTAAAAATACAATAGAAATAACACCAAACGGCAGTCAGCTATTGTAGAGGTGTCCTTCAGAAGAGGTTTTACAAACAACCCCATAAGAACCAAATAAAATTGAAATAAATGAACGAAACAACTCAATAGGCTAAGAACTAAGTACTAGAGGAGAAAATAAAAAGTGGATGGAGCAAATCAAAACACATACTTAAAATCTGCTTTCAGTACTTATGGAAATTATTTTTGTTTTTTTTTTTGTCCATCTATACCATCGTTACAGCAAGACGTAAATTGGAACAGGTTTGTAAACATGGGAAATATACCAAATGTTCATTTATTTCATTTTAATTTTGTTCCTTTTTTAATTTATTTTTTTAAATATTTTGAGGAATTAATTAAATTAGTCATTTATGTTTTAAATTTCTTTAAATTCAATAAAATACATATTTTATTTTTATATTGTAATAAAGAAGTCTTATAGGCTTTACACTTACAACTATCTTCCTTAAGGTGTGGGCCATTCGTAAACTCAACAACCATTTAAAAAGGTGGAATATTTTTTTCTCCGTCTCTGCTGTAGGAAGTATGTTGCCTTTCCTCAATGCATCCATTGCTTTGTTTTAGTTTTATTAACTAAATTGTTTTTTCAAGCTGAGCATCTGCTTAATATAATTTCGCTTGATTGGCAAACATTTCTCTAATAAAACAATTGAAAATGACTATTGTGAGCGAAATAAAAAAGAACTTATAGAGTTCAGCGGTGCTCGGTTTGTGGCAGCCCATCTTTCGATATCACAGCAAACAGTTGATATCACAGCAAACCTTTAGCAATTTCTAAAGCGAAGAACTCTGCTTTGCTCTCCTCTATTTTTGCAGTTACTTTTATTTTATTTTTTTTCCATCTCTCAATGCTTAAAATGAGACTAATTGTTTACTTCGTTCTTTAAAGAAACCAAAAAACGAAAAACAATTTTAAAAGTAAATAAAAATAAAGGAAATCCGCATATACCCGCTGCGCGTGTTTATTCGTCGCTGTTTCCGTAAAGACGTAAAGCAAAGCATAGAAACTCATGTGAATTTAGAAGGAAATAAAATATAAAATTCTATGCTCTTTTAAGCATTTTTGTTCGATAAAGACAAATATTTTTGTTTCGAAAATTCTTCGCTAACAGCGAACAATTGCTTATTGCGTATCTCAGGTTAAGCGGGATGTAGCTCACTTCAATACGATTGTGTAGTGGTAACGATCCTGGCTAAGTGGTGGTTATGATCCTTACTTAGCATTGTAATTTTTTTCTTAGCTTGTGGCGTTTATTTCTGATCATTCGTCTGATATTTGTCATCATCGCCAGAGATAAGTTTGAAACTTCGGGTGGCTGCTTTTGATAAATTTGTCAAGGTGGAGGTTGAAGTCTTTTTATTAAGCACTAGAAACCGCAATTATATTTTTTCGTCAAATTCTCTGCTGGGAATTCGAACCTAGTCCGCTTGTGTTGTATGCACGCAGTCTTACTCACCACGCCACTCTCAATGCTTTGAAAATTAAATACATCATACGCAAAATTCGCAAATTCGCCCGATAATCACACGAACACTTACAAATAGAAGACTGGTCTGGCACAAAGAATATCTTTTTAAAACCTGCAGATTTGCTATTAGGCCTTTTTTGCTATGGGCCAACAATACTAGCTGCCGAAACCCATCGCTGTAGAGCCCACTATAAGTACAGCTAAGAAGGATCAATGGGAGACTCATAATACCTAGAAAATTCGGGTAAATTTCTACAACGAGGAATAACCTGCTCTCTCGAAAATTATTATTACATTAAATTAAAATAAAGTCCTATGGAATGATAATATTCCAATCGAACTGCTTAAATTATTCCCCAATATTAGCTCGCAGTTACTATTTCCTATTATCTGGAAATTATGAAATTTGGGGCACATGCCCGATGACATCAAAGAAGATGTAGTTGGAAATAACATTGCTTAACATGCCTTCTGCATCACTCTGCCATATGCTACGATAGTAGCAAGTGGCATTTCGCTGTGGTAGATCCTTTCTTGATCAAGCGAAGAGCCTTAGAACAATCGCCGAAAAATACCTGGAATGGCGTTCGTTTTTATGATATTTTATTTTTCTTTCTCCTACCCTCCATACTGTGACTTTTCTTCCTTATGACTAGCACTTGCAACGCTAACAGTCTGCTTTATGTATGGTTGATCGGAGGGATGTGCTATGGTTAACCACAGGGTTATCACTTAATACAGTGAGTCACCCAGACTCTTTCAGGGTCCAACGGAGGTAAGGGGCACATCCACTCTTACATGAAGATGAATGTCCAAAATAAGAGTATCCGCTAAGCGAGCTCATCAGTAGCACAGTTACCCGGGATATCCCTGTGACCCAGTTAAGGTATACACAAAACTGGCGTGATAACGCCACAAGGAAATTACGACAGTCCCACACCCGAAAGAGATCTGATTGTTGCCTGGCTATATATCCTCAGGGAAAAATTGAAAAATTGTCCGAGAGTGTCTGCTGGCAAATGCCAGACACTGCAATGGCAATATCATCCGCGTGCGCGACAATCCTATCGCTAGAGAAGTTAATCATTGTAAGGAGCATGTTCTCTAACGCCGTACGCACCGAAAGAGGAGGTAACAAGCCGAGATCTAAGAAGGAGCTCGATTAACTCAACCAAAATGAAATCGACGTCGAGGGAGATGTATTAAGAGCCAAGATATTTTTTTCCACAAAGCATTTCTTACATGGTAGCTGCCGTTGTTTCGCCTCTTGCCATGTGAGATTTTTTTGCCTAAGTGACTGGATAATAATACGTCGCCAGGTGGTCCTTGATCGACCACGTTTTCATGATCCTTGTGAATTGTCAAGTCTCATTTTTCCTTAAGGTATGGCCCATCCAGCCCTACTTCCTGTGCATTACCTGCTTCATGGGCTCTTCATCATGGAGGAGACATATTGAGGCCGAGGTTAAAAGATGCCGCAAGAGTTGGAGAGAAGTGAAGGCATTAGTAGAAAATGGAGAGTTGTTCAGAGAATTATCTATTGGTCTTCTTTTATTCTTGAATAGAAATTATTAATTTTTTTAATACCACAGGGCTTTAGATGTGTTGATATTTTATGGGGGAAAATCCCAACTATTTATACAAAAGGGTTTTCCACAGCATTTTTAAAACAAAATTGTGTTTGTTAACAAGTCAACAAATATTTACAAATCGGTTAAGTTTGTTCAACTTATGCAGCTGTAACTTGCGGACTGATATTGAAGCTACCTAAGTAGGAAAAAACCATTTTTTTTTTCAAAAACTATTCATTTCTCAACATAGTCGCCTTTTAGCTCAATACACTCAGTAAGCCGATTTTCCAACTTTTTTATACCATCGGAATAATACGATTTTGGGAACTCCTCAAAATACGTATTAATTTCGGTAATCACTTTTTCGTCTGAGATAAATCTTTTTCCTGCGAGCCATTTTTTCAAGTTTGGAAAAAGGAAAAACTCACTAGGGGCTAAATCTGGACTATAAGGTGGATGATCAACCAATTCGAAGTATTTTTCTCCTAGTTTTAGCATCCTATCTAATGCTATGTGAACCGGTGCGTTGTCTTGAAAAAAGAGCACTTTTTTCTTGTTTAAATGTGGCCATTTTTCCCTGATTGCATCAACCAATTGATCCAATAATGCACGATAACACTCTCCTGTGATTGTGGATCCCTTTCAAAGATAATCGATGATGTGCATCCCAAAATACAGTGGCCATAAGCTTGCCAGCCGATTTCGCTGTCTTCGCCTTCTTCGGAGCACTTCCACCAGCTTCCACCCATTGCTTCAATTGATTTTTGGTTTCAGATGTGTAGTGGTGGACCCACGTTTCATCAACAGTTATTAATCTACGCCAAAATAAGCAAAATAATGCTTTATCATGTACAAACACCACTGTGAAGTGATTTGTCGAACTCGTTTTTGTTCAACACTGCGTAAACGCGGCACCCATCTTGCCGATAGCTTTTTCATATGCAAATGTTCATGCAAAATGTTGAACACACGTTCATATGATATGTTTACCATTTCAGCAATCTCACGTATTTTGATTCGGCGATCATTTGTGCTTGTGCTGTCATCTAGCGCTAGGTAGCTTCAATGTCAATCCGCCCTCGTATATTGATAAAATGTTTATTTTTCCAAGTTGAGAAGATTTTAATTAATTTCATATATTTAGACAACTAATTGGCCATATTTTATTGACATCATAACGCAAGAAAACCTTTTGTTTGAATTACAATATTTAGAATTGATTAAATAGTTTTAGTTCAACTAATTAAACGATTGTTACGGTCAGATATAGATGTTAAGACAAATTACTTTTAACTTATAATGTCAAGGTGCAATAGAGTCATAAAATATTGTTTGCATATATTTATTTATCTTTAAGTAAATTATTAACTGTTTATTTAAAATATATTCAGATTTATATTTGAATTTAGTCATATATTATCTTTAGTCAAATAAATATATAAAATTAATTAAAGCAATTAGACAAAATTTATTGCCAGTGTAGATAAAATTAGCAGATAACAATGATTGTCAATATCTATCTTAACAATGCAAACCAATAGATATTTTTTTAAAGTTAATAAATAATCTTAATTTTTGTATCATATGGTTCTGTATATACTTCTGATTTACATATATTCTGTAAAAGCATTATATAAAAACTTTCTTCAGTATTATTTTCTTCTATTTTTTTTTGTAAATATTTCGCAATAATTTCGTTTAACTGTCGACATTAATTTTCAATTAACTTACTATACAATCATGTTTTTAGTCGATTTTAATTTTCATTATTTTTATATTTAAATAAATTAATTTTTTATATTTTTTTGTTAATATTGTTTTTGTGATAACATTTTTTTACCATCATAACATAATAATAATTTTTCAATTTCATATATACATATGTAAATAAAGGGTCCGCCAAATAAAATTTTTTATTTTGAAAATGCTATAAAAAAACTACTGCATATTTTCTCAAATTTCTTTTTTGATTTGAAAGTACAATCCTTCCGGTTAATAATGGAAAATAATTTCATTCAAATGGCTGCCGCGGCTGGCCATGCAGTAGCCGACACGATCGGACCAATTTTTAAGCACATAATCGATTGTGTGCAGTTGTATTTCACCAATGGCTTCACGAATATTGTCTTTTAAAGCGTCAATTGGCGTAACACTTATCTCTGACGGCACCCCACAAATAATAGTCCAACGAGGTAGCCAAACGACATCAGCTCTGCGGCCGTTAATGCGATCTTCAAAAACAGGGTGCAAAACATCAAGTGTAGCTTCGGCTGTGTGACACGTAGCGCCGTCCTGTTGAAACCAAATGTTTAATATCCTCCTCTTCAAGTTTTATGAACAAAAATTTATTCAACATGGCCCGATAACGATCGCCATTAACTGTAACAGCCACTCCTTGCTCGTTTTCAAAGAAAAATGGCCCAATTATGCCTCTGGACCAAAATACGCACCAAACAGTGACTCGTCTTGGGTGTATCGGCTTTTCAATGTATGCGGGGGGGGGGGGGGGGGGTTTTGTGCCCCAAATGCGACAATTTTGCTCGTTTACATACCCGCCAAGATCAAAATAAGCTTCATCTGAAAAAATGATTTCTTTTGGCAAAATCGGCATCTTCTGTAAGTCGATCGCAGGCCCACTTAGCGAAGCGTATACACAACCATATTCGTTCAGCGGAAGGATAAAACTAATTATCTGTCAAATCAGACATGAGCTAAGTGTTACCATTCACGAAATAAGCATTAGTTGAAAAAAAAAAAAAACGTTAGATGGTGGACCCGATATTTTTATTTTTATTTTTAATATGTTAAATCCCTTTTATGTATTTTTTATAAAATTTATTGCTTGACTTGAATTTATATAAAAAATTTTTTTAACATATTTTTTTACTCATAAGTATGTTAATATCGTTTGGAAATAAACTTTTTGCTCAATCTCCTAGATTCGTATATTTTTTGTTAAATGTAAATTTTTAAGATTTTTTGTTAATAGAAAGTGCATTGGTTGTTGGAAAAACGGTTACAAATATTCAATACTAGTCAGAAAAAGTCTGCGTACAAAAACTTATGCACTTTCTTAAAATCTTATTTTTGAATATTTATAACGGCCTTAACAATAAATTAGTGTTTAGTTAGATGATCTGTTCTTTCGAGAACCACAGGCATCCTTTTTTCGCATGGAAAAAACCAGCTTTGTGGTAACATCCAGTGACATTTCTTCTCATTCAGTTGGCAAAACTTCATTTTGATATTATAATATGATAAGGAATTTTTTGCACCAACAGATCCCATAAATAATCGTGGGATTGAGATCTGGAAACGCAATTGTTTTGGAACATTATAAAGCATTTAAAGCTTTACAATATCGTCTGCGTTCTTAGAATCGTTAACTTATTCAAATAAACCATTGTTGCCAAGACCCAGTTTAGTTAAATTTTGCTTACAGTTGACCTTTAGACTGTCTTGGCCGCAGAGGACTCAATAACCTGCAAATTGTATATCACGTTAGCCGGCACATACCCACTAACCATTACAGCACCACCACTGTGTTTGACCGTGTCGCACAAATCTGGTTTACGTAATGCGGTACCGGATTTTCTCCGCACACATTGACAACTTTTTATTATAAAAATTCAATACTTACTGTCATCCAAAAATATAAGTCCCTCCATGAATTCTGATGGTTTTTTTTAACAGATCTCTACGAACAACATTCTTCTTTGACTCTTTTTAATTAACTTAAGGGTTTCTTACGTTCTGTACGAGCATGGAAACCGTTTAAATTTGGAATATTTTTAAAATTATTATCTCATATACTCCTGTTAAATTTTAAATTAATGTTTTCAGCCACTTATAGGGCTCTTATTTTGAGATCTTGCTAGTTTTAAAGGACAGCCAGAACAAAGTTTTGATACAAAGTCTCCAGTTACTATGTAGAAGTTCATGGCTTTCTATATAGAGAAACGCATTTTCTCTTCGTTTTCTGCAATTTCTTTGAAGATTTTTTCTTGCTTTCTGAGAAAAATAATAAATTTTCTTTCGGCATTTGCTTTTTTTGGAACCCATTGCAATAAAAAAATGTATTTCCCAACTTAAACTTAATTTTCTTACATCAAATACACAAATTTGACTTAAAATGCAACGAAATTAACAGCTTTAAGTTAAAAAAAAAAAACGATTAATAGATTAATATTTTATGTGTACGCTGACTTTTTCTGAGTAAATAAATGCTCTTTTTTTAAATTAAGATGTCTAGCAATGAAACTCCTTTCTTTTCAAATACAAATTTTGGTTATAACATATTACAGGAACATAAGATATATTATAAGACCAAAAAGTCAAGGCTTTGTTGCGAATTCTTAGAAATACAGAGTTTGAATGAAATAAAAAGTTTTGTACGCAAACTTTTTCTGACTAGTGTACTTATACTTACATGGAATATCAAAAGCAAAAATTTTCTACAGAAATATGGAACAATAAAAATGTGGGGAATCCCCAAAATTAGACAGCAAATAGAAAGTCATTAGCATTTGAACATTTAAAGTGTCGATACAAGTTTTAATAATGGAAAACTGTGATGAAATTTTAAAGAAAATAATTAAAGGACTATACAATGTGCTACAAACAACTGGAAAAAGTGTTATATGGACTTGTGTTCTTAAAACTGAAAAGGAGGATGGATCTGTTTTACAAGACAGAGTATACTGTCAAAATTGCCGAAAGATTTTCAAATTTGTAACAAAGCAAACATCAAATTTAATTAAACATAAGTGCGTTCATTCACAGCCTCATGACAGTACACCAATTCAAATAAATAACGAAGAGAGAATTGCTTGCTGTGAAGCATTCTTGGATTTTACTTTAGAAGACTATCATCCTTTCAATAGCGTTGAAAGCTCCGGTTTTCGTAAGTTAATTCAAAAGTATCTACAAATGAAGAGATTTTATTTCGGCAAGAAATGCATCTGCATACAGAGTTTTAAGTTTAGTCTTCACTTTGTTATTAAAATCTCATTATTTAGTGAAAAGATATTTACGTTTAAAAATGAGTTAAAATTTAGAAAATTTCCAAATTTAAATCATAATAAAACAGAGAAATATATTTTTAATATCAATAAAACGGTATTTTTAGATAGATTGTATAACATTTTTGCTTAAATATGACTTCAGTCACGTGAATGATACGACTGGCTAAGTCTGTAATACCAATTTTCAAAAACTCTTCGCAGCATATGCGGCAGTATTTTACCATCATTCTCTTCGAATGTTGATTTCCAGGTCTCCAATTGCCTCTGGTCTCCTCTTATTAACGTAGACAGGTTATTTCACTTAACCTCAAAGAAAATAATCCAATGGAGTTAAATCACACGATCTAGGTGGCCAATTAATTGGACTTTTACGTGAAATCACTCTTTTATCAAAAGTCTCTTTGAGTAAATCAATTGTAGATTGCGCAATGTGGCGTCCGTTCTGTTGGAACCACATGTCAGCAAGATTAATGGCAGTAAACTGAGGCACGAAAAAATGTCTAATTATGTCCCTATACCGTTCACCTTTTGCAGTAACATTCAGACCATTATCGTTTGTCATATATATGGATATATTGGCATATATGAATTAATTACTCCGCCAACATGGTCTTCTGGAAACAAAATTTTTAATAGCAATTCAATATCAATAAATTTTGTGTGCTTTAGCACATTCGCCAAATGGGGTTGATTTAAGTCTAGCCATGATGAAACTAAACAAAAAGCAACAATCAGTTGTTGAATTGGTTGTCAAATAAAGCAGTGTTGCCAACTTAAAATTATGAACCTCTTTAAAAAAGAACCTATATAGAAG
This sequence comes from Wohlfahrtia magnifica, assembly GCA_023159175.1. Classification (NCBI taxonomy): domain Eukaryota; kingdom Metazoa; phylum Arthropoda; class Insecta; order Diptera; family Sarcophagidae; genus Wohlfahrtia; species Wohlfahrtia magnifica. Next base: position 2,422,470 of record JAKWBJ010000046.1, on the reverse strand, counting down.
GGTGTTACGCTGTAGTATGCTAGGTAAGACACCCGCCTACAAACATAGAGGTCCTTGCTTCAACACCGGGCTCGACAAGAGCAGTATCATCAGCGTTTAAAGATACACCTCGTTCTTATCAACAATTGCTAAAAAATTCGAATAACCACTAAACAAGTCGATGAAATTATGGAAAAGTCTGGCACATAAGCATCGTGGACGTTGATAGTGAACTAGGCATTCAGCACAAAACAGTTATCAACCATTTGCTGAAATATAGATACACAAAGAGTGTGCCACATTGAGGATTTCATGAACCGAATTTCCATTTACAATTCTCAGTTAAAACGCGATGAAACGAAACTATTTCTGAAGTGAAATAGAAAAGCAAAGAAAGGATTAAAACCTAGCAAGGTTTGTAGGGATTGGAAGTTAACTGTTCATTATGAGCTTTTACAACCTTGTCAATAAATTGGTGCTGATCTCTATTATCAGCAATTAACGAGTTTGAAGTAAGCACTTTAACTAAAACGGTTAGAATTGATTAACAGAAAAGGTTTTATGATCCATCATGACAAGACCAGACCACACACATTTTTGATAGTTGAATAAACAAAATAGCTCGTGTTTGAGTGCCACATGAATTAAAATAGCGAAATGTAATTATGCGAATAATTACGAGCTATGAAAAGTGGATCACATATGCAAATAAAGCGTGAAAAAGATCATGAACGAAACTAGGTAAAGCATCACAGACGGTGGAAAAACCAGGATTGACACTAAATAAGGTAATGTTGTATGTCTGGTAGGGCTGAAAGTGAAGTTTTTTTTATAAGCTTCCCAACTTGTTCGAACGATTGATTCTGATCTCTACTGTCAACAATTAACGAGATTGAAGCAAGCATTCAATTAAAACGACCAGTATTGATCAACAGAAAAGGTTTTTGGTTTCATCATGACAACGCCAGGCCATATACAACTTTTCAGATTATCATTTGTTTCGATCTCTGCACTACTCTTAGAGGCTTGCAAAACGCAATTGGATCAGTTTTTCGCTTAGAATACCCAGAAGTTCTACACTGAAGGAGAATGGCTTCAACATTAAAATGGCAAAAGGTTATCGATCAAAAAGGGTGGACCTTTAAAAAGTTTGAATTTAAAAATGCAATAAAACAAAAACGGTTTGAAAATTTAGTCAAATTTATTTTTTGTTGTGAAGTGCAATTGTTCCGGTTAGAAATGAAATATTATTTCATTCGTATGGGTACCGCGGCTGGTCTCACAGTACCCCATTGGATCGGACCAATTTTTGAGAACTCTTTCCAGTGTATGTGGTTGTATCTCGGCAATGGCATCACGAATGTTTGCCTTCAAATGATCAATTGTCTCTCGTTTGTCGGCATAACATTTGTCTTTAACGGCGTCCCATAGAAAATAGTCAAAAGGTGTCAAATCGGCCAACTGACATCACCATTTCGGCTAATTAAACAGCCATCAAACGTTCGAAGCAATAAATCGATTGTGGCATGAGATAAGTGGCAAGATGTGCCATCCTGTTAAAACCAAACATCGTTCACATCAATACCATGAAGATTAGGCACAAAAAAAATCGGTTCGATAAGTGTTTCCATTGACCATAAAAGTTGCGCCGTCCTCTAGGAAATATGGGCCAATGATGCCTCCGCTACACAAGCCGACTTAATAGCTACTCGTAATGGGCGCATTGGCTTCTGTAAGACCACGTTTGGCTTTTCTGAGCACCAAATACGACAATTTTGTTTATTAATTTACCCACGAAGATGTAAATGGGCTTCGTTCGAAAAGACGTTTTTTTGCAAAATCGACATCGAAGCGCGAACGAAGCGGATGGTCATGCGGCTTCGACTCTTGAACCAATTGAACTTTGTAAAGCGTCATACTGTTTTCGTAAAATTTGACGTAAACTGGTGCATGTAGTATTCAATTCTTGAGAACGATGACTGACGTTAATGGATTCTCAAGCACATGTTTTCGGGTGTACGCATTATACGAGCACGCTTACGTCTTGGTGCATCAACAAAGACTATAGTTTCACGAACTTTAGAAACAAACTGGCGTATACCGGGTACTCTTGGTCCTTCTCTCTGACCAAATTTTTGTACGACATTTTCATGTAATTTCCGTCCAATTGTTTTTGTTTGGAAATAAATTTCCAATAAATCCCAACGTTGCTCAACCGTAAATCGATTCATTTCACTTAGTGGAGATAACATACTGAATTTTATGACAAAATAGAATGACATATGTATTGCCAGATTCGAAATAACCGTTGGTTAAATGTAAACCGATAGATGGCCCATGGTATAATCATTGGACCTTGGAATTATGTACGAAAGACAATGTCTAGATCGGTTGCAGCTGACGATCTTTGTGTAGTAGTTCTTCACCACCTTTTCGCACATTTCGGGAGGTATTTTGGCTGTAACTTGACAAAAGTTTGTTGGTTGCTTAAACAACCAATAGATATGGCCTTTTACGTAGACCCACAAAAAATGTCTAACTGCGTCAATTCACATGATATTGGTAATCAGTTGAAGTCGCCAAGAAACTAAACGATCGAGAAATTTCTCATGCAATAAAGCCAATATTGGTTAGATTATGTGACTTAAGGTGTTGTTAAAGCCACACATCTTGCAGTTCATAAGCTTCAATTGTAAACCCAAAAAAGGCAGTTATTATACGGCCATAGCGAACGTAACCGTTCTTCCAGCATCATTTTCGAAAAAATGAGGCCTCATAACACCTTAAAACCGTAATGTTTATCAAACAGCCACTTTTTCCGTATGCAATGACTTTTCGATAACCACTACTGAGCCCCATACACTACAATTTTGCTTGCTGACGTAAGCACCGAGTAAGAAATGAGCTTCATCGATAAAGAACATTTTGTTCGAAAAATTAAAAATCATCACTTACGCGTTCTTTTGTTATTAAACGAGCCATATTCGTAAATGGCAAGCGTCTTAGTAAATAAATGACACTTCCGATGACAGATATTTAACAGCAGACAGCCTTGCCAGACCGGCAATGGATACCCCGTTAGTTAAACATAGTGTAGTGATAAGCGGATTCGATTTTTTATAACATTTTTCTTCATTTACTTTTTTTGTTGTAATTTTTCAATTATTTTTTTTTATTCGAAAATTTTCACCTGCAACAGTCACTGGAACAATAAATGAGAGTAAGATAGACATCTGCAATTTAAAAGCTTTAAAGTCAATTTTAGATATTGTTGTTGTCGTTGTTGTTTTGAGTCCTGTTGCCTTATATTTTTATGAGTGCTGATAGACTGCCGCAATGGCACACACCACCATTTAATAATAAAAAAAACCTGTAATCCTCATGAGTTCACAAATTTAATGCAGTCAAGAGCAAAGTTTCTGATCCAGCCTATAGCAGGTTTAAAAATAAAAAATAAAAAAACTGATAAAAATAATAAAAATATCGTAAATAACAATAAAGATAAAAATAAAAACAAAAAAAACAAAATTGTTTGTGCCTCAATGACTGCGTTTTTTATTGTTTCAAATCTGCCACTTTTTTCTTTTTTTTTCTGTTGTATTCGGTATTGTGCATACAAATCTAAAATATCAGGTTTTGTAAATATTCCATATGGAATATTTAACTTTGATAGAAAAAATTTCCGTGCACATTTATTTTTATTAAAAAACAATAAAAACCCTAAATTGGAAGAAAAAGGAAAAAAATATCGTGACAATTAACAGTGATTATTAGTATGAATACTTCATGACAGAGTTTTTATTTTTATTTTTTATTAATTGGAAAATGACTTTGAAGTGAAGAGAATACTTTTATTAAATTTGGAAATTTTATGTAGAAAATATGAAGTGACAAAAAACTATTTAAAATATTAGATAAGAGCATAAAATCGTGTGATTATTCCATTATTCAAAAGGGTGATTTTTTTGCTATTTGGTTTTTCAGAGTCAAAAAGAAATTCATAACATATAGCAGTGACAAAAATGCTCATTAAGGTTTTCTAGTTGAATTTTATTAGCAGAATTTGCATTGTGTTGGAGAGAAAAGTATTTCTTATAAAGGGTGTCCCAAAATTAACGCAAGATTTGAATTTTTCGATATGATTAGGGAGATCGAACGGCTATTATTCGACCGGTTTGTTTAGTTTTGTCGAATACGGTTTTTTTAAAATGTGAATTTTTCGAATACCAAACAAACAGGTTATTTTAACTCGAATAACCGGTTAATTTAAATATGTATACTTTCTATATATTTTTATAGTTTTTATTGGAAATACTTTTTTTTTACATAAGACCAGCACCCAGGGGATGGCCTCTACTCATTCAGTGCATTGTGCTGGTAATAGGAAAATAGGTGATGGAAAGGAGGAAAGAGGGAGTAGAGTTTGTGGACGTTAGATTTAAATTCACTCATGCTGTCAGTGGAAGATTGTTCCACAACCCAACAGTGCGATCAAAGAATGAGTTCTCCCTATAATACGTTGTGCGATTCACTGGACAATCAACTACAAAGGGATGTTCTCTACGAGAAATATGATAACTACGTAAAAATATATGATTTTCAGGAATTAGTTTCTTAATTTCGTTAGAAGTATTGACAGACGTTAGAAGTATTATTGACGTTATAGTATTGACAGAACAATGAAACACACGCCACATTGCGACGGTGCTCTAATGAATCGATAGAGCTGGCTACCCTACCGTCATTAATGAACATCTTCACCCTCTCCTGTACGCGGTCGAGAAGTTCCAAAATAGACTTTTAAGCACCGGCCCATACATGAGTGTTGTATTCCATCTTGGGTCAGATATATCAGATGGAGTAAAGTATTTCTTGCACCGTCTTAGAAAACCAAGGCACTTGAATGCTTCTTTCGACATTTGAAATATGTGATCATTCCAACGAACGTCACAGTGAATTCTCATGCCCAGAACATAAAGAGTATCTGATTTCTCAATATCCACTTTACCCATTGACACAGACAACAGCACACCACCACGTCTGTGTGTTAAAAAACACTGAGTCTTGCGTGCATTAAAATCGACCCTGTTCGCCTGACCCCACTCGGAGATTTTCACCAGGTCACTTGTGAGTGTGTCATTCATATTCATCCTTTTCGCCCCAATCTCCACAAGGCTCGGTCTACGATCAAAAGAATATGAGTGACAAATGTAGAAGTGAGAAGAAGAAAGTCGTTAAGAAATATTGGAAAAAGAGTAGGAGAAAGAACAGAGCTTTGCGGTACCCCTGAGTTTATCCTGAACTCGTCGGATGAGATCCCATCTATAACCACTCTTATAGAGCGATCTCTGAGAAAACTCGATATAAATCGAGAGAAGTGACTACCGACACCAAAGCATTAAGTTTCGAAGTGAGAGCCTCATGCCAAATTCTATCAAACGCCATTGAGATATCCAGAGCCACAACCTTACTCTCACCAAAACCATGAATGGACTTGTTCTATTTCTCCGAGAACAACGCCAGCAGATCGCCAGTAGAACGGCTCTTTCGGATACCGTACTAGCGATCGCTAAGTAAATCGTTGAACTCCAAGTATTTCACAAGGTGGTGATTAATCATACTCTCCATAACCTTGAAGAGAGCGGAACAAACTGCTATTGGACGGAAGTTCTCAGGGTTACTTGCCTCGCCCTTTTTTGGGATTGGCGTTACATTAGCTACATTCCAGCAAGATGGAAAAATACCGGCGTAATATGACACACTGAAAAAGTGAGCTAATGGACGCGCAAGCGTCGAAGAGCACTGCTTCAAGACCAGTGCTGGTATGCCATCCGGCGCAGAAGTTTTGTTAGCGCTGAGATTTGCAAGGACCCCTTTTACAGCGCGGGCTCGAAAAAATATACGAGGCATAGTTACTGCTACTCTCTCAAGTTCGGGCAGTGGTTAAATGCTCTCCGGCAAGTGAGAATTACTTGCAAACATTTCTGCCAGAAGGTTTGCCTTTTCAACCGGGTTTGTGAATATGTGGTCATTCTTCATAAGAGCAGGAACCGAACTCGCGTTGTTCCTCAGCCTTTTAACCAATGACCAAAAGTTTTTACTTCGCCGCGGAAAATTAAGAACTTTAGCACTAAGGCGCTGCTCGTATAAAGCGTCTAAATATTGCGGCACATAAAGATCTCGCCTGTTTGCGAAGCAAATCAGTATGAGCACATTTATTATTGCGCCAATTCCTGAACGCTTCCTCTCTGGATCTGACTGCGAATTTACTCGTCAGATTAAACCAAGATTTGTTTCTAGGTTTACTCGAAAGCTTTTTGGATGGGATAAAATTATCATTTATCCCTAGCCTTGTAATATTCACTACCATTTCTGCCATGGCATCGACGTTTGAGTCAAGGAAACAAAGTTTCCAATTAAAATTTCTGAAGAAATCGTTGAGCTCAACCCAACGAGAATTTCGTAATTAACAATAAAGCGTTCCGTAGCCGTGGGTGGAACTTCAAAAAGAGCGGAGGACAAGAACGAGGCAGAAATTGTGCAATGATCCGAATTTCCGAGTGAGGAAAAGATCGAGGATATTGTTCTGGTGTCCATCTATATATATGCTCTCCTTTTAAATATTTTTCTAAATTTAATATATGACATCTTACTTTTACACTGTATATGACAACCTTGAACGTCGCACATCATCATTCTCCATGTATAAAAAATTCATATTTATTTACAGAAAATGAGAAAAAGCTGTTGTTGCTCAAGTGTACATACCTTTTTTGATCTCCCATGGTTTTCAATAAAACAAACTCGGTTTGATATTTTGCCAAACTAATTTTGTTGTTGTGAAGTACAATTGTTCCGATTATGAATGAAATAATATTTCATACATGGCTGTTGCGGCTGGCCTCATAATTCCCCATTCGATTGGACTAATTTTCTAGAACTTTTTCGAGAGTATGGGATCGTATCACGTCAATGGCATCACGAATTATCTCTGGTTTGTCGGCATATCACTTGCTTTTAACGGTGCCCCACAGAAGATCGCAGCTTCTTGGCGGCCAACTGACTTCACCATTTCGGCTAATTAAACGCCTATCAAACGTTTGACGCAATAAATCGATTGAGGCAGAAGAGCGGGCACATAAAGTCGTTTATCATGGTGCGATAGGTCTCTCCATTGACCGCAATGGTTGCAAAATATGATATATTAAATATGGGCCAATGATGCCTCCGCTTCACAAGACGTACCAAACAATTCATTTTTAATGGGTGCATTGGCTTCTGTAAGACAACGTTTGGGTTTTCTGAGCCCAAAATACGGCAATTTACGGCCTATTAGGGCTTATTAGCCTACCCATTAAATGAAAATTAGCTTCATCCGAAGAGATAACTTTTGCATTTTTTATTTTTTTGCAATTTCCGATCAATTGTCTTTTTCTTTTGCTGAAGCGTAAATCAATAAATTTCATTCAGTAGAGATAATATACTGAATTTTGTAACAGAATAGAATGACATAAGTATTGCCAGATTCTAAATAACCGTTGGTTCAAATTTAAACTTTTAAATTGCCCACCAGTTAAGTTTTTCAAGCGTAAATACTCCTAGCCAATATGGCTTATGATTGCACTAAGAACTTCTGGATTGGTAGGCGGGTGTCTTACCTAACATAGTATGGTAGCACACGCTTCTAAATACGTAATGCATGCATTTATGTTTCTACACATGTCCTCTGAAGTGTGAAAATATTTGAAAGTTGATGGAAAGGAGAAATCGAGATATATTGAGCCTCCTTAAATAAATACTAAGTTGAAAAAGCTCTTCGAAGCCAGCAAATATTGGATAACAATCTTAAATGTATTTATGAGATTGACGTTATTGAGCAGCAAAGAAAGCTTAATTCTATACCAAGTAATATCTAGGCACTGGCGAGTAGAACTCTTACAAAATACGCTGTAAAAAGTAAATCACTGGTTAAAATATTAGGACGTTGCCGAGGAAGACATGTCCGTTAAGGACATTCTTACTTGCTACAACTACAACAGGGGACAAAAATTTGTCAATTTTATTTACTAATGCAACTAGAATTAAGAAGAATTTTATTTTAATAACAGGACCGGTTAACCGGTTATTTGATAAATCTATAAACGAAAACCGGTTTTTCATAGATTGCTATTTTCCGAATTAGTCGGAAACCGGTTTTTGCAAAAAAGTCCAATAATCGATCTCCCTAGATATGATAGCACAGTTCTTTCTGCCGAAATTGGATGATATTGATGAGGCAAATGTGTAGTTTCAACACGACGGAGCCACATTCAATGTAGCCCGCGAAACAATTCAAATACTGCATGAGACATTTCCATCGCTTCCGTGATCAAAATTGGCCCCTAGATCGTGTGACTTAATACCATTAGATTCCCTTTTATGGGGTTATTTGAAATTACAGAACTGTGCCAACAAGCCCACAAACACTCGTGCACTAAAAGAGGAGATTCAGCGCTGCATCATGCAAAATGTTCATAGCAAGTTTAGTCGAACGAATGCGTATGTGCATGCAAAGCCGAGGAGGCCATTTACCCAATGTGTTATTCCATAAATAACCCTATCCTATATTACAAAAAAAAAACTTAAAACTGTGTTTTCTACCTAAATCAAATCTTGCGTTAATTTTGGGACACCCTTTATTATAGCGGTCTATTCAATTTGTTGCGACCAAATTACATCGCAGTTTCACTTTATTGCATATTAATCCATCAATCCGTGTGCAGAGTGCGCGCCGATTGCGCAACCGAGAAGGATAACGCTGCTGTTATTGGCCAGAGTCGATGAAGATCGCGATGTGTCAATTTGCCGTCATTGTAAACAATTGGCCTTATGTTATTCGACCACTTTTAAGTATGGATCTTGGTATGAAACCATATAAAATACTGCAAGAACTGAAGCGAGACGACACGTCGTCTAAATTCGTCTCAATTTTTCTATCAAAAATTAATCTGCAGTGACAAAGCTTTTTTTGAACAGCCATAGGCGGATCTAGAAACTGCCAATGCACCCTGAAAGATACACTGTTTTGTGCGGTTTTTAGGCTGGCGGCAACATTGGTCTAATCATCTTACAGACTGATAAAATTCGCAGCATTACAGTTAATGGAGCAAAGTACCATAAGCTGATTACCATTTTCTTTTTGCTCAAAGTGCCACACGGCACCCTCTATTGAGTGACGAGTTTGGTGTGCAATTAGTTTTACGTTTTGGTGCAGTTCATTATCCGCCAAGATCAATAAATTTGATCCCGATAGACTTTTTTTCTTATCACACCATATTTGGATATTCAGTTTTTTGAAGTACATATTAAAGCAAAAATGTGCGTCGTCTTCACAAATACATGCTTTGCTCTTGGCTATTACTTATTTGCTTATTGAAAAAAACCTTATAATTATGAGTTATGGGTAAAAAAGGCTTTATTCTTGCCTTAATGCACCAAAATAAAGTGTACTCTCTAGAATAAAGTTTTTATTACAGTCTTTTAAAATATGATGAATTGAAATATTTTATATTTTTTCAAATGTATTTAAAGCTTTGCAACATCCATAAAAAAATGAGAACAAAATTCTAACAACTAGAGTTATACAACAAAAACGAAATTTACTCTACTTTTTTGCACGTCAAAATAAAGTGTACAAGATAAAAACTATGCCATAAAAAAGAATAAAATAGAAATACCTATGAAGTGATACCATTTTCTTTAAAGATGCTGTCGAGTAAAACAAGAATCATAGTCTTGAATTTTCGTACCGGCTTCAAAATCTTTAGTTACGGCTAAAAATCGATTTTATACCTTCATGAACCAAGCCAAATGTGAACCGCTATTACCCGCTTGAAATTTTAGCGGATTTTGAAAGCAAAAGAACAGATCTATTAAGTGGTGTGTACTTTACTTAAGTAAACTTAAGGAATTTATCATGCAAACACAGCTTTTGTTTAATTCGTTACGAACTTTCCAAGCTTAGTGGCGTTTTTACACGTTATTTTATATATTAACCGTAGCCTTTTTAAAGTAGTATGTTTAGTTGTTGATAAAACAATACTTTATTTTTTAAAATTGGATAGGAATTGACGGAGTTATGACACCTATATGGTTAGGATATATACTTCATAATAAAATACTTGTTATTTTCATATATATTTTACTCTTACGAAAATAAAAACGCCTACAAAATGTGCCAACACTTAAAACGGCAAACTTTATTATGAAAGTTATTCTATTGGTTAGTGTCAAGGTTAAGATCAGACTGCCAAGGCTATATTTATTTGAACAGTGCTACCAATATTTAAAGCTATAAACTTTATTATGGCAGTTCTTCTATCGATTAATGTCAAGGCTACGATTACCCTGCCAAAACTGTCTTTATTTGAACAGTGTTGCCAATTCAATTTTAGTTATTAAGAACTTACTTTGAATTAACGTAGCTGAGCAGAAGGTTGTGGAATATACTAGAACATTCGAATCTAATGTTTATTGACTTTAATAGAGCTCAACATTTTGCTTGCTTAGTCAGTTGAGTGTTAGCAGTCATAAAGTAAAGGCGTAATAAGATTAGAGTATTGAATTGATTTGTTTTTTAAGCGGTAGTTAAATAAGTTGGACACTGTATTAAGTAAGTAAGTAAGTAAAGACTGTATAAACGTAAATTCAGCCCAGTTATTTTATTTAAAGCATTTAAAAGGAATTTAAACGTTTGAAAAAGGTTAAAACGCAATAATACGATTTAATTTAGCATTATATCCTTTCTAAATCCTTATTCAGTTCACAACTACAGAAGTTGTAAAACAGAACAAAAATCTTTGCCATATTTTGACTTAAAGCCATATGCTTTACCGTATAGCCTTCTTCCTTAGGGGGACGAGTTTTATAGGCTCCAAGATGACTCTTGTTTATATTCTGTAAGAATGCATTAAATTCATAAGCTATGCTTATAAACCAACACCCTTTGAGCCCTCGTAGGTTCATGTTATCAGTGAGAGCTACGTAATAGCTTATCGTAGTGCTTGTTTATCAGACATGATTTTTAGAAATATACATATGCCATAGAGTTTTCAGGCAAGCTGCATATAATTTTTGTTTAATTAATTTATATTTTGATACTTTTTCATATTAAATTTCATACGTTACTATTAATTACGCTTCTTTAATTGAATTTACTTGCTTAAGGGCACATTGACAAGGGTGAATCGTATTAGTATAAAACTAAATTTGCCGCCATTTGTGCAGTAACGTATTAACAACCTTCAAAAACGAAAAAAAGTTGCCACGTCACTCTCATATTTAACTTTGATTAACAAACTTTCTTTATGTTTCCGCGTATACGTCCTACAACTATCTGGCATAGTTTTTTTTTGGACTTATAATATTATGAGATTTACGTCTTTAATAATAAAAAAATAAACAAAAACTTTATTGTTATTGGATTTCCTCCTACTCCCGCTTTTTATTTTTTATTTCTTTTGTATTTTACACAACTTAAGAGTATTAAGCTAACCACTGTTACCAAAGTCCTAAAAGTTTTCCAAGACTACTACACATCTACAACTGCGTAATGTACAAACTTTTCATAGTTAGTCTGTTGATACTTCATAAACCCAAAAAAAAGACAAAAATACGTGCATATCAGCAGCTTCTTAGAAGAATTTATCTATTTTTTTTTTTCATTCCAAACCCTATCATCTACTATCCCTAAACAACAAACTCTTATGTAAAGTCTATGTAAGAGAGACATGACAAAACTTTTTACAATGCCAGAGGTTCTATCAGTTGTTTCTTGTTGACTTTTTCGTGTATGTTATACGATTAAAGATGGCGTAAACATGTAGGATTTGTGCTGAAGTTTGAAACATATGGAGATTGAGTGGTTTTATTATTCATTATAAGAGTAGAATGCAGCATAAAACTCTGTAAGCCAGGTGGCCACTTCAAAATAATTTATTGTAAATCGAACAAAAAACATTTATTTATTAAATTATTAAATTATTGTGCGTACCCTACTGAGACTGTACTAGGAAGCTAACAGTAGCTTTCACAAAATGTAATACAATTCAGTGTAAGGCATCTTACGGACGACCTTGATAAAAAAAAATAGCTCCACTGGTAAGATTTGATTGTGTCGTTTTCAATTTTATTTTATTGCTCGAAAAACAGTCAAAGTTGTAACTGAAGTCAAGCGATAAACTAAAATATGCAACAACTTTTTTTAAAGTTATTCTCTTATCAGTTGCAATGATTTAAATTAAAAATAAAAAGGGTCTTATAATACCAAGTGTCATGTGTTAGTACAGTAAGAATGTATTTGCAAAAATAAACAATAAAATCAGTGAACATCAGTTCCAAATTCGTAATAAATAACATTAAACCTTATTGTTGCCAGGGTTCAACAACAAAGTTGCAATTGCTCTGAATTTCGAAAGATCATGCCTTGTGTGTTGATGACAATAACCGTGCTTCTCTTAATGTTTTTTCTCTTCTCCTAACTCCACATCCATTACATTGTTTCAGTTTCTGTAATCAAGTTGATTTTCAAGCTAAGTCGATGATTAACCTACTTTACTTCGCCTCCATATGATTTTGTATGGTGGTGAAGATCCTCGCTAATTGATGGTGAAAATGCTTGCTAAGTGGTGGTGGTGGTGATCTTTACTTGGCATTGTAATTCCTTTCCAGGTGGAGTTTTGTCCTGATCATTCGTCTGATGTTTGCCATCGCCGCCAGAGGTAAGTTGGAAGGTCAGAGAGAGGTTTAAATCGTTTTTATCAAATGATTTTCGTCTTCATATTCTCTGCTGAGACTCGAATCTGTCTCGGTGAGATGTAGTAAATCTAAGCAAGCGAGTTTAAGAAGAATGAACCAGCAACCAGCCTGCGCTCTAACCACTAGGTCATAACAGCCCCAATGTATTTCAGCATAAAAAATGTTTTAGTGGTTATACTCCCGGTAAAAATAGTATTTAGCACCGGAGATTTGTAGCTATTGAATGATAGGTTTGTTCAGTTATTGTTTAAACAGAGAATACAGCCAAGAATGGCCTAATAGGTGTTCGATAAAGTTTAGTCTGATTTAGTTTTTCACGTATCGTGTAAACGTAAAAATATCTGTCGTAAAATTTTTACTCTCATTTTTATAATACTGAGAGAACTTCATAATATTTTCTCTTTGATTTTACGTACGTAAAGTATTAACGTGTAAACTACCCGTTAGCAACAGTATTTTATTTTTTTTTTGAAATGACTGCCATTTTGAAATGTGAAAGCAGCACAGTTTAATTTCTGCCGAGTAGGTGCTATTTGATGCACATCTCTATTAAATGAAATCGAATTTCAGCTGAGTGTCACTGCGTGTGTCTGCATAAAAGTGTTATTTTGAGGTGGGTACTGAAATGACTTAAATTGAGTTAACAATAACAAGCATTTAACGTCATAAACTATTATTTCATACGTAAAAAAATATATTCTATGATGTTCCCACACACACTTTTTTAATTTTTTTTTTTTTTTTTTTGTTATTTAAGTATAGAAAGTGCTAAATGAAAAACCCTTTAGATTCATTAAAATATAATTGAAATATGTATATATGCATAAATAACTTTCCAAAAACCAATGTCATTAGCAGCATATGTCACATGTGTAGATAAGTTACAAATTGTTTTACATCATAGAGCTGTGTTTCACAACAAACTTGATAATGTTGTAGCAATATTGAGCCACTTTGATGACAATGAAGTAAAATATGTTAATGACGACGATATAAAAATTGTTTATAAAGCATATCAATTGCCTAACACAAAGGAAGTTGTAAAGATTATTAATATTGTTACGAAAATAAAAATACCTAAAAAGAAACCACACCACATCAGCGCCTTTATAACTGTATTGTGGGATTTTGGTATGTTGGTATTAATGTGTCACCCTGTCAATGCCGTATTTATTTCTGTATTTGACAGCATTGCCAATTCAACTATCTTTGGGTAACACAATCTTACATGATTAAAATTAACGCATATTAAATAGAACGTTTTTGACATTTCCGGAACTTTCCATACTGTAGGCTATTAATTATATAAGCAGATTGCTTTACCTACATCAAGTAGTTATCGTTTTGCTGTCATAAAAGAAAGTCATACAGAAAAGTGTTGTTTCAACGAATATCAAGTGCAAGTTAATAAGTTGCTGTATTAAGATAAGCTGTATAAAGAGAAAGTGATTAAATAAAAACTTTTAAAACAACAACAAAGTGGTGTTTAATTTATTTTTGGCGCAATTTAAAAGAACTCAAACGGTTTAAAAAGGTTAAAACGTAAGAATATGAACATCTGTTATTTTGGTTCTAAAGTGTTTCTGGGAGATATTGAATCATCGTGACAACCACTGACAATGGTAAACCTACTACTATTACTTATCTAAGGTATATAAGTCCGTTTCCATTCGCTACAAGGAGTAATAATGTTACCACATTCCCTTATGCATGTGTATATAGTTTAGAAAGATAACCAGGTTGAACTGGGAAACTGTGAGCGTTAAATGATAACAAACTTGTGACATTGATTGGAACCATTATACATTTTTTTTTAGGAAGATATTGTCACTGATGGCTTTAATCTACTAAAGATTAATGTCCAAGTTGTTATCTGCAATAAATGATATGCTAATGAACCTCATTATGCTGAACAAGGCATAGAGTTTGGCATGTCTTGCTATTACTAGCTGCTTGTGCTCCACTCTTCCACCCCTTGACAAATTTACCAAGCTAGTGTCAGAGAAATCCACTCTGAGATTTAGAGCATCAGGCGGACTGAGGCCTTAGCTTGCAAATCAACTTGATTAATGAAACTGAAACAAGGTAATGGATGCTTTGTGGAAAGCCAATATGATCCCTAGGGGAGTAACGGAGAAAAAAAAATAGGGCCACCAAGTGCATACGGGAAGTAAATCTCGAACTTTTTAATATTGATATAAGTAAGCATGGTTAGTCTTGTGTCGACAGATTCTCTCATTTCCAACGTAAATGTGTCGGAATATTTCCTTAGCTGCATTCACTCACTGGCTCAACTTGGGTGACACCATGTCGTACTAATTCTTGTCTTGAGTCATGGGAGCATTTGAGGAAATGATGAATGTGCAAGATGAGTTTGATTCTCTCACAGGGCACCTAGGGGGCGTTACCGAACTTTACAGCTAAGTAGCGGTTGAGCAGTGTGGAACACAAGCGATATACTTGCAGAATATTCAGAATGCTCTCGCCTTCTCTATCTCTTGACTTTTGAAAGATATTGGATAAAATCTTTTCTAGTGGAATTACTAGGCATTGTATGATTGGACAAATGTATGAGCGAAGTGGTTACCTATGTCATGGCTATTGTAGAGATGTCAGGATGAGGAGGAAAACAATTGTTTTTCTGTGAATGTCAATGGACTGTCGCAAGGACATAGGATGGGCAATATAAAAGTTTAAATTTATAAATGCAATAAAACAAAAACGGTTTGAAATTTTGCCCAATTTATTTTTTTGTTGCGAAGTACAATTGCTACGGTTAGAAATGAAATATTAATTCATTCATATGGCTGCCGCGGCTGGCCTCACAATACCCCATTCGATCGGACCAATTTTTTAGAAATTTTTCGAGTGTATGGAGTCGTATCTCAACAATGGCATCACGAATGTTGGCCTTCAAATGCTTAATTGTCTCTGGTTTGTAGGAAATAGTCCAACGATGTCAAGTCGCAGCTTCTTGGCGGTCAACTAGCATCACCATTTCGGTTAATTAAACGGCCATCAAGGGTACCAGTTGGCTATTACGTGGAACAGATAATTTGGACATTCAGCTTTAGCCATGGCTTGACTTGATCTGTATCGTTTTCGACTTTGGGTCCTTGATGAGTTTTTTAAGCTTCGCAGCTTAAGGTTTGTCTAGGGCACAATTATGACTGCCAATAGGAAAGAGCTAAGGAGGTTTGTGTAGGGCATTAGGAATATTTCGTGGGGTGATGCTTATCACTTTTGCAGTGGTAGAAATAGGCAGGTTAACTTAGTTTTAAGAGACTGTATGAAAGATTTGAAAATGAGTTATTTGATTCTACAAGACCTCAGCACTTTGGCCCGCCGTAAAAATGTTTAAGATATTGGGTGTATTTTTAGAGGTTCACAATTTTGAGTTGGTAGCATTTTGGTCGAATGGTTACATAAATAAAGAGAATTGTCGCATTTGGAGTGGGGACTTTTATCGAAACATCATTACATCCAGAGAAAAGTACTGTTTGGTACACTTTATGGGCTGGTGTAGTCATTTGTCCACGTCTTCAAAAAGAATGATAATCATAATGTTACTGTACGTTATAGAGATACATGCCACATGCCACAATTAATCCAATTAATTGGTCACCAAAAAAGTGTGACTTAACCGAACTGAATTATTTTCTTTTGGTTTATGTAAAGTCACCTGTCTGCGTCGACCAGAGTCAGTTAAACACCTGGAAGTCAACATTCGAAGATTAATTCGAGAAATACGGTCGCATATGCTGCGAACAGTGTGTTCCAGATTGCGTCTTGTACGCTCGATCCGAGGCGACAACATGACTGAAATCATATTCAAGCATTAATGTCATAAAATTTTCGATTCATCAAAGCCCATTTCATTGATAGAAATATATTTCTTTGTTTTATTATTATTTAAACCTCTGTCACTGCAAAAAAAAACACCCGATATGGGCTTTTATTTATACAACGTTTTCCCATTTAATTTAAGCTTTTCAGTTGGTCGGTATATATAAAGTGGCTGCAGAACTGTTCACTTAAAGAGTTATAAGCAGCAATGAAACCAAAAAAGTATTAACAATTTTTTACGCAGCAAATGTTGTTCATGTCCGTTTTTTTTATTGTTAAATATGCTTAATCTACATGCTTTACAAACATACAGACATGAGTACGATTTTTGTTTAGAACATATTAGATAATCACATAAAATACTTTGAAAATTTTATTTCACTTCAAATATCATAAAAAGGGGCGATACATAAAAAGAAAATCAATAAATTTGAAAATGTTTTTATTGTTTACGAGTATTTATTCAGCCATAAAAACTCCTCATATTACGTTTTTTTTTCGTATAAATATTAAATTTCTACTGCAGGAATATTTATCAATATAACATAAGGATACAAATATATTTACATTCTAAAAACAGAGGTTCAGCTTATGAAAAATGTTTTCTAAAATCATATGAAAGTATTAAGCAAAATCCCTACTCTCATATGAAATCAAAAATGTATGTCATAAACACGTATTTTAGAAATTTCGCAGTAGAGGTGGAGAAAAAAATAACTTTGTCTTAAAATTTTATTTGCCCTGTACTATGAATCGATGATCCATAACAAAGAAAATATGAAACGAGTAAGTAAATTATTGCTTTAAGACTTTAATGGCACTGAAGATGGCTGATAACTGGGATAGAGCAAAATTTTGAGTTTAAAAGTCTTTCAGATATGTGTTGTAAGAATTATAGAACTAAAATGGCATACTTACCATAAACATATTGTTACGAAAATAAACAATAGTTAAAAACAGAGATACTCAACATCAGTACATTTAAAACTTCATTATGGTATTTTGGTTTATTGGGCTCTGGCAAGGTTGTTAATGTGTCACCCTGGCAATTCGGTATTTATTTGTGTATTTGGCAGCGTTGCCAAGTCGACCATCTTTATGTGTTACATTTGAAATTAACGGAAGAACAAGAACATTCGGAAGTAATTTTAAATGGATATAAAAGGTGGCGTCTTATGCATTAGTTAATTAGTTATCGTTTTGCATTCATAAAGTAAAGTCGTGTTTAGGCGTAAATAAAAGTGTTGTATAAAAGAATATTAAGTGCAAGATAAAGTTGGAGACTAGGAAATGGGACTGAGGAAATAAAATCTGTAAAACAACTACAATGTGGTATTTATTTTATTTGGACGCAATTAAAAGGTCCACCATCTAACTTTTTTTTTCAACTAGTGCTTATTTCGTGAATGCTAACACTTAGCTCATGTCTGATTTGACAGATAATTAGCTTTATCTTTCCGCTGAACGAATATGGTTGTGTATACGCTTCGCTAAGTGGGCCTGCGATCGACTTACAGAAGATTTCCAAAATCATCAGAAAACTCGCACGCATACATTGAAATGCCGATACACCCAAGACAAGTCACAGTTTGGTGCGGATTTTGGTCCAGAGGCATAATTGGGCCATATTTCTTTGAAAATGAGCAAGGAGTGGCCGTTACAGTCAATAGCGATCGTTATCGGGCCATGTTGAACGAAGCTAGACTCGATGTTTTGCGCCCTGTTTTTGAAGTTCGCATTATCAGCCGCAGAGCTGATGTCATTTGGCCACCTCGGAGCTGCGATTTGACACCGTTGGACTATTATTTGTGAGATGCCGTCAAAGATAAGTGTTACGCCAAGAAGCCAGAGATAATTGGCGCTTTAAAGAACAATATTCGTGAAGCCATTGGTGAAATACAGCTGCACACAATCGATAATGTGCTTAAAAATTGGACCGATCGTTTATGCTACTGCATGGCCAGCCGAAGCAGCCATTTCAATGAAATTATTTTCCATTATTAACCGGAAGGATTGTACTTTCAAATAGAAAAGAAATTTGAGTATCGTCGTATCATCAGATTTAGCTTCTTCGAACTATCACTTGTTTTCATCGATGAGACACGCATTCGCTACCACTTCGATTCCTACGTTCAATAGAGTTTTGTTGGCGTGGAATCCACAAATTGCCTAAACGATGGGAAAAATTCGTAGCTAACAATGGCCAATACCTTGAATAAAATATTTTTACTTTTCCACTGAAAATTAATGTTTTATTTTTATAAAAAAAGCACATTTCAAACCGGTACACCGTAATAAGATTTTCTATAAATAAATTGTTCAAATTTGTTTTAATTCAAAGCAAAGAAAAAGCCTCGAAAATGTTCTCTTTCAAAGGAACAAAAAATTATTTAAATAAAATTTACAAATTTCACCAAAAAGAAAACATTTTTTTCTTATATTTGAAACGCGCTCTATTAAACCAAATATATGCCGTTTTAATCGATAACCATCTGCCATTTTTGTGGCATTAGGCAGAACTTCTGAGTTTTCTGACCTAAAAACTGAACCAACTGCGTGTTGTAAGTCTCTTCGAAATTTAAATTTGCATCATTAAGAAAGTTACGCAGCGATTGAAACAAATGATAATTTCAAGGTACAAGCTCTCGACTATATGATGGATGCATCAAAACTCCCCAGCTAAATTCACTCAGTTTCTGCCATGATGATGTTGTTGTGTCTTGTGTTGTCATGGTGGAACACAACACATATTCTGTTAATCAATTCTGACCATTCTAATTAGATTGCATGCTTCCGTCTCGTTAAGTGAGGACAGCAGAGATCAGAAATAATCTTTTGACCTGGTTGTAGAAGCTCATAATTAACAACCCCTTCTATTCTGTTCGACACATACCATTACTTTTCTTTGTGTCAATCTTGGCTTTGCTACTGTATGCAAAGCTTAACCTTTTTTTGCACTAGTAACCAGCACTTAGGGGATGACCACTACTCATGCAGTGCATTGTATTAGTACTAAGAAAATAAGTTGTGGAATGGCGGAAAGAGGTAGTAGTGTTCATAGACGTTCGATTTGAATTTATTTATGTCGTAAGTGGCAAGAAAGACTTTCAAGGCAAGATTGTTTCTGAAGCGAATATTAAAAGTAAAGAACAAATTCTACTTATAATGCGTTGTACTACTCGCTGGATTCTGATGATGCACTAAAAAACTAGCTATACAACCGTCATTAACAACCACATTCCAAGAGGCTCGGCCTGTGACCAAAAGAGTATGAATGACAACTATTACTCTCATCTACGAAAAAGTAAATACGATTAGAAGTGTAAAAAAAAAATTCGAATAAGAAACATGTATTATGACAGATACACATTTTGCAACGTGTTCACGTGATATGTTTATTATTCATGTTGCATATTTCGATAAACACGGAATGCAACTCGAAGATGTCAAAGGTATTTTTGAAACCTCCAATGCAACACAAAATGAAACCTAAACACGACTACACATTTAATAAACTACAATGAATCAAGCCTGGTTTCATAAACGTGTTGCAAAAGTGTGAGAAAAAACAAAGCATTGAGGTACTTCTGAATTTAAACTGAACTCGTTAGAAGAGAAAAAAAAACGGTTTTGTGAATGTTTGGTCATTCTTTATAAAGACTGGAAACAAACTAACGTTCTTTGTAAGATTTTTACTGAATAACCAAAAGCTCTTACTTTCTCCAGGAAAAGAAAGAATTTTGCACTTTTCGTGTATAAGTATTGCAGCACATGAAGATCTCTGCTGTTTGTGTAGCAAATCAATATGGTCACATTTGCTATTGCGCCAATTTCCTAATGCTTTCTCTTTAGATCTGACAGCCAGTTTGCACGTCTGATTAAGGCAAGATTTATTCTTTGGTTTAATCAAAAGCTTTTTGAATGGAAGAAAAATATCTATCTCCAGCTTTATTATAATTACAACCATTTCAGCCGTGGCATCGACGTTAGAGACAAGAAAATAAAGTTTCTCATTAAAATCTATACAAAATAGTTAAGCTCGGCTGAACCATAATTGAAAACAAAGCAATTCGTAGCTGTAGATGAAACACCATAAAGAACGGAGGACGAAAAATAGGTAGAAATGGTTCTATGATCAGAATTATTGAGAGGTGCAAGAACCTCAACTGCATACTTTTCTGGATGTGAAGTGAATATTGTCTAATAAGGAGCTACATATCTGTGTATAGGTTTAAAGCTTTTTTAATCAAATTCTTTTTGCGTGCTTTAGTAGAGCACCAGCTGAAGTGTAAACATCAATTTATGAGATTTGTCCTGTTTTCGTTCATTGCGATGCATCCTTATAACAAAAAAAAATAAATGTCTTTACTAAATATCTCAGTATCTAACCTAACCTATTTTTCAAACGCCAGCTCAATTAGTGTGTAAATTATAATTCTTATTAAGTTAATAAATAGTTTTATTTTGTCTATGAATTAAATGATATTTTTATATTTCATTAAGTGTCATATTTTGTGTTCAATAAATGTCTAAAACAATTAAATTTGTTGTCGTTTTAGGTTCACACAGTTTTTCATTATTAAAATAATTTTTTTGACTTACACGGTTTTGTCCAGCACGTATCTGCCGTGTAAAACGAGATACAAGGTGTATAATAATTTTCATAAGATTTTAAGTTTTGTTCAACAAAAGAGAGCTGGTTGACCGATTTAAATACTATACCTGCTCTGCAGATTTAACGGTGACAAGAGCTTTCTTATTCCTCTTACTGTCGTTGTAGCAGTTATTTTTATCGAGTGTAAATGGTTTCCGAACTTCTCATACACATTTTATATTAACCGGATATGGTGGTAAGAGCCCCCAAATTTACCAATTATAAAGGCCCCCGAATTACACTATTAATTGTACCTCTGGACGTCGTTTTAGTTGTTAGGCCGCCTCGAAGGTAAAAAATTTGAAGCAAACCAGTACAAAATTTGCCTTATTTGCTATACAAAAATTTAAGTACAAAAATCGAAATAAATTCGAATATTCATTAATAAATAGCCAAGTTAGTTGGTATTCAAACATTTGAATTTGTCTTTATCTGTGTAGTAATGTTTAGCTTTGGGGGTGGCGTGGTATAGTGGTGAGAGCGCACGCAGAACAACACAAACGACCAAGGTTCGAGCCCCAGCAGAGGACATGACGAAGAAAATATTTTATTATTATTCTTCCCTCCACACAACTCCATCTAAAAAAAAAAAAAAATAATCACCTCTGGCGATGATGACAAACATGAGACGGAATGATCAGGAAAAACACGCCACCTAGTGGGAAAAACTTACAATGCTAAAGTAAAAATCACCACCAATTAGCAAGGATCTTCACCACTACACACAGAAAAATCATATGGAGGAAGCTACAGCGGATTAATCATCTGCTTAGCTTGAAATATAAAATTGATTAAAGAAACTGAAACAAAGCTATAGATGCTTTGTGGAAAACCAGTATGCTCCCTAGAGAAGTGACGGAGATAAAAAATGTTTAGAAAAGTTTAAAGGAAACTAAGGGCTGCATTAATAAAATTCAGCCATATGCAAAATTGTCGTAGTACAAAAAGAATGTACGTTTTAGCATAACCCTAGATTCCACATTATTTCACAACTAACTCTATCGTATATAATCTATGACTTAATAATCAGAGAAGTTTTAAATTTAACTCTGAGAAACGCTTTATTTTTATAACCTTTAAATAAAAATAAACTTCCATTAAAAATAAGCTTCCAAAAAATTTGTAAGCTTCAAAAACAATACGACAATATCGATATTAAGTAGTACAAATGAAAATAAAAGCCCAGCCCAACACACAAACAACTACGAAAATAATAAATTCTCGTGAAAAAAGCCGTATAAAGTTTGCATACAATACGGTATACATTTGCATAATTTCGTGTATTTGTAGGTGTATATGAATACAAATGTACATACATATGCAAATTTACTTGTATACAAATAATTAAATGAAAAATTTATTATAAACCTTATTATTATTCAGAGAAAATCATTTATAATACCTACACACAAAATATGGCAGAAAAATATTGGAAAAAAAATGAATACATTTAAAAATAAAATAAAAGTCGTTAACAATTATTAGCAGAATTATTAAAAGAATAAATCTGCCAAAAAGATTTAAGCGACAAAAACAAAATTTTACATCAGAAAGCTTTTTTCAAAAAATTTTTTGTTCTAGTGTAGTACATAAGACATTTTTGTTTTTGTTGTAAAATCATGAAGGTATATTTTACAGCTATAATTTTTTTTTTTTTTTATATAAGACCAGCGCCCAGGAAATGGACCCTACTCATGCAGTGCATTGTGCTGGTACTAGGATAATAGGTTATTGGAAGGAGGACAGAGGGAGTAGACGTTAGATTTAAATTTACTTATGTCGTAAGTGGCAAGAAAAACTTTTGCTGGAAGATTATTCCACAACCGAACAGTGCGACCAAAGAACGAATTCTCTCTATAATGCGTTGTGCGATTTACTAGACAATCAACTACAAAGGAATGTGCTCTACGAGAAATACGATTACTACGTAAAAATATATGATTTTTGCGCATTAATTCCTTAATTTCGTTAGAACACATTCCGTTATAGTGCCGATAGAACAATGAAACACACGCCACATTGCGACGGTGCTCCAATGAATCGGTAGAGTTGGCTACCATACCGTCATTGATGAGCACCTTCGCCCTCTCCTGTACGCGGTCGAGAAGCTCTAAAATAGACTTCGAAGCACCGGCCAATAGACGAGAGTTGTATTCCATTTTGGGTCGGATATAGGTCTTGTAAATATTAAAGAGATCAGATGGAGTGAAGTATTTCTTGCACCGTCTAAAAAAACCAAGGCACTTGAATGCTTCTTTCGACACTTGAAATATGTGATCATTCCAACGAACGTCACAGTGAATTCTCATGCCCAGAACATCAAGAGCATCTGATTCCTAAATATCCACATTAACCATTGACACAGATGATAGCACATCACCACGCCTGTGTGTTAAAAAACAACATTGAGTCTTACATGCATTAAAATCGACCCTGTTCTTGGCGTTTACTTCTTTTGGTCGGTTATGGCTCGATATATACATGCATACAGTTTGTAAAAAAAGTCTTTTCAAAGCAGAAAAATGTTAACATTTTATTTTTATTTGAGAATTACAAATTTTTAAAATGTTTTCCTTTTAAAATAGGCCCACACATTTCAACGCTAATAACTAAAGAAGATCTTTACCCGATTTCTTTGATGTAAAAGAGTATTTTCAAAAATAAGAAATTATTGGAATTTCGTGAAATTTAGGTTTTTTGTGAATGCTTTCGAATGCAAAAGACGTCACATAGTATTTAGCAATAAAAAATTGAACAAACGAGCCACAAGTGATTCTAAATTTTAATAGAAACTAGTCTCCAAAAATTGGGGTATACCAATTGTTTATCATACCTTACGCTATATTGAAAAAGTTATGACCATAGCTGCCAGATTTGACGATTTATATAACAATATTTTGTCAAAATGACGAATGACGTTTTTTTTGCCTCTAAAATGACGATTTATTGCTACAAGGACAATTGGCAGCTCTAAAAGTGTAAATAATTCGTTAAAGTTGAGACAGCTAATTTACTTCTTATGATTTTTGCTTGCGATCAATTTAATGAGGCGTAAAAAAATGCCCTAATGCGTTTTTTATGAGAAGACCTACTTTTTTTGTATGCTTTATACAGTTACTGTGACTTTATACTAAAAATTTAACTAAACAAAAAAGCTAACAGTTATTTATATCGCACACCAAATCATAAACAGTTATAACTCAAAATTTTCATATGTTCAGAAGCGGCAAAAACTGTTTTTGAAACATTATTGTAAAATTAAATTGGTCAGCTATAAAGTTATGGTACGTCACCACTAATCGATCAAAGGTGTGGCCAAAGGCTGGTTTTATACGTTGCAACTATGGTGCTAACTGAACCGTTAGTGGATTATGTTCTAGACACAAATAAGAAGAAGAGACATACAAACGAAAATTTTGTTACCATTAGAGATTTGATCTGTGAATTGATTTATGCATGACTTGGTGTGCGATACATAAAAAATTGGTGACAAAGAATTAAAACTGAGAAACAAAATTCTTAAAGAAAGCAATTATTGAAATAATCAAAGAATAGTTTGAAAATATTTATAAAGTCACTATCAGAGAAATTTGTTTTGAAAGTAATATAATTAAGAGTCAATACAGTGTTTGGATATTACTATTTAGTAAAATTCTAAAAGTGGAGTTAATCAATTTAACAAATGAGGTATTCATTTGTAAGTAGTTTTAAGCACCTATTAAAAAAGTTTAATGAAAACAAAACTTGAAAATACTGAAAACATGCTGGTTTGTTTAGTACTATTTTTTTTGATGATTTTTCGAAACTGGTTATGACGTCTCGAAGTCCTTGAGAGGTACAGAAAAAATAAATAAATAAACGTGTTAAGAATTTGTTGTTGGTATTTTCAAATTCAAATAAGATTTTAATTTTTTTCTGCTTTGATAATACTTTTTTTACAAACTGTATGTTTGCGCACATAAATCTAATAAATTTTGAATCACATGTCTTAAACAGTGTTAAAAAATGCTTCAATATTTGTAATTGCTTAACTAAACTTAATTAAAACCACACCGCAAAAGAAAAGCAAAAATAATAACATTTTTTGTTTCGCTGCAGCTTGAAGTTGCGTTGCTGAATGCTTATTGAAAACTTTACAAAATAATAAGCAAAGTAAAAAGCAAAAGTAAGATTGTAAATAACTTGTTAGTCAGCAAAGTAACTATTTAATGAAAAATTGCTTTTGCTGTAAGCAATAAGTTATAGTTTACTTTAGTTTTGATTAACTGTTTACTACAATGTGGTGGTATTTAGCAACTCTCTTTTGCAATAACATGAAAAAAAATTTTGCAGGTGTCAGAATTGAAATAAGTGAAAAAAAAATTTCACCAAATTTTCCTCCATGAAACGACATCCGATCATGAAATTCAAGCAATAGCAACGTTGTCAATGTGTAAGTAGTAAACAGTTACAGCAAAAGCAATTCTTGATAATGTGTTTGCTTTGCTGACTGCTTAAGCATAGAACGTACACATAGTAATATTAAGCAAGTTATTTACTATATTATTCTTTGCTTTCGCTTTTACTTTTGCTTATTGTTTTTTAAAGGTTTCCGTAAGCACTCAGCAACACAGTTATTTAATTTGAAGCTAAAAACTCAAGCAAAGCTAAAATTGTAGTTTTGTTGCTAATTTAAAGCAAGCAATTTAAACCCTGGTTTTAACATGCAAGCATTCGTTGAATCATCTGAATAATTTTGATCAAAATTTTTTATATCTAGTCTGTAGAACTGTTTTTTAGCTTATCTGTTCATTTAGTAAGTTTAACTGCTATATTTAAAATTCTAATTTATTTTTACGTTTGCTTTCAATAAATTGTAATAAATTGCCATGAAAAAAAAAAAAAAATCATCCCACAAACACTTTAAAAATGTAAGAAATTACACTCGACAAGCTTTTGAAACAAAATCCTGCTGAGTGATGCGCAAAATCAAAACCAACGCTTCTATTTTTAGACTTATTGATAAAGGATCTACATATCTAACGGTAGCTTAACTAGTTAGAGAAGTTTTTCATAGCGTAATACTCATAAGCATGTGTTAGCTAATCTTATGAGGTGACGCTGCAATTGAAAATTGTTTGGCCTGAGATTGAATTCAGAACCTCTTGGTTGGTAGGCGGGTGTCTTACCTAGCACCGATCCATATATACAAAATAAAGCTGCAGTTTCAGCGAATGCTGATTGATATTATTGAACGATCTACGATTTTTTGTTTACTTTTGTCGATGTATTTAACCCTGCCGTTAGATTAAAATAAATTTCTATTTGGTTCCCAGTAAATGTTTTATTAAAAATTAAAGTAAGTTTTGTATGAATCTAATTACATGGTCTTTTAATACAACTCGTCATTATTATTCATGGTAGTTATCACCACATAATTGATATTGGCATTATATAAACATAGCGTTGTTCTCGGCGAAAGACACCATATCTTTCTATAGAAGGAGTGACTTTACCAAAGGGCCCTTGCCACCTTAAGCTAAGATCACACGATTGTCGCAAATGTACCAATATGACATTGTGCTTTATTGACGTAAATTATCAAAATTATCCCAACTTAACCTGCGAAAATAAATATTAAACTTTAATTATTGGTACATGTTGTTAACTTCGATTGTTGCACAGGAACAGAATAAATATTGACGCATTTTTGATATTTTTGTTTGCCGTATTAATATATGATGCATACGACAATCGTGTGATCCCAGCTTTAGTTTTGACAATTATTGGCCACGAATCCGAAGTCATTTCGTACTGTTACTGGTAGCGGCATTTATGTTAAGAAGTCTGACTGGAAGCTTAATTCTGGTATCATGGGAGTTGGCAGTTCCAGGGACCTAGGTCCCTTCCTGACTATAGACAGGTCCTGTTGTGGGAGCAACTTTGTGGCTGATTTTACATAGTCTCGGACACTTTACCAAGGTAATAAGGGTAATGGTAATATTGCATTTATTCTTGCATTTGGCACTGTGGAGTATGTCACGCTATACATGTGACTTACTTAGTCTGGATAGCACCGAAGTACGAGTTCCAACTAACCCTTTCTCTATCATAACACATATGACATAATACATATATTCTTTGCCATAAAACGTGGCCATCAGTTAAAAAAATATCATATATTTTTAAGGGCAGGTTAACACAGCACCCTTTCTTTATGCAAAATTTTTGACAAAATTAAGGGAAAAAAGTGCAACATTTTTTTCTTAAAGGAAAACGTCATTAGATATTTTGCCTTACCAGAAAAGTTGAAGGTGATACACTCAAAACAAATACATTATAACTGTAAAACAACTGTCTTTAAGAGATTCACCAACAGATCTTCTTGAGTGCACTTATCTGACATCCCGTTATGTCCACCATAACCATTTACGCCGACACTTCTACGAGAGAACATGGTCAGCAAGTCATCGACTATAAACGCCCATAACAATAGAAAAGGCGCACATTTTTCAGGTAATACTACTTCTAAGCTGCCCCAAGATTATATGAGTCGAAGCTAAGTCTTTTAGCGACACCTTTAACGTTATTTGTTCTTTGTTCACTTAAATTTCATTCGATTTTAAGCTTTAAGCTACACTTTAATTGTGCAGTGTTTTATGTATTTCTGCTGTAATTGATGTTAGTTTTTATCGGCTTACATTTAAACAAAGGGAACTAAAAGTATGTACAAAATAATAAAGGAGAATTTTTGCAAATGTGCATATAGGAGTACTTAAGATAACATAATATATGTTTTTCCTGTTGTTCCATTATGCAGACAAATTCACAAGAAATAAAAATAATATGAAAATAAAGTAACAACTATGACAACAACACAAAAGAGCCGTTTGTTCTCTATGAAAAATGAAAATATTATTTTCCACAAATTTTCTTTAATTCGTTATCATATTTTTCAGACAATAAAAGTTAAAATTTTTATTGACAAAAGAATATTAAAACCTTGAAATAGAAGACATAAGTAAACATTGATAAGCTTGCCACAATATGGCCAACTTAGGTGAAAGCGAACGCATAAACAAAGCATCGAATAAATTACCATACGGTTAATAGCCTTTTTAAAAGTCGTAGTAATACACAGTCATGTAATGTCACAGTCATGTGGACTTTGTATTCCAGAAT
Source organism: Wohlfahrtia magnifica (assembly GCA_023159175.1). Taxonomy (NCBI): domain Eukaryota; kingdom Metazoa; phylum Arthropoda; class Insecta; order Diptera; family Sarcophagidae; genus Wohlfahrtia; species Wohlfahrtia magnifica. The sequence continues at coordinate 2,394,035 of JAKWBJ010000046.1, read as the reverse complement.
TTCCCCAAAACTACAGAGATGGTAGTTGTTTATCCCTCAAGTATGGTTACCAATCTTGCTAAGGAATTAAAATTGTTGGAAATATAGAGTTAATTCTCATACACATATACATATGTATGTATGCATGTGTTTTTATTTCTATAGCTACCGCAAAATTTTTTTAAAGGGTCCGCCATCTAACGTTTTTTTTTCAACTAGTGCTTATTTCGTGAATGGTAACACTCAGCTCATGTTTGATTTGACAGATAATTCCGCTGAACGAATGTGGTTGTGTATACGCTAAGCAAAATTGTCGCATTTGGGGCACAGAAAACCCGTACGCATATATTGAAAAACCGATACACCCAAGACGAGTCATTGTTTGGTGCGGATTTTGGTCCAGAGGCATAATTGGGCCATTTTTCTTCGAAAATGAGCAAGGAGTGGCCGTTACAGTCAATGGCGATCGTTATAGGGCCATGTTGAACGAATTTTTGTTCATAAAAATTGAAGAGGAGGATAAGCACACAATCGATAATGTGCCTAAAAATTGGACCGATCGTGTAGGCTACTGCATTGGATGAAATTATTTTCCCTTATTAACCGGAAGGATTGTACTTTCAAATAAAAGAAGAAATTTGAGAAAATATTCAGTAGTTTTTTTTTATAGCATTTTCAAAACAAAATTTATTTGGCGGACCCTATAGAAGACATTTTTTCAAAGCCTAGAACAAACAAATGTTTATTTATATTTTTTCTTCTTATGTCCTTCGGCTCCCAGTGAAACAGAGGTCATCAACAAAATTTCGTTACTTACTTCGGTCCTTCGCTATGTTCCACAGCTCATTGAAGAAATACCCCAGCCGCTGCATGTCCTTCTCTATTGTTTGTTTCCATGTACGTTAGTTTCGGACTACCTCGTGTTCTGGTGCCTTGAGAGTTCCATCGGAGGGCTTGTCTGCGAATCTCGTTTGGTTGTTTCCGTAGAGTTTGTCCCATCCAATTTCACCTTCTCTTTTTGATCGCCTAATATATTGTGATCTGTTTACATTTTACCGACAATTCTGCGTTCGATATTGTATTTGGTCACCAGATCTTAAAAATCATTCTTAGATGCATGTTGATAAAAGTTTGGAACGTTTCGCACCCGTAGAGCAGCACTGGTTTTATGTTTGAGTTAAACAATTGAATTTTCGTACCGGTTGATTTAGAGGATGATTTCCAAAATTTTCAGAGCTATGAAAAGGCACCTTGTGCCTTAGAGATTTTGTCGAGATTACATTTTATTTATCTTCAGACATTTCGTCTTCATGGAGTTAATCGTTAGACTAACTGTACGCGATTGGGTAATGAAGTCGTGTATTTTTCGCTGCATATCGATATGTCTTGAGGTCATCGGCGTATGCATGATTTTCTAGGTAATGTCGGAAGTTCCATCGGATTCCACGATTTTAACCATTATTGATTTCCCACCTTTGGACATCATCCGAAACTATCAGGAACAATAAGAGCGACATAAGACAACCTTGATGTATTCCAAAGATGGTGTTAAATTTGTTTGATAGTTTACCATTGCGCTTTTATAAGCTAATCCACTATTCCACTCAGCCGTAATACATCCCAGATATAGCCTCTATCTATACTATCAAATACTGCACTCTAGTCTACAAATATGAGTTATAAGGCTGTTTTTCATTCGAGAAATAGCTTGATGATGATTCTCAAGAGCGGTTTAGCCTAAACTCAGCATGGTGTCTTTCTGATGTCGACTCCAGTTTATCGTTGATGGAATTATCAACAAAAAACTACCGCTGTAATTTTCCGTTTTTTTTTTCGGAAATGTAACCAAAAATCTCTTCAACCATTCTCTGGGCAATTCCTCGATATTTCATATTTTCGTGAATATCGGAAATAATAGATGAGCGGTGGTTCTCGGACAAGCTTTTAACATCTCGGGGATTTATTATTCTTCATTGTCCATATAGCTTACGCAATTTCATCAATTAGCGGTGGTTGCGAAATTAGCGTTGTGTCCCGCCTGGCCACATGAACGTTGGTTGAGATCAAGGATCACCGAGGTAGTTAATTAGGGTTATTAAAAGTTTTCAAAAAATATTTTCTTAATAGCTTATGTTGTTCGTCTATATCAGTTATAATATTGCCTCGGTCACCCTAAAGTGGCAGAGATGAGTGATATTTTCTTCCAGCACTTTCTCTAGTAATGTCGTACAAATATTTAATGTTCTTGTTTTTGGTTGCAGATTCTTCTCCTTCTGCAAGGTTCTCATACATGATCGCTGTGCAGTTATCTTTACCTCATTGTATAGCTGTAAGGATCTTAATTTCCCGTTCCTTGTCCTGGCTCCATAGCGAGCCGGGATGATGGGCATACCTCTCGACTATGTTCTATCTGAAACTGTGTTCTATGTAACTATAAAAGTTTATAGACGGCTAACAACCTGCGTAGAAAAATTTTTTGCAAATGTGACTTTTACTACATTTAGTGGCCCTGTATTTACTCTTAGAATATGACGATAGTATCGCTAGTGGAAAAAAAATATCGATGGTCAGCCAAAAACAAAACTATCGATACTATCGATAGTACTATCGATTGTTTTGCAGCACTAATGGGAGGCGTCACACCACTGAAGTTGTGGATTCACTACGAAATTACTTAGACCAAATTTGGAACCTCTCACTATTACCGTTCCAAAGATACACACAGATTCATATTTACTTTGTTTGCGAGGGGCCACTCCCACTTATCCAATTCCGCCCACTTTTTGCTTGATGATTTAGATTCACCACAAAATTAGTTGAGTAAAATTCAGAAACTCTTACTATTACCGTTTTAAAGGTATAGAAATATAAATAAAAATTTTATATGGCCGTAGCAGAGAGGTTCACACTTACGTCAATAACTCGTGAACCAATGCACATACAAAAACCGTATATACATAAAAACCTTGGTATTGAAATCGCCATTTGGTTGACGCATTTAAAAGAACATCAATTACAACGGATTTTATAGTCCTCTTTTGTATATATAGATTTTCGCTGTTTTCTGCTATTTGGTTTTGTTGTTTTAAAATTTTTTTTTGTTATTGCTTTTATCCTTTCAAAATTTCTGTTAAGATACATATGTAAACTTAAAAAGAGTGAAAGCACTGTTTCCAATGTACACAATCATTTGTGTAAAAAACAAAATGCAATTTTTCCTTGCGGTGTGGTCTGAGAGATAGACCCTCAAATAAATATCTAAACATGCGTAAGGTATTTCCCATACTGATTGTAGCTAAACTCATGATATCATTCTTGATATGCTCTTCTGATGCATAATTTTTTGTTTATTAAGGAAGTTTTGACTTCTCCATGTTTAAATGGTTTTCCAAATGTTGTATGGATATAAAATGATGGATATAATTGTATATGTACGTGTTCATTACTCTGCTGCATTTTTGTGTATGAGTATAGCGTTAGTCACAGAGTTACATGTTCATAATTTTGTTGCAAATGAAGAGCGACATAAAACAAGATAATTCGGATAATTCAGCGTTTCTAGCCATCAACTGTTCATTTCGTATGTGTTAATATTTACATGAGAACATTCGTTATCTACAATAAATACTGCCTATCATTTGCTTTTTATGCATCTGCGTGAGTACGGGTATCAAGGTGAAATGCATATCATATTGCTGTTGCTAGTACTATAGTTTTGTTTAGTGCATAAGCAAATATTTACACTATTGTCGGCAGAAAGAAAATACTTAAAATGTGAATGTCTGATAGTAGTGATTTATAAATGTATACGAAAAATTTATAATAAAAAACAAGTGATATAATCGTGCTTTAATGAAAGGTGGCAATCAACTAAATACATACTTTAATCTCTTGTTTGCTCTTATGTATTTCGTGTGATTATGCCGAAGATGTTCAGACTTTTTACGATCAAAACGCGCAGACCTTCTACTCAAAAGGCGCTAAAACGGACAAAATTATAAATTATGTAACTATTTGTAATCAAGACGCGCTGTATAATAGCGCTAAAAATATTTAAAAACAGAAAAATATACAAAAATTGTATAGGGTCCGCCAAATATTTTTTTTTTTTTGAAAATGCTATAAAAAAAGCTACTGAATATTTTCTCAATTTTTTTTTATTTTATTTTTTTTTTAAGTACAATTCTTCCGGTTAATAACGAAAAATAATTTTATTCAACTGGCTGCCTCGGCTGGCCATGCAGTAGCCTACACGGTCGGTCCAATTTTTAAGCCCATTATCGATTGTGTGCAGCTGTATTTCAACAGTGGGTTGACGAATATTGTACTTTAAAACGTCAATTGTCTCTGGCTTGTTGGCGTAAAACTTATCTTTGACGGCACCCCAATAATAATAGTCCAACGGTGTCAAATCGCAGCTCCGAGGTGGCCAAACGACATCAGCTCAGCGGCTGATAATGCGATCTTCAAAAACAGGGCGCAAGACATCGAGTGTAGCTTCGGTTGTGTGGCACGTAGCGCCGTCCTGTTGAAAGCAAATGTTGCTAATATCCTCCTCTTCAATTTTTGTGAACAAAAATTCGTTCAACATGGCCCGATAACGATCGCCATTGACTATAACGGCCACTCCTTGCTCATTTTCGAAAAAAATAGCCCCATTAAGCCTCTGGACCAAAATCCGCACCAAAAGTGACCAAGTGACTCGTCTTGAGTGTATCGGCTTTTCAGTGTGTGCGTGCGGGTTTTCTGTGCCCCAAATGCGACAATTTTGCTTGTTTACATACCCGCCAAGATCAAAATGAGCTTTATCTGAAAAGATGATTTTGATTCTTCAACATTACCACAATTTTCAATGTCCCAATATTTCCCAGCGCTGTTCAAGCGTATACACAAAGATATTCATTCAGCGGAAGGATAAAACTAATTATCTGTCAAATCAGACATGAGCTAAGTGTTACCATTCACGAAATAACCACTAGTTGAAAAAAAAAACGTTAGAGGGCGGATCCTTTAAAAGAAACAGTTTCTATTCGAACTTTAATTTTGACAAAGACTTTTTAAATTTTTTTTTTTTTTTATATATAAAAAGACTTAGCACAAAACAACTTAAAAACTTTTTCTTCATTTTTTGGCTCAAAAGAAAATACCTGTCAGAGCTGGTGTTAAACAAGTTTATGTTCATTTTTCACTGCTGATTGCATTGTTCTTGATTGTATATTGCCACGTGGTATAACCTGAAGACAACACACCTGTCTCGATTGCTACAAACATTGCGAAATGCAAGGAAGGCAGATGCTTACAAAGCGGGCTGGCGGAAAAACAGAACGATTTGGAAATAGAAATTTAGTCGATGTTTCCAGAAGTCGTGAGGATACTGCCGAGCCTCACGACGTCTGGTGCTTCCAATGCTGATATTCGGAACAGACTGAACTTAGCCAGCAAATATTGTGGTCGACTGAATGCTATAGGGTGATCTCCATATATCTCTCTAAAAATAAAAATTTTCATCTTTATTTCGTGTATGAAATCTACTTTTGTATGGTTGCGAGTTAGGGAATGTGGCTGTGATTGATGTCTACGCCGCATTTTGAAAATATTCTGGCCAGAAACAAGATCACACACAAGTTCTTGTAATGAAGGATATGAAAATGGATTAGGCACACTGTTAGTAAACCAGACTACGAAATTGACCATTGAATAGAACGCGCAAAAAAGCAGAATTATCGGAAGTCAAGCTAATTCCTACAAAAGACTAATTGAAAGAGAAGTATGCTAGACTAAATCATTGGGCGTAAATGGAAAGAATCCCTTATGGTCTTATGATCTTCTTGGGATCTTTAAATGATCTAATAATAGCAATTTAAAAGTCTAGTATTGTAATTAAATAACACAAATTTCTAAAAATATTTAATTTTTATTATTTTACTTAAAATAGATTATAAGTCTCTGAAAAATCGGACCTTAGATTTCAGATACGTTTTAAAACACAATTTTTTATTAATTTTTGCACAAATAGTAACTGTAATAATACAATTTTCACAGCAGGAAGTATTTTAAGCCCATAGTTTATACGAATTAATGAGTTTATTAAATGACTCTATAGTTCTTAAAAAAATTTGCAAATAGAAACGCGCTAGAGAGTTTTTAAAGGCAGCGCTAGAGAGAAAAAATTTGAATTTTCCGCAGTGAAAACGCACCAAATATAGCGCGATAGAAGCTAAATAGACAACACTTCTATGCAAACCATTGATTAGATGATATACTAACGTTATTTACATGAATCAAATAATAGCGATTACGCCTTCCCGAGTTCTGTTAGTTTTTCTCTCTCTTTAAATGAAGGCGTGTTTTGAAAGGAAAATAATAATTTCTTATAATAAAAGTGAAAAAATTTTAAAAATAGAATTTAAAAAAAAATTAAAAAAAAATTAAAAATAGTAAAAGAAGAAAAAGATATGTAAGGCAAAAAGCAATTCAAAGGTAAAAGTTATATCATTCCTTATATGGGGTCCGCTATCTTACGTTTTTTTTTTCAACTAGTGCTTATTTCGCGAACGGTAACACTTAGCTCATGTCTGATTTGACAGATAATTAGTTTTATCCTTCGCTGAACGAATATGTTTGCGTATACGCTTGAACAACGCTGGGAATCAGGGCCTGCGATCGACTCACAGGAGATGCCGATTTTGCCAAAAAAAATCTTTTCAGATGAAGCACATTTTGATGTTGGCGGGTATGTAAACAAGCACAATTGTCGCATTTTGGGAACAGAAAACCCGCACGCATACATTGAAAAGCCGATACACCCAAGACGAGTCACTGTATGGTGCGGATTTGGTCCAGAGGCATAATTGGGCCATTTTTCTTCGAAAATGAGCAAGGAGTGGCCGTTACAATCAATGACGATCGTTATCGGGCCATGTTGAACGAATTTTTGTTCACAAAAATTGAAGAGGAGGATATTAGCAACATTTGGTTTCAACAGGACGGCGCTACGTGCCACACAGCCGAAGCTACACTCGATGTTTTGCGCCATGTTTTTGAAGATCGCATTATCAGCCGCAGAGATGATGTCGTTTGGTCACCTCGAAGCTGCAATTTGACACCGTTGGACTATTATTTATGCGGTGCCGTCAAAGATAAGTGTTACGCCAACAAACCAGAGACAACTGACGCTTTAAAGGACAATATTCGTCAACCCACTGTTGAAATACAGCTGCACACAATCGATAATGGGCTTAAAAATTGGACCGATCGTGAAGGCTACTGCATGGCCAGCCGCGGCAGCCATTTGAATGAAATTATTTTCCATTATTAACCGGAAGGATTGTACTTTCAAATAAAAAAAGAAATTTTAGAAAATATTTAGTAGTTTTTCTTTATAGCATTTTCAAAAAAAAAAAAAAAAATATTTGGCAGAGCCTATATTTTCTTACTTTTATACGTGTCATGCCTTTTTATATTTTTTTAATTTTTTGTTATTCTATTTTTATATATTTTTTATTTTTAGTATAAAAAATTACTATTTTCTTCAAAAAAAACCAAAAGGTCTATGCTTACGACACACGCGCTTTCATTGAGGGAGAGAGAACAACTAACGGAGCTCAGGAAAGCATAACTTGTGTTATTTGATTCATGAGTCGTTTAGAAAGTATTACATTGAATTTTATTCATATAATCTATCTATTTTTGTAAAACATTGTATTACGTATTAATATTTGGCTTTGGCTTATACATTTCCTCGACGTGTAAAGTTCTAAGTGAAATGTTTGCAGTATAATAGTCTACTGTGAATCTACTAGTGTTAATCATTCAATATCCGTTTTGAATACGGAAACCACATGCATGCTTACGAATACACATACCGATCCAATGACATTGACATGAATGTCTACATTCAATAATAGCAACAACATACTTTTGTGTCATTTTGAGTAGTATTGCAATTTGCATTTTATTAATGCAGCCAGCCAGCTGTCAAGCAGTCTAGAGATCAACGCACTTTTAACAATTGTAGGCTGTTGTCTGTTAAATTTTTAGGTCATATTGCCTTCAATTATTTCAAAGGAAATTTGAAAAAAACATTAGATTTCATTTCATTTTTTCTTTTTTTCAAAATAATGCTTGAAAGGACTAGTATGCGAATATAGTGACATTAGAAGCATATGCGTTTATTATTTCAACAGATAGTTTAGCTTTCCTAAGCGCAAGACAATTTTCTTTTTTATTGTGCCTTTAAAATATAAAAAAAAAAATTGTTTATTGATTACATACTTGCTGGAAGTAAGAATTTCTTGTATAAGAAATTTAATCCAATATAAATATAAAATTTTCTACAATAAATACCAAAACCCTAATATGTATGAATCCTTGTATTAGTTTGTTGACAAATACAAATTCAACAAAATCGCTTAAAAGTTTGTAAAGGGTGGGCAAATTTGAGGTTAGAAAGTAAATGGGCTTAAAAACACATTTTTTTGACAAACTCAATTTTATTCATAGCAATATGATAAAGAAATATGGGAATTAATAAGGGAATATGATCACGTCGGCAGACGTCCACTCTTTTCACAAAATTTTGAACCACATTTTGCAACAAAATCATTTTAGTGATGAGGCCTATTTTCAATTAGGCCGTTATGTAAATAAACAAAATAGTCGCATGTGGGGCTCAAAAAATCCACACAAAGTCCTCGAAAAACCATTACATCTAAAAAAGTGACTGTATGATGCAATTGTAGACTAATAGCGCATCTAAAGAGGATGACAATCATAGATGTTGATGTTTGTAGACTGTGCTCATAGGTTTCAGAGACAGCGAAACATATTGTTACGTTTTTAACTCTTTAAAAACGTGTTTTTATGAGTTCGTAGATTGTAGTTAAAATAAAATAAATTTTGTTGTTTTTATTATAATCCCTTATTCAACACAATTATGTGCACGGTGCATCACTGCTTGTAATCTTCTTACAGGCAATAACAATTTTCATTCTTAATTACTCTGTCTGTTTACAATCTTGTAAACAACAACAATTACTCGACAGATCTTTCTACTTAAAGATCTTCTAACCCGATCGTAGTTATAACTTAGGTTCGATCACAACCTTTTCAAGCAGAGGTTATCCACACTTAACTCTCTTTACTGATTTAGCTCCAACTAAACTGGTTTTTTACTTCACGATTCACTTCACGAGTTTACTCCTTATAAACTCTCTTCACAAAAACTGCAATTGCCGAGTTTACTTTTCATAAACTGCTCGCTGTTCGCATCGATGTGTTTTTTATATGGCTGAGTAAACAACACATCGAAAGCTTTCGAAACTCTCGATATTTCAGGTAGATTCCATTTCTTTCTTTTAATTTCTTTTTAGTTCTTTTGTAGCCATGCGTATGTAAACATCTACCTCTTTCAGCTGCTAGTATTTGTTGTTGCTTGTTTATTGTCTGTAACTTGTTTTCTTTGCTGCTTAATTATTGTTGTTGCCGTGTTATATTTTTATTTACTTTGTCTCTGTTAATAGTTGTTGTTGTAGATTTGGTTATTTGTAAATAGCACATATAGAGTTGTTCTTGCAGCTTTTGTTTATTTATTTTAGCGATGTAATAAATGCTGTGGTGCGCAACCTTATTGCCGTAACAATATATTGCGCGAATGTGGGGTTCTTGATAGGATGGAAATGTTTAAGTAGAAATTGGATCTGACTGGATGACATATCCAACATTATGGTTTCATATCTACTGGTGTTCGTTAGGAAAGCAGCAGATCTGCTGAAGTAGCTATAGATCGAAATGGATAAAACAGATCCCATAGGTTACAGTGACCTGCAAAATTGCCTGGTATGTATGATGGTAATGAATAAGTCTATTCAAATTTTCTTGTGCGATTGAAGATCAATGTACATGTTCATGCACTACATAAAACAGCCAGTCCTGGAAGCCATTAGCGGATATCATTAATGTCATAAAATTTTCATTAAAATAAAATACGATTTTCAGTAAATTTTTGTCGCACACACATTAGTGCGTCTCATTTTTATCAAATGCGTGTTTTTTATTCGACGGCATTCAAAGGTTGCGCAAATTGATCAGGTTTGCGGAAAACTTAAAAATTATGACTTTTCAGTATTTTTTAATTTCAATAGAAATATTAGTATAGAAATAACAGTATTAAAGTAATATCAAGGCTAAAATATTATATCAATAGTAAAATATTTGGCATAATCAACTTTAAGTGACTCAATCTCTTGTTTTGTTTGCTTGATGACGAGTTTTTTGTGGTAATCGACTTCGCTCAATCAATGAGTTATCCTGATTCTATTTTTATATTCATTGAAAAGAATCCAGGAGTTAGCGCATCAGCGAACGGCAGATGCATTAGTCCATAGCGTAATCAATCGTTTACTAATGTCATGAAGTAATGCCGCTAATGAAAACTTTTAGATGGTCTGTTCTGTGATCAAACCGAAGATATTTTGATTGGAAAAAGGGTGCCTTACCTACCACACTGCAGCGGCACACGGAAGTATATATATCGCCCACCAAATGTAGATAGAATTCAATGAGTGGGCGTGAAACCTCCCATACATGGCAAAGTGGATATTTGCATATTATAAAAATAGTGATATTCTTTAAAGTTCGTTCAAATAACTAATATATAGGGTCCGCCAAATAGGGCGCAAAATATCGAGTGTAGCTTCGGCTGTGTGGCACGTAGTGCCGTCCTGTTGAAACCAAATGTTGCTAATATCCTCCTCTGCAATTTTTATGAACAAAAATTCGTTCAACATGGCCCGATAACGATCGCCATTGACTTTAACGGCTACTCCTTTTCGAATTATGCCTCTGGACCAAAATCCGCACCAAACAGTGACTCGTCTTGGGTGTATCGGCTTTTCAATGTATGCGTGCGGGTTTTGCCCCAAATTCGACAATTTTGCTTGTTTGCATACCCGCCAAGATCAAGATGAGCTTCATCTGAAAAGATGATTTTTTTTTTTTGCCAAAATCGGCATCTTCTCTAAGTCGATCGCAGGCCCTGATTTCCAGCTTTGTTCAAGCGTATACGCAACCATATTCGCTCAGCGGAAGGATAAAACTAATTATCTGTCAAATCAGACATGAGCTAAGTGTTACCATTCACAAAATAAGCACTAGTTGAAAAAAAAAAAAACGTTAAATGGCGGACCCGTTATCATCAGCCAAAATATTAAAATGGGCGTGGCACCTAATAGAAAATAGAAAACTTAATTTTTTTAATAATCGATGCTTATTATTGAGACATTCAATCAATTAAAAAAAAAATTACTCGACAGTCTTACAATTTTTGACATAAGGAATCTGTCGGAGTAGCTAGTTTCGTATAAAATTGCTGACGTCATTTTGATTTCTCTCCATTTCAGTTGAGAGAAGCAGTATTTATAGGTTCTAGATAATTGTATGGCCATTATTTTAAAGAAGCACTATGCAACTTATAGCCCATAATAGAAGAGATAAATATTTAGAGGTTACTGGCGTTAATAAATAAAAATTTTTGCTATGTAAGCATGAGAGTCGGCTATGACTATTAACAGAGTTGCAATGATAGTCAAATTCATTCAATTCACATTTCATGGCTGCAGGTTGGATCTAATACCACAATTATCTACATTATGATGTAAATGACAATATATCTGAGGAGTGATGTGGTCTTATCAAAACGGAGTAAGTTAATATGCAGAATTGTACGAACCTAATCAAGTGAGCGGTTGTATAAAATATTGAAAAAAAAAACATTTTTTTTTTTCATATTGAATTCCATTATTTTGTTGTGTTTTTGTATTTTTTAAACTACGTTTCTGATTATTGTATGTATTTTTTACTTTGTGAATTGCACTGAAAATATTTTTAACATATTTTACTTGGACATACATATTAATTTGACCACTAGCATGTGAATACATATGAAAATGAATAAACGAAATAATATGGAATAAAATAGCACAGGATTTGCAGTGAATTTTGTACAAATATTTATGGATATTTTGTGTCATTAAACAAACAAGCAAATACAAAAAAATGCGGCAATAGTTTAAACAGGTAAAACAATTATATTTTAAGAGATATGGAGAAAAAAATTATAAAAATATTTACAAATTAAAAAATTCTCTCGTTAGGCCGCACAATGGTTCCTACCATATGCCAAAAATAAAAAAAGTCGAAGTTAAATTTTTTTCATCAAATGCAGATTCACTATTTCCAGATAGAACAAGCTTTATAAAGGTGTATTATAAATAGCCTCAAAATGAGGGCATATTATTATATTGCTGCTGGTAGTGTGAAAAGATTGAAAATTAAATACATCATTAGTAAACAAGCTTAAACGTCTAGAATGCTATTCCGTATTAATTTGAACCAAAATTATTTTTGAAGAGGGAGGTGTTTACTTCGTTCAAAAGTGAATTGGTTGTCATTAGCTTGTTGAATATTTATTTTAAAAAGGATGACTTTTTCTCTTGCTATATTTTTTACTCGTGAATATATTTTAACTTCAGTTAAAGTTTCAGTTGTGGGGGAATCAGGGTGATTCCCCCAATCGGATTTTTTATTATTATTATTAGTCAATGTATATTTCAGCTGCCACCTAGTGCCACTCTTTGTGTTATCCTCTATAGATTAAAGGAACTTCTTTGGTTTATACCTATTTGGTTTATATTTATTTGGGAATTACGGGATTTCCCCGATCGGATTTTTTATTATTATTATTAATCAATTTTTTGAGATTCTACACTGTACATTTCAGCTGCCACCTAGTGCCACTCTTTGTGTTATCCTCTATAGATTAAAGGAACCTCTTTGGTTTATAGCTATTTGGTTTATATTTATTTGGGAATTAGGGGATTCCCCCGATCGGATTTTTTTGTTATTATTCAATGTTTTGAGATTCTGCACTGTACATTTCAGCTGGCACCTTGTGCCACTCTTTGTATTATCCTCTATAGATCAAAGCAAACTCTTTGTCTTGAGACCCATTTCTAAATAACACTATACGATAAAATAGCATGAAGTAGAAATACGTGGAAAGTGATGTATTGCTTCTGATAGGCAACACCGAGTTCAACAAAAATCTGTTATTGAAATTTTCATAAACTATCAATATCTTGATTTACGGAAAATAGTTCTTTAAATTTAGAAAGAAGGAGAATAGACCTTTGGAATCAGTTTCTATTTCTCAAACAAACTCATTTTTTGTTTACACATTTCTCAAGCTAGGAGACCTTTTTACACACATCTAAGAAAGTAGCCGAACTATTTATGAATTTATTGAAGAAGTATATCTATTTATGAATAATATGCAACTCAGTTTTTATCAATCCGTTAGAGTTGGCTGATTATTAGGCTTTAAGGTAAAATAACTCATGAATATATCGTGAGTTTATTAATAGATCTTTCAGATCCTTATATAGCTGGAGAAGAAAAAGAACTAAGCAAGTAAAAATTAATTTTATTGTTATCTTTTTTTGATTTTCTAAAAATTAAATAAATTATCTTTTGAAATTTTATATTTTTTTCAAATTTAGTTTTTAATTGTCTATCAAGCTATCAATATTTGCAAGGAGACAAAGTGGGCGTTAGAATGGTATATTTAGGTATCAACCAGACCCATTTTATTAATAAATACACTCTACAATTGTATAATGCAATGAACACTGCTTTACGTTGTTATTTTTACTGCAAGTATTTTTTAGCCGCCGACTCCATGTACGTGGTCATATTTTTGCGCGCAAGAACTTTTGAATTATTTGATTAAAAATATACTAAAAGTATGTATAAAAATAATAATTCTTAAATAATTACATCTCCTCTTATTTCGGCATATACATATACACCTATTCCTTGATTTACATGATAGATACGTTCTGGAAAAAGTCCTGCGAATCGGAATAATTTTTTTTAACATATTTTTAGTTGGTATAAAGCCAGTGACCACTGACCACTTGTTGTCCAGGACTTTTTTTGGCCGTCCAGTAAGCGGCTAAGCTTCTTTATTTACTCCTTTGAACGTTCGCTATGTTTTTGCTTTATTTATAACTAGCGGTTTAACTATGTAATCTCTAGAGGCATTGGAATATAAAACAACAGTTATTCGATGTTTTGAAGTTTTTTATTCACTTGGAATAAGAATTGCCAGACGAATATTAGCTACTGAAAGACATATTTAAATCTGGCAGTACTTTAATTAAAAAGCATTTATGTATACATACTGTGAAAAAGCGTACAGCGTGTAAAAAGTCTCTATACTTGGAAAATTTGAAATGAACTGCATAAAAATGTGTTTGCTTGAGAAATATATACAGATTCCTTAAGTTTACATAAGTAAAGTATACACCATTTAATTCTTTCCAAATTCGCTTAAAACAGATCAATATTCAGCTAAGTTATTAGCTTATGAGTGCATAAAGGTACGAAACTTAAACTTCTTGAAGAGTTTTGCAAATTTCAAAATCAGACTCTTGTTGTACTGGATAGTCCTATCAAAAAAATGTCACTTCTCATATAGTGTTTCTTGTACACTTTTTTACGCGAGTATATATGCACCTAGTGACGAACATCATAGTGAATCATCGTGCTAAATGCTGACAATGGTAAATTATCCATGACAGGCGATGAATTTTTGTTATTGTTATACCTGTTTTTTAGTTTTTTAAAGAAATTATCTAAACTTTCATAGATGACAAAAGTTGATTCTGTCTTACAGGCTTATTAGTATATCGGTGAGTGCTAATTGCTCATTGAGAATTATTGGTGCTTTATACTAAGTACGTATTGCCATATTATTTTTAGAAAAACTGTAAGCTTAGAAGAAAGAAACTGATTTTAAAGTGAAAAATTTTAAGTGTCATTCGATTTAAATTTCTTTTTCGACAAACGTTGCACCCGTTGAATCTTCTTTCCGAGGTTAACTCTTGTTTTCGAGATATACAGTTGTTTCGACAATAGAAGGGTGTAGCTTATTGAATAAACTAAAAAACGAAATTCCGCAATAAAATCAAGGTTAAGTAAGGCTAAAACTTATTTTGACATTTAATAATTAATATATTGTTAGTGAATCGAATACATCACTCATATAAACGTACTTACTTTGCATATAACGCTACTTTCTTAGGCCTAAATGTGAGTGGTGCACACTGTGCGAACTATCTCCTTCTTTTTAATCAGTGGTCAAAGAAAGTGATAATTATGTTGCATTTAGTAAGGAGCGGGTAAACCACATCACAATTATATTAAGCAAATGAGGTAAAATTATTACTTCAGACATTGTAATTAAGCTAACAAAACTTAAAGTATTTATTTATTTAATTATTAACAAATAATTACAAATTAAAGGTTAATATTTAAAGAGAAATGGCAACATAGGCCTACAGCTCAGAGTAGTATTATAATATAAAAGTATAATAATGTGATAGTATAATAATAGTTGTAATATAAAGAAGTTGTAATAAAAGTGAGAAGTTTTAAATATGGTTATCTAATTTTGTTGATTTTAGAAATTGCGAAATTAAATGAATGTTAATTTTAGAATAAACAGATAAATATAGTTTGGGATTAGTATTTCCAAATGTTTGCGTTCGAAAACTGTCAAATTTATTGCATTCTACAAGAAAGTGAATTGGATCGCTATTGTTACTAGCGCAGCCGCAATAATTTATGCGACTTTGATACAGTAGGTGACCATGGGTTAATTTAGTGTGTCCAAGTCTAAGACGAGTAAACTTAACGACATCCAATCTGCTGATATCCTTCGAGGTTAAATTGTCAATAGTCGTGCGGTCTGTGTTAATTGTCCGGTACCAAGTAGATGTATTTTCGAATATTTGTATTCTGTCAGTTGTTGCAAAGTGAGAAAAGATGAATTTATTAAGGTCATTTCGATCATAATTTGCAAAGCTATATGTTGGATATTCCTGTACACTCCTAGCAACACAATCAGCAAACTCATTGCCCATGATTCCACAGTGACCTGGTACCCAGAAAAGAGAGATATTCGGGTACTCATTTATCAATGTGTCCCTAATGCGGGAAGCATAGATATTGTTGTTGGAAATGTTTCTAATAGATTTAATAGCCGACAGAGAATCAGAACAAATAACAAATTTACCCGCTTGAGATTTTGCAAATATGACCGCCTCGTATAGAGCGACTATTTCGGCCGTATATATCGAGCTGTAGGGTGGCAACAATGATCTCCATATAATCTTATCTTCCGTAGTGATAGCAACTGACACAAAATCGTTGTTTTTAGAACCGTCAGTAAACAAAAATTTATGAGTTGAAAGTTTTTCCCTAATTTCGCTAAATAGGGACCTAAATTGAATGGGACTAGTAAATAATTTTGTAAACTCAGTCATAGACGTTTCAAATAAATTGGCATCTAAAAACCATGGGGGGTTACCATTGTCGATGAAAGGAATAGCTCTAAAGGGGATATTCAGTGTATAGCATTTTTGTATAACCCTATAAATCAGGGATGGGATTCTGGGTTTTCTTTTCCTGCGAATTAATTTATTCACTATACTTCTAAGTGGCGTGGACTTATCGTATATCAAAGTTCTAAATAGTTTGGAAGTTGCAATTTCCCTTTGGGTAGTAAGTGGTAAAATGTTAGATTCAAATAGAAGATTTTTCGTGGGTGTAGTACGAAAAGCTCCTAGGGCACTTCTTAATGCAGAGTTCAAAATTGATTCGATCTTGCTTAAATTAGAACTGGGGGCATAACCATAAATAGGTAACAGGTAATTTATCCTAGATAGAATGATTGCCTTAACTACATATAATAGAGATCTCGGATTACAGTTAACCCTAAAACTCGACAGACATTTTACAGCATTGAGCCTCTGAGAAAGAGAGGAACATAAAAGAGATGTATGATCCTTCCAATTATATCCTTTGTTAATGTAAAGTCCAAGAATCCTCAAGGTACTAACCTCGATTAAATCAAAATCACCTGCAACTACAGAGCATCGGCAGTCAAGTTTTCTACAGATATGCAGATATTTACATTTAGTGCGTGATAATGACGCCCCAGAGTACTGGCACCAGTGGTTAATCTTGTTAAAGAGTTCACCCAAGTTGAGAACATGGTTTTTTCTCTTTGATCTAATGATAATGTTGATGTCGTCTGCATAAGCCGAAAGACAAATATCCTTATTAATAGTAATTAGTGAATAAAGTTTGTTGTAAACAATAAGAAATAAAATTACCGATATTGGAGATCCCTGGGGTATACCGTTGTGTAGCGGGAAAGTTGGGGAGTGATGGTTCCCTATTCTCACAATAATTTTTCTGTTCGTCATGAAGTTATAAACGTAGCGAATCAATCTTGTGCCCAATTTCCATTCTATCATTTGTTCCAAAACTGAGTGAATGCCTATCTTATCGAAAGCCTGTAGAAAATCAAGAGATATTATAGTAATATGTTTACGCAATGATAGGGCATTTTCAATCTGGTAGTCTATATAAAGTAGACTATCAATTGTCGATTTTCCCTTCTTGAAGCCAAACTGATGGTTATTAAGAAGTTTGCATGAGGTTACAAACCACCATAACCTATTGGCCACTATTCGATCGAGAACTTTCGATATACAGGGATTGAGAGATATTGGACGGTAAGATGCAAGTGATGATTTTTTCGAACACGGCTTGAGGATAGGTAAAATAACGCTAGTCTTATACTTCTGAGGAATATTGCCAGTAAAGATATCGTTAAAGTGGTTTAATATTCTTTTCTTCGTGTACAAAGGAAGCATCTTGAGCATTGGATAAGATATTCGGTCCAAACCCGGAGTTTTGCCCCTAAGTTTACTAAGGACTGACTCAAGTTCAATAAAAGATATATCTTCTTCCAATCTCGCTGCAATACTGCAGGGCACAGTTGTCGGCGGCCCATTCTTGTACAATGCCTTGTTCAAACAGAAGTTTGTATTAAAATTATCATCCCTAGAATTATTTGAATAAAAATAAGCGAACTCATGTGTCATCACCTGTCTATCAGTGATATGCTTTTCAGGATCATTGAATGAAGTAATGCAGTGAATTCCGTGTGTGGTCTTATATCCAGTAAAGGATCTTATATTGCACCATATTCCCCAACTGGCGTAGAAGGTTTAATTGATGACATTAAAACAGATAGAGATGTTCTTTTCGAAATCTTAATTTCCCTTTCATAAATAGCGTTTGCCCTCTTATAATCCAAAAGGTTGATTGCACTCATACACCTTTTAAATTTGTGCCATGCTCTGTTTTTCAGCGATTTAAGGGTTTGTAAATTTTCATTCCACCATGGTACTAAAACCTCTATGTGGTCGTGATTGTGGAATAGACTCGTTGGCAGATTGCAAGATTATTTTCGAAATGTTTGCAATCTCCCTATTCACATCAGTGCTAGCAGGACGAATGGAGTTATATTTTAAGCAGTTTTCCTTAAATTTCTCCCAATTGGCATCATTAACTTTAAATTTAGGTAAAAAACTGTCATGTTTTGTCGAACACGCAAAAATGGATAATAAAATCGGGAAGTGGTCACTTCCACAGAGGTCATATTCAATTTTCCAATGACAAAAAGGAGCAATATCAGCAGAACAAAACGTTAAATCTAAATAAGAGTAGGTACCATGTGTATTCAGGTGAGTCGGGGATCTATCATTCAGTAAAATATAATTTGAATCATTCATATATTTAAATAAAATATTCTCTCTACTGTCACAAAAGGATGAACCCCAACTTAAAGTAAAAAACTAAGAATTTACAGAAAAATGAAATTTTTAAACAAAAACTATTTATAACCGCCCAATGCTTAAAAAAATGCTGCAAAATATAGACAAATCTTTATATTTGACTACGCTGCGGGGAGATGTAACAGACTTTCAACATGAAGTTGAGTCATAACAGACAATGTCGCTAAATTTCAGCTTTCATATTGTGTCAATGATTCATCGATGAAAATGTCATAGTGACAATGTCACTCAAATATGCCACCGGGTATGTATCAATTAAAGAATTGTCTTTTGTTGTCTTTTTATGAATATATGGTTTGATTTATAAAAGTACTTAAATTTAATTATTTAATAATTTTATTTTATTATTTTGGAAAACACTTACAAATGCATACGTGTAAACAGACGTACAGCGAAACAATTGCACTAATTATTATATCTCACTTAAGTCCAGTATAGCACCCGGTCATATGCACAATTGTAGTAGTGGACCACTAACTAAAAAGGATATGTTAGAGCATGTGTGTGCGGACATATGAGTTACGAGTATGTATAAATGAATGTCGCTTGTTTAGGTATAAGTTGCCACAAAAATACCGCAATTAAAGGATATCCGGCTATTTGCAAATAAAATTATTATTAAATTTTCATAAATTTTTTTGTTCCGCTGCCGCTACTCTATGTATACCTTGCACACATAAAATATTTAAAAATTAAATTTTTGTTATTGTTTTCACAGAAGTTCGCGCGACAATGAAAGTAAAAGCCTACGGTCAGGTGGTACCCACTCATACAGTAGTATATTTTTGTATTATAAGGTCCGTATTTAATTGGAGGTAACTTTATATTTATTATAATTGAATATTGTTTTTTGTTTTTGTTTTACGAATATGCCGTATTAACAGCAGCCATTTCAATTGAATTTGTTGTATTTTCATTAGCTCAGTTATGTTTTTTGGAGGTACAAAAAATGCATATTTTAATAAAAATAATATTTTATTTACATATACACACCAACAATATTTATGTATATTCGTTTATTAAATTATGTATGATTTTGATAAAATTCATTTTAATAAAAAGGAATAAAGTCGAAACAAAAGAGGTGAAAGAAACATAATTAATTTGGAAATTTTATAAACAAGCATTCGCTTATCTGCCTTTCAAGTCATCAGATCGGCTCTAAAAGGAAACCCTAAACTACAGAGCAAACTCTTAGACTTGTTAACGTAATCAATATTTTTCATATAAAGTGTGCTTCAACATGACAAGGTCACCTTAATATTTGCTCAATTTGTCCAAACTAAAGGGTCCGCCAAATAAATTTTTTTTTGAAAATGCTATAAAAAAACTACTGAATAATTTCTCAAATTTCTCCTTTTATTTGAAAGTACAATCCTTCCGGTTAATAATGGAAAATAATTACTTTTAAATGGCTGCCTCGGCTGGTCATGCAGTAGCCTACACGATCGGTCCAATTTTTAAGCACTTTATCGATTGTGTGCAGCTGTATTTCACCAATGTATTTTACCAATTGTCCTTTAAAGCGTCAATTGTCTCTGGCTTGTTGGCGTAACACTTATCTTTGACGGCACCCCAAAAATAATAGTCCAACGGTGTCAAAACGCAGCTCAGAGGTGGCCAAACGACATCAGCTCTGCGGCTGATAATTCGATCTTCAAAAACAGGGCGCAAAACATCGAGTGTAGCTTCGGCTGTGTGGCACGTAGCGCCTGTTGATAACTCCCTGTTCATTTTCGAAGAAAAATGGTCCAATTATGCCTCTGGACCAAAATCCGCACCAAACAGTGACTCGTCTTGGGTGTATCGGCTAATCAATGTATGCGTGAGGGTTTTCTGTGCCCCATATGCGACAATTTTGATCGTTTACATACCCGCCATGATCAAAATGAGCTTCATCTGAAAAGATGCTTTTTTTTTGGCAAAATCGGCATCTTCTGTAAGTCGATCGATCAAAGTAATGTCGCAATATTTCCCAGCGTTGTTCAAGCGTATACACAACCATATTCGTTCAGCGGAAGGATAAAACTAATTATCTGTTACCATTCACGAAATAAGCACATTATAGATTGTGTGCAGCGTCAATTGTCTCGTTTATGCTACTGCATGGCCAGCCGAAGCAGCCATTTCAATGGAATTATTTTCCATTATTAACCGGAAGGATTGTACTTTCAAATAAAAAAAGAAATTTGAGTATCGTCGTATCACCAGTCGATCGATCAAAGTAATGTCGAAATATTTCCCAGCGTTGTTCATGCGTATACACAACCATATTCGTTCAGCGGAAGGATAAACTAATTATCTGTCAAATCAGACATGAGCTAAGTGTTACCATTCACGAAATAAGTACTAGTTGAAAAAAAAACGTTAGATGGCGGACCGTTATAAAATGTTATGTATGGTCACCTTATTCAAAAATTCTACGTTTAAATAAGTTAATAACAAGCCGGTTTTGCTCTTACATTATACTACGTTTGTTTAAATTTATGTAAATAAGTGCAAGATTCAATGCGTCAAAAAGATAAGGTCAGTGATTCATTTACCCGAACTTTTATTTAAACTAAGCATTAATCAATTATTTTTAATTTATGCAGTTCCCATTTCCTTCTATTGTTCTTAAGACACGGGATTGCATCGCACTTACTAAATTGTCCAAAACGTTTGAGCGGATTTCACGCCAGCTGTTGCAGATTGCCACTATTAATTCAACTTTTGTCCGGTACTGTTTATTGTCTGCATAAACATTACGCACCAGCAGTCTCACAAATATTCCATGGGGTTTAAGTCGGGGGAACGTGCTGGCCAATTAAGTACTTTAATATTGTGCTCCTCAAACCATTGCCTGATCGACTTGCTGACATGAATTACTGCGTTATCTTGCTGGAAGGTGAAAGTTTTGTCAGCATTTTGGGCCAAATAAGGCAGCAAACGTTCAGACAGAAGGTCCTGGTACTCTAAACTATCCATTCGGGTGGAAGAATATTAGAGCTAAAGCCACCGCCGAAATACCATTTGGAAAAAAACAAGGGCTCCCTCCTTAAATCTCGCCAATAGCAATTGAAACCATTCCCTACAAACCCAAAAATGTATGGAATATCTTAAAACCTTTTTAAAAAAATGTTTACCTGACGCCAATTAGTTGCCATGTTGTTTTTCACAAACTCCTTACGCTTTATCTTATGCTGCTTAGTCAGACAGAGAATTTTTTAAATTTTACTCGAATAAGGTTTGGCTGGCATTGATAGCTCTTAGAATTATGCTTTTTGAAGCTTGTAATTTCAATTCCTCTTTTATTGTTACCGCACTTTTCATGGAATTCGAGGCCATTCGTGAAATTAGCCGAGTTTCACGGGCAGTCAGGGCCTTTGGATGACCTGTGCGTTTTAATTTTCTAGAATTTTCTCTGTTTTTGAGAACATTTTGCGCAACTCAAAAAGAGCATCCCTGTTTTTTCGCTATTCCACTCATACTCAATCCCTGCTCATAAAGTGCACCAATTTGTCCTTGTTCATAAGGTGACAAAGGATTCCCGCGACCCATACCCACGTGCTCTAAACGTTAGAACATTTTGTCAATATCAACATTTTTATTTGAATGATTATATGAATAAACAGAATAGTTGGTTCTGGGCAATGGAAAACGCCACCTTTGCATCCATTAAAAGTGACAGTCTGGTGTGCAATTTTGTCAGGAGGAATCATTGGACCTTACTTCTTCGAAACTGAAAATGGCATAACGGTAACAATGGGGAGCGATATCATGATATGATTGAAAACTCTATAACGCCACAACTGCATGCGTTGGGCTTGACTAACATGTGGCTTCAATAACACAGTGCCACATCGTATATAGGCAGGATTACAATGGAATTACTGCGAAACCTCTTTCCACAACAAATTATTTCAAGGAATGATGATGTTGATTGGCCTCCACGGTCGCCTGATTTGACTGTTCCGGACTTCTTTTTGTGGGAATATCTAAAAAGCAAGGTTTATGCAAACAAACCAGAAACGCTGGAGCAACTCAAACAAAATATTCGTGATGAAATTAATGAAATACCGCATGAAATGTGTGAGAAAGTAATGAAAAATGTGCTCAAAAGGGCTCGCGTTTGTGAGGCTAACAGAGGCGGGCGTTTATTGTATTCCATACATAATTGCCGACATTAAATAAAACATTTATCAATATAAAATCCATTCTCTTTCATATAATCAAAAAATTATAAGCAAACATAGTAGTATACTTTCCCGGCGGACACCCTGTAAATACAGGGATATAAATAATTTTTATAAAGCGCCCGCCATTTAACTTTTTTTCAACTAGTGCTTATTTCGTGAATGGTAACACTTAGCTCATGTCTGATTTTTTTCGAGTGTCTAAAGAAGCATTCTAGAGCTTTGGCTTTTTAAGATGGTGTAAGAATTACTTCACTCCATCTATATCCGACCCAAATTGGAATACAACCTTCATGTAGGGGCCGGTGCTTCAAAGTCTATTTTGGAGCTTCTCGGCCGCGTACAAGAGAGGGCGAAGGTTCTTATTAATGACGGTAGGGTAGCCAACTCTATCGATTTATTGGAGCACCGTCGCAATGTGGCGTGTGTTTCATTGTTCTGTCAATACTATAACGAAATATGTTCTTACGAAATTAAGGAATTAATTCCTAAAAATCATATATTTTTACGTATTACTCGTATTTCTAGTAGAGCGCATCCCTTTGTAGTTGATTGTCCAGTAAATCGCACAACGCATTGTAGGAAAAATTCGTTCTTTGGTCGCACTGTTTGTTTGTGGAACAATCTTCCTGTGAATGTCTTTTCTGCCACTTACGACTTGAGCAAATTCAAATTCAAACGTCCGTAAACACTACTCCCTCTATCCACCTTCCCACAATCTATTTTCCTAGTAACAGCATAATGCACTGCATGAGTAGGGGTCTCAAAAAAAAAAAAAAAAACAACAACAACTACTCCTCGAAATATTAATACATCATAACGGTAAATAAAGCACTATTTGTAGGCAATTTATATTACAAAATATGTAAGTGAAGATACAAAAAAATTGTTGGTTTTAAAAAATAAATTTCAATTTTATGAGGTAAAGCATAAGAGAGCATTTGTTGTAATACTTTTTTATTATTGTTATTGTAATTTACGTTGTTGTTTTTATTTTATCAGATTTTGTTTTTTTTTTTTTGTATATATTTAAGTCTGTTGGCATCTGGATCAAAAGCTTTGCTCTCTTGACTGCATTCAATTACTCGGCTCACAAGGATTACAGGTTTTGTGCATGTGATAGAGCTTGTTCGCCTTTTTGGTCATTTGTCTACACTCATAGAAATAAAAGAGCATAATACGAAAAATGGCAATGCATTTTTCTACATAAATTAACAAATTCGTACACACTTTAAGGGTTTTAAATTTCAGTTATGTGTCACGATTTTATTACAATTTTTATTTTCTTTTTATTTGAAATTTATATACACACATGCATACGTACATATCGTCACCTAAAACGCAAACGGCCCTATCTAACATGTTGAAAATTTTACAGGAGAGGCAAAAAACTATTTAAAATAAAAAGTATAGTTTTAATCAGCGAGATTTTTACCAATATTTGAGATACAATTTTTATATTTTGTTTCATTAACTTATAAACCAATATCGCGTTTTGACAATTGACAATGCTATGGATTATACAAACGTTTAGTTAGCTCTTTGCGTTTATCATATAATCGCTTTTGTAGATAGGGCCGTTTGTTTTTTGGTAGTAAAATCGCTAATTTTTGTCGGAAGAGTCCAAATTTATTTATTTGTGGGCCTTTGTTTTGATGAAATACCTCAGAATTAATGAAAAAGTCGATTTTGAATATTTTGTTAGTTAAGGCCGTTTGCATTTTAGGTGACGATATGTATGTATTTATGAAATATGTAGTATTTAATATTACAATTGAATTAGACAGATATTTTCAACAATTGGATTTTGTAAATAAGTCAACAGTTAGTTTCAACAGAAAGGATTAAATTTAAAGACAAAAATTTCGCGTTAGCAATTAAAGAGAAAAATGTTCAGCTTGAAATATATTAAAAAAAGAGTCCGCCAAATAATTTTTTTTTTTTTTTTTGAAAATGCTAAAAAAAAGCTTCTGAATATTTTCTCAAATTTCTTTTTTTAATAATTTCATTCAAATGGCTGCCTCGGCTGGCCATGTCGGTCCAATTTTTAACATTATCGATTGTGTGCAGCTGTATTTCATCAATGGTTACACGAATATTGTCCTTTAAAGCGTCAATTGTCTCTGGCTTGTTGGAGTAACACTTATCTTTGACGGCACCCCACAAATAATAGTCCAACGCTGTCAAATCCCAGCTGTGAGAAATGTATTTAAAACAAATAAAACAGAAATGCTCTAAGCGAAGGGATGTTAAATCAGATTTTAAATTTTTTCTTACTCTCCGTTTACGGTAATCTGCTGGGACTTTCTATAGTCACTGCCATAACATCATCTCTATTATTTGATACAATTCGTTATGAAACAGTGGTAAAAAATATACACATTATTCAGTAACAGTGGTAATTATTATTATTGAAAGTTGTGGTTAATTTAATTCAAAGTTATATTTTTCTAACTTATGTACTGTGTTTTTAAGAGGAAAAATTTACCATGACAACAAAAATTTCTACAGAAGGAAAAACCACAAAAATTTAAAAAATTGCAACAAACCGTAAACCGTTTTTAAAAAACGGAAAACTACCAAGTTTGATCCGATTGGACCAAAGCGGCAACGCTGGCTGTAACTGTTCTCAAGGTTTTGCTTTGCATGGAGGTACCAGATCGACTGGGGCAATCCCGCTCACCTTTTGACTGATGATTTGCCTTGACTATGAATCTATTTCGAAAAAAATTCGATTTTTTTGTTCCGTTTTGAAAATATGGACAAATACATATACACTCTGTATTGGCATGGCACCGTCCAGTTGGAGTTTTCAAAATTTATACTGCCTATAGTTCTTTCCAGACAAACAGAGAGACACTGTAAAAATTTCAAGAAAATCGGTTCATCAGTTTAGCTGCCCATAAGGTCCAAAGAATCAAACAAACACACATTTATTCTGCTATAACTTATTATGCAGATATGACGGCAATTAAACGTATTAAACTGCTAGAGTCAAGCATTAACAGATTTTTACAAAATGCCAGAATTAGAAATATGTAATGAGAGATTGAGGACCTCAATGACATTTATAGGAGAACCTGAAGGAAGTAAGTTGTAGACTCTGAGTTTGTTAATGAATAACGATGAAGAGTTAACGTTTTCTCGTTGGTCTGTTCTTCTCAGTTATCAATAGTATGAGAGCGCACAACCAAACAATTTTGTCTGAGGCAGCGCAACTAAATTCTCCTGTCGAACTAACCTCAGCTCCGTTTGTACACAATTTACTTCAGTCGAAATAGTATCGATTGAATTAAATTTGTTTTTATTTTAAATAAATACTATGCCTCGTATTCACAAAAATATCTTTAATTCATAAAATTTTTATAAAACATAATTTGTATGAAAATCTGTTTTATATCTTGAAAATATTTTTATGAATATGGGGGTATAAGTATTATTTTGGATAATATATTATTATATGAAGTATTTAAATAATTTTTACATTTCTATGTATCAGTTTAATGTACAATGCAATTGGAAGTTGTTTAAATAGTTTGCCATTGTTGTTATTGCTAATGAAGTATTATTATAACACTTTAGTCTTTGTTTTAAAATTTAATTCTATTCAAAACAAAAGCTTTATAGCATTAAATAGGATAATTGAAAAAAGACGAATTCAGGCATGTTCTGTAAGCCGAAAACGAGGAAAATTGCAATCGAGTAAATTTTAAAAGACAAATAAAACTTAATATGGACAACTTTTTTAAAGTTTTGATAATCAAAGAAGTTTTTTTAAGGCACTTAAGGAAATTAATAAAGAAAAGTTTAGAGATCTTGTCAGATTTGAAAATTATAGCAGTTTGAAGTGTTATCCGATCTCAATTTCACTAGATTTTTTGTTTTTTGTTTTCCAGATTACTTATGAGCACAAGGTTTCCACAAAGCATCTCAATCTAGCACGGTTTACTGCTGTTGACTTTGCCTCCTCCCATGTTAGCTTGTTCTGTCTCAGTTCTTGGATAATTGTGCGTCTCCAGGTGTTTTTTGATCGACCACTACTTCTTGAGCCTTGAGAATTCCACTCGAGTGACGTTCTGATAATGCTCTCTGGACTTTTTTGGATGGCGTGACCGATCCATCCCCACTTTCTTATCCTTTTCAGTATGGCTTCCTCATTAATCACGCTCCACAGTTCTGTGTATGGTGATTCTGAGGCACTTGTTAATGAATACCTGGAGTTTCTGTGTGATGTTATTCAATACAAGTTAGGTTTTACTGCCACACAGCTCTACTGACACCTGAGTTGAATATTCTTAGCTTAGTTCGCCTGTAAGCTTTTCCACACTGACCGCAGTCATGCAAATTCCGCTCTCGCTTTATTGATCCTGTTGTTGTCTAAGTCTGTTTCTGCGCCACCATTTGTAGTCATTGTACTTCCTAGATAGCAGAAGCTATCTACAAACTCGACTAATTGACCCTGTAGCATGATGTTTTCCGTGCTCGTATTGTTTATTCTTATGGCCTTGGTTTTCTTGATGTTTATCTCAAGTCAAACACCAGTTTCGACTACATATTGGAAATCTTATGCGAGAGTAGACAAATGAGAGACTGCTTGTGATCCCTCTTCTTTTCGAACAGACTTTGCTCATTATGTAATCCAATACTATGGCGAATAGCTTAGGTGATACTGGGCATTCTTGTTAAACCCCAGCATTTATGTGAAGTAGTCGCCTGATATTCCCGTTGTGAAGAACTGTATCGCTCTGATATTCAAATTATCTTCTGGGGTACTCTGATTTCTGTCTACAGAAAATTATTATTATGTCAGGTGGGCTAACTACGGTTTAAATTTGAACCAGCGATTATTTCGAATCTGGCAAAACTTATGTCATTCTATTCTGTCACAAAATTTAGTATATTATCTCCACTCAGCGAAATGAATCGATTTATGCTTGAGCCACATTGGGATTTATGGGAAGTTTATTTTCAAAACAAAGACAATTGGTCGGAAATTGCAAAAAAAAAATCGTCTTTTCGGATGCAACTCTTTTTCATCTTTTTGGGTACACTAATGAGCAAAATTGCTAATTGCAAAATTGGTGCTCAAACGTGGTCTTACAGAAGCCAGTGCATCCATTACGTGGAACTGTTTGGTGCGGCTTGTGAAGCGGAGGCATATTACGCTCATATTTCATATTTCACAACCATTACTGTCAATGGGGATGCCCATCGGACTATGATAACCGATAACTGACTGTTTGGTGCGGCTTGTTTAGCGGAGGCATCATGGCGCATATATTACATATATTAATTCCCATAACATTCCATGAAAGAACATGGGAACTACTCTCAGTCAATGATCTGTATTCGATTCTATTTTTAGACTCATTAAGAAGGATCTACAGTTTAACGTCGCCTCCGAACGGCCAAAATCCATTAGGGAAGTTATCAATAGCAGTAATAACTCATAACCATTTACTAGCTAATGTTATGTGATGATACCGCTGATGAAAAACTTTTTTTTCAGATGGTCTGGCCTGGCATTAAACTGAAAACCTTCTGGTTGGTAGGCGGGTGTCTTACCTACCATAGCACAGCGGCAGACATCTTTTTGAAAATAAAGACCGCGCAACCATTACGGTCAATGGAGACACCTATCGCACCATAATAACCAACTTGTTTTGTGCCCGCTCTTCACGGTATTGATGTGAACGATGTTTGGTTTCAACTGGATGGTGCCACACATCTCATGCCGCAATCGATTAACTAAAAACGTTTGATGGCCGTTTAATAAGCCGAAATTGTAATGTCAGTTGGCCGCCAAGAAGCTGTGATTTGACACGGTTGGAATATTTTCTGTGGGGCGCCGTTAAAGACAAATGTTACGCTGACAAACCAGAGACTATAAAGCATTCGTGATGGCATTGCCGAGATACAACCGATGGAATGGGGTAGTGTGCGGCCAGCCGCGGCAGCTCTTTAATGAAATAATATTTCATTTCTAACCGGAACAATTGTACTTCACAACAACAACAAAATGTGGTAATATTTTAAAACGTTTTGGTTTTATTGCATTTTTAAATTAAAACTTTTAATGGCCCATCCGATACATTTTTAAAACTTCAACATTTTTTAAGTTGTGGGACGAAGTTGGTTGTAATTTCTTTTTATTTCATAGAACATATGAGATTCATAAATCCAAACGTAGACGTATTGCGACAATATAGAGAAGTAACCGAGCCGTTCAGTATTATACTCAGCAGATAATTAGCCTTCAAAAAATATATATTTTGTCAATATCCGTGATGGGTGATTTTTGATTTTTGTGAATGAGACAACGCATTATGTGTTATATCTTATGCGTGTTGAAAGATAATTCGATCTCCATATCAAGTTTAGCTGTCCATAAGCTTCTATTACTTTTTTTATTGAACACATTCGTGGCAAGCACCTGACCCTGCTATTATGCTGCCAAAGTAGCAGAAGGAGTTTATCTTACTAATAGATTGCTGGTAAATGGTTACCGGTTGGGAATTTGCGGTGTTTGCTCATTACCGTATCGCCACGCTTCCCTTGTCAGACCGTTTAGTTTTTCCTGCATATTGGGGCAGTGTTAATCGGCATAGTCTGTATCTTCTAAGCGACCGATTAGTCCACAGCTAATGCTCCTGAGTGCCGAGGTTGTCTATCTCATTACACTATCTCCGGTCAAGTTACACAGTGGTTGTGGTAGGGCATACCCTTGTCTCACTACTTTCTTATTTTTAATTGTTCGATTACCAGGTCCTCGTCTGCTATGTGGCAGTTGCCATCTTTTTATAGCGATTGGAACAGTATTATTAGCTTATTAGGTACGCCTTTGGAATTCAGATTTCTTTATAATGTCCATGGCTTTCCCGAAGACGATGAAAGTTAGATTTTGCTACGACTATTCCGTTACTATTATTTGGGACTAAAACCTTCTTGTTCGTTGCGGATATTAAATTACAGTGCCTCGGAGAGTCTTTTCTTTAGAATATTTGCTATGACCAGCAGTTCGCCTCTATGTTAGGTATCGTTTTTTGGATTATGATGACCATTCCCTCCTTGACTACTACTCGTATATCCAGCATGGCTTTTCTATCTGTGGCTTGCTCTATAATCTGTTTGTAAGGGTCGGAGATGATGAGTTCTAGTGCGATACTGTCGAGTCTTAAGGCTCTGTTATTCTTGAGCATTCTGATTGAATTCTCCATTTATTCCGCACTTGTGCAGTGGATTGGCATGTATGTATATCTCCACGTTATTCACGTTAGAGAAATTTGCGTGTAATGCTGATTTCAAATGGGTAGGCGTTAAGAAGGTACAAGCCTTTCCGTTTTGTATATTTTTAGCTCGCCGTTTTAGTTCCTCAGTAGCTTGTCTATCAATATTCCTTTGTTGTTGTTCAGTTTTTTCGTAGAGATCTCGTATTCTGTGCGTCAGTAGCAGGATCGCCACTTATCCTTGCGTGCGCTGCGTACATATCTGATTCTCGCTAAGAGTTTTCGCTGTGTTTGTACAAGCCTTGAGCTGTTTTTAAAAGATTATAACCCAGGTTTCGTCAGATATTCAAGTTCTTCTCTCTGGATCTTGTAACCGATTCTTTCTTAGCCCGCTTCTATGAAGCAATTTCATTTCTGGTGGCCAACTAGTAAAGCTTTAGCTTTTTTTTAAATATTTTCTAAGTTTATTGGTATAGACTGGACGGTATGTTGAGTTATGTTTTAACGTCGAGGATTTACAGTTCTTATTACGCTTCTTTCAGTTTCAAGATGCCAATTAACGAGTGGTGGTCGTTGTTGCAATCTATTTCTCTTTTTTTTTCGTTTACAGACCCAACCCGATTAAAACTTAGATTTTCAAATTAAAAATTCGATTTAGGTAAGACAGACAAATTCATCTAAAAGAAGTCCCCACATTTTCCAACTTACCTCTGCTGATGATGACAAGCATTAAACGAAGAATCAGAAGAAAAACACCACCACTTAACAAGGGTCCTCACCACTGCATAATTAAGTGGTGGCGAGCTACAAAAGATTCATCATCTACTTAGCTTGAAAATCAAACTGATTAATAAAACTGAAACAAAGCTTTGTGATAAGCTAACATGTTCCCTGGAGAAAAAACACAGCGAACACATGAACTTTGAACTTTACCCAAGTTTAGCAGTGCTTCAAAACATTATTTAAATACACGAATTTTGTAGATTTTATTGCTGATAAGAGTAAATGTGTACACACTTTTTTATATTTTAGTTTTAGTATATACCGAAAACTATGGCCAAACAGCTTCCACTGTCATGCCCGCACATAACATATGTATGCTTAAGTCACATATCATTTTTCATTATACGAGTATTTCATTATAATGACGACATTGACGATGATGACGAACGATAAATTTGTTAATAATGCCTTTCACTCGGTACAGTGCATTAAAAACCATGGAGATCCTCAAAACCACTAGTTGTTGTCATCATGATAATATTGCATTTAAGCCAATAATTTTTCTTCTTTTTTTCAATTTATTTTTTTATTACCACAGACAGTTTGTTAAAGAAAAGAACTTAAAACAAAATATTAAACATTTTCCATTGTGTGAGTTAAAATTTCACATTTGAAATAATTTGTTTAATAAATTTACATCAAAGTCAACTCGAACAGACTTATTGTTTTAAATTAGGCTGCAGTTAAATGAATATTTACAGCTCATTATTATAGATGATCAAAATGTGACAAAATGACAATTAATATTTGGGGTGAGGGTAAGTGCTACTTTATTATTAAACGAATTTATTATTTGATAATACACACATATGTGCCTTTATTTAAAATTGAATTGTTTTGTTGCATTCTTAAGTTAAAAAACATACATACAGTGGCTCCAATACAAACGCGGACACTATACCAAAATATTTTCGATCGCTTAAAAATCATAAATTTTAATTGTTTAAAAAAATATAATTATTTTCTTATTTTTGTATATCTTCCACGTACAAAAGGAAAAACCAACTCAGAAATTTAATAATTTTACGTAAAATTGAAGTTGACAGCGCTTTGAAAGTCAAAATGACTTGCACAAGCCTAACTCGGACGGTAAATTTTATGGGTTAATAACTGCAACTCTGTAATTTCAATGCGGTCAACTTCGCTGATATAATTTAAATATTTAGGGGAAGACCCTTTAGTTCAGTTTTCGAAAATTATACCGAATAAACAGGGCTAAAATCAAGATGATGGCTAGACAACGGGGACAAACTAGTGTCGAAGTAAGAAAGCTTGTTATTGAGCATGCAAGAAAAGAAAAAAGTGTACGCGAAATTTCAAAAATTGTTGGTAGAAGTCATTCAACTGTGCACGACGTAACAAAACGTTTAAAAGTCACAGAAGAACGTTTTTTTTTTTTTTTTTTTTTTTGGCAGAAAAATAAAAGCAAGATCCTTCCCAAGTGATTCAAAACTTGCTGCTATTGCTGAAAGTGACCTTAGTAAGAAAGCAAGCCCATCAACTATAAGAAATTTGCTTAATATCAATAGTAATGGAATGTTGACGACAAAATGTTCGCCTGTGTGAACTGGAATGGAAAAAACAAAAGAGAATTCAAAATGTTTCCCTTCAGAATGTTTCTCGTATAAACGGGGACTAAGCGCAATCAAACCAAAAGACTTAAATTTGCTAAAGAGTAGCAAAATAAGGTTTTTGCTTTTTGGAAAAACGCCGTGTTCACCGATGAAAGCAAATTAACGTATTTGGGTCGGATAGTAAACCAATAGTATAGAGGGGTCCAAATCAGGAACTACGTTTGAATAACTTGAAACCGACAGTAAAGCATGAAGGTGGTTCAGTGCTTTTCTGCTTCAGGTCTAGTATTTTTGCACTTTATTGAGACTATCATGGAACAAAATATTTATATAAACATTTTAAAAGAAAACTTGGCAAAAAGTGTGGATAAGAATGTTCTGGATAACGGTTGCTACTGTTACCAAGATAACGACCCCAAACACAAGGCCCACAAAGTAAGATCTTGGCTGCTATATAATGTGCCACACGTCATGGAAACACCACCCCATAGTCCCGACATAAATCCTAAAAAAAATCCATAAATCGGGTTGGAAGATCTTTAGGAAGAAAGATCTGTCGAGTAATTGTTGTTGTTTACAAAATTGTAAACAGACAGCGTAATTAATAATAAAAATGTTATTGCCTGTAAAAGGATTACAAGCAGTGGTGCACATAACTGTGTTGAATAAAGGATTTTTAATTAAAGCCAAACACAAAATTTATTTTATTTTAACTACAATCTACGAACTCATAAAAACACGTTTTTAAAAAAGGTAAAAACGTAACAATACGATATTCAATAGCATTATTTACATTATTTGGGGCTCTAAGATCCTTAAAAATCGAAAATCGCTGGATTTATTTTTTAAATTGCGAGATATTTGGGGATTACTCATTATGACGACGCGGAAGCACGGTTGGGAAAATGTGCAGCTCCTTTGATCAGTACGATCAATATTTTGCTGATAGATTGAATTCGTTGTCATTTTCGTTGTCATGTTCACTTTCATACAAATACGTACCTAAGGCGACCCAAGGTTACCACAGTGTAACGCTAGTTTTTTAAGTTTTCTGGAAAAACTTAACAATGCACAGAAAAATAGTCGACATTGTCAAGTTGAAGGAGTCGAAATACATAAGTATAAAGGTTTTTTAAGCAAATATAAGACAACAAAATTCTGGGCATTACAAGGTTAAAGTGTCCATCACCAATTTACACTTTTACGAGTGTAAGTCCTCGATAACTTCAGAAATTCCATATTTGACGTATTAAGTCGGTTGTTGGCCTCAGAAAAGTCGTCCATATTAAGATCTAAATGCGTTAATAAAAATCGCCATCCGTTCATCGTAACAGTTTCTACAGTTTAATTTTTGAAAAAGTAAGGTCGACAGACTATGCCAGACCAAAAACCTCACACAATAGTCATACGCTGAGTATGGGAGGGGTTTGCAACAATAATTCTTGGGTTGTCCGATCTCTTAATGTAACAGTTCTATCGCGTCCGCCATGTAAAGCGCTTTTAACTAGTGCTTATTTCATGAATGGTAACACTTAGCTCATGTCTGATTTGACAGATAATTAGTTTTATCCTTCCGCTGAACGAATATCTTTGTGTATACGCTTTTTTCGCTTCGCTAAGTGGGCCTGCAATCAAAAAGCCGATACACCAAAGACGAGTCACTGTTTGGTGCGGATTTTGGTCCAGAGGCATAATTCGAAAATAAGCAAGGAGTGGCCGTTACAGTCAATGGCGATCGTTATCGGGACATGTTGAACGAATTTTTGTTCATAAAAATTGAAGAGGAGGATATTAGCAACATTTGGTTTCAACAGGACGGCGCTACGTGCCACACAGCCGAAACTACACTCGATGCTTAACGTCCTGTTTTCAAAAAAAAAAATATTTTATTTGGCGGACCCTATACTTCTTGACATAGATTCGGGGGTAAAAATAGGCCCAAACACTTCAAATGATTTATGAAAAAAATTTGAAAAAGTGCATCTCAAGGACGCTATCAGCAAAGAAACGACGTTACTGATGTTCGTTTAATAGCCTTAAGACCTAAGTCTTAATGGTGTGTAATGTTCGATCTAATGTCGTTTGTTTAATGTCCAACTCTAATATTACAAACACATTTAAGGCTACCGACCATCGACTGCAGAATAGAACCTGTGTGCATATAAGAATAATTATTTTAGCGGCAGCGCGGCTACCGACTACACGACTACCGTTGTAGCCCGTAACCAATTTAGTCTAACTTGTATTTTTCTTGGCGACAACAAACAGTTTAGTGGTGTCAATACAATAGCATAGATGAAATAGGCGTTTAAAAACACGAAAAAATGTTGCGTTTTGTTCAATATGTCAAACAAGATGTTTAGTTTGTAGCTGTAGACATTAAAATAATTAAGTAGCAGGTTACTTGGCTACTTTTGTAGCCAGCGTCTTTTGTGGCCTTAAACGTGTCTATAGCGTAAAGATTAACGAAAAATAGAAAACTTAGTTCTTATCGTTTCTGTGCATGACTAACTTGTTACAACAACTTACATTTTTCCATCAGTTAGCACAACTGCTGACCGAGAGGGTGCTTCACGACGAACTAAAAATGCTTTAGTTTGCGATATGTGACAGCAAATTTTCATCATTTTCATAATGAACTTTAGTAATGTCGCTGCGTATCTCATTCCACTTTTATAATGGAGTAGTTATAACTTGCCATCTGTCAAGTAACATAGTTACAGATTGACTCATGACTCATGTAAAAATAGCAGGCTATTGATAAAGTGTCATCCTTTTTCTCAGTTTTTCAAATTCAATGAACCACTCACTTACGTAAAGTTGCGACAAAGGCTAACATACTGTTGGAATTATTATTTTTTGACTGTAATCTGATAGATAACTTCATGGAATTTTTTTTTTTAATATGATGATATGATTTACGAAATATGTCCCCGCGCCCACAAGTTACATGGTCATTCGATCAGTCAAATTTTTGGATACTACTTTCAATAAATCTGTCCGAATGGAATAAATGCTTCAAGGGTTGCTGGTTTGTCGATATAAGCAAGGAACTTAACATAGTCCCATAAAAAGTGGTCAAGAAGCGTTATCTCACGATAGAAGGGACCAGTGACCAGGACCACTTCTGCAAAGAAGAATTTGTCACCAAATTGTTTTTGAAATAAATCTATTGTTAAGCACGCTTATTGTTGATAGTGCTTGCCATTCACTGTAACAGCAGTTCCTTGCTCTTTTCGACAAATTTCGCTCTATGGCAGCAATATTTTCTTTGGTACTTACATTTCTTTGACTTTGTTGATGGTTTTAAGTTTAGAAGAGTGGAGAGAGAGAGAGAGAGAGAGGAGAGTTCGTTTTACGAAAACGATAGTTAACTGCACGAATTGCTTGGTTACAAGGCTGTAAAATGTTCAAATTGCTCTATTCCACAATTTGGAAGCAATGTTTTGGCTTTAAACACTTCATGATTACTTGTCAAACTTTATTGAACAGAAATATCAGCAAAGTTTGACACTCTCAGCTGTCAAATCATTATTATCGATATCGTTAGTTTTCAGGCAGCTAAAAAATATATCTTTGTGCTGTGTTCTCCTTTAGCGCTCACTTGATCAGAAATCTTTGTAGTCGTAAAATAATAGAGGACTTAAAGAATAGAAATAGTTTAACAATGGCTTTTATGTGATTTAAAAACAATAAAAATTTTTGTTTGGCTTCCAAATCTCTATAAAAAATATGTATAAAAATGTGTTATATGGCAATTTAACAGTGTCGTACAAAAAGCTGTAAACATTATTAAAAAAAAATTAAAAACACAAAAAAATAATAATAAAAAAATAGGAACTAAAATATTGAATACAGAAATTTTTTTTTAAATTTGGAATTCATTCATTTTTTACTTCCGACACTGTACTTCTTGTAGCATAAATGTAGATTTTTAAAAGTGCATTTTGATTTACGCAATCACCTTTATGGCTTTGATTTTTGCTTGGGTTTTATATCCTAAATCTTTATAAAATAAGGGGATAGAGCTGGAAAAGTGCTTTTACATCGTAGAAATTTTCCAATGGATGTTATTCTGTTAAGTACTCGTGGTAGCTTTGATGTTGAAGATAAACGTGGTAGAGATTTTCAACGAGTTGAATTCAAAAAATCTAATAAAAATAATATAAGACAATAAGAGCATGAAAAGAAAAAAACGATATAAAACAATATTTTCAATCGCTTGCATTGTTATTGTTTTTGTAAGAACAATTATTCAAGAACAGTTGAAAAAAGTAAAAAGAGGTTATGGAAAATCAGGGCCTTTTAAAACGATTCTTACAAGATACAGAAAAAAACGCAATGTAAAATCAATATGACATAATTTTGATTTTAAGTCGTTATATATTGAATTGTATAAAACTGCATCAAAAAAAGTGTCGAAAAAATATTTAATTCAAAATAATAATAAAAACATATTTTTTTTTGTCAAATAAGTATTTAATTCTTCGTCCATTATATATAAAGGGTGTTTTTTATAGAGGTGTAGAACTTTAAGTTGCAATAAAACAACGATGGATTATTCGATTAACATGAATTTTATTTATCCGAAAGATAATCTTGTGGCATTACAGTTTAAATATGATTTCTAGCATATGACCGCCACGGCTGGCGCGGATGTAGTCCAATCTGGATGTCCAATCTTCGATGTTTTTTTCCAACATTTGTGACCGTAACGGTGTTTCCACATACACTTGAGGATTACCTTTACTCCAAATGCGGCAGTTTTGTTTGTTGACGTAGCCATTTAACCAGAAGTGCGCTTCATCGCTAAACAAAATTCGCTTATGAAAATCCGGAACAACGGTAATCTAGTTTTGGGCTCATTCGACGAATCTACGCCTTACTTGATGATCGTTTGGCTTCAATTCTTGCACAAGTTGGATTTTGTGAGCACGCAAACCAAGATCCTTCCGCAAAATCTTCCATAAAGTGGATGGACACAGATCCAATTCCTGTGCTCGATGGCGGATGGACTCATTCGGGTCTTCCTCTTGCAAGCGTTGTTAAGACGTGAGTCTATTCATGATGAATTTCCAAACCAAATTGAGAATAAATCACTTGACAGCTGTTAAATCGGTAGCCATCTTGAAAAGTAATGCTAACTTAAAGTTCTATACCTCTGTAAAAACGCGCTTTATATATATGGTGTGTATATATATATATATATGGTGTGATTCCTATAGGAGATCATAGAGCTTCTAATTCAATTAAAGGGGATAAACTACAGTGAACAAATGCTCAAAAAAATTAAACCAAAAATACAATTTCAGATAAAATAAATAAAATTATACCTCATCGTAATCCCATGGTAACTGTTTCTGTAGGTAGACCTCGATAAGTTCCTTCACGGGAAATATCTCGTCATCATTGGTATACAGTTAAGATAGTAATAATATTATCTAATAATAATAATGATATATTGTATTGATTAAATCATTTAACTATACCTGCAACAGTTGTTATAGCTCCAATTGAACCCGTTAAAGGTCATGGACTATAATCAACTAAATGGAATGGGTAGTTTGAATGCGTTGATATTAATTTACTTCACTAGAATAAAGACTTCTAAGAACTGCAAATACATATGATTGAATCATTGCTACTGCAGACTTTAAAATTAGAAAAGCAGTTGGTGTAATAATTTATAAAGGGTCCGCCATCTAACGTTTTTTTTTCAACTAGTGCTTATTTCGTGAATGGTAATACTTAGCTCATGTCCGATTTGACAGATAATTAGCTTTATCCTTCCGCTGAACGAATATGGTTGTGTATACGCTTGAACAACGCTGGGAAATATTGCGACATTACTTTGATCGATCGACTTACAGAATATGCCGATTTTGCCAAAAAAAAAATCATCTTTTCAGATGAAGCTTATTTTGATCTTGGCGGGTAAGTAAACAAGCACAATTGTCGCATTTGTGACACAGAAAACCCGTACGCATACATTGAAAAGCCGATACACCCAAGACGAGTCACTGTTTGGTGTGGATTTTGGCCCAGACGCATAATTGGGTCATTTTTCTTCGAAAATGAGCAAGAAGTTGCTGTTACAGTCAATGGCGATCGTTATCGGGACATGTTGAACGAAGTATTGTTCATAAAAATTGAAGAGGAGGATATTAGCAACATATAGTTTCAACAGGACGGCGCTACGTGCCACACAGCCGAAGCTACACCTGATGTTTTGCGCCCTGATGAGCTGATGTCTTTTGGCCACCTCGTAGCTGCGATTTGACACCGTTGGACTATTATTTGTGGGGTGCCGTCAAAGATAAGTGTTACGCCAACAAGCGAGAGACAATTGACGCTTTAAAGGACCATATTCGTGAAGCCATTGGTGAAATACAGCTGCACACAATCGATAATGTGCTTAAAAATTGGACCGATCGTGTAGGCTACTGCATGGCCAGCCGAGGCAGCCATTTGAATGAAATTATTTTCCATTATTGACCGGAAGGATTTTACTTTCAAATAAAAAAAGAAATTTGAGAAAATACTCAGAAGTTTTTTTTTTTTATAGCATTTTCAAAAAAAAAAAAAAAATTATTTGGCGGACCCTTTATGAGGTCCTCTATTACCAAGAAGTGTAAGTAATATATGTCCTGCAATTATATTAGCAGTTAATCGAACTTCTAAAGTACCTGGTCGAATAATATTTCTAATTGTTTCAATACATACTATAAAAGCTATTAGAATAGCAGGAGTTCCTTGGGAAACTAAATGAGCGAATATGTGTTGAGTGTTATTAATTCAACCAAATAATATAAAGCATAACCATAAAGGTAATGCTAGAGTTAAAGTTGATGTTAAGTGACTTGTTCTAGTAAAAATATATGGAAATAATCCTATAAAATTATTAAATAAAATTATAGAAAATAATGAAACGAAAATAAATTTAGATCCATTGGCTCCAATTGGACCAAAAAGAGTTTTGAATTCCTTATGGAATGTTAATAAAATATTAGTTCAAAAAATATGATATCGAGATGGTATATTGTAACCTGTAATTCCTATTAGAAACAAAGGGATATAGCGAACTATTTTCATTCGGTTCTCTTTGATGAAAGCTGTTTTATCTCACTTTAGCTCGGAATATTTCGTATTCCTTTATCATCAAGTTGACTTCGCCAAGTGCGCATGTATTGCCCAACGCATTCCAATCAGCAATCACTCCGTTAGTTTCACCTTGAGCAGCATCTGACCAATCCTGCGCCATTTGCGGTTAAGTATCTCGTTATGAATTAGTCATTAATTGGTTTAGAGCCAAAGTTGACTATTGGATATGATGCTCAGTCAAAATATCAACAGAATCCTTCTTAGGCAACGGTTAACCAATACTTATAAAACATTTATGTCGTATGGTGTTTTATTCCAAGATTCGCAGACGTACAGAACAACTGATTTGACGACAGCATTCAATATGCTAATCTTAGTACATTAAAGATATATCCATGCCAGAATTTTGATCTAGAAAGACTGGTTAGCCCTCGAAAGTTTTTAAGCTTTACTTTATCTCTGCTTTTATTTACTACAACCACATGCGTGCATCAGAATGCTACCAAGATATTAAAATCATTTAACCCCTTTTAGTTCAATGCCTAGTATTTTAAATTTGTTCAGAGTGTTGCAGCACATTGTTTGCTTGTACCTGTATTTGTTCTAAGACCATCTTTTGTAGCCTAGGTTTCCAAGGATTAAGGTTTAGCTGACATATGGTGGTGATTATGCGATATAAGGCACATTCATATCATCTGCATATTTCAGGCTCTCTATCTGTCGATTGAACGTACGCTTTTAGAGAGAACACGGAATATAAAGCATCCTTGCAGAACACTAGTTATAATCACTCGACATTTAGCATCACTATAAAGAGCTTGAACATGCACAGTTATCTCCGGTGGAAAACTACAGCAAGCAAGAGCGCTCGAAATTACTTGGGGCGTCGCAGTTTATAAAAACCAAGTAGAGGGGAGATTGCCATACTATCGACTGGGCCACAAATATTCTAAAGGTATAGTTACGAATATAAACAAAGCCCAGAGAAAGATGCACTAAATTAGTACAGTGGTAGTCTTAGCTATAAGCTTTACTATGAATTTCTATTGGTTTACGTCAAGGCTTAGTGTATCTGCCACACCACACTATCTGTACTATTAATGGTGATATCACTTGCGTATTAAATGGTGTTACCGTACCGAATTCGATTGTTACATTTAAAATTAACGTAACTTTCAAAACTGTAGGCAGTGAGGTATATAAGGGGGCTGTTTTGCCTACGTTAGTTCAGTTATAGTTTGACAATTATTGTGTAAAGTTGCAATAAAGTAAAGTCGTGTTTTAGGCGTAACTAATATACAAGTGAATATCAAAAGCAAGATAAGTAATTTGGAGCCTGTATAGTTCTAATTGTATACCATAAAAGTGTGGAAATAAGTAAGTGCATAAAGTAAAACAACAATTAAAAAGAACTCAAACGTTTTAAAAAGGTTAAAACGTAACAGTATTAAAATGATAGACGCAAGACTTTCCTTTCCATTACAAAAGTTTTTCAATGATATTCTCACCTTTTAGAAATACTACTTTATAGGAAAGCAAGCCCTGCTGAAGCGAACCCAGATCTCAAGAACTTGTAAGCGGTATACCTATTGTTTTATAAGGAACTGAATAAATAAATAAGAAATTAATAAAAATGGGATGTAGAATAATTTAAAATTAACGTGACTTTTCATATTATATTAATATGACCAGCATATTAATTTAAAATGACATCATAGTTAATTCAACATTAAATTCTAATTATTTTTTGTTTCTACAATGTTGATTCAAAAAGAAACTCATATTATTTCAACATGATTATCCCTTTGATTTAACTAGAATTTTAATACTAATTTACATGATCTCTAGATGTTTTAAAATGAAAAAATCAAAATTTTTTTAATTGTAAAACATGTTGAATCAACATGAAACGATAATGAAGCAAAATCATTACCAAAAAATGATGTTTCAATTGCTGTTATTGATTTTGCAATGATTTTTTTCTGTGTGTAGGATCTTCTGCATGTTTGTTACCAAATTTAAAAATATATATCAAATTAATATGGCGCTAAAGACAGGCAAAAACAAAAGATGATAATCTTGCCACAATGACATGACAGAGAAGGAACAGTGGAGCAAACAAATAAATAAACCAACAAACAAGTTGGTATGCGGTAAACAACATGTACCCGTACATTATATAAATGCATACAAGTATGTAAACATATGTTGCAAACATTAGTATCCACCATCATTATCATCAACAGCAATAAACCACATTTTATGCCAGAACCACAATAAAGCGAAATTTTCTTGAAACCACAGCATGGCAGGCTGGTAATTTGTTCACTAAAAAGCATGGCAAATGGTGAGAAACCCATTTTATTAAAAATTTAAAAGATAAAAACTGTTAAAGAAAACATTTAAAATAAAGAAAATAACTGAAACACCAACGCGTCTAATGACCTAAGCAAATTTAATATGTCGGTTTTTCTCTACATTTATTGAGCACTCCTTTAGATAAAATTAAATTCCTATGTTTGATGAGGTAAAACAACGAGAATATATGATAAATTAGGTGATATCTTCTTTTATAGGCACATAAAAATAGTACAGAGTTTATTTAGGTATTAAAAGTCTTAAAAGTTGTTTTAGACCTCACACGTTGGAGATTTGCAATATAAGCAAAAGGAGGTTCTCATAAAAAACCTCTTCCTTCTATAGTTGCTTATTTGAAATACGTTTTTAAATAACAATTTTTGTATAAAAATATACACTCATATGAATATGGTAAATCCTGCACCGTTAAGATAAACAAAGCACAAGTGAGGCTAGAATCCTCGTATCTAGAATTAGCGTAACACAAAATGGAAGCCATATTAAAAATAACCAGCAGAAAAGATGTGGAATATACAATTGCAATAGTTTACTAGGTTTTTAGAAGATGCATGCGGCTATCAATTTAGATTATCTAACCTTGGAAAAAATAGTTTTTGATAAACTCAAAAAGTAACTTCTGAGATATTTATCAAAAACTAAAGGGTCCGCCAAATAATTTTTTTTTTTTTGAAAATGCTATAAAAAAAAACTACTAAATATTTTCGCAAATTTCTTTTTTTATTTGAAAGTACAATCCTTCTGGTTAATATTGAAAAACAATTTCATTCAAATGGCTGCTCAGCTGGCCATGCAGTAGCCTACACGATCGGTCCAATTTTTAAGCACATTATCGATTGTGTGCAGCTGTATTTCACCAATGGCTTCTCGAATATTGTCCTTTAAAGCGTCAATTGTCTCTGGCTTTGGTGTAACACTTACCTTTGGCGGCACCCCACAAATAATAGTCCAACGGTGTCAAATCGCAGCTCCGAGGTGGCCAAACGACATCAGCTGTGCGGCTGATAATGAGATCTTCAAAAACAGGCGCAAAACATCGAGTGGAGCTTCGGCTGTGTGGCACGTAGCGCCGTCCTGTTGAAACCAAATGTTGCTAATATCCTCCCCTTCAACTTTTGTGAACAAAAATTCGTTCAATATGGCCCGATAACAATCGCCATTGACTGTAATGCCCAATCCTTGCTCATTTTCGAAGAAAAATGGCCCAATTATGCTTCTGGACCAAAATCCGCACCAAACAGTGAGTCGTCTTGGGTGTATCGGCTTTTCAATGTATACATGCGGGTTTTCTGTGCCCCAAATGCGACAATTTTGCTTGTTTACATATCCTCCAAGATCAAAATGAGCTTCATCTGCAACATTACCATGATTTTCGAAGTAATGTCGCAATATTTCCCAGCGTTGTTCGAGCATATACACAACCATATTCGTTTAACGGAAGGTTAAAACTAATTATCT
Organism: Wohlfahrtia magnifica; assembly: GCA_023159175.1. NCBI lineage: Eukaryota > Metazoa > Arthropoda > Insecta > Diptera > Sarcophagidae > Wohlfahrtia > Wohlfahrtia magnifica. Next base: position 2,350,593 of record JAKWBJ010000046.1, on the reverse strand, counting down.
GCCAAATTAGACACGAGCTAAGTGTTACCATTCACGAAATAAGCACTAGTGGGAAAAAACGTTAGATGGCGGACCCTTTAGTTTTTGATAAACTCAAAGAGTAACTTTTAAGATATTTATCTAAAATTTAAAAAGGAAGAGTAGCGCTAGTTTACGAACAAAAAAAAAAAAAAAAGAAAAACAGAAAATGAAGAATTTTGGTTCTTTTTTATATATTTTTATATATTTGAACTTGTTTCTCTTATAGCCCTCGAGCAGTAGTCACCTAGCATATGTTGGTTCCAAAAATTCACTGAAAAATTTCTATATCTTAGTGAAAAAATCCAAATGGGAATTTAAGAAATGAATTTTGAGAGATACATTTACACTCATGCTTTCTAATTTTTCGTTAAATCAGTAAAACATATTCGCTTTTTGTAGTTTTTTAATTTCCTAAAAATACTCGAACAATAAGTAGTAAAGAGATCCATGCAGTGTGATTATCACCTGCTAGCGGTAAAAATGAGGAACCACAAATATTTACTTTCAATTGAGATGCGAAAATAGACTGCATAAGTATCGAACAGCCAATTTTTTCTTCCCCAAAGTACATATATATCAAGAAACTGTGACGTGTACATGGACAAAAAATAATATGCTGCATTCTTAAAAATATTGTTTATATATTAACCTTTTTAAAACGTTTGGGTTCTTTATAATTGCGTCAAAATAAAATAAACACCGCGTTGTTCTTGTTTTATAGTTTTTTTTTATTTCCTCACTTTATCTTTGTACAGTTTATTTTAATAAAACAACTTATCAACTTGCACTTAATATTCGTTTATACAGCACTTTTATTTACGCCTAAACACGACTTTACTTTATGACTGCAAAACGATAACTAAACTCTCAGGCCCGACTAATCTCAAGAATCTTAAATGACGTGGTTTATTCCATATTTTTGTTTGAATTTTTATAGTTATGAATATCTTTAGATCTTAGACTTATGGAATATAATGTATGAAGGTTTCAAGAACGGTTCAATGCAAATTACTCAAATTTAATGAATACGGCTGTTTGGTAAATGAGTTAAAGTTCTTTTGCTTAATCATACAAAAACGAATTAATTATTATAAATAAAAATCATCATTTAAATGTCAACAGGCTTTCTCTAGTTGACAACAATTCTCAAGCGGATGTGTATTTAACCAACAAATAAACCATTTAAGGCCAATGACCTTGTAGTTGTGAAACTTTAGACTCAGCATGTACATACATATTTAATTGCAGAGATGTATGTTTATTACTCCGTATATACACATGTACAATACATTGTACGTATGCAATTGTATGAATAGTTTTCCAAGTCATCATGTAATCTGTTTGGAATCCTTCTATTAATGAAAAATGACATGAAACAAGAAATTTCTGTTAAACGCATTTTCTACTTTACACTTTACTTGTCTACGTTTTTTCATGAGAATATATCCATCTCTCTCTCTCTCTCTCTCTCTCTCGTATCAACCAATGAATGACTATATGGACACCACACGCATTATGCGTATGCCTAAGTGTTATGGTATGTGGCTATGTGCAAGGAAAAAGGTAATTTATGCATAAAACCGGTGGTGGTTTTATGGCTCTATTTAGTGCATTAGCAAATATTAAGACAACTAACCGCAACCATTTTTACAGTTTTACAATAAATTTTACAGACATATTTACATAAAGGCCATACAGTTACACATACTTCTAGAAATAGCATACGATATCTACTAAGGACTAACAATTAATATACACATATGGCCAAAATAATAAGTACATATCTACTTTCCTTTTTTTTTGTGCTTTCTACTTTAGTATTTTTCATTAACTATGGCAAGTTTGCAAGTTTTCGATTATTTGGTATTGGCAGCACTGTTACAAAAAAATGTGTTTCGAAAATCCCGTTTCTTTTCGTTTGTTTGTCAATTTTGTGTTAAAAAAAATAAGTACATTTAAGGTTTTACGATATTTTCCATTTGTAAGAGAAGGTCAGTTTATTTATTTGCTACAGTGTTCTCATAAACATTAATCTAAAGCTAAACTAAATAAAATTGCCTTAACAGATGGGTCGAAAAAAGCACTGAACTTCAGAAGATAAAAGACTGCTGTTAAGATTAAGAAACGAAGGATTTAGTCATCGAGCAATATCCAAATCAATGAGTAGATCCAAAATGCTCTTAAACCAAAAACAGGTAGGAAAACTCGTGGAAGGCCAACAAAAACACAGCCGAAGACAAATAATCGTATTATCACTCTCGCCAAAAGAAAACCTTTTATGTCCTCTAGGGAAATTTCTGCCAATATAGGCAATGTGATATCTGCTCGAACTATTCGACGAATACTACAGTGTGCTAACTTAGCGGATCAAATAGCTAGAAAAGTTCCTCTGCTTCGGAAAAAAAATTTAAAGGCCAGGCTGCCCTTCGTAAAAAATTATTTGAGTTGGTGTGATTCAGCAGGAAGTGGCATAACATCTTGTGAATCGACGAAATAAAAATTAATTTGTTTGGAAATGATAACGGACATAATGTGCGTTGACCCCCTTGTAAGGAATTTCACACCCGTTACACAAAAAAGACAGTCAATGACAGTGGCGGCAACATAATGGTGTGGGGATGTTTCTCTTGGTATGGTGTCGGTTCTATTACCGGTCCTATTACCGATGCTATGACACGGTTGGAGTACAAAAACATATTGGTGTACACAATGCTGCCATACGCTGAAGAAAACAGTCACCGCATCTAAATCCAATTAAAAACCTTTGGAGAGAGTTGAAACAAAGATTAAGTAAGAAAACATTCTAAAATAAAGACCAACTTTGGAGTTTTGTTCAAAAGACGTGCTATGAAATCTCTTTGGATACATGCCGTAAGTTAATCAGCAGTATGCCAAGCAGATTACACAAAATTATTGGAAATAAGGGAGGACACACTGGATACTAATAAAACTTAAAAAAAATATTGCAAAACATGCTTAATAATATTGAACTACAACACGATTTACGCAATGTACTTATTATTTTGTTCAGTAATTTTCTGAAGTTTTCTCAATTTTCATTTCATACTTAATTTATGTAGATTGGACGTAAACGTTTGTGTTTCATATTCAATGTACGATAAATTAACTAAATTTATTAAAAAAATTGATTTAAAATAAATATATATTTTTAATTAATAAAAGATGCAGAACAAATTCATGTACTTATTATTTTGACCACATGTGTATATGCAAAAGAGCTTAAGCTTTGTTCAGACGGTTGTCATATTTAAATTTTTTTTCAGATAATGGCTAACAACCGTGAGTACTTACAATTATTGTTTTTGAATATTGTAAGAGAAAGCAGTGTCTGATGACCGAATTTTTAACAACGACATCGCTGTCAACAACACTTATGTATAATGGGAATGCCAGATTAAATGTCTTACAACCTTGTCGACGGAAAATATGCGTTAGCCAATTCACGATATTGTGTATATAGCCTTGCATCTTAATATTTGCAAATTGGTGTATTATATTTTTTCTATCGGGTGGGCCATCTATCGGTTTAAATTTAAACTACCGATTATTTCGAATCTGGCAATACTTATGTCATTCTATTCTGTCACAAAATTCAGTATATTATCTCCACTGAATGAAATGAATTGATTTACGCTTGGATTTATTGGAAATTTATTTCCAAAACAAAGACAATTGGTCGGAAATTGCAAAAAAAAAAATAAAAAATCATCTTTTCGGATGAAGCTCATTTTCATCTTGGTGGGTATGTTAATAAGCAAAATCGCCGTATTTAAGGCTCACAAAACCCAAACATGGTCTTACAGAAGCCAATGCACCCATTATGAGTGTCTGTTGGGTGCTGCTGGTGGAACGAAGGCATCATTGGCACATATTTCTTTGAAAATAAGGACGGCGCAACAATTACGGTCAATGGAGTCACCTATCACACCATTTGAACAGAATATTTTATGCTCGCTCTTCATGGTATTGAAGTGAACGATGTTTGATTTCAACAGGAGGGTGTAAGTTGCCATACACATCATGCCGCTAACGATTTATTTCGTCAAACGTTCGATGGCCGTTTAATTAGCTGAAATGGTGATGTCAGTTAACCACCAACAAGCTGTGATTTAACACCGTTGGACTATTTTCTGTGGGGTGCCGTTAAAGACAAGTGTTATGCCGACAAACCAGAAACAATTAAGCATTTGAAGGCCAACATTCATGATGTCATTGCCGCTATACGATCCCATACAGTCGAAAAATTTTTCGAAAATTGGTCCGATCGAATGGGGTACTATGAGGCCAGCCGCGGAAGCCATAGGAATGAAATGATACTTCATTCCTAAGGAAAAATTTTACTTCACAACAACAAAAATAAATGTGACAAAATTTCAAACGGTTTTTGTTTTATTGCATTTTTAAATTTAAACTTTTAAATGGCCCACCTAATACTATGACTCGAAAGATCTTAAGCACATAAGTCTGAGCTTGTTCCTGCTCAAAACTGTAAAAGAATTTTTATGGCAAAATGGTATTTTCGTAATCTTTTTAACAGTTCTCGATTCTCCTACAAGATGGGATGGTTCACCGAGACCGCACTAAGTTTCTTGGTGAAAAAGTTTTTTCACACTGGCAGCTTTTATTGACGTTGAAGAGATTTTTAGTGTTTAAAATGGGGCGATTACTGAGGCTCTTAGTGCACGAAGCGTTAGTGACTGTTATTACTGCCTTCAATAGGGAGAATCAACCTGAGAAAAAGTGGCAACCTGAAAAAAGGAGTTCTCTTTCTCCTATTGTGGAACATCCTTGCAGAAGGAATGTTAGAAGAGATGCAACGATGTGGTTTTAAGTTCTTTGGCTATGCGGATGATCTTGTCATTGCAGTGCCAGCTATTGACCCGCACACCCTTTCTTTATGGTTTTATTTGAACTTTAACTTGTCAGAAAATGGTGCCTGTCGTGTGGTCTTGGCGTCAATCCGCACAAGACGGAAGTCTGACCGAATCTTTTCGACGTCCAACATTCTTATTAATGGGGGTGAAGTATGTACTTGTTATTCTGATCCCCAAACACCTTTAGAAGAAGAACATAATAAATAGGGTAAGCGAACGATAATAGGTAGGATTTGGGGCTTAGACCTGTCATCTACTTTACGGTGTAATTTGGTCGATTATATAATTAGAGGTTCCTCACAGGCCACTAAAAAAGAAAAAAAAGTTCTCAGAGAACTAAAGATAAAATTATAGATAGAATGCTCTTTGATAGCAGAATCTATGATAATTTTGTGTAAAACAAAATATCGGCCGAATGCTCGCCACATTTTCAGTGGCATACCTCTACCCATCAGTTCATGTTTCCAGTGACTCTGAGACATAATTAGGGACAATGTCGTGAATATACCGATTTATTTCATCCATTAGCTCTCGAATTGTTATTGGCTTATTGATGTACAATCTTTTCTTTTTTTAATATCTCCAGAGAAAGATGTCCAATGGTGACAAACCACATGATTATGGCAGCCAATTAAAATCGCACGACATGAGATAACACGGCCATTGAATTTCTCGCAAAAGAGCCATTGTTTCGTTAACTTTGTGGCCATCTTGTTGGAACCACATATTGTCTAGGTCTATATTCTCAATTTCTGGCCACAAAAAGTCCGCTGTTATCTCGCTATAGCGAACACTGTTTGGCTGACCTCATTTTTGAAGAAAATGTGTTTCCACATTTCCTGCAGACCCGGTTTGCTGAAATTTTAGCACAATTCTCCCAATTGTAGAAGTGCAACATATGCATTTTGATTTGAACGCCCATTTTCGCAAAATGCTTCAACAATCTTAGCACGCTGCTCAATTGTGTACCTCTCCATGGTTGAAACTGTCAAATACTGAAACAATGAAATGTCTCATTATGTTTAGCAAAAAACCTGACGTTAAGGTGTGACTCACTATTAACATAGTGTATTATGGTTGGTCTACCCTTTAATATGAGTTCTAGGGGCCGGAAATACCGTCGAAAATTGTGTTGCTGATATCGGTCGGTTTATAGCAGAGTCAGACAAACTAATATTAATGCATTTTGCAATTGTGGTGGTATTTTTATAGTAAGAGAGAGTGTCCCACACTGAAGCCACTTTGCCCTATATTTTTCCACTTGTTTCCTCTTTATTTCTCTTAACTTATTTTTTGCCTATGCGTGTGAGACGTGAATAGGTCTCTGCCTGCCGATGGTGTAAAAGAAGACTCAATTCGTTTGTAGCATGAGAGCATGTACGGTATTGCTAGACTCTGCTAGGCCGAGATTAATAGAAATAAGAATAAATGTATTTTTTTCTTAGATCGCATAACGTTCCACAATTGCGGTTCTCGCGAGTAGTTGCCTTATTAAAAGGGATTTGTATTTCTCTCGCAAGACTTCTGCAGGAGCCGTGGTTCTGAAGAGGAGGTGGAGACTATCTTCCCTCTCCTATGTCACCGCCCAGTCGCTGCTATGAAACGACCTGCCTTGATACGGTATTACAATTTGCCCAATTTCTTGACTTTGAAGGTAGTTATCCATCAACAAGGCATTGCCACCTAATCGAATTAGTAAAAACGTGGCAAAGCGAAAAAAGTTGCATAAATACAAAAACAAAATTTATTTTTGCAATCAACTGTCGTTTTGGCGGTTTTAAGCAACTAAATCAAGTACAACACTATGCGCTATAATCGCCTAATTTCAAAAATCATCAGCATTTCAGATTCTATGAAAAATTTTTTTTTTAGATTTTTTTTTTTCTAAACTGCGATTTTTGAAGAGGCTGCTCAATATATCTTATAATAACTTTGAAACGACTCATTCGATTTCATTAAGAAATATGTTAAAAAATTCAAATTTGAATTTCCAGATTTGAGTCATTTTAATATTATTTTTTTAATGTAACCCTTACTTTTCGAGTTATTGAGAAAGAAATCATACATTTTTTTTTTTTTTTTAAAATTATGATATTTTTGATTTATAAAAATTTACAAATAATAGAAAGCAGCAAATATTTACCAGTTTTACTATTTATTCATAAAGTTGCGTATAATAGAAATAAAATAAACCATAATTCATTAAAATCGATGGGTAAATACTTATTTTATTCCCTATAAAGTGAAAGTACCTTGTTTTGAACAAAACAACTTTTTTTGGTGTAATTGTCGAAAATTCTACCGCGCGTATGAGTGATAATTATTAACATTGAAAAACATCGCTTATACGACACCCATTACATACTACAATAAAAAAAAATATTTTCTCGGTACTTTAACTTTATTGGGAATAAAATAAGTATTGACCCATCGATTTTCATGAATTATGGTTTATTTTTTTCTATTACATGCAACTCTATGACTAAGTAGTGAAACTTTCTATTTTTTGTAAATTTTTATGTATCAAAAAAAATTTTTTTTCTTCGTCAGTCCTCTACGAAGCACATTGGCTTTCCACAAAGCATCTATTGTTTTGTTTTAGGTTCTTTAATCAATTTGATATTTCAAGCTAAGTAGATGATTAAACCGCAGTATCTTCCACCATATGATTTTTATATTTTTTTTTGTGTAGTGGTGAAGATTCTTGCTAATTGGTGGTGATCTTTACTTTAGCATTGTAATTTTTTCGCAGTAGGTGGTGTGATTTTCCTGATCATTTGTCTGATGTTTGTCATCATCGCCAGTGGTATGCGGGAAGGGTCAGGGGGGCTTTATTCTTTTGAATTTTCGATGGGGTTGTCTGGAGGGAAGTTGAAGCCTTTTTTATTATTAAACATTCGAAACCACAATTAAATTTTTTCTTCGTCATGTCTCATCTCTGCTGGAGCTCAAACCTGGGTCGTTTGTGTTGTTATGCGTGCGCTCAAACCACTACACCGCGCCATAAATAATATGTATATATATAGGTATAGAAATTTAACTTGCAAAAAAACAACGATGGATTATTCGATTGACATGAATTTTTTTTTATCCGAAAGATAATCTTGTGGCATTACATTTTAAATATGATTATTGGCATATGACCGCCACGGCTGGTGCGGATGTAGTCCAATCTGGACGTCCAATTTTCGATGACTTTTTCCAACATTTGTGGCCGTATATCGGCGATAACACGGCGAATGTTGTCTTCCAAATGGTCAAGCCTTTGTGGCTTTACATAGCCCGACAGAAAGTAGTCTAGCGGTGTTAAATCACAAGATCTTGGAGGCCAATTCACAGGTCCATAACGTGAAACTAGGCGGTCACCAAACGTGTCTTTCAATAAATCTATTGTGGCACGAGCTTTGTGACATGTTGCGCCGTCTTGTTGAAACCACATCACCTGGACATCATGGTTATTCAATTCAGGAATGAAAAGCTTAGTAATCATGGCTCTATACCGATCACCATTGACTGTAACGTTCTGGCCACCATCGTTTTTAAAAAGTACGGACCAATGATTCCACCAGCCCATAAAGCGCACCAAACAGTCAGTTTTCTGAATGTAACGGTGTTTCCACATACACTTGAGGATTACCTTCACTCCAAATGCGGCAGTTTTGTTTGTTGACGTAGCCATTCAACCAGAAGTGCGCTTCATCGCTAAACAAAATTCGCTTGTGAAAATTGAAAAAATTGAAAATTGAAAAAAAAATTCACTTATGAAAAATGAAAATTGCACTATGTGCAAGCGTTGTTCAGGCGTGAGACTATTCATGATGAATTGCCAAACCAAACTGAGAATAAATCACTTGACAGCTGTTAAGTCGGTCGCCATCTTTAAAAGTAATGCCAACTTAAAGCTGTATGCCTCTATAAAAAACACGCTTTATAAAAAAATTATGATTTGTTTCTTAATAACTTTAAAAATATGGGTTACATTAAAAAATAATATCAGAATGACTGCTATATTTTTAATATATCCCACATCTTAGAAAAAAACTTCTAAAGAAAATACTTATCCATAGAGTCTGAAATGCTGATGATTTTTGAAGTAAGGCGAGTATATCGTATCAAAAACATATAGTGGTTATTCATGGTCAGAACTTTTTCTTTTTGCACAGTGTTATAAGCGGCCTTACTTGGTTTAGTTTGCAATATTGCTTGGAACCACATAAATAACTCTTGATTTTCGGTTTGCCACGTTTTTACTAATTAGATTAGGTGGCAATACCTTGTTGAAGGATATTTTCCTCCAAAGTCAAGAAATTGGGCCAATTTTAATACCACTTTAAATCAGGTCGTTTCATAGCAGCAACTGGGCATTGACATAGGAAATGGAAGATAGTCTCCTCCTCTTTCTCCTCTTCAGAACTTCGGCTTCTGTAGAAGTCTTGCGAGAAAAAAACGAATGCCCTTTAATAGCGTAACTAACTTTGAGAACCGCAATTGTGGAACGTTATACGAATTAAAAAAAAAAAATTATTTATTCTTATTCCTGTCCATCTCGACCTAGCAAAGCCATTGTTACAATTGAATAAGTTTACAATATCAAATACACATAATCCTGAAATGGGCTACTTCGGTGGCAACTTTAATTTGGTCCATCATTGTCACGGTCTGACAATATTACTAGATCTGGATTAGTTAATAAAATTTTCTTAATCCAGCGGCGGTAATGTTGCAAAAATTAGGAAAAATTTTAATTTTTTTTTATATGACTGAGCTAAGTCAGTAATCCTGTAAAAAAAAAAATCCATTTAAAACTTCAAATTTTTTAATTAATTTTAATTTAATTTTTTTAATTAATTTTATTTTAATTTTAAATTCTGTTTTATTGTTTTCCTAGCTGAAATTGAGAATAAAAGAAGGCCTTTTAAACAAATGTATTTCTTATAAATCAAAAATTGTTAAAAAATTTGTTTTAACTTTTTCTGTACAATACTTGTATTAAAATAGCTGATTATATGACATTCACTTGTGCAAAAACTGTCACAATTATATTCAAGAACCTGTAAGCAAATGCGTCGCATGTATGTATATATGTTAGCGTTTTGTATATCAGCGTGTATTTCCGCTTCGAAAGACTTTCTCCGTAAATTTGTATTTACTGTTTAATTTATCTTTCAGTTTAATTCCGCTCTTTGCACTACAACAACAATTACAACAATTGCAACAAAACAATATTTTCAGTTTCTTCACATTTTATTTATGTCAGTCTTCATAGTTTATTGTCTAAAGTTTCTTTTCTTACTTCGCGTCGCTGCGCTATTTATATTCTTTGTGCTGAAGTTGTTGGTCTTTAAGTTTGTTATGCTTGACGTTTAACTAATGTACTGAAACAAGAGTAAGAAGAGGAGTAAAGACATAAAAACAACAACAATGTTACAATAAAAACTTATAATATTTTTCTTTTTTTTTGTTGGTGTAAAATAATAATGATAGCGTCATTGCAACAACAGTATCATGGGTATCATTAGGAAGCGGAAGTGTGTACTAAAAATAAAATAAATTGCTACTATTCGTAAACACAGTTCCACATACATATGTATGTACAGACAAAGGTATGTATTCGTATATTTATTATTAAACACAGATTCTAAAATATAATATCCATAGATTGGAAATAACTATATACTTAAGTACAACATAATGAGGTGTATAGTTAACAATTTTTAAGCTCCTGTAAAAATAATTGCATAGAAAAATAAATGTCACATTTCAAAGCCAAGGTATTTAAGGCAGTTTAATTGCCTGCTAAGGTATTATTCAGTATATTTTGATTGGAAATAAAAATCTGCTTCTTTTGAATAAAAAAAAACAAATGTTGTCTTATTTATTATTTGAACAAAGCTTCATTAAAGAAACCTTAAGTGATGAAACAGATGAAACTTCAAGCAAACACGCTGTCAGAAAAAGATGTCCCATAATAAAATCGACAGCCGCAACTTCAAATACTGGCATTTGCCCTTTATATTTATATTTGCTTTACTTTTTTTTGTGTACAAAATGCATAAAATTCAGTGAAAGTACGGCAACACCACAAACAGATTGTGAGAGCACAATTGAGAGAGTAAGAAAAAACGCTGTGAAAATAAAATAGATTCTTACGACTGCTTTTGCCAAAGATTTTTTATGTGATTTTGTATGGAAAAAATCGTCAAGACAATATTCTTTTTCATATCTTAGTTTTGAGGACATGGTGTCAGTAAACACTTTTGCAGAATCTTTATGCGAAGTAGTAGAATGTGTTGGGCTTGTCATTTATAAGGGTTTGGCTTATTTTTATATTCGAATTAGTTAGCTAAGCGCAAGCAGACACGTAGAGTCGAAAGGACTCCGCTTTGACACGACCACACCACTCGTTAGATGTACAACAATGTACACCAATGTGGTAATAGATAAAGTCTTCAAGCGTAAGATATCTCTGTAGGTTATTGAGTCTAAACCAGGCATGTGCAAAAGTAAAAATGTAGTTGTGAAAATTGCTCTATCAGAGAAGTAAAGTTGATGTTTTCAAAAAATCGCAGAAAGCACTGATGGACATACCGAATATAAAGCGATTCTAGGATTGGATCAAGCGGTGGCATAAATGTGTTGTAGTCGATGGGGGTTATATTCCGGAAACTTTTCGATCAAGGTGGTATTCACCATTATTAATAAATAGATCCTAATGGGCACAATAGATCCTAAGGAGCGCAGTGCATAATGATAAGAATGGTACTGCAAAAGCGGTGATTCAAACGTGATTTTTCAAACTAAATTTTCTTCAGCGATAAAGCTAATTTCTCACTCGGTGGGACTTGGGAGCGCAATATATTTTGTGGAATAGCTTTTGCAGCCGGAAAAAGTAACTATTTGGTGCGCATTATGGTCTTGAGGTCTCACTAGGCCGTATTATTTCGTTAATGACGTTGGAACAACCGTTACCATCAAGTCATAGCGCCATGAACGTATGATAACCGCCATCATTTTATTGTCGTGTAATTTCTCGTTTTGGCGACGTCAATTGGCTACCAAGCTGAATCAAAAACAATTTCAGTTCTCCCATCATATACATACATAAGTATATGAGGGAGGACGCTCCCAAAATGCGGCAATCTAACATATAGATTGCAAAAGTAGCTTGAGAAAGGAAATACCTTGGTAAAAAGTGGCAACCTTATTATTATATTGCCAAGCCTTGGTTAGTTATCTAGATCTTGAGCAATGGTGTTCATTTCAGAGAACAATTGTTCATGTTCAATTCACACGTATTCTTACGCTCTTGCTTTTGGTCGTCAATGAGACAGCGACGAAGGTACATGTATGGTAAATGTACGTAAATTTTGTAAGGCACAGACAAATACTTCAAAAAAGTTTCTTACGCTCTTGCTTTTAGTTGTCACTGAAATAGCGACAAGTGTACATGTGCAGCGGCTGTAAGTAAAAAAAAAATTTTTTAATCAACTTTACTCTCTCTAGAGAGAATTTTCGTTGGTCTCACTAACACACCTACATTTTTACTTTTGCACATTACTGCTTTATAGTTAAAGATAATTGTATACTGTAAGAAGTAAGAAAATAAAAACTGTCACAACAACAGAGTGGTGTTTATTTTATTTTGACGCAATTAAAGAGAACTCAAACGTTTTAAAAGGCTAAAACGTAGCAAAATTGTAGCTTTTATGAATAGTAGGAATGTAAAAAGCAGACAGAGTCTTTACATTCAGTAAAGTACTGTTTAATATCTACGAGTATGATACGTGTCGATAATTCTAAGTAACAGGTATCGGTTTTAATATAATTTATCAACTTTCCCTTTAGCTTAACAAAACAATTTATAGAAATAATTATGTCAGCTCTCTGAGAATTACAACATAGTGTGTTACTTGCTAAAATTATTACATTACTTTCGCGACACCTTGTAAAAAAGTACGACTTACGAGCGAAATTTAATTCAATGTACCAATTGCACAATTTTAATTACTCATTATGCCAACAAGGAAATAAACAAAACTATTGGAAAAAAACCTTCTGTTAAAATTTTTGACCTTTTAAATATTGAGTCATAATAGCATAGACGTATTAGTATCTTAGCCAATTCCCATGGTTGTAGGTATTTTTCATTTACGAATTCTTTTATGTACTATTAAAAAACAAAATAAATTAATTCCTAATTCAATTAAATTTGTGCTTCTTATTAATTTTTTGTTCATTTGCCTTTATTTGGTTTCCATTTGGTTTCAACTGGTTTGGGTTAAACCAACAAGTTTACTTTATATTGTAAATAATTTTTGAAAAAAAAAAAACGGAATGGGGGAACAACACGATCTTAATGTGTATCTTTCTTTCCTTTAGCAAAAATAAAAATTATTTTTTCAAAAACAGGCACAAAAATAAGATGAGCAAAATTGTAAATAAATAATAAGGTAAGAAAGGGACGTAAATGTTAAAACAGCAAGTTCTTAATCACATTTGATTTTAAGCCCCAAAAAGAGGCTACAAAATTTCTAAAAAATGAAATGAAATATTTAAGGACCTTATTAGCAGATTTATTCACACACATCATAAAATGTGTTCAACAGTCACGTATTAACAAATTTTCAGGAACAAATTAAAAAAAAAAAATAAAAAATAAAAAACAAGTACGTTCCTTACAAGAACAAATAATATATTGTTCCGGTTTTTATTTAAAAATGTGAACACTTTGTTGAAAAACATGCGAAAGAAAATTTAAAAAAAAAATGCTGTTACGTCTATATACATACATACATATGTACATATGTACAGTATGTCACAAAAGTCTATGTCAAATCAGCCTCGTAAACTTTTATCATTTTTCATTAATTTTATAAAAAACGAAAATTTATGGGCTTTTTTTGTTAGATGACGGTATTACTATGTCTGCATGTAAATAAACTTTTGTTGCGTAGTGTACAATTTTATCATTTTTTTTTAAAGAATTTGTTTGTTGCCAAAAAAAGTTAACATAAGTAAAACACTTCTGGAAAAAGAACTGTAAAAGCAAAAATTTTGGCATAAGGAGAGGAGGTTACGTATTCATATTTTATGATTTCGTTTATTTGTGATGAAGTGCAAATATGAATGTGACGTTGATTATCATATACAAACGCATACAATAGATAAACAAACTAACACGTTCATATCTATAATAAACGCCATAACTACTCCATGCATTCAAAATTCTTTTTCACAATTCGATTTTTCGTTTGCGTATAGGCTGGGCAATTTAAAAGTTTAAATTTGAACCAACGGTTATTTTGAATCTGGCATAACTTATGTCATTTCATTCTGTCACAAAATTCAGTATATTATCTCCACTGAACGGATTTATTGAATTCATCTTTTCTGACGAAGCTTATTTTCATCTTGGTGGGTACGTTACTAAGCAAAATTGCCGTAGTTTGGGCTCAGAAAACCCAAACGTGGTCTTACAGAAGCCAATGCACCCACTACCAGTGACTGTTTGGTGCGGTTTGTGGAGCGGTGGCATATATTTCATATTCAGCACCTATCGCACCATAATAACCGATTTCTTGTGCCCGCTCTTCATAGCATTGATGTGAGAGACGTTTGGTTTCAACAGGATGTTGCAACTTGCTACAATCGATTTATTGGGTCAAACATTTGATGACCGTTTACCGAAATGTTGATGACCATTGTCCGCCAAGAGGGCGCGATTTGACACCGTTGAACTATTTTTTGTGGGGCGCCGTTAAAGACAAGCTTTATGCCGACAATTAAGCACATGAAGCAGGGTTGTCAACCCACTGGGTAACCCAGTTAAACCCACGCGAGTTTTGTTGGGTATTATATTTTAAAAAAACCCGGGTGGGTTTTTTATTTAAATGTTATCGTAGCTTATTTACAACGAAAATAAGTATAATTTACGTACTGGGAGTACAAATTCATTTGGTCCTTTATTTTTTAGCTCAGAAATGATAATGAAGTAACAAATTAAACAAAATAAAGTTTTTTCAAATAACAGTTTACATCGTTTCCCACCTCTAAGCCAATTTTCGAATCCCGTTTCAGAAAAACTTATCATCTTTTGAGGCGATTCACCTTTGAAGCCAATTTTACATTTCTGAAAAAGAAGTGATTCGGTGAAATGATGAAAGATTGTAGCCAATAGTCAGAAGAATCAATGTGCGGCGGATACGGTGGGTGCGGCATTTGGGCGTTTCTGACAATCATTTGGCAACATTTGAGATATGAAACTAAATTTCGTCATGCAAAAGAATAACTTAATTACGTTTTTGTATTGCGGCGGTTTTTCTCATAATGCACAGTTCAATTGAAGTAATTGCAGTCAACTTAAGCAGCCCAAAGTACCAAACACGTCCTTGATCCGACCAAGGGTGCTAAATTGCATTATAAATACTAAAACAACGTAATTTTATTAACAAATAAAAAATATTACCGCAGTTATAAAACTTAAAAAAAAAAACCATAAAAAGCCACAATAAAACCCGGTGGGTTGGGTTTTTTTTTAAACCCGGGTTTTTGCCAACATTCATGATGCTATTGCCGAGATACGAACCCATACAACAGAAAAGTTCTCGAAAATTGGCTCGATCAAATGAGTTACTGTGAGGCCAGCTGCGGCAGCCATATAAATGAAATAATATTTCATTTCTAACCGGAATAATTGTACTTCGCAACAAAAAAATATTTTTGGCAAAATCTCAAAGGGTATCGTTTTATTGCATTTCTAAATTTCTAATTTTCTAACCTTTTTTCTTTTCTAAAACATAACTTATCGAGACACTGAAAAACAATTAATGAAAATAGCATGAGAAAAAGTAAAGGGCCCGCCATTTAACGTTTTTTTTTTCAAGTAGTGCTTATTTCGTGAATGGTAACACTTAGCTCATGTCTGATTTGACAGCTAATTAGTTTTATCCTTCCGCTGAACGAATATGGTTGTGTATAAGTGGGCCTGCGATCGACTTACAGAAGATGCCGATTTTGCCAAAAAATCATCTTTTCAGCTCATTTTGATCTTGGAGGGTATATAAACCAGCAATGGCGATCTTTATCGGGCCATGTTGAACGAATTATTGTTCACAAAAATTGAAGAGGAGGATATTAACAACATTTGGTTTTAACAAGACGGCGTGCCACATAGCTGAAGCTACACTCGATGTTTTGCGCCCTGTCTTTGAAGATCGCATTATTAGCCGCAGAGCTGATGTCGTTTGGCCACCTCGGAGTTGCGATTTGACACCGTTGGACTATCATTTGTGGAGTGCCGTCAAAGATAGGTGTTACGCTGACAAGCCAAAGACAATTGACCCTTTAAAGGACAATATGCGTGAAGCCATTGGTGAAATACAGCTGCACACAATCGATAATGTGCTTAAAAGTTGGACCGATCGTGTAGGCTACTGCATGGCCAGCCGATGCAGCCGTTTGAATGAAATTATTTTCCATTATTAACCGGAAGGATTGTACTTTCATATAAAAAAAGAAATTTGAGAAAATATTCAGTAGTTTTTTTTTATAGCATTTAAAAAAAAAAATTTATTTGGCGGACCCTTTAGAACAGTTAGAGCGAATTAACATTACCATGTGAACGGATGTTGATATAAGTAATTCAAATGGCAAATAAAGTAAGTCTCGTGTGAACATGTTAAATTACTTAATTTTGATGCCAATCGTAAGCCTTTTAATGTGGTGTATAATTGAAAATGTACTATATTTGGCAAATTTTATGCATGGATGTTCGATTTTATGCATTGATATAGCGTTCATCTCGTTCATCTCGAACGTGACTCGGCTTCAACTTTATGACATTGCTCATCGATGCCAGTAAAACGAAGACTATGTGTGTGTGAAGGCTTTACGAAGGAAGGTTTTACTTATTTTGACAGCCAAATACTACCAAATGAAGGTGTAAAAACGAATATCGAGGTTCATCCTGATAAAGAAAAAGGGCCTTTTGCAAATTTAAGCAAAATATATCGATGCAGGCAGCTACAATATCATCTGCTTCTAAAGTATGCATATTTCACGAAATGAAAGCATCATGAAAACTTAAGGCTTTTGTTAACCGATGCCAGAGGAATATTCAGAGCATAAGTATATCCAGAAAAGTAATTCAAGCCGTTAGAGCTTTGTACGAGCACGCTTACTTATCAGTTTTTCACAACGGAGATATTAGCTAACAATTTCGCACCAACGTCGGAGTAAAGTAAGGATGCTTCCTCTATTACTTTTACTACTCACCATCGTAATGGGTGAAATCATGAGTAAAGCCTTGTCAGAGAGAAAGAGAATTACAGAGAGTCTTTTACGCCAATCTCGAGGTGTTGCATTATGCGAATGATATTCAACAAGCAGACCAAATTAAAAGAAGCTCACAAATATCGAGGCAAACTGAGCCTAGAATATTCAATGCATGTTCATTGAAACACGGCTAGTCTCGGGCTTTATTACACAAAAGCTACAGGTGTTCATCGATAAGAGGCTCATAGTCATGTGAAGCTTATTCTAGCCTAAAGCATTAACAGCATAGATCTCTGGAAGTTGACTAGTGAGGAATGCATAGACAATCAGACAAAACGTAGAAAATGGAAGTAAGACAGCACAAAATTGTCCAAACCACTCTAAGATTTAGGATGGTGTAACAATGTCTGGGAAGGAGAGTAAATAACAGCGGCAAACCGAAGAAGATGTATCTGCTTTATGGAAGTTATACGCTTCCCAGAGTGGTGACGGAAAATACAAGAAAATTATTACCTTAAACTTCAATTTTCAACTCTGTAAGATATTGCTTAAATGACGATGAAACGCAAGCCGAAACTAAGATAGGTTAGGTTAGATTAAAAGGGCCGCCGGAAAAATGTCCAGCACACTTAGGCCCGATATAGGTCATTGTGATACCCATAAACTTCCCTCCAACACCCTGATCGGTTAGCTGACCAGTGTGCCCCCTCAATAAATTTGCTAATAGGCCGTACAGGAGACTCCAATAGAACTCCAATGCCAACAAAATGTCTACCGAATAACCCGTTCCTAAGCCCTGCCAACGCTGGACATTCCAAGAGCAGATGTTCCATGGTGTTCACATCCTCATCTAAACAGCACCTACGTAGAACAGAGTCCCTCTGGTCCAGATATCTTGCCTCTCGGCAAATTTAGCAGCTACCTAGACATCTTCTTGTCCACCCTGGGCCAGACAGTTCTAGCATGCCCACAAGTTGGAGCTCGTCTCCACCTCTCATCAAATACACCATCGGCTCATTATCCTATACGTATATGCCAGGTAGAGATCGGTATACCAAATGTCTCCGCCGCCGAAAGAATCCCAGCCATAATGCTCTGTATAGCCAGCTCATCCGCTACACGGTGCCTGGAATATCACTATGACCCGGTACCCAGATTAGATCAAAATACTCAGACATCACTTCCAATAATGAGTGGTATTTCCTCACCTTCAGAGATTTTGTATACATAGCCCCTAGGGATCTAAAGCAGACTGACTGTCGTTATAAATGCAGACCATACGGACCGTTATGACACTACTCTTCAGTAGGTCTGCACCCTCACAGATAGCGGCTAGCTATGCCTGAAAAACACAGAAGTGGTCAGGCAACGGAAACTAACATACAGTGTCGTAAAACAAGCCCTTAACTGAAGCTCGCATTGAACTCGATTTCTTGACCGAACGAACGAGACCAGTGGAATATGGCGGAAATGTTTGAAAGATGAAATAAAGTCAATTGATGAATAACTTATCTAGAAGCAGTTTGACAGTTTAGTTAAATACTTTACTATGGTATTAAGCAATTTTATACAACAATATGCTCCTTATAAGCGGTGCGAATATAATTGTTACGTTCCAGCGCTGGGTAAGGTATTTATTTTGCCGCGTACATACATAAGTGTTAAATATATGCATGTTTCTGTTCATTAAAGGCTGTTTTTAAATGTATATTAAAATATATTTAAATTATTATGTCAAAATATTTGTGAATTTCAATTTAATTTAGAAACAATTTTTATTTTAAATATTATTTTTCGTGGTGTTTGCAACAATAAAACTTGAATTCATCGGTTAGATGGATTATAATGCCGCTATAATATTAAAATATGTGCGCTTGCTAAAATGTATTGTGGCTTTTTTACGAGTTGGCTGGCTATACAACAAAGGTGGCCAGACAGTAAACTTGATTTGTAGGAGTAGTCATTTTTTGAATTATGCGTTGAAGAAAAAAACTAAAAAGGTAAAGAACAATAAAAATAAACATTTTCAATGCGCAAAGCAACATACGTCTGCTTTCATCAAAATCTATCACACAACTAAACGGAATTGTTGTTTCCAGCTTGACCTGAGATTTGCAATGAGCGGTTGTTTGCTATTAGCGAAGAATTTTCGAAACAAAAGTAATTCTCTTCGTAGAAAAAATTCAGAGCATATGACATTGCCGTTCATCTCGTAAACGCCTAATTAGTCTAGAGGTAACGTAGACGTGACATGTCAGTTGATACGATAACTAAATGGATAATACATAATACAAGTAAAGTAGACGTGACGTGTCAGTTGATACTATAACTAAATGGATAATACATACAAATGCTTACTTGTTCTGTAACGAACTTTGTTTCTGTTTTCAGCAGAATTTTTCCATGTTTGTACTTCACATAAAACATCAACTGATATAAAATTGTAAACAAAGAATTCGCGCTTAACTGAAATAAATAAAGAAAATTTTAAAAGTGTGTGATTTAAACTATAATTATAAAATAATAACAAACTTAAATAAAATGGATGATGAAAAATTAATATTTTTGATGCAAACGCATGATTTAATTTATAAGGGCTTTTTGTTTACGCACATACACACAGTTCACAACAGCTGACACGTTTTTACTTCACCAACTAACGACACTTGACGTTTTGATCACGTCACTTTTATTTCTCGTCTACGGTACTTCTACACTAATTGCTCATTAAGACTTTTGCCCCTTCTCAAATTCACATGAATTCTTTTGCTCTTGATATAATCGTCACTGAATTAGCGACGAACGAACACGCGTAGCGGGTATATGCTGATTTTCTTTTATTTTTATTTTTTTAATTTTATTTGTTTTCTTGTTTTTATAACAGTCAAACCTAAATTAGAGAGTCGAGCGTAACGTTTACTAGCGCCTGGCGCTGACGCGGTAGTGACGTACCTGCACAGGAGCGTTAACGTTGCGCCGTAAACAGTAATGTCAACAAAAAATAAATAAATAAACATTTAATAGTTAGTAAATCGTTAAATGTGATGTGAAGATAGTTAATTGACATTTTTTTAATGTTTATTTATATAACAATTCATAAAAAAAATAAATACAACAATGCCTCTTTTGTGTATTTAGAACAGCGTTTCGCAGCCAACTTCACTTTCGAACGCGCTGTCAAAATCGGATTTTCTAATTACAAGGCTTTGACGTCGCGCTATTTGGGTTTGTATGTGCGTCATGGTTTTTGACAAATAAATAACGCTCGACGCTCTAATCTAGGTGTGACTGTAACGAAACAAGTTAACAATTTCTCTCGGTAAAAACAGAAGAATGTGAAAACAAAAACGGAAAAGAGTAAAGCACAGTTATTGGATTTAGATATTGCTATATTTTTTTTACACAAGACCAGCACCCAGGGGATGGCTCCTACTCATGTAGTGCATTGTGCAGGTCCTAGAAAAATAAGTTGTAGACATAAGGATAGAGGGAGTAGTATTTGTGGACGTTAGATTTAAATTTACCCATGTCGAAAGAGGCAGAGAATACTTTCGCTGAAACAATATTCCACAACCGAACAGTGCGTCGAAAGAACGAATTCTTCCTATAATGAGTTGCGCGATTCACTGGGCAATCAACTACAAAGGGATGGGCTCTACGAGAAATACGAGTACGACGTAAAAATATATGATTTTTAGGAATTAATTCCTTAATTTCGTCAGAACACATTCTGTTATAGTACCGATAGGCAATGAAACAAACGCCACATTGCGACGGTGCTCTAACGAATCGATAGAGTTGGCTGCCCTACCGCAATTAATGAGCATCTTCGCCCGCTCCAGTACGTTTTCGAGAAGGTCTAAAATAGACTTTGAAGCACCGACCCATACGTGAGAGTAGTATTCTAACTTGGGTCGGATATAGGTCTTGTAAATATTAGGGAGATCCGATGGAGTGAAGTAATTCCTGCACCGTCTTAAAAAACTAAGGCACTTGAATGCTTCGACACTTGAAATATGTGATCATTCCAACGAACGTCACAGTGAATTCTCATGCCCAGAACATCAAGAGCATTTGATTCCTCAATATCTACATTACCAATTGACACAGATGACAGCACACAACCACGTCTGTGTGTTAAAAAACAACATTGTGTCGTACATCCTTTAAAATCGACCCTCTTCGCACGACCCCAAACGGAGAGCTTC
Organism: Wohlfahrtia magnifica; assembly: GCA_023159175.1. Classification (NCBI taxonomy): domain Eukaryota; kingdom Metazoa; phylum Arthropoda; class Insecta; order Diptera; family Sarcophagidae; genus Wohlfahrtia; species Wohlfahrtia magnifica. The sequence continues at coordinate 2,329,196 of JAKWBJ010000046.1, read as the reverse complement.
ACCAAGTCACTTGTGAGTGTGTTGTTCATATTCATCCTTCTCGCTCCAATCCCCAAAAGGCTAGGTCTACGATCAAAAGAAAATGAGTGATAAATGTTGCTGTGATCCGCAAAAGAGTAGACAGGATTAGTGAGAAGAAGAAAGTTGTTAACAAATATTAGGAAAAGAGTAGGAGAAAGAACAGAGCCTTGCGCTACCCTCTAGTTTACCCTGAACTCGTCGGATGAGACCCCACCTATAATGACTCTTACAGAGCGATCTATTAGAAAGCTCGATATAAATCGAGAGAAGTGACTACCGACACTAAAACCATTAGGTTAACTCTATCAAACGTCGTTGAGATATCCAGAGCCACAAACTTGCTCTCGCCAAAACCATGCATGGACTTGTTACACTTCTCCCAGAGCAGTTCACTAGTACAACGGCCTTTTCGGAAACCGTACTGACGATCGCTAAGCAAATCGTTGGATTCTAAATATCTTACAAGGTGGTGATTAATCAGACTCTCCATAACCTTGGAGAGTGCGGAACGAACTGCTTTTGTACGGTCTCGTAGTTCTCAGGGTTACTAGCTTCGCCCTTTTGGGGATTGGCGTTACATCAGCAATCTTCCTGCCGGATGGAGAAATATAGGCGCGATGTGACGCACTGAAAGGGCGAGCTAATGGAGACGCAAGCGTAGAAGAGCACTGCTTCGGGACCAGTGCTGGTATGCCATCCAGCCCAGAAGACTTGTAAACGTTGAGATTTGCAAGAACCCTATTTACAGCACGGGCTCGAAAGAATCTACTAGGCATAGTTACTGATACTCTTTGAAGTTCTGGCAGTGGTTGAACGCTCTCCGGCAAGTGGGAATTACTTGCAAACATTTTAGGCAATAGGTTTGCCTTTTCAACCGGCTTCGTGAATGTGTGGTCATTTCCTATAAGGGCAGGAACCGAACTAGTGTTATTCCTCAGCCTTTTTAACTTCCACGAGGAAAAGTAAGAACCTTAGCCCGAAAGTGCTGCTCGCATAAAGCCTTTTCGGGTCTAAATAGACAGCATATGAAGATCTCGCCTGTTTGCGAAGCAACTTAGTGTGGGCACATTTATTATTGCGCCAATTCCTGAACTCTTCCTCTCTGGATCTGACTATCATTTTACACGTCTGATTAAACCAAGATTCGTTTCTAGGTTTAATCGAAAGCTTTTCGGATGTGATAAAAATATCCATCCCTAGCCTTATTATATTCACCACCATTTCTGCCATAGCAGCGACGTTGAGTCAAGGAAACAAAGTTTCCAATGAAAATACCTAAAGAAATCGTTGAGCTCAGCCCAAAGAGCATTCTCGTAGTTAAAAATAGAGAATCCGTAGCGTGGGTGGAACCTCAAACTTTCTAGATCGAAAGATTTGCTGCCACAGGCTTAGCAATGGGTGAACTTTACGAGTTCTTCTGTAATGTATGCCGAACGTTTGAAAGACATGTTTTTATCTAATCTGACAGTCAAGCGGGTTATTTCTTATTCTCTGTTAAATATTTTCGTTTTTCTTCGGCTGTGTACATATGCGGAAGAGATAATTCTCTAGCACTTAAGTGCTTATCTGGCCATTTACGCTATACATACATTTATTACAATTGAATTTATCTATCCTTTATTTTCACATTAGCTATTGCCGTGTTTTAATTTAATTTGTTGCATATTCATAAGGTCATTTAGTTTTTTTTTTTCTTTTAGGTTCACCTAAACACATATTTATGCATTATATGGCATAGTTTTAACAGTATTTCGACAAGTATGTTTTATTATTTTTGCATTTGATTAAAATTATTTTAAGTGGCTAATGGGCTTTTTTGCCTATCGAATATGCTACTGTGAAAATTTAAAAGTAATTATAAATGAAAAAATAAATAAATAGATAAATAAATATTTGTGTGTTGCTATTTTAAAATGAAATTAAAAATGTTAGTTTGCTTGGTCTCGTTATAATGGCGTTATAGGCTGTACAGCTTAGAAATGTAGAATTTTTGGAAAATTTTAAGCGAAACTGTAAAGATTTTTTAATTGGACGGTTAGACGATGCTATTTCTCGGCCAAAAAAGAAAAGAAAGGTAAGGGTCTACAATACACCAAATACACGGACGGTACTGTTTATATCGTCATTCATTTAAGACCTCTTTCCACAGATCTGCTTAGCTGGGCATAAATTAAATTACAAATAATGTGTGAAAGTCATACGCTCCCGAAAGGAGTAACGAAAAAAAAAAATAAAGATTAATTGAATGTCTCGACCACTGTTAGCTGTGACCTATTGCCATCTTACTTATAGCACATAGATCTCGTGCCAGACGAACGGTTCAAATTGTTAAGCCATTTTCGGATAATTATTCTGAAATGATGTATTATATTCCAGTGAGTGCATTCTGCAATGGCCGCGACAAATGGTATTGGGAGGTCATACGGCCTAGTATATAAAACGATTGATGTATATTTTTTAATCAAAATCCAATATCTAGTCGAGAGTTACATATTCAAAAAATATACAATTCAAATTTTTTTCAAAGGTAAACTTCCGTATATAAGAAAAATTTTAAAGACAGTCGAACTTCTATAAATTGAACCACCATTATCCAGAAAAAAACTTGAATTTATAGAAACTTCAACTTTGGGAATTAAATTTAAAAATGTTCCAAATTTAATAAACAACAACTACTTTAAATACCAATTCATTTTTATTTATCACCAAATTACTTTAAGTCGTTTGTAATTTTGTAAAGCTACTAAGGGTCCGCCAAATAAATTATTTTTTTTTTTTTAACAGGGCGCAAAACATCGAGTGTAGCTTCGGCTGTGTGGCACGTAGCGCTGTCCTGTTGAATCCAAATGTTGCTAATATCCTCCTCTTCAATTTTTGTGGACAAAAATTCGTTCAACATGGCCCGATAACGATCGCCATTGTCTGTAACGGCCACTCCTTGCTCATTTTCGAATTATGCCTCTGGACCGAATTCTGCACCAAACAGTGACTCGTCTTGGGTGTATCGGCTATTCAATGTATGCGTGCGGGTTTTCTGTACCCCAAATGCGACAATTTTTTTTTGGCAAAATCGGCGTCTTCTGTAAGTCGACGCTGGCCCACTTAGCGAAGCGAAAAAGCGTATACACAACCATATTCGGTCAGCGGAAGGACAAAACTAATTATCTGTCAAATCAGACATGAGCTAAGTGTTACCATTCACGAAATAAGCACTAGTTGAAAAAAAAAACGTTATATGGCGGACCCGTTATATATTTATTTACTAAACTACTGAGTAATTTTTGACTGAATTAATTCACATTTGAATTGAGCAAAAATGTGACTCTCATTTGTGTACTGCTTTGTAGTGATCATCTTTTGCATTTTCATTTGTATTTAAGAATACATTTAAAGTCTCCAGAGTGCGGTTCTGATTCGACGACATTATTATTAATTCCCATAACATTCCATAAAGGAGCATAGGAACTTCTCTCAGTCAATGAACGCACCCGATTGTATTTTTAAACTCATTGAAAGGGACCTACAGTTTAACGCCGGCTCCGAACGGCAAATGCATTTGGAGAAGTTTTCAATAGTATTTATACTCATAACCAGTTACTAGCTCATGTTATGAGGTGATACCGCTGTCGCAAAACTTTTTTTTTAAGATGGTCTGGCCTGGTATTGAACCGACTCCTTCTGGTTGGTAGCCGGGTGTCTTACCTACCATACCACAGCGGCACACGATTCGACGACATATTCATTAATAATATCTTTATCAGTTGGAAATTCAGAAGTAATCAATTCATTATCGATGGCTAAAAAGTCTTGAACAGTAAAACTTATAGATTCTACTTCATTCAAATGTAGCCAGGCTTCATAATTATCTTTTAAAACATTTTCGCTGTCGTTAAAATCATTTAATACCAAAGAAATGTCATCTTCTTCATCCCACACTATATGTTGTCCAAATCCAACTCTGTCAAACAGTTCAAAATTGTCTGGCTAGTGGCATCAATATCCAAAGCTCTTGATATATGGTGAATTCATTCGACACATTAATATCGTGTTCGCAATTTCCTTCAATTCGAAATGAAGCTTCTTTTAAAATTCTGTTTTGATAATGAACTTTCAAACATTGAATTATTCCCTGGATAAGAGGTTGTAATTTTAATATCATATTTGGAGGAAAAAATGACACTTCTTTAGGGTATGCCCGGCAATTGTCTACAAAGAATATCACTTTTCTTCCAGCGGCAGAAAATTGTCTATCTAACTTCACCATCCATTCCTCAAAAATTTGGATTGTCATCCAATAACGTTTGTCACTTTTATAATCGACGGTTAGGGACTTGACACCACGAAAGCAACGAGGTTTCTCACATTTTTCTGTCACTAAAATTTTAATTTTTTCTGTTCCATTCATATTTGCTGTCACGTTCCCTCCCATTTTTCATTTCTTAATCTTAGTGTTGTATCACGAATATGTTTGTAAAACAACCCAGTCTCATCTGCATTGAAAATGCCACTTTCATTGTATTTTTCCAACAAAAAAAGGTAAAACATCGGTTTTCCATTTCTGGCAGTATTCCTCGGAAACATCATTGCTTTCACCACAAGCTTTATTGTTTGAAAAATAACAAATAACATACATCACCTTTGCATACCTTATCTTCAATTTATCCATCCAACCATTGCTTGGCTTAAAGTCATCCACCTTGAGTTACTTTGCGCTTTAATATTTCTCCAGATATTGGCATATTACGATCTCTGGTTGCCGTAACCACTTAAATAGAGTTTTGTCTATGATAGTGTCTTGATGTTCCAGATTCAACAAAATTTAATATGCATTTTTTCCCTGTTTCTTAATATCATAGAAACTGTACTTGCTGAAATGCCATAATTTTCTGCCACGTCTTTTTTCCTTGATCCACTGACTATTTCTTTTATTAATTTAAATTTTCCTTCAACTGTTATATTACGTTTCAGTGCCATTCTACTTTATTATAATATTGTTTGTTCCTTCTTTTTAATTTGCTCAAAGAAATTCGTACGTAAACACATGAATTTTATTTAGGGACTTTACCGAAATATAAACATAGTAGTACTGCCTTATATATCCAGTTTTGCCGCTGAAAATTTCTACGAAGTGTCATAAAAAGGGTATTTGAGAAAAAAAGGTCAAAAAGGGTATTTTAAACTCAAATAGGGTCAAGTTTTTTGTTAAAAAAAATAAAATTTATTTCAATTTAAAAAAAAAACTAATTTTAACAGTTAGTTAAATACATTAAACCAAAATAAAAGTAATTATACGAGTACATACTTAAATTATAAATCAATGATAAAACTAAAAAACAAATCACAGATCCATTCAAATATTACTCGTAGTCATATTATCAAAAAGAAAAAAGTTACTTTTACAAAATCTCTTGACAATCTTTATCACTTTTTAGAAATACTTTTTTAGAAATACTTTTAGAAATACTTTTGTAATTAATTCTTTACTTAGAGTACATTTTTCCAGCCCTTGATTCGAGCAAATTGAGAGAGGAAAGCATGGATGCACAAGTTTATATTTTAAGTTTGTTTGTAAGTTAATTTTTAGTCAGTGATAGTTTTGCAAAATTCTTTTAGCGGAAGCATTACTAGGAGACAAAGCAAACATATATGTATGTAACGAATTCATATAATTTTGAATATACAGTCTCACAGGAAAGTTTACATATCCCCTCGAAAACTGGATTTTACATAGAACTGTAAGGTTTGGACTTTTAAAACAATATAATGAAAATCTACGCGAAAAATTAAACAAAAATATTTAAGCTTTTGCATAACATATCCTTTAAGTTTAAAGAAAAATAATAATTTCAATTTTCTGCACACAAAGAAAGTGTACATTAGGTAACTAATTATTCAAGAAAAAAAAATTTCAAAATTATTTTATTGCTTATTTATATTTTATAGAGTCATATTTAATTATTAAATTTAAATAAAATTTTTTATTGTAGTTTCACCTGAATTATTGTTATATCCTTTAGGAAGAGCGGTCTTACAGCCTTGTTTGTTTTTAATTGCACTTTTTGGACTAAAGGATCCGCCATCTAACGTTTTTTTTTCAACTAGTGTTTATTTCGTGAATGGTAATACTTAGCTCATGTCTGATTTGACAGATAATTATTTTTATCCTTCCGCTGAACGAATATGGTTGTGTATACGCTTCGCTAAGTGGGCCTGCGATCGACTTACAGAAGATGCCGATTTTGCCAAAAAAATCATCTTTTCAGATGAAGCTCATTTTGATCTTGACGGGTATGTAAACAAGCAAAATTCTCGTATTTGGGGCACAGAAAACACCCACGCATACACTGAAAGGCCGATACACCCAAGACGAGTCACTGTTTGGTGCGGATTTTGGTCCAGAGGCATAATTGGGCCATTTTTTTTTCGAAAATGAGCAAGGAGTGGCCGTTACAGTCAATGGCGATCGTTATCGGACCATGTTGAACGAATTTTTGTTTACAAAAATTGAAGAGGAGGATATTAGCAACATTTGGCGCTACGTGCCACACAGCCGAAGCTACATTCGATGTTTTGCGCCCTGTTTTTGAAGATCGCATTATCAGCCGCAGAGTTGATGTCATTTGGCCACCTCGGAGCTGCGATTTGACACCGTTAGACTATTATTTGTGGGGTGTGATGTCAAAGATAAGTGTTACGCCAACAAGCCAGAGACAATTGACGCTTTAATGGACAATATTCGTGAAACCATTGGTGAAATACAGCTGCACACAATCGATAATGTGCTTAAAAATTGGAGCGATCGTGTAGGTTACTGCATGGCCAGCCAAGGCAGCCATTTGAATGAAATTATTTTCCATTATTAACCGGAAGGATTGTACTTTCAATTTAAAAAAAAGATATTTAGCAAAATATTCAGTAGCTTTTTTTAAAGCATTTTCAAAAAAAAAAAAAAAAAAAAATTATTTGGCGAAATCTTTAGGTTATCCAATTTATCAAATAAATTGTCTGTGGGACTAATAAGTAGAATTAAACCGTCAAGTTTTTATATCGGAACTTCTAGTTTCTTTAACTTTTTGTTTTCGTCACACTTAAATACAATACTTCTACTTCCATCGCGCAAAACAACTTTATTCCAAAATTCTTCAACATAAAGTTTTAATATCCCCGATTATATACGTTAGACAGTTTTCTTATGGTCTTTTTGATTTAACCACAAGCAAAATAATATATTTTCATACATAAGTTAATATAAATAGATATTTGGGAATGTAATACTTGTCCATTAGCATTTATTTTGTGGCATATATGAACATACTCGTATGTGTATATGGATGACATACGAAACTACAAAATTAAGTGGTAATCTACTAAAAAAATATATAAAAGCTGTCAAAACTTAAGCGGAAACACATACATAAATCAGGGCATAAACGCAGTTGATCATCGGTTCATTTTACACAATTGTCAAACTTTATATGAAAAATATAAGTATGCATAGAATATGACAGTTGCATAAAAGTCAGTATAGTAATAATATGAATGCAATTTTTATATGTATGTTCACAATACTCATGCATATATAAAAGCTAATTGTACTGAGAAGTTTCGTGAGGAATTTTGGAACTTTACTTATTTTCAAAAAGGGTCAAAAAAGGATACATTAAAAAACGGGACACAAAGCGTCATTGGCATGCAAAAGGGTCAAAAGTGATAATTTAGTGTCACAACGGCAACACTGTATGTATGTATAGATTTCAGTTTTGGCAATTTAATGTAATTTTGCATAAAATGTTGTGATTTTTATAGCAAATAAAGTTGAAAAGAGCGTTTATTTAAAAGAAATTTTTTTCGAAAAATTGCAAATTATAGGAACGTTGTACCACTGTTTTCCTTCAAGTTATGGAGGAATTCATGTTATGGAAGTTCAAGTTAAAGAAGCAAAACCTGATAGAATTTCTTTCCAAGATGCTGTTGCCACGAGATGTGCTTCAACTTATAGAAAATTCAAGTAATAGAAGTTCAAATTATAGAAGTTCGACTGTAGTTTTCCTTTAGAACTATTTTTAAATGATTTAACGCAGACACAATCTATCTCTTATGTCGGTGAATGGTATAAAAAGAAAACGTTAAGAAGTACAAAAACAATATAGTATATGTTTCCAAATATTACATTAAGATACTAACTTGTAAGGCAGTTTTTTAATTACGAAACTTTTCTGGAATTTATTTATTTATTAATTTTTTTTTTTTTTTGCTGTTGACAGCAACATTTTCTTACAAATATTAATTGCTATGAAATTGTAGCACAACAAACTTAGAAAACTATTAAAACGACACAATTTACGGTGATAACCTGTCACAAGCGGCTTAAGAGAAAATAAAGAAGAAAAGATACTTAAGCGTAGCACATTGGGGTATTTGATGCCGTAAGTGGGTTTAATTAAATAAAAAAAAATTTTGAAATACAGGCTAAAAATCAGTCATTTTTTGGAAATATGTGGACTTAAAATAGTAGGTTTAGCAAAGTTATGCGAAGTTTTTTATGAACTAATGGTGAAAAAAAAATCTTGCTCATATCTGCTGCTGCAAACAGGATTGCCAAATGGTAACATCACAATTGTATTCAAACGCTCATAAAATTGTACATTTTCGACCCCAATTGTACAAAAAATATATTTTTCTTAAACTATTTTTACTTGGGGGTGGCGTGGTGAAGTGGTTAGAGTATAACGCATAACAACATAAACGACCCAGGTTCGAGCCCCAGCAAGAGGACATGACGAAGAAAAAATTTAATTGTGGTTACGAATGTTTAATAATAAAAAAAGGCTTCAACTTCTTACCTCCCTAAAGTAAAAAGCCCCCCTGACCATTCTCGCATACCTCTGGCGATGATGACAAAAATCAGGCGAATGATCAGAAGAAAACGCCACCTACTGAGAAAAAATTACAATGCTAAGTAAGGATCATCACCACAACTTAGCAAGGATCTTTACCACTACACAATGACATGGAAGCGAGGAGTGCTGGGAAAAACATATTTGTAGCTTGAAGATAATACGATCGTGTTAGTGAGAACATAGAAATTACTCTCTCAGAGAGAATTATTGATGTTTAAAAAAAATGTTTCTTAAAGTCAAAATATATCCACCACATTTGTGCATTCGTCGCTGTTTCATTGACAACTAAAAGCATTTTTCTGTGCCTATAAAAATTTTCCTATATTCTCTCGGTGTTGTACCGATTTCTGCTATGCAAACAATCATACTGCGCCCAGTAGTAGAGTCTTACAACTCGCAGCAGCCTATTCGACTCTCTCCCAAAAATCAGGCGGTTTTTGGTTCTTTGACATTATACTTTTGACATTATACTTAATCGATAGTTCTGAGACGATTATCGAGCAGTGTGAGCGAGATCGAGAGACTAAGTATATCACAGTAAAAGTCCAATTCTGTACCTGTGTTTGTTCTCGTGGCATATTTACAGATTATGATCGCTTGCCCCTTTGGAACATATTCCGCAGTTCAATCGTAGTTTAGTCTCCACTATCCTGATAGTTTAGTGACTGATTCCCTAAATTTAAACCTAAAACAGAGCGCTAAACGTTGTCTAGCTGTTGTCATGCCAATACAAACTGTAAGAGATAAACCATAATAGCGCGGCGTCAACGCTTTGCATGTGGAAAATCCAATTTAGGCAACGCGCTAGAAAGTGAAGTTACCTGCGAAGAATGAAATAAAAAAGAAGGAAAAAAGTGGTGCCGTTTTAAAGGTGCTCGCTTCGAATAAAGCTTTTTAACTTAAATTCAGTGATTTTTTGTTGAAAAGTTAAGTTAACATTACTGTTAATGATGCAATTCTAACGCTCTAATTTTATCACTTCGGAGTCAATGCTAAGTACCAGTCAGCACAGAGCTCAATGCAGACACTTATTTGAGAAACATATCGATGGCAATCTCTCCAGACTGTTCTGGGGAATGGAAGCCAGGGAGCCAGTAATAGCAAGACATGCCAACTTCTTTACCTTGTTTAACATGGTAAGCTACGATCTAGCATTCACTGCCTTCCAACTAGGGTTGCCAGATGTTCTTGATTTCGTTAGAATTTTTACAGTTTGCCAAGAATCAAGAAAAATGATGGCTTGTCAAGATTTTTCAAACCACAATTTTGTTCATTAGTGAATTAATAACGTAAAGCGTTTTAAGTGTAAACGTAAGTGTAAATTTTTAAAATAGGTGTCGTGCCGTTTTGTTACCTTTTTGCGTTAATTCCATCATTATATAATTCCATTCCATCAAAGTAGAACTTATGAGCGAATAACATATTCATAAGGAGATATCGAAGCAAATAAAAATCTGAAAGTGCGAGGTCAGGGCCATATGGTGAATGCGTCAAAACATCCTTTTGTGTTGATCAATTCTGGCCGTTTTATTTGAGTTGCTTGCTTCAATCCCGTTAATTGTTGATAGCTGAGATCAGAATTAATCGTTCAACCAGGTTGTAAAAGAGCATAATAAACAATTTCTTTCTAAATCCACCAGACAAACAGCATCACCTTTCTCGGTGTCAATTTTGGCTTTGCCAACGTCTGTGAACTTCACCTTCACACATTATTGTAGTACGTTATTCACTATTTACCGCCTGCAATCATTCGGACGTATCAAACAAGCTAGAGTGTTGCCTTATGCAATTTATATTACTTATGATATTTAATTTTAGAGTCAGAAGATCGACAATTTGTCATCGAAGTTTTTCTAACGTCAATATTTTCCATAAATGTCAAGAATTTTGCAATGTTGAATCTGGCAACCCTACTTTCAACAGACGAGGACGTGGTGTTATGAACACGGTTCTTCATTTTTTTCCTTAGGTTCTCTTACAAAAGAAGAAAGCACATAAGGCTTTCCTTATTTGACTATCAGAATAACGCTTCTACGTGAGCTCTAAGATCACGTGCAAGTATTCGGTCTGTTTCGAAATTCTCGGTGTATTACATTTAAATTTTTGCATTCTAAGCTCCGGAAATTTGTAGCATTTGATAAAAAGTGTTACCTTAGTATTGTCACACTTATTTTCAGTTTCATCTCTTTTCGACAAAAAAAGAACAAGATTTTTCGCCATTTTAAAAGAAAATAAGTTTAAGTGATAGGAAAAACTGTTTTGTTTAAAAAATTATTAAATTTTAGTTTAAATATTTAATTTTATTAAAGTAGACACTTAATCACAACGCAACCATCACCCATGTGATTTCACTTTAAAAGTAGAACAAAAAAAGCTTAAAGCCACTCTCTGTATTGGGATTTAAATGTCAATTAAAAAAAAAAAAGAAAATAATACACTTTTTTGTACACACTCACATCTCTGTAGTTTTTGGTATAACCGAGTTTATTTCTAAAAAGGCACAGGCTGATTGACATACCACCACTAACATTTTTACTGGTTGAACCAAGTGAAGTTGGATTAAATGTGAGTGAAGCATAATACTTCATGCATCTGTATTCACAGTCACTTAAACCAGTGCGCGCATAAATGTTGTTGCAGTGGGGGCGGAAAGAGGAGCAGGCAGGATTAAAAAATGTCACATTGCAAGCAGCACAACTCATAGTTGCACGAGCATTAATCTTGAATTATTTACTACGGCAATGTATTCTATACAACCCACCCATATGTGTGTATGTATATATATGCACATACACATAAGTACATGCATGTATTTAAAAATTTATATACAAAATATTGACACAATCGCTATGATAGGAATTTGAAAATTATATTCAGAAATGTGTACATACTCTGATGTTAAGAAGAATTCCATTGATTTAGAGGACTACACAAAGACATAGAATGCAAAAAAAAATATCATGAATAGCTTTTATTCCATTACTATATATTGATAAAATATTTTTAATATTGACGAGCAGAGCCAAACAGAAAAATAGAACGCCCAGTTGAAAAGTATTGATATGATTAACCCTCTAATGCATAAGACCGCTTTTTAGCGGCCTTGGATTTTTTCGTTTTCTGCTAAATACTTATAACGATCTACAGATACACGATGGTCACAATAGTGACCATCACATACCTATCGTTACATTACGTATTAAATTGGCGGCCATTAATCTAGGATCACGAATTTCCAACCGGAACTACGACGTTGATAGACTCAGAAGCCCCACAATATCAGTGAACATTGTTCAATTTCTGGGAGCAGCAATAACAAACACGAAAGGCAGTATCATTTCTCATTGGCCGCGCACACATTGAACTATCACGGATGCTGTTAATAACCATCTAGGACATAGTCAACATAGGCATTCGGTATGGATGTCTGATACTACCTGGAGTTTAACCCCTGAACGTAGATCAGCAAAAAATCAACTAAAATCGTCGGCATAACAACACAAACGACCCAGGTTCCAACCCCAGCAGAGGGCATGACGAAGAAAAAATTCAATTGTGTTTTCGAATGTTTAATAATAAAAAGGCTTCCTTCCAGACAACACCATCTAAAAATAAAAATAAAAAATAAAGAAAAAGGCCCCCGAACACTTTCCCGCATACGATTGGCGATGTTGACAAACAGATCAGGAAAAGTACGCCACCTACTGATAAATTGCAATGCCAAAATAAAGACCACCCCCAATTAGCAAGGATCTTCATAACTATAAAAAAAAAACAAAATATCAAAGCATCAATAGATGTTTTGTGGCAAGCCAATGTGCTCCCTAGAGGAGTGACGGAAAAAAAAAGTTGTTGAACAGTCTTCGAGAAGGCCTTCGATACACTTGACAAAGTGACCATATAAAAAGCGCTGTAATACAAACACACACAAACGTAAATTATATCCATTATTCGAGAATTATACCGTAAAGTTACTTGCAATGTTCTGCACGAAAATCAACCGGGTGAAAAGATAAACACAAATATTGGAGTGTGACAAAGATGCGTAATGTCACTGCTGCTGTTTAATATTGTACTGAATGTTGTAATGAGAAATGAAATGACTGACCTGGAATATGTCGATAACATATAACTTCTAAGCCATAAGTACACCGACATGGTGGAGAACATCAGACTGCTAGAAACAGCAGCAAAAGCCGGGCTAAAGATTAACTGATCGAAGAGACCAAAACGATGTGAATGAACGCTATACATAGCCACCCATTTGTAATGGACGGCTTACTAGTCTAAGACGTCAGTAGATTCTGCTAGCTAGGAAGCAGCATTGACACAAAAGGAGGTTCCTCTGCTGACATTGACAACCGTATTTGCTTCTGAACCCCGTACGGAACTCAGCTCACATATCGAGGCAGACTAAAATAGCAGTCTTCAAATCGAATGTAAAGTCAACTATGCTGTATGGATGCGAAACGTGGAACGCAGGCTCCCGTGATCTCAACGCAATTCAGGTTTTCATTAGTAGATGCTTTAGAAGAATAGTAAGGATCTTTTGGTCGATCTGTGGGCAGTGACAATTCAAACGCCTTAAATGCAAATGGAACTGGTTTGAATATGATCTGACTCGAATAGCGCTAGACTGAAACCCCCAGGGTAGCCGTAGAAGGGCAAGACCCGCCCATACTTGGAGAAAATAATTATATGCCGAAACCACGACAACAACGAAAACTTGGAATGAGATTAAAGACAGACATGATTGGAATTTATTTGCTTTGGCCCTATGTGCCACACTGGAATGGTGGAAATAAATATATATATATACAGATCCACGTCTAAGAGTGTGATGTTTTCCGAAGCATTGCACTCCACAGATTTTCTGTATATTAATTTGTATAATCCATTTGAGTTCATTCTACAACATAAAGAACAAAACCGGTGAAATTTGCTTTCGCATTTGACGGTTAATACATTAAAGTGTTCAATATAAGAACGTCTGCTAAATTCCCGATGGCATGTATTATTTTTTCAGGGTTTTTTTCCCCGTCACTCCTCTATGAAGCATATTGGTTTTCCATAAAGAATCCATTACTTTGTTTCGGATTCAGTAACCAATTTAATTTCCTTCAAGCTAAGCAGATGATTAATCTATTGTAGCTCGCTTTCATAATTGTGTGTAGTGTTGAAAATCCTTACTAAGTGCTGGATTACTTAGCATTGTCATTTATTTGCAGTAGGTAACGTTTTTTCTTGATCATTCGTCTAATGTTTGCCATCATCGTTAGAGGTAAGCTGGATTGTCAGGGAGCTGGAAGTACTTGCAGCAGGTTTAGGTTTTATTTCAGCTGGTTGTAATGAAAAGTCAATTTAATTTATTAAAAGGGCACTAAAGGTATATTGTTAAGAAAATAGAAGAAATGTATTCAAAATATTGTTATGTTTTAAACTTTCTAAAACGTTTGAATTTTTTTAAATTTCGTAAAATTAAATAATGCAGCGAGTTTGTTGTTTAATACAGTACTTTTTTATTTGTACACTTTTTACGCAATTACACTTTTATCTTAATACAGCAACTTATTTATCTTGCACTTAATATTCGTTTATACAACTAACTCTCAGCGAATGTAATGCACCTTCTTTAATAGTAATTTTTTATCACTTTCAAATATTCTGTAATTTCTACAAAAATCTATTTATCTACGTTAAGTCCATAAGATGTAAAATTATAGTACACAAAAAAGAAACGAACTGGCAACACCGCTAAACATGCAGGTGGTAGCACTCTTAATAGTACAGACCATTATGGCAATTATGGAGCCTGGACACAAACCAATAAAGTTTACAGCTAAAATCTCACAATACAGTCCCTGATGTGGTGTATTTTCTTTTTAAACATTTTTATTTTCGTAACAATATGTATGCATACAGTTCTGGAATTTATTTCTCTTAAAAAAAATTCCCATTTTTTTCAGTGTAAATTCTCTTTAACCTTGTAAGTGATTTTATTTAATACGTCTGAATGAGCAAGCATTTGTTTAAACCCTTTGTCGAGTAAAAAGTCAAAATTCGCCACAAAACATATTAAGATTGAAAATCTTTGAAATGTGCTCATAACAAAATCTTGAACTGCAACCAACAGCAATAACAAGATGCTCCAGTAAAAGATTAAAAATTGTGTTTTTGTATTTCAAAGAAATCAAATATTTAAATAAACATTATAACTCTAAATCATTTTCCTAAAACTAAAATCATAAAGTATTTTTATTACACGCTACACTACACCATGGGTGGTTCGGATAAGTTTGTAGTGCCTAAAACAAGACTTACAATTTTTAATGGTAATTAGCAATTACTATTTACATTTAATTGTTGGCTGCCAATTAAAAATTATGTATATTTTTGATAATTGTTGAGATACTCATAGCTTGCATGGACACATCTGGTCTTTGATGTTATATGGTGAGAAGATCAGTTGCCTGCAAACTAATTGGGGGTGACTAAAAAGGGCGATCTTTCGCAGTGCAAAAAAAAGCATTACTTTTCTCTCAGTTCATCCATTCTTCTTATTTGGATCATCGCAACTATTGATGGCACCTTTTGTAAGCAACAGGCAAGATTCAGAACTAATATATCGCGTATTTATCATATAAATGCCCCACGTATTCTAGTGGAGCAGATAAATGAAAGGTTTCCTTCTGTTCATTTGGCTTTCAATGATTTTCGAACGATCCTTAATAGTATTCCTCGCACATTAGTCTGAAATATCCTATTTAATGCTGGGATACCGAACAAACAAATTATTCTGATAAAAGCTGATTACGACAACTTTAAAAGAGGAGTTCTGCACAATGATCGCCTATCCTATCAGGGCTGTATCTTCTTTTAAACAGTAATATAAGATATCCTCAATAAAGCTGGATATGAGGAAACAGTGGAATACTATAAACATTTACTGAGCAGCTTAAAGATCTCGATTATGCCGACGACGTTTGTCTACTCTCGGTCGGTATAGTGATAAGTAGTGGAGATTTAATGATCTGATAAAAGAGGCAGAGAAACATGACCTGTGAGTTAAAATAAATAAAACAAATGCCATCAGCATCAGATTAAAAAAAATGCCACAGATTATTGCCTAAAAAATAGGCCTATTGAATCTATGGCATCTTTTACGTTTCTTGGCAGTGTTACTACATCCGACGGCAGGGCGACGAGTGATGTGGACGCTAGAATAACTAAACCTACAATAGCTTTTTTACAACTTGAGAAAAACTGGCGTTCAAGCGTTCTATCTACGGAAATCAAATTATGAACATTTTGGTCAAACTTGATCTCATTTTTAATGTATGGAAGTTAGACATGATTGCCAACTTGCCAATTAGGTGTAAAATGCGTCCAATATCTAATATGATTACTAATTGCAAATGGGGTCGGATTCGCCATATCCTTAAAAAACCGCAACATAAGTTCAGCAGTATCATTCAAAAGGAAAAAAGGAAAGCCGAAGTCAACGCAGAGCCGGACTGTTATGAAGGATATAAAACAATCTGGATAATTTAGATGTTTCTCAGAGGCCATGCGTTTCTCAAAGTGTTAAAGAAAAAAATGCTGGTGGTTCCCAACTATTTTTAATTGTTATCTGCTAATTAAAAGTAATAGGGTAATTGTCAATTACTAATTATATGGCAGCTGCCAATTAGCAATTATATTTAGTTTAACTTTGATTTCTTGCGGTATTTGTAATGTCTTGGGGTTTTTTACGGTTATCACCAATTAACAATTATATATAATATATGGCTGCCACTATAGTTGTTTTATAATTGGTAATTGCCTATTATTTATAATTGGTATATGCCAATTACAAGTTGCATGTAATTAACATTTTATGTTTGCCAATTACCACTTACATTAACTCAGTAATTACCAATTATGCAATATGTAGTTGATAATGGAAAATAGCATATTGGTTATTAGTAATTGAAAATAAATTAAAATTACCAGAAATAACTGCTCAAATTTCCAATCACTCAAAAGTAATTTATAAAAATCAATAATTCAATTGCGAATAACCCATTACATTTCATTGGGAATTACTAATTATAAAAGTTTTTATTACTGCGCATACACAATTGGTAGTTAGTCATTGGAAATAAGTTTTGAAGTTTGCAATAATCATAACTGCCAATTATCAATAACATTTAATTAGTAATTACCAATTATATAAATTTTAATTGAGTTAATTATCACTCATATATAATTTACATATAATTGGTAACTGGTAATTGAAAATATGTTGAAATTACCAGAAATAGATAACTTAAAATTACTAATTACTATGAAAAAGTAATTATTAAGTGTCAATTTCTTGTGTATGTAAATAACTGAAATATGCCAACTAATAACATTGCGTTCAAATTTGATTTTTTTTGACAAGCTCGACAACAAGTTGGTAAAGCTATTTCGAGTTAGCGATCGTATTCGATATATTTTTTACCGAAATAATAAACAAATTATTCAAAAAGCGGGCGAGACTGCATAAGTGGGCATTACATCTCATATTTAAACTAAATGTGGAATTTTGTATATGTGAAGAACGGAAAAGCGGTAGAGATTAGATCGGGTATTGCACAAAATCCACTGCATAAAACATATCTTATCTTTCATATCTGTGGCTTGAGGCTAAAAGGACAACTGTCAATATTTTGCTGCTTTGAGTTAGACGTTGCTTAGGTTCTTTTTCTTACTGTCTTAAAATAGCTAATGTCTAATTCAACCCATTACTATAAACTCACATATAAAATAAGAATTTTAAACTTAATTTCTCAAAAGTAAATACTGTTACGAAAATAAAAATGCCTAAAAAGAAAATACACCAGCCATCAGTGTATTGTGGGTTTTGGTCTATTGGTTTGTGTCACTGGTTATGCTGTACGGATTTGTGTATTTGACGGCATTGCAATCTAACATGTTAAAAATTAAGGGTACTTGAGAGCGCTTGGGACATTTCCAAAACTATACAATCTGTAGGCAATTAGGCGTATAAGCAGGCTACTTTGCCTACGTGGATATAGTTAGCGTTTTTCAATCATGAAGTAAATTAAAGTGTTGTGTAATAGAATATTAAGTGCAAGATAAATAAGTTGCTGTATTAAAATAAAGTGTATTAAGTAAAAGTGAGGAAATAAAAAGTATAAAACAACAACAGCGTTGTATTTATTTTATTTTGACGAAATTAAAAAACTCAAACAGTTAAAAAAAGTTAAAACGTAACAATATTTTGACATTGGCCTTTTTAGCACCAAACCGCAGACATAAAAACGTATGTATGTTTTTTAAAGTCTACTCTATTGTTAGGAAAATAAAAACGCCTAAACAAAAAGACACTAACATTAGTATATTTGGAGCTATAAGACATTACTCTTAAGTTTTAGTCTATTGGTTTGTGTCAAGGCTGTCAAATTCGTATTTATTTGTGTTATTAACAGTGTTACCAATTTCGTATTGAACGGTGTTATCAATTTGATTTACGCGTATTATGATCATGCATTTTGAATTAACAGACATGAATAGAAAGTTGTAGAACATGCAATATCACTCGAAGATAGTACCAATTTTATATAAAAGGCGGCATATGATGCTTAGACAGTTAGTTGTAATTTAGCAGTCAAAAAGTAAGGTCGTGCTAAGGCGTTAATAAAAGTGTTGAGTAATTTGTGTATTAAATGGATATTAAATAAGTTACTGTATAAAGTAAAAGTGTGGAAATAAATAGGACTGTAATAAATAACAAATTCGTATTAAGTGGGTGTTAAATAAGTTACTGTATAAAGTAAAAGCGTGGAAATAAATAGGACTGTAATAAATAACAAATTCGTATTAAGTGGGTGTTAAATAAGTTACTGTATAAAGTAAAAGTGTGGAAATAAGAAGAACTGTAATAAATAACAAATTCCTGTAATTTCTTTTATTTAATTTTGTATTAAGTGGATGTCATATAAGTTACTGGATAAAGTAAAAGTGTAGAAATAAAAAGGACTGTAATTTATAACAAATTCGTGTTAAAGAGTATAAAAATGATAATTAGGATAGGACCAATGTAGCAGTTAAATTATTAAAAATTTATTTTATAGCAATTTCGCGTCAAAGTTTAAAAACACAGTTATCTCGAAAATGGAATCTAACTTTCGAAAAAGGTTAACGTCATTGAATTCTGCGAGCCTGAAAAATCTTTACGAAAAGGATACAAAGCTTTTAAAAATTTACGACTTGCATTATGTTATGTATTATATATAAACATATATTGATTCCAATATATATATAAATTTCCATATATATTTTATCTTAATTCACACAACATGAGGACTATTCCCAGTCGATGATTTGCATCCGATTCTATTTTTAAACTCATTGAAAGGAACCAACATTTTAACGATGGCTTCCTTCCAACGGCAAATGCAATAGAGAAGTTTTCAATAGTAGTAATAGAGTTAACCTAAGAAAAAGAAAAACTTCTTTCTCTTTTCAGATGTTCCGGCCTGGTATTGAAAGACCCTCTGGTTGGTAGAGCGGCACACAATGTTATTAATATTGTTATATTAGTACACAGATTATAGAGAAATATTGTGTTTAAATCGAAAATAAAAATTTGTCTTTATTACTGTACAAAAGGCTTTTACTTACATTTGCTTCAGAGCATTTTGTGGTGGCATCTATGGATACCTAAAAAGGAGAATAAGGAAAAAGGACAATATGAGGTTAAATGTTTTTATTAACTTTTTAACGCTGAAACATATTAAAAAACTTTCGATAATTAAACTACAAATCTAGGGAGACATTACACAGTTCAATTTATTAATAATTTTTTTAAGCTTCATGATCTATTGAGGCCATGCGCACCACGATCCGCATTATGTTTTGAGCAACAACCTTGGCAACTGAGTAGAATTTGCAGAAAGTCATTCAGTAACTAGTTTAACTTTCATAAAAATGTAGACAAGATTTATTAGCATGCTGTCATAAGGCTTTGGCTCTCTAGCAAACTATAAAAAATCGTTGTAGTGAATTTTGTTAATATATTTTATGAGTTCATGTACTGTAGGGTACCATAATAATTTTCTTACTTAAGACAGATTCAACTTATGAATTTATATAATTTAATATATGAAAAATACAGTGTTTTCTATTGGATAACGTCTAAATAAATATGTTAAGTTTGTAATAGTCTTTAGAGATGGCATATAAATTTATATTAAAAATATTTAAAAATTTGTAGTTACACTGTGCTTCATAAAGAGATTTTTTGTATATAATACCACATAAAAAGAAAACAATAAAGCCATATCACACTCTACCGCATCATAAATTTGTAAAAATGTTCTTTTTAGGAAAACATCAGAAACAAAAGAAAAGCTCATAAACTGAAAAGTCTTACTAAAAAATATGGTTTTCATATGAATTAGAAAAAAAAATAATAATAAAAAACAAAGCACATATGTACGAGTATATAGATCAGGCTTTAAATTACTTAGAAAAGGTTTTTTTGAGAAAATTGAAATTCATAAAATTATTTTTAAAAGATTTTCTATATAAAATTTGTTTTATAAAGGGTCCGCCAAATAAATGTTTTTTTAAATGCTATAAAAAAAAAACTATTGAATATTTTCTCAAATTTCTTTTTTTATTTGAAAGTACAATACTTCCGGTTAATAATAGAAAATAATTTCATTCAAATGGCTGCCTTGGCTGGCCATGCAGTAGCCTACACGATCGGTCCAATTTTTAAGCACATTATCGATTGTGTGCAGCTGTATTTCACCAATGGCTTCACGAATATTGTCTTTTAAAGCGTCAATTGTCTCTGGCTTGTTGGCGTAACACTTACCTTTGACGGCACCCCACAAAGAATAGTCCAGCGGTGTCAAATCGCAACTCCGAGGTGGCCAAACGACATCAGCTCTGCGGCTGATAATGCGATCTTCAAGAACAGGGCGCTATACATCGAGTGTAGCTTCGGCTGTGTGGCACGTAGCGCCGTCCTGTTGAAACCAAATGTTGCTAATATCCTCCTCTTCAATTTTTGTGAACAAAAATTCGTTCAACATGGCCCGATAACGATCGCCATTGACTGTAACGGCCACTCCTTGCTCATTTTCGAAGAAAATGGCCAAATTATACATCTGGACCAAAATCCGCACCAAACAGTGACTCGTCTTGGGTGTATCGGCTTTTAAATGTATGCGTGCGGGTTTTCTGTGCCCCAAATGCGACAATTTTTCTTGTTTACATACCCGCCAAGATCAAAATGAGCCTTATCTGAACACATCGCACACATTCTGCAACATTACCATGATTTTCAAAGTAATGTCACAATATTTCCCAGCGTTGTTCAAGCGTAAACACAACCATATTCGTTCAGCGGAAGGATAAAACTAATTATCTGTCAAATCAGACATAAGCTAAGTGTTACCATTCACGAAATAAGCACTAGTTGAAAAAAACGTTAGATGGCGGACCCAATACATAAATTGAGTATAATAGGTGTTTGAAAAAGTTTGGTTTCAAATTTAACCAAAAGAATGTAATTGGCCACACTATAGCTTGTTTGAAAGGTGTTACTTTAAGCTTTACTTTATTGGATGACTTCATTCAATTCTCATCATTTTGTGAAAAGTTATCTGTTATAGAAAAGGTAAGAGTGCTTCGCATGTTTTTTTTTTTAAATTTTGTGGAGTTTACGGAAACGATGCTGTAAGTAGAAAAAGAGCAGCAAAATGGTTTGCTCATTTAACATTAAATTTACACCTCGCTCTGGTCGACCAAACACTCAAAAAGGTCGAAGAAATCATGGAAATATTAGGAAAAAGCGGTACATAAGCCGCGGGGATGTTAATAAGAAACTAGAAAACAAAGCAAGGTGAAGTTTCGCTAACGGCTAGGATTACCACCAAAAATGGTAATTCTGAGTGTCTAGTGGAATTGAAAGGGAATTGTATTATGGATTTTTACAACCTGGTCATACGATAGGACTTAAGAGATTGAAGAGCAATTTATAATTTAAACGGTCAGAACTAATAAACACAAAGGTTTTGTGTACCATCATGACTTCGCTAAACTACACACATTCTTGATGGCCTGGAATAAACTAAGAGAGCTTAGCTAGGAAGCACTAATACATCCACTACATAGCCTGGACCTTGTGTCTTCAGATTATCATTTGTTTCGATCTCTGCAGAACTTTCTCAAATGGTGTAAATTTAATTCCGTAGAGGCCTGTAAAACCCAGTATTCCTACACTGATGGAAAAATTGTATTACCACAAAAATGGTTAAAAGTTATCGATCAAAACGTTACATAGTTGGTTTAATAAACCTCGTTTTAAATATAAGAACAATGTGAATATAAATTCGAATTTGCAAAGCGAAGAACAAACCATACTTTTTTAACATTATCAAGTATTGCTTTAACAGAGAACTTGAAGAGGTTAACAGTAACTGTATGCAAAACTTACAATATCATCAGAAGATAAGTGGTAACTGTTTACATAACACATGGGCTGAAAAGGGCTTAACACACAGATGACGCTAATTTTACTGCACTCACATTTTTCCAGCTAGGGAGATCGATTATTCGAGTTTTTTAAAAAACCGATTTTCGAATAATTTGGAAAGTACCCATTAAAAAAAACGGTTTCCGGCTTACCAGTGCTTTTATATAAACAAAATTATTCCTAATTCTTGAAGCGTTTTAAAAGTAAGCAAGAGCTGACGGAGAGCTTAAAATGAAAGTGGCATTCAATATTAACAATAATTCTAACAAATCTCATGAAAACTATGCAAATGCGGTGTTCGGAGGCCATAAAAAACAAAGTTTGTTACACAAAGTACCTTAAGTGGCTTAAGTTTCCAACAGCTCTACTTAAGGAGCTAATTTAAAGGGTCCGCCAAATAATTTTTTTTTTTTTTGAAAATGCTATAAAAAAAAAAACTACTGAATATTTTCTCAAATTTCTTTTTTTATTTGAAAGTACAATCCTTCCGGTTAATAATGGAAAATAATTTGATTCGAATGGCTGCCTCGGCTGGCCATGCAGTAGCCTACACGATCGGTCCAATTTTTAAGCACATTATCGATTGTGTGCAGCTGTATTTCACCAATGGCTTCACGAATATTGTCCATTAAAGCGCCAATTGTCTCTGGCTTGTCGGCGTAACACTTATCTTTGATGGCACCCCACAAATAATAGTCCAACGGTGTCAAGTCGCAGTGCGACCTCAAAAACAAGACGCATATCATCGAGTGTAGCTTCGGCTGTGTGGCACGTAGTGCTGTCCTGTTGAAACCAAATGTTGCTAATATCCTCCTCTTCAATTTTTGTGAACACAAATTCGTTCAACATGGCTGTAACGGCCACTCCTTGCTCATTTTCGAAGAAAAATGGCCCAATTATCTCCACCAAACAGTGACCCGTCTTGAGTGTATCGGCTTTTCAATGTATGCGTACGAGTTTTCTGTGCCCCAAATGCGACAATTTTGCTTGTTTACAGACCCGCCGAGATCAAAATGAGCTTCATCTGAAACGATGATTTTTTATGTGTTACCATTCACGAAATAAGCACTAGTTGAAAAGAAAACGTTAGATGGCGGACCCTTTAGTTTTTGTTGTATTACTTGGTAAAGAATGGAATTAAAGGATTGTTATTATAGGTATAATTTAGGTGCCTAAGATCACAAGAATTAAATGCTTTGAATAAATCTGTTAGTAATATACGAATCCTAAATGCCTCGACCAAAATAGTTGGTTAGTCAGTTTTGAACAGCATTGTAAGTAAATTCATAATAGTGTGTGTATCATTGTGGTATGTTAGGTAAGACACCCACCGTTCAACCAAGAATTCATTGGATCCCAGGCAACAGTATCTGACAGTTTTCAACAGCGATATTACCGCACAACATTAATAGCGACTGGTTATGTGTATTTACGCTGTAAAAAGCTTCACTAGCTAATATATCTGCCATTCGGAGACGGCGTTTATGAGACGCTTTCTATGGGTCTAGTTGATCATTCTCCATATATAAATATCAATATTTGTTTACAGAAGATGAGAAAAAGTTATTGTTGCTCAAGTCTGCATATCATTCATCCAAGGTTGTCATATATACAAAAATAAAAACTAAACTTATACAAATAGTTAAACGCTGAGCCTATTCGCAATAAAAAAAATATACAAACGTATAAAAGTTTTACTTACTTAAATTAACCGGTTATTCATGTTAAGTTAACTGGTTTATTCGGTATTCAAAAAATTAAGTTTTTAGAAAAACGGTATTCGACAACACCAAAAAAAAAAAATATGTTAAATCCGGTAGAATAATAACCGTCCGATCTCCCTTGTGCTTACCTTCAAAAGACAGCCGTTACCATTTCATGATGTTCTTTAATTAGTATGTGAGTTATTGTGCTAAGAGTAACGCTACTTTTGTTATTTTCAGAGCAATGGATCAAAAACACTTTCTTGGTTTGATTCAACATCGCTTCTTGTTGGGAAAAAATCAGAAACAACAGTAAAGCTTTGGTTCGCTGACTTTAAACATGGTCGTAGAGTCACCGCAATGGACGTCAAACAAGGCGTTAACACCTGAAAACATCAAAAAATCTACAAAATCGTTTTGAGTGATCGAAAAGTAAAGTTGCGTGCGCTAACTGACATCGTAAAGATATCAAGAGATCGTCTTGGCTTTATATCGCACGAGCATTTGACTATAATAAAGATATGTTCAAAGTGAGTGCCGTATTTGCTTACTGTTGACCAAAAGCAAGAACGTGTTGATGATGGCAAAACTACATGAAATGAACTTTGAATTGCTCACACATGCAGCGAATTTGGCAGGCTTGGCTCCCAGTGTCTACTGGCTGTTCGCGGATCTCAAAATAATGCTATCCGGTAAGAAATTTCGTACGAATGCAGAGGTTATCGCTTAAAATGAGGCAAAAGATAAATCGTTCTACAAGTGTGGTATTGAAATGTTACAGCGGCTTTTGATGGAGATTACGTTGATGAATAAAGCGAAATTTGACCAAAAAAAAAGGGTTTTCTTTGTTAAGCCCAGGACTTTTCAGCACATATGTTTTACCACTGTATACGAATAGTGGTCCAAAGATTCAAGTATATCTCCCCTATGGTAGTATGTCTGATATAATTATCGTATTTGAGAAAATTAAATACCAAAAAATCTATTTCTTGAAAAATCTGAAATATTGGAAGTGCTCACATATCTTAATGTAAGCAAATGGTAGTGCAAGGGGTATAGCACCCGTATAGTGGTATGCCTATACTGTATATACTGCTTGTGACCTCTCCATCTTTTTAAGAATTAGTCACTCATGCCTTCTAATAAAAAATAAAATAATGAAATTTTAATGTGTTATTTGGAATTCTATTTTTCAAACTTCGTTTTTCTCCATATGCAGCAATTTTGCTTACTAACAAAGCCATTAAGCTAAAAATAAGCCTAATTGTTGAACACAATTTTGTCGTTTATAAGTTGAACGTACTGATGTCAAATTGTCAGAGTTTAATATGATAGCGTTATACGAGCGTCAATCTATTCATGATGATTTGACAAAAATGAACGCAGTAAGACAATTTGTCTCTGTCTTGTTTATTACAAGAGAGTAATTTAGACTTGTGATTCTGCTGAAGTATATAATATAATAATATAATATTCTTATGTTCAATTAAATTCTAATAATTAAACAATATTGTAATATAAGTCACATTTACAAGGACTTACAGTAATAATAAGAGAGGGCGTGGTGTAGCGGCCCAAGTTCGAATTCCATCAGAAGATATGACGAAAAAATTGAACTGCAGTTTCGAGTGTTTAATGAAAATCCGTCCTGGCCATTCAGCTTACGTCTGGCGGTGCTGACAAACATCAGACGAATGATCAGGTCAATTACTGGGAAAAAATTAGAATGCTAAGTAAGGATCACTACCACCACCACTTAGCAAGGATCCTCACCACTACACTTAAGCGAGCTACATTAGACTAATCATCTACTTAGCTTGTAAATTAATTGTATTACTGAAACTAAAACAAAGTCATGGCTTGTTTGTGGAAAGCTTATATACTTCCCAGAGGAGTGACAGAGAAAAGAAAACGGTGATAATGCTTTTTATGTTTTAATGGAACAAGCTCATATATGAATATATTGTTACGTTTTAACGTTTTAAGTTAGTTTACATTGCGCTAAAATAAAACTAAACCTCTTTGTTGTTGTAACAGTTTCTTTATTAACTTCACTAAAACTTTTAAGCCTTTTGTCTTCATACAACACTTAATATTCGTTTATATAACACTTATATTGACAGCCAAACGATAACTAACTGGTAAATCAGCCCTTTATATACCTAATTGCCTACAGTTTGGAAGGTTCGGGAAATATCCACCATCTTCTATTTTCATATCCGTTAATTCAAGTGTAAATGTGCTGCCAAATTGCACAAAATATACCAAAATCCTACAATGCAGTGTTGTATTTTTATTTTCGTAAGAATATAAACCTAGTTTTTAAAAGAATTTTTACATCCACTCAATTTTTCTTTATGAAAAAGGTCAAGAAGGAACCTTTTTAATGCAAAAAAAAAATTTTATAATGGAAATCTAATTTAACGTCTTGAGTCAAAAATTTTCTGTAAATTTCAACAGCTGTGTGCTTTTATAAGGAAAAATAAAAAAATGATTGTGTGCGTTTTAACTAATGCACACAAGAACTTAGAAACACATATAACCGACACGTTACACACACGCTCTACTGTCTTCCAGTGTAATTAAAACGAAGGTTCTAGAATTTGCTAAACAAAAGAAATTCATAATTTTGCTAATACTGCTTATCTAAAGCTCTTTACAATTGCATATTAAAATGCTATTAAAACTAACTTAGCATTTAATTGTTAATAATATAGTAGCAGATATAGCTTAATAGCAAATTATTCGAAAATAATTAGTTTTGATAAGTCAAGTTTGGAAGAGATTTCAAATGAAATTAAATTTATTCTTTAATAATTCATCCAGAATTACAGTCCATTAAAACGACCAAAAATTAACAAGTAATAAGTGTATAAGTTAATTAACAAGGAAACTGAATTTTAGGTTTATATAAAATTAAATTATATGTTACTTTAGATATCCATATGTATGAAAACATATTTTCTACACATGTCAAATATGTGAAACTTCTAAAATTTTAAATTTATCTTTTGTTTTATAACATCTTTCAAAATCATACCACATGCCCAAGCAATGGCATTGTAAAGTGATATTTGATTTGTGTAATCGTATTTTCTATGCCGTCGTCAACATGTGCATAAAGCATACTTTGCATATCGGAATTCCATAAAAATCTAACTGAAGTTGTGACAACTCCAATTTTAAACTTTACTGCAAATATGGTATGTGCAGTCAAATGTATTTCTATTGTTTAATTCATATAGAAATTGGTTTGTAATATAGAGAATGTGTGAACATACATATGTGCATGCTTGTACATGTGAATACAAATGATTTCTATATATTTTTAATTAAATTAGATATTTCCAAGATATATTTCATTCAAGCAAAACGCATTTTGAGTTCTATGTTATTATAAATCATTTAAAACATTGGATGCACAAGTCTTAAGGAACAAACCCACACTAAAGAATATTTGAGGGCATAATTAACACGGTAACACTAAAAGTTTTAAATTTGGTTCAGACAACTTCGTGGTCGATACAAGTTTGCACCTCCTATTCATAGGGTCGCCGTCTAACGTTTTTTTTTCAACTAGTGCTTATTTCGTGAATGGTAACGCTTAGCTCAGGTCTGATTTGACAGATAATTACGAGTAGTTTTATCCTTCCGCTGAACGAATATGGTTGAACAACGCTGGGAAATATTGCGACATTACTTTGATCGATCGACTTACAGAAGATGCCGATTTTGCCAAAAAAAAAGCATCTTTTCAGATGAAGCTCATTTTGATCTTGTCTGGTATGTAAACAAGCAAAATTGTCACATTTGGGGTACAGAAAACCCGCTCGCATACATTGAAAAGCCGATACAGCCAAGACGAGTCACTGTTTGGTGCGGCATAATTGGGCCATTTTTCTTCGAAAATGAGCAAGGAGTGGCCGTTACAGTCAATGGCGATCGTTATCGGGCCATGTTGCACAAATTTTTGCTCACAAAATTTGAAGAGGAGAATATTAGCAACATTTTGTTTCAACAGGACGGCGCTACGTGCCACACAGCCGAAGCTACACTCGATGTTTTGCGCCCCGTTTTTGAAGATCGCATTATCAGCCGCAGAGCTGATGTCGTTTGGCCATCTCAGAGCTGTGATTTGACACCGTTGGACTATTATTTGTGGGGTGCCGTCAAAGATAAGTGTTACGCCAACAAGCCAGAGACAATTGACGCTTTAAAGGACAATATTCGTGAAGCCATTGGTGAAATACAGCTGCACACAATCGATAATGTGCTTACAAATTGCACCGATCGTGTAGGCTACTGCATGGCCAACCGAGGCAGCAATTTGAATGAAATGATTTTTCATTATTAACCACAAGGATTGTACTTTCAAATAAAAAAAAAATTTGAGAAAATATTCAGTAGTTTTTTTATAGCATTTTCAAAAAAAAAAAAAAAATGTATTTGGCGGACCCTTTAAATATGAAGTTTTATACGTATGGACAATGGTAACTGTAAAAGCTTCGTTACCTGTCCACACTAAATAAAAAGAACGAGAGCTTGGGTAAAAGGATATTGCACAAACTACATCAATTAAGCCTGTATACAGCCAAAAAGCAGTGTTGCCAACTTTTTACGATCAAAACGCTCAGACATCCTACACCAAAGCGCTAAATATAACTGATATAACTATTTGTAATCAAAATTTTTAAAAACGGAAATATATACTACAATTTTAAAAAAAGTTTCTATTCAAACTTTAATGTTTACAAAGGCTTTATAATTTTTTTTTATGAAAATATTTAGCACAAAACAATAACTTTTGGGCTCAAAAGAAAATACTTGTCAGAGCTGGTGTTAAACACTACTGATTGCGTTTTTCTTGATTGTGTGTTGCAATGTGGTATAACCTCAAGGCAACACAAAATGGAAGCCCTAGAAGATTGCGAAGACGATATCTGTCTGTTGGGCCACAAACAGGCTGGATTCTATAAATGCAGAAACAAAATTTGCGAATTAACGTTAAAAACACAACGAATTGGAAATAGAAATTTAGGAGATGTTTCGTCTGTTTATTACTTTGGCAGTATCCTCACGACGTCTGGCGGTTCCAACGCAGATAATCGGAACAGACTGAACCAAGCCAGATATATATCTCTCCAAAAACAAAAAATTCTCATCCTTTACTCAAGTGTGATTTCTATTTTTGTATGGTTGCGAGTTATAGAATGCGGTTGAATGTGATTAATGTCAATTACATTCAGGCATTTATAAACCGCTGTCTGCGCCGCAGTTTGAAAATATTCTGGCCATAAACAAGATCACACACAGGTTCTTGTAATGAAGGAAACCAAATTATGACCAAGCGAAATTGACCATTGAATGAAACTCGCAAAGAAGCAGAAAAATTGGAAGTCAAGCTAGTTCCCCAGAGAAAATAGATTGGAAGAGAAAAATGCAAGACTAGATCATTGGCTTTAGATAAGGCGTAAATGGAAAGAACTTCTTATGGTCTTATTATCTCCTAGGGATCTTTAAGAGATCTAATAATAGCAATTTAAAAGTCTAGTATTTTACTTAAATCATACAAATTTCTAGCCTTCTTCTTTAAAATATTTCATTTTTTCTATTTTGTTTAAAATAAGTTATAAGTCCCTGAAAGCAGGGACCTAAGATTTCAGATACGTTTTAAAAACCAATTTTATTTTTAAATTAATTTTTGCACAAATAAAGGGTGTTTTTTATAGAGGTATAGAAATTTAAGTTGCAATAAAACAACGATGGATTATTCGATTGACACAACTTTTATTTATCCGAAAGATAATCTTGTGGCATTACATTTTAAAGATGATTTCTGGCATATGACGGCCACGGCTGGCGCGGATGTAGTCCAATCTGAACGTCCAATTTTCGATGACTTTTTCCAACATTTGTGGCCGTATATCGGCAATAACACGGCGAATGTTGTCTTCCAAATTGTCAAGCGTTTGTGGCTTTACTGCATAGACCAATGACCTTACATAGCCCCACAGAAAGTAATCTAGCGATGTTAAATCACAAGATTTGGAGGCCAATTTACTGGTCCAAAACGTGAAAATGTTGCGCCGTCTTGTTGAAACCACATCTCCTGGACATCATGGCTATTCCATTCAGGAATGAAAAAGTTAGTAATCATGACTCTATACCGATCACCATTGACTTTAACGTTCTGGCCACCATCGTTTTTGAAAAAGTACGGACCAGTGCTTCCACCAGCCCATAAAGCGCACCAAATAGTCAGTTTTTCTGGATGTAACGGTGTTTTCACATACACTTGAGGATTACCTTCACTCCAAATGCGGCAGTTTTGTTTGTTGACGTAGCCGTTCACCCAGAAGTGCGCTTCATCACAAAATAAAATTCGCTTATGAAAATCGAAAATTGAAAAAAAATTCACTTATGAAAAATGAAAATTTCACTATTTGCAAGCGTTGTTCAGGCGTAAGTCTATTCATGAGGAATTGCCAAGCCAAACTGAGAATAAATCACTTGACAGCTGTTAAATCGGTCGCCATCTTGAAAGGTAATGCCAACTTAAAGTTCTATACCTGTATAAAAAACACGCTGTACTATTTGCGGTAATAAAATTTTCACAGCAGGAAGCACTTTAAGTCCATTGTTTATATGAATTAATGAATTTATTGAATTTAGTGACTAGTTCTTACAAAAATTTGCAAACAGAGGAGCGCTAGTCTAGTGCTTTTTTTCTAAAGCACTAAAGAGAAAAAATGCTACTTTCCATAGTTGAAACGCAACATTGCCAAAAAAGCGGAGCCAATAATTATGAAGTGTTTGCAGTGTCTCCGCAGGAGGATATACTATGGAAAATAAGAGGTAAAAAAATTAGAACTAAAATAATTTGTAAGATAAGAATTAAGATAGGAGTAGCGAAGCGCGTCTGGTTTTAGCCAGTAATATATAAGAAAAGGAATGAAGGTGAAGTAATAACAAAAATGGAACGAAATGTAGCAGATAACTGAAATTTCGTACATGCAATTATTAGGGCAAGATATAGATATATGTATACATGTATACAAGGACACGCCCACCGCCCACTTATATTAAAGTCAAATATAGCCTATCCTAAGATAGTTTTTTCTATTTAATTTTTTGTAATAAAAACATATTCTTTTTAGCATACAGGTGTGTTAGTAACTGATACACAGTTTGTAAAAAAAATCTTTTCAAAGTAGATAAAAAGTTAAAATCTTATTTTCACTTGAGAATTCCAACAACAAATTCTTAACATGTTTATTTTTTGGACACACTACGTTACTGTACCTCTTAAGGATTTCGACATATCATAACTTTTAAAATAGACCCACATATTACAAAGCTAATAACAAAAAGTTTTTTAGCTGACTTCTTTGTTGTAAAATATTTTTTTTTTTAATAAGAAATTATTGGAATTTGGGTCTTTCATGAAAAAACTTTGGGTTTTTCATTAATTTTATCGTATGTAAAATACGTCACATAGTGTTTAGGAATAAAATATTGGTCAAACTTGCAACAAGTGACTCTATATTTAAATATTAGCCTTGAAGGAACACCATTCTCAAACTAGCAAGAAAATTTCCTGATTTGTTTTCAGGGACGTGTACAAGATCATAACCTGTGCTGGAAAATTATGAAGAATCGAATTAATAAAGCATGAATAAGATTAAGGCTTGAATTCATTATTACAGCAATATCTTTATTTAGATTTATTTGTATTTTCAGAAGGGTTTAAAAAAAACCCCAACTTACCGGGTTTTATTGGAGTTTTTTATGTTTTTTTTTTTTTGGGTTTTATTGGGCTTCCAAATTTCGTTCAAGTGCATAATATTTTTTGTTTGTTTATACAATCACGTTCTTATAATTGTCGAATGCAATTTTGCTTTCCTGGTGGGACCAACGCGGCATTGTATAGTATGAGCTGCTAAAACTCGGTTATCGTAGCAGACTGCAGTTACTTTGCTTGAAAGTTATTCTTCTCTATGACAACAGCCGACTACAAGTCACAAAAGTTTTAAAAAAATTAATAGAGACAATCAAATGATGCATCCCCCGTATTCTCAGGCTGTTGCGACGGATACAATGTACACACACGTCTTTATTCGGGTTTTCTTTACATAGCAGTTCGCTACAACGGCCTGTTTGAATTATGGAATACATTTACTTTAAGCGCAAATTACCTTGTTCTACGGTTAAAAAAGCGTAGATTCTCCGCTTTTTAATAAAAACTGTAAGGAAAGCAAACGCAACACATATTCATCTCATTTCAAAGCATTGCGATTTATGGTCAACATTTTTAGAAACTGTCTGGACCGTATATATGAGTTTATCTTTTAACATGTCAGGGAATGATTTCCTTTGAAGAAATACACAATCAGCATTAAAGTTGGAGCGCCTTAAAAGACGAGAAGTTTTTGTGCTCAGAGGTGGGGGAAAGACGTAAGCAGTGATTTGATAAATTTGTTTTTTCATTATCTTTTTGAGCTCAAAAACGGAACAAATAAATTTATAGTCCCAATACGTAAATTGCACACTAAAACCAATTAATAAATAGTTAATAAAACCAGCTCTTTGAATGCCGGTGATCAATTTATGTTTTGAAACGCCAAAATACACTTCTTTGGTTACTATTTCGTCCAAAGTCCTTATTTCACCAACAAATTTAATGGATATACAACCCTATACCAGAACTGACAGTTTTTAAAATTTTACTTAAGAATAATATTCTCATTTTCTAGTGCTGTCAGAGGTTTTCATCAAACTTTTTGCGGTCCATAATTGTGGTAGAACGTCATTTTAGCCTCACTAAGAACATTATGTCATTCTAGTAATCTGGAAAAGGCGAAATATGTTCTGTTGCACATCTAAATCTTTTTTTAATAGTTTATACTTATGAGCGGGGAGGATTATTTGGGTGTTTTTATATGATACGCTTCACTATAATCAATTTCCTCTGAACAAACCAAATCACTTGTGTTAATTGCAGCACATAGTACATGCTTTTTGGTACTTTGCTCAAAATTCTCAGCGTCAATTATTTTTTTTGTCTTTATACCTCGAGTTTCGTACTTTATTAGCGAGGATTATGATCATGTACATTATGCTGAAAGCAAATCGGGGAATATTCTAGGTGAATGCTTTTAAAACATTGGTTGTACCCAAACATTTTGGGGCTTCTATACCCTAAATATTTTCATTTAAATAAAGAGACACTTTGAAAAAAGTTTGTACAATTTTTTATTGCTAAACATTATATGACGTCTTTTTCATACGATAGTATTCATAAAAAACCCAAAATTTTGCATAAAACACCCAAATTCAAAGAAACTCCAATAATTTCTTATTTTTGAAAACACTTTTTTATAGCAAAGAAATCAATTAAAGATTTTGTTACGAAAATAAAAATGCCTAAATTTTGGTATATTTGGTAGTTATGTGTTGCCCTGTTAATGCCGTACTTATGTGCGTATTTGGCGGCACTGAAAATTCGACCATCTTTGTGTGTTACGTTTGAATTAACGAATATATAATAGAGTATATGGGACATTTCCAGAACTTTCCGAATTGTAGGCAATTAGGTATATAAAAAGGCTGCTTTACCGACACGTGAGTTAGTTATCGTTTGGCTGTCGTAAGCTAAAGACGTTTAAAAGCGGAAATTAAAGTGTTGTATAAGCGAATATTAAGTTGTTGTAAACTGTGTAATAGTTATTGTACAGTAAATATAAATATAACTGTAAAACAATAAAAATAGCGGTGTTTGTTTTATTTTAACGCAATTTAAACCAACACAAACATTTTAAAAAGTTTAAAACGTAACAATATTTTTAAGCGCTGTAATGTGTGGGTCTATTTCGCAGTCCCTAAGATATACAGTAACGTAAACTTGTTAAGAATTTGTTGTTGGGATTCTCAAATTAAAATCTGATTTGAGCTTTTTTTTGTTTTACTTTGAAAAGATTTTCTTTTACAAACTGTTAATAAATTCCAAATAACAACAAACTTTTAATTTAGCATTTAAAAATTTTTAAATGCATGTTTATCTGGCGAAAATTCGATGTTGTATTTCAAATTTGGGACATAAATAATAATTTTAATTATTTCTGGGTTAAGAGTATACCATAATGTTACGTTTTAACCTTTTTAAAACGTTTGAGTTTGATTAAATTGCGCTAAAATAAAATAAACACCGCTTTGTTGTTGTTACAGTTTTTTTTTTTTTATTAACTACACTATAACTTTTATACAGTTTATCGTAATACAACAACTTAATACTCGCTTATACAACACTTTTATTTTCGCTTAAACACGTCTTTATCTTATAATAGCAAAACGATAACTATGTGATGTGTAGGTAAAACAGCCTCTTTGTATACATAATTGCCTACAGTTTGTAAGTTTCCGGAATTGTCTATATATTCTATTTTTATATCCGTTAATTCAAATATAACGTAAAGATGGTCGAACTAATAGTGCTGCCAGATAATGCAAATATGTACGGCATTGACAGGGTGACACATAACTACCAAATATACCAAAATTTAGGCATTTTTATTATCGTAACAATATATATTTTGATAATACAAATTATTTGTAATTCTTTATTTACCTTAAGCTACTCAAAATCAGTAAAATTTATGAAAAATTCTCTAAGTTATACATTTTTAAAATTTAAAAAAAATTAAAAATATAAACAAAATTTAAAACTTTTTTTTTTTAATATTGTAAAGTAATTATGAAGCCATACTTATAAAAATTTCTTAAACAAATAGCATCTTTATAGATATTTTCCTAAAGTATCTAAAATTCAATTTCTTACACAGTATTTTCTATTATAAATTAGTTGAGTTTACCGCCCTCTTGCGACAATATAGCGAAGTAATTAATAAAAAATCGTTCTGTGTTATACTCAGCCGATAATTAGCTTTAACAAATATATAGATATTTTTCAATATACTTGATGTGTGACTTTTCAATTTTTGTCTATGGGACAATACATTGTGTGGCGCGGTGTAGTAATTAGAGTGCAAGCATACAACACAAATGACCCAGGACTGAATCCCAGCAGAGGATATGACGATAAAAAATTTAACTGTGGTTTCGAGTGTTTAAAAAAAAAAGATTTGAACCTCCCCCTAAACAAATCGATCTAAAGAAGATTCCATCATCATCCAGCTGACCTCTTGCAATGATAGCAAACGTCAGGCGAATGATCTGGCGAAAACGCCACCTACTGAGAAAAAATTACAATGCTAAGCAAGAATCCACCAATTAGCAAGAATAGTCACAACTACACACATTCCTATGAAAGCGAGCGACAGTAGATTAATCATCAACTTACTTTGAAAAATCAATTTGATTACTGAAACTGAAACAAAGTAATGAATGCTTTGTGAAAAAAAAAATCTTACGAAACCAAACACTTTAATTTCAAGAATATCCACCTTGATTTTTATATGACTGCCAAGTTCACATTTAACTTACAAATGTTTGTTTACTTTGCTTATAAGTTTTTATTTCAAACATTTATACTCGAAATAGTTTTTCAATAAAAACATTTTTAAAAGATAGTAAACAAAAAACAAAATTGCGAATTTCGCATAAAAATTCTCTTAAAATATTGTAAATCGGTAATAGGGCGGAAAATGCGAATTTGCTGACTACTTTTTTCTTTTGCATAAAACACCCACATACACTTGCTTATATTCAAACATAACACTCATATGTTGTGTATTAACAGTACGCAGTACGCAGTTTGCAAAGGCGAAATGTGTTCTTTTTTTGCGAAAGTGTTAAGTATTTAGTTTTCTTTTAGTCAAGGGTACAACTACGACAATAATATTTTTTATGGATTTTTCTTATTTGCCAGACTGAATTTGTTGCTTAGAATATACTTTTCCGACTTAAATTACAAAACTTTGCTTTAAGTATTTTTTTTATTTTTTTCAAAATAGTTTTGCTTCTGGATTGCTGTCACAAGCAAGCAACCTCCTGGCATGTATGATGCGGAATTTAACTGTCTCTGGGTTAAGTTCAGAATCAGGGCACATCTTTTGCACTTTGGGTTTCTGTATAGAAGTCCAAACGCGGGAAGAGAGGTTACCATGTCTGGCTTCGACTCTCTTTCCGACTACATTTCGAGTATACTTAGGCATTGCCCGAAAAGTGAAATTGTTGCTGCTGGTGATTTCAATGTTCACAATTCGTCTTGGTTACGCCATTCTGGCCGCACAACTCCTGAAGACCAATACGTTCAGCTATTTGCAGCGCATAATCACCTTGCGCAACTAGTGAATGTACCTACACATAATGGGCATCAAAATAATACCCTCGAACTTTTCCTCACTTCACATCCTGAAAAGTACAAACTTGAGGTTCTTGCACCTCTCGGTAACTCAGATCATTGTACCATTTCTGCCTCTTTTTCGTTCTCCGCCCTTCATGACATGTCACCTACAGCCAAGAAACGCTCTGTTTTTGTCTACAAAAAAGCTCGTTGGGTTGAGCTCAATGATTTCTTTAGGTATTTTAATTGGAAACTTTGTTTCCTTGACTCAAATGTTGATGCCATGGCAGAGATGGTCGTTAGAATAGTAAGGCTGGGGATGGATATGTTTATTCCATCCAAACAGATTTCAATTACATAAAAAAAAATCTTGGTTCAATCAGGCATGCAGACTGGCTGTCAGATCTAGAGAGGAAGCATTCAAGAATTGGCGCAATAATAAATGCGACCTTACTGATTCGCTACGCAAACAGGCGAGATCTTCGTGCGCCGCAGTACTTAGGCGTGAGAAAGCTCTTTACGATCAAGGCCTTCGTGCTAAAGTTCTTACTTTTCCTAGGGGAAGTAAAAGCTTTTGGTAATTCGTTAAAAGACTTAGGAATAGCGCTCAATTCAATTCCAGTTCTTATAAAGAATGACCGAGCATTCACGAAACCGGTTGAAAAAGCAAACCTTTTAGCTGAATTATTTACAAGTAATTCTCGCTTGCCGGAGAGCCTCCAACCACAGCCCGTACTCGAAAGGGTATCAGTGACTATCACTAGTATATACTTTCGAGCCCGTGCTGTAAAAAGGGTTCTTGCAAATCTCAACGCTAACGCTAATCCCTAAAAAGGGTGAGGCTTCCAATCCTGAAAACTACTGCCCAATTGCAGTCTGTTCGGCACTTTCCAAAGTTATGGAGATTATGGTGAATCATCACCTTGTGAAAGGTTTGGAATCCAACAATTTGCTAAGCGCTCGTCCATATGGCTTCCGTAAGGGTCGTTCAACTGGCGACCTGCTGGCGGTACTCTCCGAGAGGTGGAACAAGTCCATTCATGGTTTTGGTGAGAGCAAAGTTGTGGCTCTAGATATTTTCAAGGCATTTGATAGAGTTTGGCATGAGGCAGTGGTATCGAAACTTACTGCCTTTGGTGTTGGTAGTCATTTCTCACTATTTGTATCGAGCTTTCTCAGAGATCGCTCTATAAGAGCGGTTACAGATGGGATCTCATCCGACGAGTTCAGCATAACTTCAGGGGTACAGCAAAGCTCTGTTCTTTCTCCAACTCTATTTTATAATATTTCTTAACGACTTTCGTCTTCTCACTTCCAATCCTATCTATACTTTCGCAGACGACAGTAACATTTGTCATTCATATTCTTTTGATCGTAGACCGAGCCTTTTGGAGATTGGGGCGAAAAGGCGAAATATGAATGACAAACTCACAAGTGACTTGGCGAAAATCTCCTAGTGGGGTTGTGCGAGTCGGGTCGATTATAATGCGCGCAAGACCCAATGTTGTCTTCTTACACACAGACGTGGTGGTGTGGTGTCGTCTGTATCTATGGCTAATGTAGATATTGAGGAGTCAGATGTTCTTCATGTTCTGGGCATGAGGATTCATTGTGATATAAGAAGGAACGATCACATATTCAATGTGTCGAAAGAATCATTCAATACTTCACTCCATCTGACCTTCTCAATATTTACAAGACCTATATCCGACCCAAAATGGAATACAACTCTCATGTATGGCCCGGTGCTTCAAAGTCTATTTTGGGGCTGCTCGACCGCGTACAGAAGAGGGCGAAGATGCTTATTAATGACGGTAGTGTAGCTTACTCTATCGATTCCTTGGAAAATCGTCACAATCTGGCGTGTGTTTCATTGTTCTATAGGTACTATAACGGAATGTGTTCTAACGAAATAAAGGATTTGATTCCGCATAATCATACATTTTCACGCAGTACTCGTCTCGTAGAGCACATCCCTTTGTTGTTGATGATTAGCCGCACCGTTCGTTTGTGGAACGATCTTCCTAGGAAAGTTTTTCCTGTCACTTACGATATGGATCTGTTCAAATCAAACGTCTATAAACACTACTACCTCTGTCCTCCTTCCCTTAACCTGTTCTCCTAGTACCAGCACAATGCAATACATAAGTAGGGGTCATCCTCTGGGTGCTGGTCTTAAGATAAAAAAAAAAATAGCGATAACAGTCACATTAGTAAATTGGCAGAAATATAAGAACCATTGTTGAAGCGAGTGATTATGGGCGATTAAAAGTTACGGGCATATTACAATAATGTGAGAGAGAGATCATGGATAAAGAAATTTGAGCTTCGTAGACAGTGACAAAGCTAGGATTGACACCACGAAAGTTATCACAGAATTATTTGATTCTACAATCTGATCAAATGATTATTTCGGATATCTGCAGTCAAAAATTAATAAGATTAAAACAAGCAAGCAAATTAAAACGGCCAGAATTGATAAAAAAGAAAGCGTGTTATGTTCCATTATGACAGCGCCATACCATGCAGAAAGAAGTTTCGATGCAGCCACCATATTTTTTTCGATCTTTCATCAAAATCGACTGGTATATACATATTTTATTCCAAATAAAGTAAAAGTACCTAATTTTGAAAATAAATTTTGTTGTTGTAATTGTGTGTAATGGGTGCCGTAAAAGCGATATATTTTTTCTAAAATTCATAAATATCACTCATACGCTGCATGGAATTTTCTTCAATTAGAGCAAAAGCATTTTTTTTCCAAACTTAAGTGCTTTCACTCTGTTGGGAATAAAATAAGTATTTACCCATCGATTATCATGAATTATGGTTTATTTT
This sequence comes from Wohlfahrtia magnifica, assembly GCA_023159175.1. Taxonomy (NCBI): domain Eukaryota; kingdom Metazoa; phylum Arthropoda; class Insecta; order Diptera; family Sarcophagidae; genus Wohlfahrtia; species Wohlfahrtia magnifica. The sequence continues at coordinate 2,289,896 of JAKWBJ010000046.1, read as the reverse complement.
ATTTCTGTTAAGTGCTACTTTTTGAAACTGGTAAATAAAGGGTCCACCAAATAATTTTTTTTTGAAAATGCTATAAAAAAACTACTGAATATTTTCTCAAATTTCTTTTTTTATTTGAAAGTAGAATCCTTCCGGTTAATAATGGAAAAATGGCTGCCACGGCTGGCCATGCAGTAGCCTACATGATCGGTCCAATTTTTAAGCACATTATTTAAGCACATTGATTGTGTGCAGCTGTATTTCACGAATGGCTTCACGAATATTGTCCTTTAAAGCGTCAATTGTCTGTCAATTGTTGGCGTAACACTTATCTTTGACGGCACCCCACAAATAATACCCCAACGGTGTTAAATCGCAGCTCCGAGGTGGCCACACGACATCATCTCTGCGGCTGATAATGCGATCTTCAAAAATAGGGCGCAAAACATCGAGTGTAGCTTCGGATGTGTGACGCTTAGCGCCGTCCTGTTGGAACCATATGTTGTTAATATCCTCCTCTACAAATTTGTGAACAAAAATTCGTTCAACATGGCCCGATAACGATCGCCATTGACTGTAACGGCCACTCCATGCTCATTTTCGAAGAAAAATGGCCCAATTATGCCTCTGGACCACAATCCGCACCAAACAGTGACTCGGCTTAGGTGTATAGGCTTTTCAATGTATGCCTGCAGGTTTTCTGTGCCCCAAATGCGACAATTTTGCTTGTTTACATACCCGCCAAGATCAGAATGAGCTTCATCTGAAAAGATGACTTTTTTGGCAAAATCGGCATCTTCTGTAAGTCGATCGATCAAAGTAATGTCGCAATATTTCCCAACGTTATTCAAACGTTTACACAACCATATTCGTTCAGCGGAAGGATAAAACTAATTATTTGTTAAATCAGACATGAGCTAAGTATTACCGTTCACGAAATAATCACTAGTTAAAAAGAGATGGCGGACCCGATACTATAAGGTGCTGGCAATCCTCCAACATACAAAAACAAGAGGCAATTTGTTGTTGTTCTTTTGCTGGTGTAGATTGTCAAAATACATGTCTGGAAATGTCACGACGAATTAAAATAATAAATAAATAAACAATTTTAATATCAATTAGGAAACGATAAACCAAAGCGTGAAAAGCCGAAAGCAGTGCGTACACCCGAGAATGTTGCAGATGTGACAGAAGGTGTGCGTGAAGCGCCATTAACATCAATTCACCGTCGTTCTCAACAATTGAACATTTCGGAGACATCGTTGAGACGAATTTTGCATAAAGACCTTGGTATGACGCCATACAAAGTCTGATTTGTTCAGGAGTTGAAGCCAACTGACCATCCAATGCTGATTTTGCCAAAAAATTCATCTTTTCAGATGAAGCGCATTTTGACCTTGGCGGGTATGTAAACAAGCAAACCTGTCACATTTGGCGCACAGAAAACTCGCAGGCATACATTGAAAAGCCGATACATGCAAGCCGAGTCACTGTTTGGTGCGGATTTTGTACCAGAGGCATAATTGGGCCATTTTTCTTCGAAAATGAGCAAGGAGTGGCCGTTACAGTCAATGGCGATCGTTATCGGGCCATGTTGAATGAATTTTTGTTCACAAAAATTGAAGAGGAGGATATTAGCAACATTTGGTTTCAACAAAACTGCGCTACGTGCCACACAGCGAAAGCTACACTCGATGTTCTTTGTAAGGGAATGCTTTTCGGAGTTAAGAAACAGACCTAATATCTCTAAAAGTAAGGGTTATATTAAAAAATTATATTAGAATGACTCAAAGCTGGTATAACATGGAATCTTTTTAACATTTGGCTTAACGAAATTGAATGTGTCATTTCAAAGTTATCATAAGATGTATGAAGCAGCCTATTCAGAAAGCTCACATTTTAGAGAAAAATATTAAAAAAAGAAACTTATCCATAGAATCTAAAATGCTGATGATTTTTGAAGTTAGGCGACCATGCGTATTAAAAAAAAATATAGTGTTTATCCAAGGTCAGAAAATTGATTTCCACATGTTGCATAGTGATATCGAGCAAATCAGCTTATATTTGATTTAATAAATTTCGTTTCAAATTTGTAAGCGAACTTTTTCAAACATTTGCAAACATTTTTCACAACAAACAATTACATTTTTTTAGTTAATCATCCAACAACATTTTAGTAAGATAATAAAATTTAATTAAAAACAACAACAAAAAAATGTTAAATATCATAATATTTCATTTTAAGGATTTATTCCCTTATTAATAAAAATTATTTTTGATCTACAAAGGTTTTGTAAAACAATTATTCGAACAAATTGTGTTTTATAACCCTTTTATAGGTCTAAAATAATTTTTATAAATATGAGGGTAAATATAAAAATAAACTTATTATTTGTTGTAAAGTCATAAACGTAAAATAAAATTTGCTTGCTTTTTGAAAGTATTTAAAAGACAGGCCCCTGTTAGAAGAAAAAAAGTTAATTTTTTGTAGCATTCAAATAATAGAGGGTCACTTAAGTATTTTCCTTTATCAACTCGTCAAACAAAAGTGTGTGCGTAACTGTCATCGCCAATATAACAACGTCAGCAATGTGTGTAAAATTGACTCTTTCTCTTTGGCAACCAACCGCTAACTTCTTAATTAGTATGTACGTTTTCGTATATGTGTAACATTAAGTGTCAGTGAATAGGGAAATGAGGTTATAATAGGGTTTGAAATGTACATAAGTATGTAAATATGTCGAAACATAGCTGTTTTGTAGGGTATTTCTTGAATAGCATGAAGGATGTGTATATATATGCACACTCAGGACTGAATACATATTTACGGAATATTAACGGTCATATTAACACATATGTGTGTATGTACATACATAAACATATGATCGATGATACAACCTAAATCACAGAAAACACTTCTGGTAGTGCCCTAAGTTTAAGTAAAAGCGAAATAATTTCCAAGCGATTTGTCAGCCAACAAAATGAAAGGCATATTAGAGTATATATTTATTAACATATGCCCGGTGACGAATATCATAGTAAATCAACGTGACAAACCTGACAATGCTAAGTCATAGATGACTGACGATGATTTTTTTATGGTGCCAAACATGACTTTTTAAAGTACTTCTTTAAATTTTCATATATGACAGAAATTGATTTTGTCTTGCAGGCGTCCGTGTATTAGTGAGTGTTTTATTTGTAAACGTGGAGGTGTAATACACAAAATTCTGCGTATTTCAGCCTATGTTTGACTCATAACAGACAATGTCGCTAAATTTTAGGAGTTTCTTTAGTATGTTCATTCATTCATTCAGCAATGAAATTTTTCATTTATAATCACTTCATACAAATCTCATCATCTCATTATCGAAGAATATTATATTGACAATGACGCTAAAATATGCACCAGGTATATGTATGGACATATACTACCTTGATCAAAAAGTTTCCGCAAAACCCCCGTGTGGCGGTCCCATCCTTCCAATTTGAGTTTCTTTTTTTTTTGTAAAGTTGCTGCATCTGTTGTTGATATATAATCTTAGCGTCATAGCTTGACATTTGTAAAAGCTACGTAGCCAAGAGTACATTTACTACCTTGATCAAAAAGTTTCCGGAATAACCTCCGTATGGTTAAGTTGGTACATCTGTAGTTGATATTCCCGTTAAATTTTAGCGTCATAGCTTGACATTTGCAAAATCAAGGTAGCCATGAGTACATCTTTAGATTTGAATTTGCAACAACGCACTTGTACTAAATTTTGCGCAAAAACATACTTAATGATGTGCAAACGTTGGAAATGTTGGAAATGTTGTTTCGACAACGATTTTCTAAAGAAAACGGTTGTTTATCAGTAGCACTAGCTGTTCAAAAGTGGTCGTGAGCCAATTGAAAATGATGAACGCAGTGTAAGACCATCGACATCGAAAACCGACGAAAACCTTGATAGAATCAAAGAAATGTTGGTCAATAACCGCAAATTAACCATCAGAGAGATAGCAGAGGACTCTAAGACATTTTGGTTATTGATATGGGTTTCCGTCGTGTAACAGCAAAGTTGGTGCCAAAAGACCTCAATTTCATGCAAAAAAGAAACCGTGTTGAGGTCGCAAAAGACATGATTTGCGAGATTGATTCCGATCGCACATTGATCAAAAAGATCACTACTAGAGACAAGACGTGGCTTTATGAGTACGATACGCAATCCAAATGACAGGCAAGTGAATGGCGTTCACCAAATGAGCCGAGACCAAAAAACCCTCGCCATTTTCAGTCAAATTAGAAGGTCATGTTCAGGGTTGTCATGGATTACAACGGTGTAGTGCATCATGAATTTTTGCCAGAAGACCAGACAGTAAACAGAGAGTATTATTTGGGCGTTATGAGACGTTTGCGAGCATCAATTTGCCGGCAGAAGATTAGTGGATTTTGCAACATGATAATCAGGGTTGGCAAAACCGGGGTTTTTTAGAAAAAAGCCAGCCAATCGGGTTTTATTTGGTATTATTGGGTATTTTAGCTGCTGCCGACTTTCGTTTAATTTGACAATATTCTTTATCTGTTGGTATAACTACGTTGCTTATAATGCAATTTTGCATTCTTAGTGTGGATCAAGAGGGCATTGTGTACTATGAGCTGTTAAAACCCGGTATTCGGAGCAGATTGCAATTAAATCGGTTGAACCGTGTCTTAGGAGAAAAATGGCCAGAATATAGAGACAATAGACACACAGGCATAAAGTTTTCCTTTTGCTGACAACGCTCGGTCTCCCGTGGCAAAGTTGCCATGCAATTTTTAGAAAGGATCTGACTATCTTCCGACTATTGGCTTTCGATGGATGTAATATCTATTACAATAGTACGTTACAGATTCACTTCTTTTGAAGAAATATAAAATCGGCTTCAAAGTGGATCGCTTCAAAAAACGACAAGTGTTTCGAACATTAGCTCAGAGATCGGGGAAATATGTGAACTAGTGATTTTATAATTTTTTTATTTTAATAAAATGATTAATTTATTGTCATGTTTGAGATAAATTTTTAATTTTTTTGTTGTAAATAAACAACAAAAACCTTTAAACGGATCGCGTTTCAGCAGCCGAAGGGATATAATGGAAAAATCGCAGTAAGCACTGATGGACATACTGAAAACTGAATATAAAATATGTTTCGAGGATTGGATCAAGCACTAGCATAAGTGGGTTGCGGTTGATGCCGATTACTATGAAGTGGATAATACAGATTTAGATGAATAAACTTATATTTTTAAGTTTCTGAATAAATTCCGGGAACTTTTTGTCAAGGTGGTATTTTGTAGAGTGGTACCTGGGTACCACTTGATTTACCACTTCCATCCAAGCTGAGACACAAATGTCGTCATTATAAAAAAAATGAATGCAATAAATAAAATTTAGAAATTCTCAAAAAGTCTAAAGCGTCTAGGAGTTCTGTGTACTAAGAAAAGCGCATTTCAAATACGGAAACGTACCCGGATACCCAGTTACACACATAAAAGTTAATAAAAAGAAGTTCTACTAATCGAATTTAATTGATATCTTAAAATTTTCTCTTAAAAGTTTGTTCTCTAAGTATAAAACAAATTTCCCTTTTCTCAAGTCTTCCTATTTCATGAGCAATTATTTCCAGTAGTATACTAATGCTATAACCCTTCCAACCCACAGTAAAAATTGCTATAGCAAAACTAACTTACTGACCCAGTTTTTGTTTCTTTTATTTTGTTTTGTGTATGTTTACGAGTGTATCAGTGATGCATATAAAAATCTTTAAAAACTGATATAAAGCAAAACACTTCATATGTTGATTCACAGAGATAAAATGCTCTATATAACAGTTGCAACACATCACAAGAACAACTGAAAAATGCATTGAGAAGAAGTAGAATATTTGTGGCAGTGATTTCACTTTGAATAGATAAAAAGTGATGTGAAAATTTAGTACAACAAATGAATGACATGAAAAAGAAAAGGGAAGGGTTTTTCGTTTTTTTCTAAAACGAAACGAATGGAGGCCACAATAACAAAACCAAAGCAAACACTAAAAAAAATAACATTTTTTTAAGCCCTTTTACAAAACAAACACGACGAAAGAACGATTACGAATGCAGCTTTAGATATACAGAAGAATACAAAAAACACATTTACCAGTTGACAGAGAAATATGCATTAACCATTAAGGAAGAGGAAGAAAAAGAGAATTTAACCAGACATCCTTTTTCACTGTAAAATACCGAAAAAAAAAATTTTTAATACATTCATAGAGAAAAGTGAAGCTGGTTCGTTCATATTATGAAAAAAAAAATGGCCAAAAATACAAAACATATTGAAGTATTTTTTAAAGGCACTTTATTTGTTGAAAAAATGTTGCATTTTAAAAAGTTAAAGTGTTGCCTCACCCTATCAAAATGTTGCACTTTTATTTATAAAAACACATTTGATCAGCTCTGAGACTAGAACTAGTTGCGTTCCGACATCTTGAATCGGCTATAGGCCACACAAATAGCCTGCAAGTGCACGAAAGCTTAATTCACTCAGAATGTCAGCTGCGGATTATCACTCCTCTTACTTAATATTGAGCTAGACACGATCATGCAGAGATCACTAGATAATGGCGAGGAAAAAACTTAAAGATTGCAAGGACGAATGAACACCCTAGACTGCCAATGTCTTTTTGTGCATAGCTCATCAGATATAGAAGCGTGTGTTTAAATCAGGCATGTGCAAAAGTTAAAATGTTATTGTGTTAGTGAGAACATGAAAATTACTCTCTGAGAGAAGTAAAGTTGATGTTTTAAAAACAATAAAAAATAAATTAACATGCACCCATCGCTTAAACGCATTTGTCGTTGTTTCAGTGACAATTAAAAGCAAGATCGTAAGAACTTCTTTAAATAATTTTTCTGTGTCTAAAAAAAAACATGCGTACATCGTCAGCACATGTGCTTCCGTCGGTGTCTCATTGACGAGTAAAGCAGAAGCATAAGATTACCTGTGAACTGAACGCGAACAGTTGTTCTATGAAATGAACACCATTGGTTTAAATCCAATATCCGAAGCTACGGAATCAGCGGCTTTTGAAATTCATATTTCCAATTTTGCTATTTTGGAAGTTACGGGTTATCCATTCAGTGGTTTTAAAAACTCCGTCTTGGCAAGGCTGTCGGCTGTAAAATATGTGTCATCTGAACTAATAGGTTTAGTGCAACGTTCGCCATTTACGAATATGGACTGCTTGACAACCGAAGAACACGTAAAAATAACTAAAATGGTGAAGCATACGTGGCCACTGATTTTTGAGGTTTTCATATAAAATTTTATACGGCGATGAAGCTCACTTCGCTCTCATTGGTTAGGCCTGCTAGAAAACTTGTTGCATATGGGTTTCGGAGAAACCAGAAGTGACTATGGAAAAGTCATTGCATTCAGATGCCATTGGGAAAATTTTTTTTTTTTAAATGATGCTGGAAGAAGTATTACCATCAAATCCAAGCGCTATGTTCATACGATAACCGACTAGTTTTGGCCTGCAATTAAAGATTATAAACTGGACAATATGTGGTTTTAACAAGACGGTGCCACGAGCCGAAATTAATCAGAAATTTGCCAATCACACTTGAAAACCAATATACCTCAAGCTATCGCCGAGATACCGGTCGAAATATCTGAAAACGTGCGAACTACCTCAAAAGAATCGTCTTCTTAATCAATCAAAAAGCGGTTATTTAAATGACATCGTATTTTCTACATAACAGCATGGACCAAGCATTATAATGAAATAGAAGTCTCATCGAAATTATAGCTGAATGTGTGTTTTATTCAGGATTGGTAAGAACCCGGAGTTTTTTAAAAGAACCAACCCCACCGGGTTTTATTGAGCTTTTTGATGGGTTTTTTTGGGTTTTATAACTGCTTCTAAAATTCATTAAAGTCGACAATATTTTTTGTTTACGTTGTTTTGCTATTTATAATGCAATTTTGCACTCTTGGTGGAAGCCATAAGCTATGAGCTGCTTAAACTCGGTGATCAGAGCAAACTGCAATTACTTCGTTTAAACCATGCATTACGAGAAGTTATTCATTTGCCTCATTTTTTGCATGACAACGCCCATCCTAACGTCAAAAAAGTTGCAAAACAATTATTAGAAACCATCAAATACCGCTTCCAACGTATTTTCCAAACATTGGTCCATCTGACTGTTGGCTGTTGCTACAGATACAATACACTCATATCGCTTTATAAAGCTTTTCTTTATATAGATGGAATTATGGCACATATTTCTTTTATAGCGCAAATTACCTCGCTCTACGACTACAAACACCGTGGATTCATAGTTTTTAACAAAGAGTGTAAGGAAAGCAAGTGCAACACATTTTCATCTCGTTTTACGGTATTCAAATTTACAGCCTACATTTTTAGAACCTATCTATACCGTATAAAGAGGTATGAGCTTATCTGCAAGCATGTAATGAATTCACTTCCTTTGAGAAAATATAAAATCGACTTTAAAATTTGAGCGCCTTAAAGACCAGAAGTTTGTCTAAGACTGGTTTTGGAAATTGCCTCAGAGGCGTGAAAAGATGTAAGCAGTGATTTGATAAATTATTATTTTGACAAATTTGCTAGTTAATTTGCTTTTTTTAACTAAAAAAAAAAACTGATCGAATTAATTCGTAGTCCAAATACGTAAATAATACTTATTTTTGTTGTAAATAAGCTACGAAAACCTTTAAATTAAAAACCACACTGATTTTTTTAAACCCTTTTTTGCCAACCCTGGTTTTATTTGACTTTACTATTGAAAACGTAAAATTAACAACCCTGCATAATGTCGAATAAGGGTAGATCGTGTCAGGACATGGGTAACCGCATTCAGACAGCGCTTTAAATATTGGCCAACTAAAAGCTGCAGATAACTCAACATTACTTTCGCAGCGTATTAAACTTGCTATCTTTAACCCTAATGTACCCTACACTATGGTTGCGAATGATAGTCGAAATAGTATGATAAGAAATTCACTTATGACTTATGTATAATATTTTAAACTCATTCTCCAAAGGTCTAAAAAAAATTTTGAGCCTGTCTAATACATATGCAACTACAACAACATATATAAAGTGTATACATGCAGCACAATTTGTTGAAACAATATTTGTTTTGTTAACCGTTGAAAACTTGTTCTTCGCTTTACTTTTCTTTTATAAATATATTGTGGTTGTTGCTCTTGTTGTTTCAAAAAAAGGACGTTGTATAACATTTGTTGCTGCTACATGAGGTTAAAAATATTCCACTACGAGGGCGGACCCAAAATTAGCAGACCTAAAAAGTGAAACAAAGAAAAATTTGAATAAATGTTCTTAATTTCTCAACAAAATCATCTTTTAGCTCGAAACATTTTTCCCGGCGATATTAACACGGCGCCTAACGTCATATGACAAACGTAAACAATGGTAAATCACTGCCGACTGATTAAAGCAAATGTATCATGACTTTTTTTAAATAATTCCTCAATTTTCAGAGATGACAGAAATGGATTTTATCTTGCAGGCAGGCGTCCGTTTTTTAGTGAGTCCAACCAGCCATCGATAATCATTAGTATTTTGTTCGTTAAGGGAGAGCTGTAGCAAAAGCATGTAGTCGACTTATAACAGACAATGTCGTTAACTTTTAGGAAGTAGTGGGCTTATAACAGGCAATGTCGCTAAATTTCAGCAAGTAGTTGACTCATAATAGACCATGTCGCTAAATTTCAGCATGTAGTCGACTCATAATTGAAAATGTCGATAAATTTCAGCATGTAGTTGACTCATAACAGACCATGTCACTCAATTTCAGCATATAGTCGACTCATAACAGACAATGTCGCAACATTCAGAATTCAGTCGACTCATAACAGACGATATCGCTTTCTTTCAGCTTTCTTTATTATGATAACATTACAATGAAGTTTTCGTACATAGCTCCCTATGTTTGTGCCATTGTCATGAGAATAAAAATCTAATAAAATTGTTCGATTTAAAATTTCATATTTATTTTATACTGATACTGATTATTTGGAGATGACGATAACGGCTCGTGTGAAATATTTTATGTGACCTCATGAAGACTACTTTAAGAGAGATGTAAAATTGATGCACTCAAGACGGTTAATCCTTCAAAGACAGTAGTTTTACCGTTTATAAAGAGATACGAGTTATTACGTGACTGTATTTTTTTTTTTTGAGCTGCAGCTGACTCTATTTTTAAACTCATTGAAAGGGACCTACAAATTAACGTCGGCTCCGAACGGAAAATGCATTTAGACAAGTTTTCAATAGTATTTATACTTATAACCAGTTACTAGCTAATTTTATGAGGTGATACCGCTGTCGAGAAACTTTTTTTCTTTTTTAAGATGGTCTGGCCTGCTATAGAATAGACGACCTTCTAGTTGGTGGGCGTAGGTGTATTACCTACCACACAACAGCGGTACGTATATTGTTACCATATCAGGGAGTGTATTATCAGCCTGGATTGGAATTTTAGTCTATTGGTTTTCGTCAAGGCTGTGAATGTGTTACCCTAGTAGTGCCTTACTGATTTGTGTATTTGACGACATAGCCAATTTAACCATCTTTGTGTGACACAATCTTACATTTTTAAAATTAACATAAAATAGAGGATTTAAGAGCGTTTGAAACATTTCCGGAACTGTCGAAACTATAGGCAATTAGGTATGTAAGGAGGCTGCTTTGACTACGTCGTTATCGTTTTGCAGTCATAAAGTAATGTTGTGTTTAGACGTTAATAAAAATGTTGCATAAGCGAATATTAAGTGCAAGATAAACTGTATATAGATAAAACTACAACAACGTGGTGTTTATTTTATTTTGACGCAATTAAGAAGTAATCGAACGTTTTAAAAAGGTTAAAACGTAATAATATGTAAGTGACATTCTAAACAGAAGGGATATGGATGGAACTCGTACTTCGGCGCTATAAAGACTAAGGCGACAAGTGCGCATTGGGCAAGTCGCTCTTGCTATAGTAAAACATAAAGTCTTTCACCAATAATGACTTTATTAATATATATCGCCATTAATTGGCCCAATATCAATTACGCGATAGCTTGGTGGACAATTGTTGATGAGACTACCGCCTTGAACACATTAGGCAGGGTGCAAAACTTGCCTACCGCGTTGCAGCTGGGGCAATGTAAACATGTCGCAGGGCTGCATTAAAACTCTTGATTTGTTTAACATTACTTTAGATGGGCAGTGATGCTTAGAATAGATTCGTCTTGGCGGCTCGAATATTTATAGTATTAAACAATAAAAGCAACAAACAATCGCAGCACAATCGAACAGACACATAGACTGGTAAGTGAAATAAGAAGTACTTTTGAGGAAAAAACATTGGGTCGCTTTTTTCAGCCGGTTCTCAGTTACATATTGATTAGACAAATTTAACCACCACATATGTAGCAGCAATCTATAACGAAGATGTATAACTGAACGCCAACTACTAATCCATCGGTATCAACTCATTACATTAGCTAGTAACTGGTTATGAGTTTTACTACTATAGACAACTTCTCTAATGCATTTGCCATTCGGAGCAAACGTTAAACTTTAGGTCCTTTTCAATGAGTCTAAAAATAGATTCGGGTGCGCCTACTGACAGAAAAGTTCCTGTGTTCCTACATGGTAAGTTATGGGAATTAATGAAATATAATATAGCTGAACGAAAGCTTATTATTTATAAAGCCGATCTCGGACTATTGAGGCCAGAAAATTCCAAGTAAATGTCTTGTAAACCTATCCTATATTTAAATATACCTCCAATATACCTCCAATTTGCCTTTTCCGTCAATAAATGCCAAAGATACAGTTATCCTAGCCCTTAAATATTCAAGAGCGCCTACAGATGGTCATCAATAGAACAGGTTTGAGCAATATTCGCAAACTTTGCACTTCAGCAAATGTTCAGAGTTGGTACCAAAGTATAAACTTTTCTGATTTTACTTAAACTTGTTTTTGATGACTTTGTGTAAATGTTTCATTTATTTCAGGGCTAAGGATATATTTATTAAGACCTGCAGGTAGCTATTCCTTATTTGCCAGACCACATAATAATGGAGGAGAAAGGTTAACGAGCAAACTATATACACTAGGGAGATCGAATAGCTACTATTCGACCGGTTTTAACCGGTTTTTTTAGTTTTGTCGAAAATGTTCATTTTTCGAATAGCGAATAAACCGGTTATTTTGACACGAATAATCGGTTAATTTAAATATGTATAATTTTTATATGTTTTAATATTTTTATTGCAAACATGCTCATCGTTTAAGTATTTTTCCAAATTTAATATAGAAAGAACGTGAAAACCGTCACTGGGTAAATACTCATAAACAGTCGTTAGTAATGCTATGAGGTGATAGCGCTGTTGAAAATTGTTAGATGGTGTGGCCTGGGATTAAACCGACTGCTTCTTGGTTAGTAGGCGAGAGTATCTTATCTAACATACCACAGTGGCATACACTATTAAGTACGTGGTGCACGTACTTACGTTTCTATGGATGTCCTCTATATTATGAAAATATTTATAAATCGTTGGAAAAAAAGCTTATGTTAGGTTGAATGGGTCGCTCGCATTTTTCGATTTCACTCGGAGGCGAGTTCACTATGGCCCATTGTGACACCCCAACAATGACAGACCCATTAAAGGCCGGACATGGAAGGTCCCACAAAGAAGAACCCCACACAAAGACCCAAAAATATCAGTTACCTCATTTTAGCCAACCGGGACCTTTGACGAAGTTAATCAACTTCAAAAGTGATACATCCCTAAGACAGTCCAGATCATGGAAGCGGAAAATCCCAAATGCCTAAGTCTAAGCTCCCATAGAGCAGAACCGCCGCAGAGAAGGTGTTGTATCGATTCCTCCTCTTCTTTATTCTGACAGCTTCCACAGTAGTCATGAGCAGGGTATTCCGTGCGCTCCGACATGCAACCCATTATACAATGCCCGGCAATTATGCCCGAAAAAGACCGAGAAAAGACCTAGTTTTTCTTCATGGAAAGAGAAGGCCAAAGCATTCTGGATATTTCACAAGTGGTGACTTTGTCCCAGTGCCCATTTATTCAACAAAACCGACGACGCACATAGAGGGGAATGCACGTCCCCTTGTACGAGAGACAGAGAGGACCCTATAGTGTATGCATTACTTGGAACCCATATTAGATCGACATGATATCGCTCTAGATGGGCCATCGGGTAGCCTGAGAGAGACCCTGAGGTCCAGATCATCAAGATAAAAACAACTGGAAATGAGACTACGCTGTAAAAAATTAATCACTGGATTAAATATTAGGACGTTGTGTTTTCGAGGAAGAGATGTTTAAGGCCCTTAAAAAGCCGAACGTTGTTTCAGCCCACTTACTTGCTAGACACTACGACATGGTACAAAAATTTAAAAACTTTATTTACTAATGCAAACAGAATAAACGGTTAACCGGTTATTTTAAGATTGCAAATTTTTGAATTATTCAAAAACCGGTTTTTGAAAAAAGTCGAATAATCTATCTCTTTAATATACACCGAACATAAGAAGTCTTGTACATTTATTCCATGTTGGTAGATATTGATTAGATAAAATTTTAAAAATCGTTCAATTTCGTAGACGGCAATAGTGCCAAGTGGATCACAATTACAAAAAAAAAGGAAAAAAGCTTACACAAGTTTAGTTCAGCCCACGAGATATTTTAATATTTTTACCAATTCGAAAATTCCTTAAGCTTAAATCAAATTCAAATGGAATGAATAAATACGTACACAAAGAAAAATAACGATAAAATCCTCTCTGAGCAACATGAACGTTAAAAAATCAAGGAAAAGCATAACATATCGTCAATTAAAATTAATGATCCTGAAAATATCAGCATCATTATTATTCGAATTAGTTTCTTGAATTACAATAACAAACATGTGCGAATAAGAAATAACAAATTCAGCAACAGCAGTTTGAAATACAAAAACGAAAGAAAAAAAACCTGAAGGACCATTTACAACAACGAAAATAAGAAAAATATTCTTGTCACATATGCCAGAAATAGAAAATCATAGGGGATGACAGCATGGAAGGGTTAGAGAATATTAAAGCAACACCGGCATTTGTATTCAATTACACATATTTACATACATACATATGTACATCTAAATTGCCAATTCAAATTTTTCTATCCTTTTGGCAATTATCCATTCTTTTTTCATTTCTAGAAAAAAAAAAAGAAAAAAGAAAAAACATTATCAACATCATCGAGCAGCACATTACACAAGAGCAGCATCAAAAGCATAAGCAAATGTTCTTTAAAAATTCAAAACATGTTAAAACGCTTAAGCTTTTTCCAATTAATTTGCCAACAGCAAACAACCAATAAGTGGAATACAAAAACGATAAAAAAACAAAAACAAATATCAACCTTCAACAAATGTCAACTACAATATAATAAAATTCACTGAACAATCGGATAACGACAACAAAGGGCATCAAATATGAAAATCAAACAAAATCGTAAAATTTTTTTTTACTTTTGTTTTTATAGCCGCCACATGTGTAAATTGTGTTTAGTGCAATGGCAGTTTAGATGGTTGCTGTAGGTGGCCCTAGCAACAGTCCCTTTTGTACGCACATTGCTGATGAGTTGAAAGTGAAACCAAATGTAATTTGCTCAAGGCAAAGATGAAAGTAAATTATAAAATTTAAAATAATAAAAAAGCTTCCACCCCCTACAGGGGGTGTTCAGGGCACCCGTAAAGTAAGTAAGGGCAACATCAACCGCAAAAACAACATTCATCTTGGAAAAAAAAACGGAAATAAAAAAGTATGAGTTTATCAAAAGCAGAGATTCCTCACCACTACACCAAATTTTTAATTGTTTGTCATAAAGAGGTATTGACCCTCCAGTCTATCGTGCAGCCCTCAATCTGTATAGGGTTTCCCTATGACGTCGCTCTGACGAACTGCAGCGGTTTTATTTCAAATCTGATAATACTTATGCCATTATATTCTGTTACAAAACTCAGTATATTATCTTCACTGAATGAAATTAATCGATTTACGCTTGACGAACGTTGGGATTTATTGGAAATTTATATTCAAAACAAAGACAATTGGTCGGAACTTGCACGAAAATGTTGTACAAATTTGATGGCAAAGAAGGACCAACATTGATACGCAAGTTTATTGCAAGTTCGTGAAACTGGTTTCATTGTCGATGCGCCAAGACGTAAGCGTGCTCATACAAGGCGTACACCTGAGAATATCGAAGCTGTGGCTGAGAGTGTGGATCCATCAGCATCAACTCATCATTGTTCTCAAGAATTGAACATTTCACGCACTAGTTTATGTCGAATTTTACGAAAGAATCTCGGTATGACACTTCACAAAGCACAATTGGTTCAAGAGTTGTAGCCGCATGATCATCCGCATCGTTTTCGCTTCGCTAGATGGGACAACGAGAAACTGCAAGTTGATGTCGATTTTTCAAAAAAAAAAAAAAAAAAAAAAAAATCATCTTTTCGGCTGAAGCATATTTTCATCTTGGAAGGTAAGTTAATAAGCAAAATTGTCGGATTTAGCTCAGAAAATCCAAACGTATTGGCTCAGAAAACTCAAAATTAGGACAGCACAACCATTACGGTCAATGGAGACACCTATCGCACCATGATAACCGATTTTTTGTGTCCGCCCTATATGGTATTGATGTGAACGATGTTTGGTTTCAACATAATGGAGCAGCTTGCCACACATCTTATGCCACAATCGATTTATTGCGTCAAACGTTTGATGGCCGTTTAACTAGCCGAAATAATGATGTCAGTTGGCCGCCGAGAGCTACGATTTGAAAACGTTGGACTGTTATATGTGGACCATCGTTAAAGACAAGTGCTATGCCAACAAACCAAAGACAATTAAGCATTTGAAGGTCAACATTCGTGATACCATTGCTGAGATACAACACCATACACTCGAAAAAATTCTCGAAAATTAGTCCGATCGAATGAGAGTAATGTGAGCCGTGACAGCCATTTGAATGAAATAATATTTCATTTCTAACCGGAACAATTGTACTTCACAACAAAAGAATGAATTTCTTAAAATTTCAAACCGTTTTTGTTTTATTGCATTTTTAAATTTTAACTTTTAAATGGTCCTCCTCCTAAAAGACATTAGGAGGAGACACCTCACAGAAACTGCAAAACGGACTTGAAACGATCAACATCCTGTATAAATGTTCAACGAGTTTAAAATGTTATTCTTAGATAGCCAAATGAACGACTCAAACCTTTTCTATTATAGTTACCCAGCAAAAGTTTAAACTTTCTTCTCACCCTCAATCTCGCTGATCAAAGCCTTCGAGATCAATTTTCTACAGAAAGCTGGGTAGCTTCCTTCCTGGTAAGTTTATCTGTTCTCTCATTTCCCTGTGCACTCACATGGCCACATGGATCTAACAGAGAATAATCATGTTGTTCCTTCTTAGTTGGCTCAAAGAATCTTATATTAATTTCGAGTCGACCTTATAGGAAGCAAATGCTTGGTTGGCGATCTGACTATCAGATAGTATGGCTATGTACTGTCCAAGTTGAATGGAGCACATCCTTCGATGCATTAATTTCCGCCTGTAAAATAGCAGCTGGTTTTCCCGCTATCGGTCTTGTACCCATATATACTATATAATGGTCCGTTTCCTAAAAGAGTATATAGCCAAACTACTTTATTCACTTTTATTACTCGGTCCCTTTGCAAAACATTTCCCAAATTTATTTGATTCTTTACAAGGAACAGTCAAGGCAAGCGTTCTATTCATCAGGTCACGTTGCTCCCTGGAAAAACTTTTATACGTCCTGTCTTTCATTATCTTTACTTAAGTCTCCATGGCGTTGGTCTTCAACACCATGTGGAACGGACTTGAGTCCAACAGAGACTCTAACGCCTGAGTAGGACAGCTCTTCACTGCCACCATTATGCCTACTCCCGTCAGTCTCTGCATCTTGACCAACTTCAGCTAAAATGTTTTTAAGTTCGTTCTTGCTACTCAAATAATTGCCATATGCTATACATCCAATGCAGTATTTGCAAGTTGCAACTGCAAGATTTCCATGCAAATCGTCTGCATATCATAAGGGGGCTTTTACATGGGGCTTTTATGTCAAATTAAGATCCATTACTACCCCAGATATTTCACCTCCATTCTCTGTAAGATAACTGCATCCAGTAAGCGAATATAGCTCCATTTAGTAAGTTTTGTTCTCGTTGTAAACAGTACTATTGAGGTCTTGCCCGGGCTAGGGTTCAACATCTTTACAGCACTAACGAACAAAGAGTCTTTGAACTTGAACAGTCGATGCCTGGCCCGGGAAATTTCGTTAAAAGCTTGTCAACAATATTATGGTTCAGAGAGCCGACCTTGGGGGCAACCGCTCTTTTGTTTTCTGTATTAGAGTCCGCAGAAAGAACTTCTGCCTTTTCTATGACCCCTTAAAGGAACATACTGCCAAGTTCCTATTATCCTAGAAATCCTAACTAGCTCCCACTATATACACCAGAACTGTATTTATCTATTTGTCCCCGTTTTGTATGCATGCCGCTTTGAATGAACACCACCTTGAATATTATTCAAGAGCCAGACTAAGTACTGCATATATAGTATTTATTCCTCTATGTCACGCTATAGTGAATCAGGAAAACTTAAATCCGTTCCCGGAAACGTAAATGTTTGAAATATACTCAATACAGAGATCGCATAGATTTATCAAACTTAGCACTGATTTAATTCATGGACTGAAAAGTACCGGGCCTAACACATAGATGGTGCTAGTTTTATTGCGCTCGCCTCTTTTTCAGTTGGTGCTAGTCTTCAAAAGACAACTGTTTCATGATATTATACTAATTGGTTTGTGAGTTATTGTACTACGACTGGACGCTACTTTTCAAAAACAAATCAAAAACAATTTTGTGTCTTAATTCTACACTGCTTCTTAGAAAAAATACCGTTCAAGCGAAGCAATGGCTTCTTATATTCTGTTATGTGGTCACCGCTCCATCAGAAACAACAATAAATCGTTGGTTTGCTGACTTCAAACGTGGTTGCAGAGTTACCGATGATGCAGTATGCAGTGGACGTAAAAAAGAGTCGGTAACACTAAAAAACATTAAAAAAACTCCACTAAATCGTTTTAAATTATCGGAAAGTGATGTTCCGTGAGTTAGCTGACATCGTATTGATAACAAAACAAGGTGTTGCCTTTATTTTGCATGAGCATTCGACTATGAGAGAGCTCTGTTAAAAGTGGGTGGTGTGTTTGCTCACTGTTAACCAAAAACAAGACCGTGTTTATGATTCTGAACAGGTTATGGCCATGTTTCAACGTAAAAAACATCAACCGTATTTGCCATATTTGACTTCCAGCGCCGGTAAGAAATTTCACACACATGAAGAGGTTATCGCTGAAACGAGCTTATTTGGGGGAAAAGATAAATCGTTCTACAAAGGTGGTATTGAAATATTAGAGCGGAGCAGGAATGATGCTCTCGCTCTTGGTAGAGACAACGTTGATGACTAAAGTAAATTTGTTAGGCCCGGGACTTTTCAGCCAACGTGTTAGTGATTTTTTATTTTTCCTATTTTATAATCAAGTGGTAGTCTGCTATCAGTGATATTAAACACTAAGCTTGTTCAAATTTTTACAGTAATCAACTGACAGGTGCCTATTAGGCCCTCCAAGTAAAAGGCGGAAAGTACAAAAATTATGGATTCATTTTTATAACAGTTTTTTAATGAAAACAAATTTTTGAATTTTTCTTATTATTTTCTTATAAAGCTATTTAAAGATATTATGAATACGGCTGTTTATCTTTAGATATAAAATCAGTGTGTGTTTGTTTGTATGCATGTATGTATGTATACATGTATGTTGGAAGTCTATAGACGGCTTAGCGTCTGAACCGATTTGATTGAAATTTTCACTGTATTGTCCTGTATGCCTGGAAGGGGACATAGGCTACATTTTTTTTCGATAAGATCTGGAGGAGAGGTACCCCCTTACAAACCAAATATTAATAATCGCATATCTAAAGAACTATTTCAGTCAGAGTTATAAAACTTTTCCCAATTACTTTTGTATGGAACAGATTTATTGGAAAAAATGCAGAAATGGTATAATAGGGGGAGAGGTATACCCCATACAAAGCCAATTTTAACTATCGTATATCTAAAAAACTATAATAGCAAAAAAACTATAATAGCAACAGTCTTCCAAATCTTTAAATATAAAATCAGTGTGTGTGTTTGTATGTATGTAGGTATGTATACATGTATGTTGGAAGTCTATAGACGGCTTAGCGCATGAACCGATTTCATTGAAATTATCACTGTATTGTGCTGTATGTCTGGAAGGGGACATAGGCTACATTTTTTTCGATAGGATCTGGAGGAGAGGTACCCCCTTACAAATCAAATATTAATAATCTAAAGAACTATTTCAGTCAGAGTTATAAAACTTTTCCCAATTACTTTTGTATGGAACAGATTTATTGGAAAAAATGCAGAAATGGTATAATAGGGGGAGAGGTATACCCCATACAAAGCCAATTTTAACTATCGTATATCTAAAAAACTATAATAGCAAAAAAACTATAATAGCAACAGTCTTCCAAATCTTTAAATATAAAATCAGTGTGTGTGTTTGTATGTATGTAGGTATGTATACATGTATGTTGGAAGTCTATAGACGGCTTAGCGCATGAACCGATTTCATTGAAATTATCACTGTATTGTGCTGTATGTCTGGAAGGGGACATAGGCTACATTTTTTTCGATAGGATCTGGAGGAGAGGTACCCCCTTACAAATCAAATATTAATAATCTAAAGAACTATTTCAGTCAGAGTTATAAAACTTTTCCCAATTACTTTTATATGAAACAGATTTATTGGAAAAAATGCAGAAATGGTATAATAGGGGCAGAGGTATACCCCATACAAAGCCAATTTTAATTATCGTATATCTAAAAAACTATAATAGCAACAGTCTTCTAATTTCGTTCCAATCACTAATTTACTGGAATAAGGGTATGGCAGATATAATCAATATCAAGCAAATATTAATTTTCGTGCACTGATTGCAATAAAATGTTATCTCAACTCCTTTCTAAAACAACCAATAGAAAAAATCTGGGCGGGATAGGATTAAAGAAAAAATTAACCCCATACTTCATAAAAATAAATGTGTGTTTGTTTGAAGAGTGTATACAAGCTAAAAAGCAGAATCCATAGTGTCTTCCTTGAAGGAACAAATAATTGGATTTTGATCGGAATGGGACAAAATGGGGAAAAAGGGTACAAATTTAACTAACATAGCTTTTAAGATAATAATTAAGATGGGGATAGCGAAGTACACCGGGTTTTAACTAGTATCTAATAAAAATAACTTAAATAGTAAAAAAATTCTAGTCTAAAAAATTAAAATTCGCAAGAAGTTTCGTCACTAAATAAGTACTAACTTACTCACCAAACGCAGAGAAATTCGATTCAAATCGACATTCACACACACGATAAACTATTACTATTACAGTCCACAGGAAAGCAACAAAATCTTTATGTTTCAAAATCATTTAAATTAAAGTTGCACTTTTTCAACCTGGCAAAAGAAAAGAAAATTTGCTTATATCTTTTGAATTATGGCTTTTCAGTGCTCACGTATATTGGCGGTAAAGTTTTAAAGAAAAGTTAGTCTTAAGTCGGAAAAATAAAAGCAAGTAAACAATTTCTTCTGCATGCTTCTTTCTTTGTTCTTACTCTCCTAAAAAAAATTATACAAAACTAAAGCCAATTACAGCCTTTATACTGTAGAAGATTTATTTACTGGGTAAATAAGTAATTTCCTTTCAAATTTTAGAAATAAACAAATTTACGAAAAATTACTTTTCTAGTAATTTCGAAAACATTACACAATTTTTTAGTATATTGGCTTTCCACACAGTATCCATAGCTTGGTTTCATTAATCAAGTGGATTTTTTTAACTAAGTGGATGATTAATCCACTGTAGTCACCTCCATATGATTGTGTAGTGGTGAATATCCTTGATAATTGGTGGTGATCTTTACTTTAGCAATGTAAATTTTTTCCAGTAGGTGGCGTTTTTTATTTCACATCATTCATCTGATGTTTGCCATCATCGACGGAGGCAAGCTGAAAGGTCAGGGCGCTCCTTTTTTAATGTTATTTTTTTTGATGGAGTTATCTGTGGGGAAGTTGAAGTCGCTTATATTAAACTCTCGAAACCACAATTAAATTTGTCAAGCTCGAACCTAGGTCACTTGTGTTGTTATGCGTGCGCTCTAACCACTACACCACGCCACCCGATGATACATTTATTTAAAAAAATATTCTTAGATGATTTACCAAGTAAGACCAGGGTTGGCTACCCTTCGGGTAACCCAATTAAGCCCACACGTGTTTTATCGAGTACAAGAAGAATTCATTTTAGAAATCCTCCAAGCATATAAAAAAAACGTGAAATATGGGTAAAAACAGAGAAGTCGTCAACCCAACTTTACCAGTACACAGTTGTATGCTTCTCCGAGGCATGCCAGGAAAAACCTTCATATATACGAGAAAAGCATATGCAATTATTTGCAGGATCCGTTAGATTATTTCTTAGATATGCCAGCTTTGAACGACAACCACAGAGACACAATCAATACTGCTTTCGTCGGATGCCGTATTAATATCGTGCTGGGAAAATGCCCACCGTCTATAGCAGATACCTAGGAAAACTTGACATAAAAAACTAAAGCGACTTTGACACAAGACCATGCAGTTCCTAAAGAGTGAACAGCTTGTGGTCAGTATCACCACATTTTCAACCGCCAAGCAAAACCGCTTCATTCTGTCCAATGGAAATGTTATGCGAACTTTGATAAGTAACAGAGAACTCAGCGGGCATGACGTTTGTATTATATACCATATAATAGGCTGGTTATAGTTGTGCATTGTAGGGCGCATCTGTGTGGTACAAAACGGTCTTGTCTGTTGTTGGACAGCAAAGGATTATCTTTTGTCAGAGAATTGCACTCTTGCTATGTGTCCCGGTATATCACAAAAATTGTACCGACGCTTTGCAGGTACCACCGCTTGACTGGGATTTAAAAGTTTAAATTTAAAAATGAAATAAAACAAAAGCGGTTTGATATTTTCCCAAATTTATTTTTTGTTGTGAAGTACAATTGTTCCGGTTAGGAATAGAATAAGGCTGTCGCGGCTGGCCTCACAGTACCCCATTCGATCGCACCAATTTTCGATAACTTTTTCGGGTGTATGGGGTCGTATCTCGGCAATGGCTTCACGAATGTTGGCTTTCAAATGCTCAGTTATCTCTGGGGTGTCGACATAACACTTGTCTTTAACGACGCTCCAAAGAAAACTGTCTATCGGTGTCAAATCGCAGCTTCTTGTCGGCCAATTGTCATCACCATTTCGGTTAATTAAACGGCCATCAAACCTCTGATGCAATTAATCGATTTTGGCATGAGATCCTGTTGAAACCAAACATCGTTCCCGTCAATACCATGAAGAGTGGGCACAAAAATATCGGTTATCATGGTGCGATAAGTGTCACCACTGATCGTAATAGTTGAGAAATTGCGCATAGACCAATGATGCCTTCGCCTCATAAGCCTCACCAGACAGTCAGATTGGCTTCTGTAAGACCACGCTTACTAACGTACTAACCCTATACCTTGCAGTATTGCCCACTAGATTAAGAGGGGACTACCAGTTGGAAGGATTGACTTGCTTTCTACTTCAGAGCTTGACATTAGGAGAGATAGGTATAAGACCCTTATGCAGATGTGCCTCGTAGATAGGTGGTAAATGAAAGAGCTGTGACAAGAGAAGGATGACACATGAATTTATACCAAATGTGACCTTCGTACAAGAACAGCCCACTTCGGCTTTGGTTTAAGCCTGTGGTTCATACCGACAGAACATGGTTCTCTCAATGTATTTTTGCATCGAATTGGCCTGACTGAAACTGCAGACTAATGGTGTTGGATGGGGACTGAGGACTGAAGCCACGTCCTGACTACTTGCCCGGAATATAATGATATTAGATACTTAGAAGGTATAGGTATTACTCAAACTGGGAAGTGTGGGATTTAAAAAGGGCCTTGTTGTACGATAGTACGTTGGGCAGATTGGGCGTGTTTGCCCTGGAAGTATTTAGTATTAGAAGGACTGCACTGTTAGCGGAGGTTAACCACGCACTGTCATCGATCTCCTGGCTGGTCTTTTCTTGCTCCTTTGCCGATGGTGATGGCTTTGTTGCTTAGTGCTTCCAATTGCCTATCGATCAATGCTTTTGTGGTGTTTGCTGATCGATTCTTCACTAGTTGTGGTTTGTGATTTGTGTTATTGTGTACGTGGCGCATCATGACACTTTGAGTTCTCCCGTGAGTGTGGCTCCGTTTATTGCTGTGTCGTTGCATATTGGCTGTTTTTCATTTTTATTGGCAATCAGTCCGGAGTCGTTTGAAACTTAAACTGATAGCATTTATGCTATGAAGTTTGACCGGAGGCGTTTTTTTGGAACTATGGGACCATAGTCCCTGCTCGACTATGGCAAGGACCACTTGTAGGTGTAACTTGGTGGTTATAGCTTAAATGCAAATCATGGGAAGAGCTATACTGGTACAGTGTAATGTTACACTCTTAACGGGGTGCCGTAGCCCAGATAATAGCAGGAGTTTAGATAATCTCTGGCACTTCACCAGGGTAGAAAACATGTCCAAACATTATGCCTTCGAATTGGTAATCACATGGTGTATGGTATACTATGTGTGGGGCCATTTGGGGGACACATTGTATTAACTCGTTTTGAGCACCGTGAGTTAAAGTTTAAGGACCGGTTCTGACGTAAAGAGACTGACTCATTGTACGATGTATTTTTTGGACGAATCCTTTTAAAATGTTACAATTTTTACTCCTGGGCATTAAAGCAGAATCACCGAAGAGGAATTTTGTATGACAACAACAACAACGTCTGTTGTTTCTTAAGAGTTTGTAGACTAAACAGCCTACATAATAATTGTCAGTATTAGGTATAGGACGGAGAATTTAAAAAATTACCTATAGTAGTGCTAGTATTTCATCTAAAACTGTATTGAAAGCTTATATATAAAAAAGAAAGCAATGTATCCGTGTGCTAGTAAAGGAAATTGAAAGAAAATGAATTTTTACAGTAGCAAACAAAAATTAAAAAAAATAACAGATGATAAAAGAGCAGAAAAGAAAAAAAATTCTGTGAGCCACTGTTAAAAATTTCTGTGCGTGCTTAAAACTCCAACTTCTTGATTAACTCTCTCTCTCTCTCTCTCTCTCTCTCTCTCTCTCTCTCTAGTCGAAGACAGCAAAAAGAAACAGCAGTAGAATATGAAAAATTGAAATATGGTAGATGGCGTAAAGCATGAGGTCGTTCTCAATTTTCAGTTTAACATTTAACGGAAATGGCAAGTTTCTTATGCATTCGCATTAATCTTATTTAAACTGAAACGCCAGTAACACCAACTACACTACATACATATATACATACATACTATATACTAAATTAAACCCGGCGAACAAAATAGTAACAAACATTGTGTGTGTTGCTAAACGCATAAACAAGAAAATGAAAGAAAAAGCAAGTGAAGTAAATGGTCACTAAGTGTTAAATCATTGCAGTCTAGTTCATAAAAACTTCCAACTGCTAATTTAAAATTCCCGACCAGAATTTAGTAAAAAGGGAAAATATTTAACGTGAATTTTTTTTTTTCACCATAAGAGTGATTTTAACAAAAAATAAATAAATTTAATTAATATAAGTTTGTATCTCTTTTGTACATTTTTGGTTTTAAAGCATTTATTATTTGTTTTAAAGTTTTATGAATTAGACCTTTTGTATATTGCAGATTTTGTGCAAATCTCCATTTCATATCAAATTCAACGAACTTGCACCACAGAGTTTTTCTGCTTTAATAAAGAATTGTTGTGGAACGGTTACTCTTGACCTCCTAAAAATGCTATACCAGACTAATATGCGTCTGTCTAATCAAAAAGGGGTTTTGAAGAGTGTAGTATGCATGAATGGTTTTTTAGTCATTTATATTTGACTTAAACTTATCCAAGATGCTGGTCATTTAACACAATCAATCTACGTGAGAATTTTAAGATTACTTTGAAACTACGTTTTAGTACAATGATGGAAGGAAGTTTGTTTTGACTGCAAAGTTTTACCAAAAGGTTCAATCCATATTATCTTTTATAACAGTAAGTGACAAAAAGAATAAATCTTTAATATCTGAGATGTGATAATTTTCAAAGAAGTTCTAAAATCTTGAATTAGGGAAAAAATGGGTTTTTCGCACTTAGAAGCTAATAACTGAAGCTGAATACTTGATTTGGAAAAACGAGAAATACGCGTTTTAAATGATAGTCGTGACAAATAAATTGTTACGTTTTTACATTTTTTAAAAACGCTTATGAGTTCGTATATTGTAGTTAAAATAAACTTGTGTATTTAGTTTTTGTGTTCTACTGCTCGTAACATTTTCACGAGCAATAACAATTTATATTCTTAATTACTCCGGCTGTTTACTACTTTGTAAACAACAACAATTACTCGATAGTTTTTTCTGGCCAAAAATCTTCCAACACAATCGTTGTTACAACTTGGGCTTGAACACAATCTTTTCAACCAGAGATTATCTTAAGTTAATAACTTAACTCTTTTTACTGAATTATCTTCAACTAAACTGGTTTTTACCTCACATTCCTTTTCACATTCCAATAAACTTTCTTCACGCTGAGTTTAAACATTAACTTCACTGAGTTTACACCTATTAAACAGATTGTTGTCCGCATGGATGTGCTTATTATATGGCTGAGTAAGCAATACTTCAAAAGCTTTCGAACCTTTCGATATTTTAGGTAGACTACATTTTTTCCTTTACTTTCTTTTTATGCGAATGTGGACACCTACTTCTTTCAGCTCTTGTTGTTTGTTATTGTCTGTTACTTGTTTTCTTTACTGCCTGTTTTGGTTGTTGCCGTTTAGTTTTGTTTACTATATTTCTGATAATGTTGTTGTCGATGTGGTCATTTGTATTTCACTTATATTTGTTTTTGCGGCTTTTGCTTATTCTTTTTAGCAATGTAATAAACGACTGTGGTGTCCAACCTGATTTTTGTAACTATATGTACATATGTACGTATGTGTATTTCCCAAGAAAACACATTTTTAAAGTTTCGAATTATTTTTGCATGCTAGTTTATATAGTAACTTTACCATATATTAACTTATTAAAAACCCTGACAAGCTTATCATTTAATAATAATAATAATTTTAATAACTTTCCGAGAAGAAATGGTACTTTTCTCGGACAACGAGCTGCACCTGATTCTATTTTTAGGCCCATTGAAAGGGACCTGCACTTTAACCAAAAGGTAATAATTAAGCCGCACTAGCTTTTGCAGCAGTTTTTTTTTCGTTATAATGAATTAGTGTATCTCAATTTCATTTAAAGCTAGCTAAAGCCCGGCGTGTTTCGCTGCCCCCTTACTAATTATTATCTTAAATGCTATTTTAGTTACATTGTTTGCCTTTTTCCACGCTACTTTAATTGTTCCTGTTCTCCACATATTTATATGGAGAAAACCCTATAGGCTGATGATATGTATTGTTCACGACTATTACCGTTCACAAGATGTACCAAATCAATGTTTACATTGTATGGGAGTTACCACCCCTACTTGTCTAATTCCTCCCATTTTTTTTGGCTGATGATTTTTATTGACCATGAAGTCAGTTAGACCAAATAATAGCTTGAACCGTTCTTAAGATATATCGCCCAATTGTCTAATTGTTTCCAGTTTTTGACTGATAATTTGTATTGACTATGAATTTAATAAGACCAAATTCTGAAACTTTAACTGTTCGTTCTCAAGATATATTAAAATCAATATTTACTTTTTATCACGCCCACATGTACAATTCCGCCCACTTTTTGACTGCTGACTTCTATTATACTATGAATCTATTTGGACCAAATTTAGAGATTTTTTCTGTTACCATTTTGTAGATAAAAAAAAAATAAAAAGCTTAGGCGTGGCCTTAGCTGTCCATAAGGCAAAAAAACAAACATACCAACAAACTCACATTCATTTTTATATAAAGGGTGATCCAACCAAAACGCACGTTGTTAATTGTAAATACAACAAAAAGTTTTCAGAAAATCATCTTAATAGTTTTGGTTATGATAGAAGGATCTATGACAATTATGTATGAATCAAAATATGGGTGGCATATGTACCTCTATCCGTCGGTCCACATTTTCAATGACTACGAGATATAATTGAGGTTAAATTTCATTATAGAGACGAATTATCTCATTCTTTAGCTCTAGAATTGTTCCTGGTTTATTAACGTACACTTTTTCTTGTAAATATTCCCAAAGAAAAAAGTCAAACGGTGTCATATCACATGATAGTGGCGGCCAGTTAACATCGCCATGACTTGAGATAACACAGCCATTGAATTTCTCGCGTCATTGAATTTCTAGAGCCATTCTTTCGGTGGCTGTGTGACAAGTCGCACCATCCTTTTGGAACCACATGTCGTCTAGCTCCATATTCTCAATTTCTGGGTACAAAAAGTCTATTATCATCTCGCGATAGCGAACACCATTCACGGTAAGAGCTTGGCCGAACTAACTTTCGCAGAAGTAGGGCCCAATGACGCCGTCAGCACATATACCGCACCAAACAGTCACTTGCTTGTTAACGATTTTACTAAGGTGAAAGCATGCCTCGCCGCTGAATATGATTTTCTTTGTAAATTCACCATTCACTTCTAATTGTTCAATCAAACAATCGGCGTATTGACGACGCCGAAAATGGTCAGTAGGCTTCAGCTCTTGATTCAATAGAACCTTACCAGCGTGTAAATTCAAATCTTTATTCAATATTCAGTGATGTTCGTGAGATGTTAAATTGTTGGGCACAGGGTTTACAGCTCTTTTGCCACACTATCGCGAACAACAGCAATGGTTTCCGCAGAACGAACTAGGCGAGCATTCTCCGGTGTTTTCACATTTCCTACAGATCCGGTTTGCTTAAATTTTCACACAATTCTGCCAATTGTCGACACATTTGATCGATTATGCTGACCAAAAAATCACGAAATGCATTAAATGCATTTTGATTTGAATGCCAATTTTCGTAAAAGGCTCCAACAATTTTAATGCGTTGGTTAATTGTGTACCTCTGCATGACTGAAAATGTCAAACGCTGAAACAAAGAAATGTCAAATAAAGTTGAGCAAAGATCTTGAAGATAAGGCGTTACTTATAATTAATATCTTGCATTATGATTGGACCACCCTTTAAAAAAATATCACAAAAATCCAATTTTTGCTACGTGCAAAAAATTAGCCGCATTATAGCAATGAGCTTCAAAAAATTTGTTGTGGCATACTCGTAATGAACAGAAGATTTAAGTGGGCTAGTTCTGTGATCGACTTCAAAGAAGCTATTACAGCAGACTTTAAATCAGTTACGGTTCTGTAACACTTTTTACCAGCAAAATTTTGGCGACCTATGGTAGCCCATTGGATTTTAGGTTAGGTTAGGTTAAGTTGAGAGGCAGCAAGACAAACGTCCAACACACTTTAGTTATCTAACCTTTCTATGGACTTGCTGATTAGTCCTACAGGAATTTCCTGTAGAGCCCTAATACTAACTATATGCCCACCGAATGTTCTGAACCCGCCAACGCCGGGCACTCCAAACGAAGATATTCTTTGGTCTTCTCATCTTCCTTTAAGCAGCACCTATATAGGACGGAGTTCCTAGGGTGCAACTTTTTGTTGTGTCTCCCTACTAGACAATGAAGATATCCTGCCTCTCGGCAAGTAAGCAACTGCCTAGAACTCTTTTTGTGCACACTCGGCCAGAGAGTTGGGGTTTTCTTCCACTCTTTTAAAAGATATTAACGGACCAACGGATTTCGATCGGGTAAAGAAGTTTTGGAGTATAATTTGGGACTCCAGCAAGTTGGTTGGTAACAAAGGCAATGGAAATAAAACTGTTGCTCATGAGTGTAGTAATAATTATAACCAATTAATAGCAGAGGACCTATGTCTTACTTGCCAAAAAACGACGGCACACACGACGATCTTAAAATTATTCAAAATTTGCTCCTTTCAAAAAATTCATTTCGCTTTTGTAGCTTGTTTTAAAGCTTTGTTCAGAAATAAATTTTAATAATTTTTCTCTACTTTAACGGATAATAAGAAGACAAAGATGGAAGGACATTTCTCTTCTAGTTCGTTATCCCTCTTTTATATTCAAGGCTTTGCAAAAAAACTCACCTGTTAAAGCAAACAAAAAAGCTAATGATAAAACTCGAAAAAAAAATTAAATAGAAAACAAATTTTGAAAAAGTTTTAAAGAAAATGTAAAGCAAATAAAATAAGTAGAAAAAAATTTTGTTGTAACTTTTCAAATCCCAAAACCAAGTTAAAACTTTTCTTTTTTTCGATTTTCTCAATTTTAAGAATTTGCTTTTTTCGTTTCTGTTTTGTTTTATCCTGGTTATTTGGTTAATCTACCAACAAACTAATTGAAAGCCCTTTTTCCATTTGTAACTCTTTTGACTTAAAGAAAAGACAATCCGTAAGTATGCCATCCAACGCTAGAAGATTTCTTGTTAAAAATAAAAAATAAAAAAAAATAATGGGAAATAAGAATTTGTTTAGTTAAATGAAAAGCAAAAGGAAAAATGCCATTGGAATAAAATACAAAATCTATGATGGAACAAAAAAAAAAAAAATAAAAAAATGGAAAAATACATTTAAAAAGTTAGATTTAAATTGTAAGCTTTTAATGTAAGAGTTTTCTACAAACTTGGCGATTGGTGGTCGTGCAAGTTAAGCAGCTGTAAGTATAGGGTCCGACAAATAATTGCTTTTTTTTTAATGCTATAAAAAAACTACTGAATATTTTCTCAAAATTTTTTTTTTTATTTGAAAGTACAATCGTTCAGGTTAA
This sequence comes from Wohlfahrtia magnifica, assembly GCA_023159175.1. Lineage (NCBI taxonomy): Eukaryota > Metazoa > Arthropoda > Insecta > Diptera > Sarcophagidae > Wohlfahrtia > Wohlfahrtia magnifica. Next base: position 2,259,774 of record JAKWBJ010000046.1, on the reverse strand, counting down.
TAATGGAAAATAATTTCATTCAAATGGCTGCCTCGCTGGCCATGTAGTAGCAGCCTACACGATCTGTTCAATTTTTAAGCACATTATCGATTGTCTGCGGCTGTATTTCACAAATGGCTTCACGAATATTGTCCTTTAAAGCGCCAATTGTCTCCAGCTTGGTGGCGTACCACTTACCTTTGACGACACAAATAATAGTCCAACGATGTCAAATCACAGCACCGCGACTGATAATGCGATCTTCAAAAACAGGCCGCAAAACATCGAGTGTAGCTTCAGCTGTGTGGCACGTAGCGCCGTCCTGTTGAAACAAAATGTTGCTAATATTCTCCTCTTCAATTTTTGTGAGCAAAAATTTGTGTAACATGGCCCGATCACAATCGCCATTGACTGTAACGGCCACTCCTTGCTTATTTTCGAAGAAAAATGGCCCAATTATGCCTCTGGACCAAAGTCCGCCCCAAATAGTGACTAGTCTTGGGTGTATCGGCTTTTCAATGTATGCGTGCGGGTTTTCTGGGCCCCAAATGCGATAATTTTGCTTGTTTACATACCCGCCTAGATCAAAATGAGCTTCATCTGAAAAGATGATTTTTTTTGGCAAAATCGGCATCTTCTCTAAGTCGATCGCAGGCCCTCTTAGCTTAGCGTATATACAACCATATTCGTTCAGCGGAAGGATAAAACTAATTATCTGTCAAATCAGATATGAGCTAAGTGTTACCATTCACGAAATAAGCACTAGTTGAAAATAAACGTTAGGTGGCGGACCCTATAGTACAAGTAACAGCAGCAATAGTTGTTGTGTTATAAAATAAATATAAATATCAACTTGGGAATTTAATAACCAACACCACCACCAGCATTAATTTTACAATTCATATAAATTTATTCTAAAAGAAAAAAATAAATAAAATTAATGGAACTTATCTTATGAAGAGATAGGTGGTTCGTAACTTTTAATAAATGCCCTCTATACAGCTACACTGCTACATAAAGATATAAATACTCAGTCACTCTAAGTTGAAATAATTTACATAACGCCACATAAATTTTTAATCTTAATCAAGTCTATTTTATAAAAAGCCCACTGTGAGCCAAGTTAGGTCGGTAATATGGTCACTTATAATGCCAGAAAAAAAGCAGTAGATATGATTTTTTCCTTGGAATCCATAATTTGCCAGAAAAATGAGAAGATGCCATAAATAACGATGACCGTTAATTTGAATATATTTTTATTACACCAAACAGGCAGCAATTTTTTTTAAGTTTAACACTTTCTTTTATTTTTTTCTCTGTCACTGCACATTGGCTTTTCCCCAAAGCATTTATTGCTTTGTTTCAGGTTCTTTAATCAATTTGATCCTTCAAGCTAAGTAGATGATTAATCCACTCTAGCTTTCCCTATATGATTTTGCGTAGTGGTGAAGATCCTTGCTAATTGGTGGTGATCTTTGTAATTTTTTTCACAGTAGGTGGCGTGTTATCCTGATCGATCATCCGCCTGATGTTTGTTATCATCGCCAGAGGTACGCGGAAAGTCAGCGGTACTGGAGGGAACTTGAAGCCTCTTTATTAAACATTCGAAACCACGATAACATTTTTCTTCGAACCTGGTTCGGTGTTGTTATGCGTGCGATCTACGAGTAATCACTAAACCACGCCTCTCCCACCGAATAATCAATTTAAAAAAAGTTTCAGGTCATTAATATCGTGTTTGACCAAAAGTAAAACACCTTTGTTTTATATCTGAAACGACCTCAATTAAACAAAATAACACCTTATCTGAAAAGTCCCGGGCCTAACAAAGAAAACATATATTTTTGGTTCAAAATTAGCTTTATTCATCAACGTAATCTTCAGAAAGGGCAATACGATCATTATAGTGCCGCTCTAAAATTTCAATACCACTTTTGTAAAACGATTTAACTTTTGCCTCCAAATAGGGCTCAGTTTCAGAGATAACCTCTTCATTCGTAAGAAATTTTTCACCGGTGTGCACCTTTTTTAGGTGTGCGTACAGCCATTAGTCGCTGGAAGCTAAATCTGGCAAATACATTGGATGTAAAAGCATTTCGAAGTTCAATTCTACTCAGGATCATCAATACTTTCTCGTTTCTCATTAACAGTGAGTAAACGCGTCAAACACTTCAAACAGAGCTTTCTCATAGTCAAATGCTCATGTAATATAAAGACAACATGTTCTTTTAACATCTTTACTATGTCAGCTAACTCACGTAATTTAATTTTTCGATTACTCAAAACGATTTTATGGATTTTTTTTTTGTTTTCTGGTGTTACCGCCTCATATGCTCGTCCTTTGCATTCTGCATCATCATTATTGTTTCTGTTAGAGTGGAGTCTCCATAACATTTTTCAAACCAGTACTTCGCTTAAATGGTATTTTATCGTATCAAGAAACAGTGTAGCACGAGTACACGATATTATTTTTGTTCCATTGTTCTGAAAATAACAAATGATGTATGGCAGATGCATCAAAATTTACCAGCCAAGCTCTATCAGTTTCTGCCGGGTCATTAAAGATGCCTGTGGTCTGGCGATATCCTGCTGGAGTACAACAACTTTTCTGTTGTTTAATTCTGATCTTTTTAATTAAACTGTTTGCTTCATTCTCGTTAATTGTTGATAGCAGACAGCAGAATCAATCATTCAATCAGGATGTAGGGGCTAAAATTAAACAACTCCCTCACAATTCCACTAGACACTCAGCATTAGCCTTCTTAGCATCATTCCTAGTTTTGTCACAGTCTGCGGAAGTTCACCTTACTTTGTCCATGATATTTTTACACATAACTGTCATGGGGTATCAACAAATAAAAATTCAGTCCATTAGATATTTCACTTATAATTATAGTTCATGTGGCACCTAAACATCGAGCTTCTTTATGTATCCAGCTTTCTTTAAATGGTGATCAACTAATTGGCGATGAATGCTTAGTTCCATAGCAACATTTGTGACTGTTCAAAGTGATCAGATTGAAAACGAGGAGACCCTACGTTGGCTACAGTTTTTTTAGTTTCAACATCATCTTCCTAAACTTCACAAATTTTTTAGCAACCTGCGAAGCTATCTTCACTGCTTTAATAGAAAATTAATATGCGAAAATAATGTTCCCAATCTTCATACATTATTAACCTCAGATAACTTTTCACAGAATAATGCGATTTTAATAATGTCTTGTAACACAACATTTAGTTATGAATTTAAGGAGACTGTTAAGTTCACATATATTCCATGATTCGCTTTTAAATAATAAGACAGAACTCACGTAGGAGTTAAATAGGCTTAGTTGTATAGTTTGATTTTTAGACCGAGTCTAAAAGGCTGAATGGCTGCTTGGTTAGGTACAATCGGTTGAAGTTATAATTTGTAGGTGCACAAGTCTTGTCGATTATGCTTCCTAAGCAGTAAAACGAGTCCATCATATCTATTATTCCGCCATTCACATGTAGTATTTCAATATTTCTATGTGTTTAGGTGAAAGGATTTTTTTAGAGTTTATTTTTAAACCTACACAGAAATCAGTTTTCCGAACTTAACTCTGTTGAGTACTGTCGCCCGCATAGGTACTGTTGCGTTTTAATATTTTTAAAACGTTTAAGTTCATTTAAATTGCGTTTAAATAAAATTAACACCAATTTGTTTCTGTTACAGTTTTTTTTTATTTACTACACTATAACTTTTATATGGTTTATCTTAATACAACAACTTAATATTAGCCTGTACAACATTTTTATTTCCCCTTAAATACGTGTTTATCTTATGACAGCCAAACGATAACTAACTGACGTGTAGGTAAAGCAGCCTCTTTATATAACTAATAGCAGCCTAGAAAGTTCCGGAAATGTGTCACATCCTCTATTTTATATCCGTTAATTCAAATGAAACACAAAGATGGTCGAATTGGTAGTGCTGCCAGATAACGCAAATAAGTACAGAATTGACATGGTGACACATAATTGCCAAATATACCAAAATCTCATAATACAGTTTTACAGGTTTTACTTCTTTTAAGCATTTTATTTTCGTAGCAGTATTATACTATCTTATGTATGTATTTCTGCACTTAGAAAAAATTACTATTTAACGTTAATTCGTTGGTATGCGTTGATATGCGATTATATGCGTCAAACAACAGTAGAAGCAAATAATGTCATAATTTTACTACTATCTTATGTACGTTTTATTTTACTTAACTAAAAATTTAATCATCTAACTATTTTATACCGTAATGCGTTGATGTGCGTTGATGTGCGTAGACATACGTTGACATACGTCAAGCTATAGTAGAAGAAAATAACTACGAAGCATATCTTCTATATCTCTGGTGTATGTTGATTATCACATAGTTCAAATATAATAATTAAATTGCTTCTCTATATAGGTGCGTTGATGAGCTATGATATATGCCAAGTTAGAGCATATAATAGTCACAAAATGCTTAATATGTAAAATTTATATTCTAAGAATTTTTTTATAACTTATTGGAAATAAAAGAAACAAATTTCGACTAATTTTGCAAAAAAAAACAAATTCCGCTAATTTTGTAAGACAACATTTTTTCGCTAATTTTGGTCAAAGTAAGGTACCTGCATTAAATTTGGAATAAAATCAGCAATAGCCAAGCGTTTTTCATGATTTATAGGCTATATCCTATTTTATTCTTAACATTTTAAGTTTTAATTTAAGGTTTTAACACCTAAAATTTTCATCCAGAAAATTTTTTTACAACTTTTTGGAACAAAAATTGCTCTAATTTTGCGGGAATTTTTATTTTTTTGCAGCTAAGTTGTTGCCAAAAAAAAAGATGTTGTTTAGGTGATTTATAGGAAATTTTGTTCCTAAACGTTTGGTAGTGCTTGCATTAATCGGTCAAGTCGTTTTCAAGTTATGATGAAGTATATTGACATAACTAAATAAATTCGGAGCAGCAAAATCTTATATTCCATAAAACGTTTTTTGCTGTAGACCAGTGTAATTGAATGTGCAACTTCGAAAAGAGCACATGTCGGAATATTTAAGGTTTACACGAAATTAAAAAACGAATTATTTTTTAATGATGTATAATAGTTCAAAAAATTTTATACGAAATATATTTTGAGGCTAATTTTTAACCGAAAATTACAGAAATATTTGGATATTGACTTTATGATATAAAGTGTCCGCCAAATAATTTTTTTTTTAAATGCTATAAAAAAACTACTGAATATTTTCTAAAATTTGTTTTTTATTTGAAAGTACAATCCTTCCGGTTAATAATGGAAAATGATTTCATTCAAATGGCTGCCTCGGCTGGCCAGGCAGTAGCCTACACGATCGGTCTAATTTTTAAGCACATTATCGATTGTGTGCAGTTGTATTTCACCAATGGCTTCACGAATATTGTCCTTTAAAGAGTCAATTGTCTCTGGCTTGTTGGCGTAACACTTATCTTTGACGGCACCCCACAAATAATAGTCCAACGGTGTCAAATCGCAGCTCCAAGGTGGCCAAACGACATCAGCTCTGCGGCTGATAATGCGATCTTCAAAGACAGGTCACAAAACATCGAGCAAAACATCCGCACCAAACAGTGACGAGTCTTGGGTGTATCGGCTTTTCAATGTATGCGTGCGGGTTTTCTGTGCCCCAAATGCTACAATTTTGCTTGTTTACATACCCGCCAAGATCAAAATGAGCTTCATCTGAAAAGATGATTTTTTTTGGCAAAATCGGCATCTTCTGTAAGTCGATCGCAGGCCCACTTAGCGAAGCGTATACACAACCATATTCGTTCAGCGGAAGGATAAAACTAATTATCTGTCAAATCAGATATGAGCTAAGTGTTACCATTCACGAAATAAGCATTAGTTGAAAAAAAAATGTTAGATGGCGGACCCTTTATGTTCGTTTATACAATTAACATTAATGAGATGTGCCCTTTTTGAAATTTATGATATTGACGAACTTAACGAAAAAACCATATTAACTCGCAGAAAATTTTATTTTAGGTATCAAAAAATTAAAGGCAATACTTCTACCAAAAATAAATAATATACTTCTATCAAAAATCTTCCTGAGGAAGCTTTTTCATTTGTAGTTGGCTATTGCAGTATTTGATTTCAAAATTCAGTAAATTCAGTAATACTGCTTGAGTTTTAAAATATCTGCAATTTTCAGATAACTAATAGGTACTTTGTCTCTATAAGCTCGATTAGGAAGAAGAAAAAAAAATAATGACTGCGCGTTAAACAAAAAAAAGTGGTGCTGCATTGCATTTTTGTACTCTTTGCTTAAACAATAATTTCAAAAAGGGCACATCTCTTAAAGTTGCGACATATCTGCCATAACGTCTTAAGTAGAAAAAATGCTAGGGATGTCAGTTCCTCAAGCGTAGTAGGTGCAAGAAAGCATTTGGGACTCATTGATACGTAAAAATGTATTTTCCAAAATGTGCGAACATAATCGTACTATATTTGTAATTATTTTTAATAAAAAGAATTTGAAGGAATTTTGAATAATGGATATTAAACTTTATTTGTAAGTTAAATTGAAGTTAATATTCAAAAATTTCTATGACCCAGTTATGCTTGGGGTAAGAAGTAAGAAATGTTTAGACACAGATGACAGGTGACGGTGGATGGTTGTAATGTGTAAGAAAAGGAATATGTAAATATTTATATTTCATTACCTTTCGTAATTTTTTCCTTCACTTTTGTATTATTGTTGTGTCATTATTTTTATTACTATTTCTCCTTACAATAAAAATCACATCAAATAAACAATTCACTTACGCATATTTTTCATTTTTATGGTGTTAAAATAGGCATTAAAGTGACACTTAAAGGTGCGTTATAAAAGCATAAAAACCATAATATTTATTAAAGGAAGAAAACAAATTTTTATATGAAATATGTTATAATAAATCAAGGAATTTTAAATTCCTTCTCAGTCTTAAAAACATTTTTCATATGTTCCAAATCTGGTTTTGTTGTTAAACTTTTGAAGCGTTTTTTAGTTAAGCAAATTTCCAATTGTTTAAAAGAAAGGGAACCAAATAAAAATACTTGGAAACCATTTTTCCAATGGGTGTTATTGAGTATGATAAGAAATCTTGATTTACTGGATTTGAGTAGAAGGGGCTTAAAAAGGTTTTTATACTTCAACCATTCTAAGATTAATTTTGATACCACGCCTATAAACGATATCCGCAATAAAAATATTATTACGCTTAAACTTTTAAAATGTTTGAGTTCTTTCAAAATGCGAATAAACTAAAACAAAACGAATTTTTACTTATTTACTATCTTTATTATCTAAACCAGATTACCGCAAAGAGTAGCTCTACTCTTCTGTTTTCACATGCACGTACTCATACACAAAAAATAAATAAAATTAACAAAAGGAACTAAAGAGAAAACAAATGGAAAAATACAGTGCAAAATGACCTGAGTGAGAGCTATAAAATTGCTATCACAGTAGTAATATGCTTTAATATTAGTTTGCCGGACAATGGTCTAAGGCAAGGGTGACCAAGAAGAAAACTAAGTAGTGTAGTAGTGTTTGGTAGTGAATTTTTACTGCGTGCCTTAAAGAAAAAAACTGAGAGAGTAAACAGCAACGCAAACAAACAATTTTTAAAAGCAAAGCAACATACGTCAGCTCTCATTGAAATCTATTCCACAACTGAATAATATTTGTTGTTTTACTTATTATCTTATTATTATCTGCTCATTATCGTTCGGTTGTATACATATACGCTGCAGAAAATTCTCAGCCAGATAAGGCTCATACGAGCTTATTCTTTCAACTATGATCTAAGCTCTACAAGATCAATTGAATGACACTGTGATGGAAATATCTATCACCTTTTTCTACCAAATTATTAAGGGTAAAATGAAAAAATGACTGAATGATTTGCGTTCGTGTGATTTTTCATCCTTCCGTAACTTATGAATTCTGTTGATAAAACATATATCTGAGCTTTTCACTCTACTGCTGTTCACTTATCAAAAATGATGTAAATGTTAGTCAAACTTGATGGGCTTACACTTTTTGTAATAAAAGACGATGTTCCGATGTTCCGCCACTCTTACTATTTTTTTGAACTAAAATAGGTCTATACTGTTGAAAAAGGTCTGAAAGTTGTAGAAAAGATATATTGATGATAATAATGATATGCGCAAGAATATAAGTTACTAATGATGTGCAGGCCCTTTCCGCCTCCTTTCACAATAGTACTTCTAGGCGAGTCGTCTGCAAACATTGCTCTAATAATGTCTGTAAAGAAAGATAAATATTACAAAAATAAAGTATTAATTTGCGTTTGTTACCATTACCTGAGCAAAATCTGGCGATTCCAACTTTTCCTTTCCATCCGCCAGTGACTTCGTCAAGATGTTTGTCTTGTATCTCACCAGTCATGCAACAGACAGACTGATGGATCTCTTGTATTAAAAAAAAAATAAAAAATTCGATTGAGCCATCACTTCTAGTTTTGGCACGACCTGGTAAAAATATTTATTATTCTTTAAATGAAAAGCAGTATTAAAAGTACTGGCAGTAGTAAAAGTACTTACATATGTTTTAATTCCCTCCAACCTTGTTACAGTCACTTGTCCTGTTTTTCTACACAATATGCACAATATTTTTATTACAATTTATTTCTTTTAATTTTGCTAGAGTTCACAAAAGTATTGTTTTTCATGCTGTCAAATGTCAATAAATTGACTCTGCAATACTTGTTGTCTCACTTTTTCTCTTGGTGTTTCACTCTTTCCAACGTTTAAGTATAAAAATGTTTTAAATGTGTTAGTAAACAAATTGTTCCTGTGTTAGTTTCGGTCATTCATTTCTTGTAGGGAAACTAATTTAAACAAATATCTGTAAGTTCCACTTTACTACTAAACTGTTGAATTACTACTGACTGCCTCAGGCGAGTGTTGCGGCTGCTATAGTTATTTGATAGTAATTTAGAAAGTTCTAGCAAATTCTACAACCTACTATAAGATTCATTTAACGTAATTCAAATTTAACGACTGACTCATATGTGTAATAAATATCGCAACAACAAAATGTATTTGTTGGTCAAACGAACAAAACCATAGCGTATTCAACAGAATTGATAATTTATAGCCTATAACTCTCGTAGCATTGACACCAAACAATGGTATCACATCCAAAGTAAAGGGTCCGTCATCTAACGTTTTTTTTTCAATTAGTGCTTATTTCGTGCATGGTAACACTTAGCTCATGTCTGATTTGACAGATAATTAGTTTTATCCTTCCGCTGAACGAATATGGTTGTGTATACGCTTGAACAACGCTGGAAAATATTGCGACATTACTTTGAAAATTTTGCCAAAAGAGTCACCTTTTCAGATGAAGCTCATTTGTATCTTGGCGGGTATGTAAAGAAGCAAAATTGTTGCATTTTGGGCACAGAAAACCCGCACGCATGCACTGAAAAGCCGTTAAACCCAAGACGAGTCACTGCTTGGTGCGGATTTTGGTCCGGAGGCATAATTGGGCCATTTTTTTTAGAAAATGAGCAAGGAGTGGCCGTTACAGTCAATGGCATCGTTATGGGGCCATATTGAACGAAGGAGGATATTAGCAACATTTGGTTTCAATAGGACGGCGCTACGTGCCACACAGCCGAAGCTACACTCGATGTTTTGCGCCCTGCTTTTGAAGATCGCAAGCCGCAGAGCTGATGTCGTTTGGCCACCTCGGAGCTGCGATTTGACACCGTTGGACTATTATTTGTGAAGTGCCGTCAAAGATAGGTGTTACGCCAACAAGCCGGAGACAATTGAAGCTTTAAAGGACAATATTCGTGAAGCCATTGGTGAAATACAGCTGCAGACAATCGATAATGTGCTTAAAAATTGGACCGATCGTGTAGGCTACTGCATGGCAGCCATTTGAATGAAATTATTTTCCATTATTAACCCGAAGGATTGTACTTTCAAATAAAAAATTAATTTGGCGGACCCTTTATTTAAGTGGCACAAGTTAAATTTTGGTGAAAATGTGAACATGCAAAATGTTCAACTGTTTTTGAATCACTGCTTTCGTAGGAATATTCACTTTTTCTGATTAAAAGCTGTGTATAATATGGTTACAAAATACCATCGGCCGCCGTACACGACACACAAATTATATGGGAGTGCTGCGCTCACAGCAGGCACAAGAGGAGCGCGCAGAAGACAACAAACTAGCCAGGAATCGAATGTTAGTTTTATACCAATTTTGACTTTTGAATAAAACATTTTTTTCTATTATAAATAACTAAAAACACTGATTTGATTTTCTTCGAGAGGCAACGCGGATCGGGCCCAGCTATCAAAAATATATAATTCCATTTGAACAATAATTGCTATGTCGATTTAGTGCACCTTTCATTCTCCTTCTAAATATCAATCAGCATGCAAACCGGACTAACAGTGAAAATAAGATTCGAAGGCAAAACAACGTTTGCCCGGGTCTGCTAGTTATCTTATAAATTCCCTTTCACTTTTATTTTGTTTAATGATTTCTAAATACTTTCTAACAACAACCAGAGTTAATATTATTTTTTATGATTATTTTTTCTTTCGTTATTTTTTACTTTGTTTTCTTGTATTTTATTTATTTGGTTTTATTATCGTGTTCTCATTTTCCCGTTCATTTAACATTTATCTCTATCGCAATTATTCAATAGCGGAAATCCTACACCACCAACCAGTCAGTGTATGAGTTTTCATGAGTTATGTATATGTGCACAGTGATTAACGGCAGTGTTCTTTTTATTGATGTATTGCTATTATATAACGATTCTTGATTTCTAAATACGAAGTCACTTTTTATTTTGCTCCACAGTAGCTCTCATACTTTTAGCGATTCATTTAATTTTCTTTTATAGTTTCTCTGTGTGTATTGGGAAAGGGAAGGAACATAATAATTCACAATTACAGTCATTTGTAAAAGTATACTGTTTTTAATTAGTGAGTTTATCTTCAAGTTTGATTTCTTTTGTTCATTTTTATGTATTTAATTGCTTTGGTTTTGGTTTTTCTTTTATTATTGTTGTTTTTGTTTTATTACTCAAGTTACAGCGTTAGTTTATTATTAAGTTTTGCAAGAGTTAATTAGAAATCAAAAATTTGATTTGATTTTCAATTACTCGTGCAATTGGAATGAGATCTTGTGGTAAAGTGAGAATTATTCAATTATTAATACATTAATAGATAATCAAATAATTTAAGGAATTAATAAAAAATATGACAAATTGTAAATGATTACAATGGAAATACAATTGTTAACCTATTTAATTATAAAGTAACATTTCTATTTTTGGGTTGATATAATTTTTGTTTAGAATTGAATTAACTATACATTAAAAGTAGATATTTATGTTTGAATTTTTGGTTTATATTGGAACGTAAAAAAAAAAAAAAATTAAAACAACAATTATTTGCAAACTTAAGAGGAACATGATAACACACTTGCAGCCACTTAAGCAGAATTTACAAGTAGCGAAATTCGTGCAAAATTGTGTATTGGGTATAAAAGTTAATGATGCCGTTTTGTACAACATATGTCATAACTATCACATATGGTTTGTGTCAATAATAACATATAATATCTTGGAGGGTAGGCATCTGTCATTATAAATCAGTATTCAATAGACGCCGAAGTGTAAACACACATTCTTTCAATCGCTATAATAATGTCGAATTTTGTGCTTAAAAAAATGTTATGCGGAGAAGTCTGATAAGCTTCTTTATTTTAAAGAAACGGCTGCTGAAAGCCATCGATTGCTGGCGAAAGCTTACGGTCAACATGCACCAACTCAAAAAATTTGTGAACGATAGGTTGCGCGATTCAAAAGTGGTGATTTCGCCACAGAAGACAAGGTAAGACCTGGTCAGCTGAAAAAATTGAAGATGACGAAGCATTACTGGGCGAAGATTGTTTTCGAATGCAAGAGGAACTTACATTATCATTAGAAGCCACATAACAAGCCATTTCCCTATGTCTAAAAGCGTTGGGATTCATTCAAAAACAACTAAATTGGGTCACATATGAGTTGAAGCCGAGGAAAGGCGATTTTGCATGGCGGAAATGATGCTTGAATGCTACAAAAAGAAAGTCATTTTTGCATCGTATTTTTATTTGTGATGTCAAATGGATACATTACGATAACACCAAAAGAAAACCCAAAAAGTCATATGAAAAGCCCAGCCAACTAGCCAAATCAACGCCGAAGCCGAATATCCATGACGCTAAGGTAATGCTGTGTATTTGGTGCAGAGTTACCCACTGGGTAACCCAATTAAACCCACTCGGGTTTTGTTGGGTATTATATTTATTAAAATAAACCCGGGTGGGTTGTTTTATTTAAAGGTTTTCGTAGTTTATGTACAAAAAAAAAAATGTAATTTACGTATTGGGACTACAAATTTTTTGTTTCGTTTTTGACCGTAACCATATAATCAAATAACAAATTTATCAAATCACTGCTTACATTCTTTCTCCACTTCAAGGCCAATTTCTAAATCCGATCTCATGAAAATTTCTCGCCTTTTAAGGCGTTCCAACTTTGAAGCAGATTTTGTATTTCGGTAACATCTTAAAAGATAAACTCATATCTTATTACACGCTCTATATAGTTCCTGCAAATGTCGGTCGTAAATCGAAATGCCTTTAAACGAGATGAATATGTAAATACTCAGAATATTCGACCAGACACGAGGCCATAACCTTCCATCATGACAACGATCGGCCACATGTTGCAAGACCGGTCAAAATCGATTTGGAAAACAGTGGATGAGAAGTTTTAGCTCATCCGCCTTATAGTCCAGTCCTTGGCCCTTCTGACTACCACTTGTTTTGATCGATTCGGAACTTCTTTACTGGAATACGCTTTTCTTAAGAACATACCCTGTTCAATGTATGATTTTGTTATTATAATAAATGAATTTTTCAAGCAAAAAAATCGACATTATTAACTTGTATGCAAAAGTTAAAATCGAAAGACGCTGAAAAACTATTTTTAACGTCCAAAATGCTGGTTAAAAGCCAGAAAAAGAATTAGATTATAGCGATGAAAAATGTATCCATATAGTACGCCCTAATAGCTCTACTGGCCACTATAAACAAAAAACGTTATACTTACGCGTTATGCTTACATATCGCACACTAAGTCATGAACAGTAATAACACAAAATTTGTCAAAATCGCTTTTTTTACATAAAACAATTCACAGACCGAATCTCTAACGACCACAAACATATGACTTCTTTAACTGTTAAAATAGTGCTACGATACTTGTGTCACTTGAAAATAACCAGCTAAAGGTTCCGTTAGACGTCACTTTTAAAAGCCATATTTGTAACGTAGCAAAGCAACCTTACGGCCAGCACTGTCTTAGATTAATTTAATTTTACAACAATGCACTGTGAAGGAGTATTGCACCATTTTTGGAATCAATTAAGCCGCTGAGTTTAGGTGTAAGATATCTTTTGTATCTTTGGAAAGGCTGTGGTCTTGGTATTATGAATCAATCAATAAAACCAGCATTTTTATTGAAAAATATAAAGAAAACGATAATCGTGAATATTTCGTAGGTTACAACACACATTTAGGAATATAAGGATACATTATTATGTATTTATTCGCCATCACATTGTATTTCATCAGTATCTTCGCCACTACTTACGTTGAAGTCCACCTTATCAGATAATGTAAGAGACAGACATTGGGCTTCCTTAGACAAAACCATTTGTTTTACCTTGGTTGTCTTGAGAGTTACAGTGACCACCGGGTCTGAATTTATTAAAAGAAAGTCAAACATATCTCCTAAATTATAAATCATACTACATTATCTAGCGTTATACTCTCCAATTTTTTTAAATATTTTATTAATCGATTCTAACGCTTGTTCAGACAAAGAACCAACAGGTTATTTTGAATTGTAAACTACTTCCTAACTGTGTATCAACAATTTGTGTAGCATTTTATTCTGGATATTTTTGCCGAAATTTTGTACTGCCTAAAAAATACTCTGGAAGTACATTCATCATTGTATTTACAACCACCAGGCCTTGGCTGATCTATATGTAGTCCAAAAGCTTTTTTAAGCTCATTTTTAATTTTTTTTAAATTATCATCTACCAATTGCTTGAGAAATACACAGATATTCCTCAAGGCCACTTAAACGAAATATATATCAATTAAAAGGTCTGTTTCTCTTCTTTCCAACTTCGCTGAGAAACTTAATCTATATCTGTATTATAAATAGAATTGTATACTTTGACGTCACCACTAACTGCGGAAACTGGTCAATCAATTTCAATCAAAATTCAGGGTACGTTGGGGATGGTCTGTAGATGGTTTATGTGAAGTTTGCACGAAATCGGCCATAAAAATATCAACAAAATGCCCTCCATTTTCCATATTATGATTTTTTGTTTTACTTGAAAAGTTAACAAGCCATGTGTCGTACTGTTTTATCTGTACAGTGACGTAAAATGATATTGATTTTTGTATTTCGTGAGAAGGGTAAGAGTGGAAGTTTCTGACTTCTCAGATAATAAAAACCATCAGTTAAAAAGTGGACGGAATTGGATAAGTGGGCATTGTACGCCCATACAAAGCCGATATTGATTAGGGAGATCGTTTATTCGAACTTTCTCAAAAACCGATTTTCTAATAATTAGAACAGTAGCACTATTTAAAAAGCCGGTTTTCGTGATTTTAATAAAATTGTTCTTAATTCTTGAAGCACAAAGCTGGACCACGTAGTTTTAAAAATAAGCAGAAGCTGACGGAGAGTTAAAAATTAAAGAGGCATTCAATACTAACAATAATTGGAACAAATCTCATAAAAACAATGCCAAAACGGTGTGCAGAGGCCACAAAAAACAAATTCTATTACACAAAGTGCTGAAAAATGCTTATATATTGAACAGCTACTCAAGGAGCTAAAGGTTTGTTATTATAGTTATAATTTAGGTGACTAAGATAATAAAAATTAAAAGTTTTACTTTGAATAAATCTATTAGTAATATACGAGTCCCTAATTGCCTCGACAAAAAACTTTGCTTAGATTTCGAGCAGCACCCACTTTCCAACAGCGATATCACCTCACAACATTACTAGCGACTGGTTGTGTTTATTTTCGCTGTGAAAAACTTCACTAACTAATACATCTGCCGTTCAGAACCAGCGTATGTGGGTTTCTGGACTTTCAATGAGTCTAGGTGATCATTCTCCATATATAAAAATCAATGTTTATTTAGAGAAGATAAAAAAATGTTATTTTTGCTCAGGAGTGCATTTTGTTTTCGATCTACCTTGGTTTTCACGTTCTTTGTGAAACATTCAAGGCTGTAATATATAAAAAAAAGTTAGAAAAGCAGTTTCTTAACTGGGTCTATATGGCTGGGTACAATACAAATAATTATTTTTAATGCATTTTATAGGTATAAAACACAATGGTTTTCAGCAACGCGGGAAGTGATACTCTAGCATTGTATAATATTCAAATAATTTATAAGCTTATAAGTTCATGAATGTATGAAAAACCGGTTTTTTATCCGTATCGTAAGATTTTGGAGGTGTTTGTAAAATTGCAAACACAGATTCTTGTTGTACTCTATAGCGTCTATCAGGTGTTTATTTTTCGCAGTGTTATTTACTTGCATAAAACAAAACAAAACAAAAATTCGAATAAAGTAGATCTGAAATTTCAAAGAAAGTGTTCTGATGGGCAGCCTTAGGCAGAACGAAATTACTAAAGCTGGAAACTAGATACTTTGGACTCAATAACCCATATAAAAATACGCTTGGGAAGCCTTGCTGGAAAAAGATGCAAGCCTCGAAAAATTAAATTTTGGTTTTTTGATAAGAAAAATTCGATCATTTTTTTTTAATGGTTCTACAGCCGCCTTATTATTTGAATTCATGTATTTTAAATTAGCGTTAGTATAGCGGTATATGTAAGGTGCGCTTCAAAATGATAAGGTCAACTTAATAGTTGCTCACTTCATCCAAACTGTAAAATGTTACGTATGGTCACCTTATTAAAAAAATTCTACGTTCAAATAAGTGAATAATAAGCCGGTTTTTATTCTAGAGATGTACCGTTATATTCAAATTCAATGCGTCAAAATGAAAAGGTCAGATATTCATTTATTCAAACTTTTATTTAAACTAAGCATTAATCAATTATTTTTAATTTATGCAGTTCCCATTTCCTTCTATTTTTTTTTTTTTAATACGGGATGGCATTACATTTACTAAATTGTCCAGAACGTTGGAGCGGATTTCGCGCCAGCTGTTACAGATTGCCGCTTTTAATTCATGTTTTGTCCGGAACTGCTTATTGTTTACATAAATATTACGCCCAAACAGTCTCCACAAATATTCCAAGGGGTGTAAGTCGTCAAACCATTGTCTGATAGACTTGCTGACATGAATTGCTGCATTATCTTGCTGGAACGCGAAAGTTTTGTCAGCATTTGGGGCCAAATAAGGCAGCAAACGTTCAGATAAAATGCCCTGGTAGTCTGAACCATCCATTCGAGTGCAAGGAAAGTAGAGTTCCAGGGTACCATGTGAGCTGAAACCACCGCCGAAATTCCATTTGGAAAAAAACAAGGGCTCCTTCCTTAAATCTCGCCAATAGCAGTTGAAACCAATTACCTACAAACCCAAAAATGTATGGAATATCCTATAACCTTTTTAAAAAAATGTTTACCTGATGCCAATTAGTTGCCATGTTGTTTTTCGCAAACTCCTTACGCTTAATCTTATGCTGCTTAGTCAGACAGGGAGTTTTTTGTAATTTTGCTCGAATAAGGTTTGGCTTGTAATTTGCTTTTAATGGAATTCGAGGCCTTTCGTGAAATTAGCCTACGAGCAGTCAGGACCTTTTGACTACCCGTACTTTTTAATTTTCCATAATTTGCTCTGTGTTTTTGAAAAAATTTTGCACAACACACATAGATCGTCCCAGTTTTTCGCCATTCCACGCATATTCAATCCCTCCTCATGAAGTGCCACAATTTGTCCTTGTTCATAAGGTGACAATGGTTACCCGCGACCCACACCGCGCAGGTATTATTTAAATTATGAATTATTACAAACAAGAATAACAATAGTGATACCTTCTGATTAGATTAATTGCTTATTAATCACTGAACTTATCATTTGGACGCATTGAATTTTGCACTTATTCACATAAATTTAAATAAACATAATATAACGGTACATCTTTAAGAGCAAAACCGGCTTAGTATACACTTGTTTGAACGTAGAATTTTTTTGAATAACGTGACCATACATAACATTTTATAGTTTGGATGAATTGAGCAAATATTAAGGTGACCTTATCATTTTGAAGCTCACTTTATATGTATGTCTAAACGTAAAAAAAATGATATCTAAATTCATGGCATTCATATTTGATGACCGTTTAAATTTGTGGGAATAAAAACTAAATTTTATAAATATATACTTTTTAAATTTGAAGTTTGACTTTGAAGGCCTACCCTTCGTCAAACGCGATATAATTAAAATACATAAGAATTTAAATCCAGTTCAACTAAGAAACGTGTATGCCAATAAAACCCATGATATAAGAAATAGAAGGTAGTTCCACTCAAAATTGTTTGAGAATAAACGAGATTCTTGAAGTTTGTTTTATATGTAAACATTTGAAAAAAACGTTGCCACATGCAGAAAAAGGATCAATATTCCCAGTAATTTTTCACAATTTTGTGTAATTTAATCAAGATTTTAAATTTAGAATATTATTTAGAATTTTGCAGGATAAGTATCCACGTTAATTTTGAATATAAAATGTATGTATGTTTTTCAACCCAACCTATTTCAGAATAAATACCAAAAGATATGTATTGAAATGGGATATTTGAAGGTTTTATTAAAGATTTGTTTTAAGTTGTTTTTGTTTTGATTTTTTTTTTTTCTTTGTTTGCACATTTAACATTTGGTTTTGCCTTATACGAGTATTACGGCTTAATAATCGAATTCGAAAAAATATATGTAAAAATGGGATTTTTTGATCAGTGTAGCACAAATTTCAACATAAATGTCGGTTCGCCTCTATTGTCAAATGGTAATATGTCAGAAAAAATGAGAGAGTGGCACTACCTTGTATTTTTTTATATCATGATAAAACCCATCAAATTTTTTCTTTAAGTCTTAGTTTTAAAATTGACTTTTTTCAAAAATTTTTTATTGGTTTCTATTTCACAATATTTTGTAATCAAATTTTGTGTTTTTCAGTTTTTTTTTTTAATTTAAAACCTTTAGCATACTCTTGCAATCTTCCATGAGTTTGTTAAGACGAAGTCATCAGTCCCAGCCTTTTGCTTTTTGATTTTTTTTTTTATTGTTTCTTCAAAAATTTTGTCTCAAAATTTTCTTTCATTTGTAAAATATAAAGGGTCCACCAAATAATTTTATTTTTGCAAATGCTATAAAAAAAAAACAACTGAATATTTTCTCAAATTTCATTTTTTTATTTGAAAGTACAATCCTTCCGGTTAATAATGGAAAATAATTTCATTTAAATGGCTGCCTCGGCTGGCCATGCAGTAGCCTACACGATCGGTCCAATTTTTAAGCACATTATCGATTGTGTGCAACTGTATTTCACCAATGGCTTCATGAATATTGTCCTTTAAATTGTCAATTGTCTCTGGCTTATTGGCGTTTTACTTATCTTTGACGGCACCCCACAAATAATAGTCCAATGGTGTCAAATCGCAGCTCCGAGGTGGCCAAACGACATCAGCTCTGCGGCTGATAATGCGATCTTCAAAAACAGGGCGCAAAACATCGAGTATAGCTTCGGCTGTGTGGCACGTAGCGCCGTCCTGGTTTCAACAGGATAATATCGTCCTCTTCAATTTTTGTGAACAAAAGTTCGTTCAACATGGCCCGATAACGATCGCCATTGACTGTAACGGCCACTCCTTGCTCATTTTCGAAGAAAAATGGCCCAATTATGCCTCTGGACCAAAATCTACACCAAACAGTGACTAGTCTTGGGTGTATCGGCTCTTCAATGTATGCGTGCGGGTTTTCTGTGCCCCAAATACAACAATTTTGCTTGTTTACATACCCGCCAAAATCAAAATGAGCTTCATCTGGAAAGATGATATTTTTTGGCAAAATCGGCATCTTCTGTAAGTCAATCGCACGCAATATTTCCCAGCGTTGTTCAAGCGTATACACAATCATATTCGTTCAGCGGAAGGATAAGACTAATCATCTGTCAAATCAGACATGAGCTAAGTGTTACCATTCACGAAATAAGCACTAGTTGAAAAAAAAAACGTTAGTTGGCGGACCCTTTATTTTGATTTTTCTATTTAAATTTTTTATTTGAAATAAGATTGTGGTTTTTTTAATCATTGGCCCAGTATTGTACGTAAAGCTTTAACTTTCTCTTTAGTCTATAAGACAATACGGTGCATATTTAATCAATAAAAGCTGTCCGTCTATATATATGTGTGTCTGTATTTGTCTGGTTGTATTGTATAAGTCGGACAAAGTTTTTTGGACTTAAAAACAGGGAGAAACTTTCTTGTTATTGTAGTTTTCTTTTAATTTGATTTTTTTATATATAATTTTTTGTATGTTAGATAAATTAAGAACATTAAACTAACCACTGTTACCAAAGACTTAAAAGTTTTCTAGGACTACGTACTACTACATACTACAACTACATTTACAACAACGTTTTGACTAAACTTGTATAAGTTGTTCTGTTAATACTTCATAAACATACAGAATTTACGTGCATATCAGCAGAGAAGCTTCGTATAGAACATTTCTGTATCCCATTTTACTTTACCTCTACTAAACCCATGCCTTGGCTTGTAGCTTCTTAAAGCCAAGCAAGCACACTCATTCATTCCAATACACACTGAAATAGACATGACAAAACTTTTCTAATGCCAGAGGATCTTTAAGTTGTTAGTTGTTGTCTTTTTCATTTTCTCTTACAAGTTTCTCTATTTTTTTTAGCTTAAGCTTATGCCAATGTTGTTGTTGTTGTTGTTATTTTATATCATATTATTGGTCGAAAAACGGTTAAAGTTTTTAAATGGGGACAAACGAAAAGGAGTTAAAAGTTTATCTCTTAAACTGGCAACAAATTGTTTTAAAGTCATGTTGTAGGGGTTAGTATCGATAAAATTGAAAATAAAATGGAGTTTACTTTTCTACCAAATGTCATATGTTATTTTTTACAGTAGTTGTTGTTGTTACTCAATATT
This sequence comes from Wohlfahrtia magnifica, assembly GCA_023159175.1. Taxonomy (NCBI): domain Eukaryota; kingdom Metazoa; phylum Arthropoda; class Insecta; order Diptera; family Sarcophagidae; genus Wohlfahrtia; species Wohlfahrtia magnifica. Next base: position 2,239,476 of record JAKWBJ010000046.1, on the reverse strand, counting down.
TATAGGAGTTTCAATATTCAGATAGAGAGGTACAGATACAAGTACATATAGGAAGTGTATTCAGATTACTTAGCAATGATTACAAAAAAACAATTTTTCTCATTAATTACAACTGATAAGAGAAATTAAATTTTTAAAAGTAGAGATTTGATTTTAAACCAACAATTTTATTGTCTTTTGTTTTTCAATGACATCTTTGAACAGTTAAAAATACAGCAAATAAGGAGAATTAGGAACAACATGTTGCTTATAAACATTAAAAATTTTACTTTCAAAATAATGGATTAAACAAACAACTGACAGCAAACAGCAGACATTAAGGCAGTGGTTTAACGTGAGTACCTGCCCTAGGACGTTACCTCAGGGGGCCAAAGCACGAGTGAATAGAATGCGTCCACCAATGCCCCCACCTATGTACCAATTCAAAGCCATGTTATTTGGACATGACCTCACACCTTGGTGAGATGCCGGATACTATCTAAACTACTACCGATCTATGGGTTATGGCACCCGGTTAAAATGAAACTCCACACCGAGCCAGCATAGCTCTTCCCGCGATTTGGGTTTAAGCCACAGCCACCACGTTGCTCCCACAAGGGGGCCTCACCATAGTCGGGCAGGAACAAAAATCCTGGGGCTTCAAACACCAGTGGTACCAAAATTAGGCCTCCGGTCAAGCCTCGTAGTATAAATACTACTACGTAGTATAATACTACTACTACGGAGCCACCCTCACGGGAGAACTCAAACGGACATCGTGCGCCACGGACACAATACACAAAACAAGAACACAACCAGTCAAGAATGGATAAGTACAACTCAAGATCGGCAACTACGAATTAAGCCGCAAACAGCAAAGCAGGAAGCTGCAAACAGCAAGCAGCAAACAACAGACCCATGGTCGGCAGCTACGAACAGCAGATAGAAAAATGTCAAAATTATCATACATACGTTTATATGAAAAAAATTATTTTAAAGGCAGCACAGCAAAAGCCTAGACAACAACCTTTGCTGCTGCTGCTGCTGCTAACCATAAAATAATTTCTATTTTTTGAAGCAGCAAAACAAAAGTCAGTGATATCAATACAATATAAAATTTTAAATAAAAAAAACTTAAAAATTATTTTTTTTATTTAAAAACTTAAAAATAATTTGTTTATTTATCAGAAAACAACGGTATAAAATTCAAATATTGTATCAAATAACATTTATGTTAATAATTAAAAAGTTTTCAACATAGAATTCCATTAATATTTTTATTTTGAAAAGCTTGACTGAGTGTAACTCACCACTGAAAAATATTTTTCTATAACAAATATTTTTATGACAAATAATACAGATGGCAATGACCCCCAATTTTATTGCTGCTATTGCTTTCAAAATATATTATGAAGTCGAAAGCATAGCAGAAAATGCTGCCAACAACGATTTACTGCTTGCTTTAATGCTGCTTGCTGTAGGTTATGTGTTTAATACTTAAGAAACAAAAAATAAAATCAAAAAAAAAGAATCAAAAGACTTTTTGTTTTCTCCTACACATAAGTATAACCGTTTGCCATTTTTGTGTTGAAGCCATAATTTAATAAGTGTAGAATATATGGGTTATCTGGGCGAAAAACAGATCCAATTGCGTTTAGCAGGCATATTCAGAATTTAGATTTACAACATCAAGAGAGTTCTGCAGAGATCGATTCATATTGATAGTCGATGCAGGATTAGCTGGGACGAAAATCTGCCTATAGGTCCTTCTAGGAAAAAAATGTAGATTCAACTTTTTAGCTGTATATTGTCTTCAAAAAAAAAAAAAAAAAAAAAAAAAAAAACACATTCCAGGCCATCTGTCGGCTAAATTTGAACATGCGGTTATTTCGAATCTGCCAATACTTGTGTCATTTTATTCTGTAATAAAATTGAATCGATTTAAGCTTGAGCAACGTTGGAATTTATTGGAAATTTTTTTCCAATAAAAAACTAAATAAAGACAAAGATAATTAGCCGGAAATTGCAAAACAATAAAAAAAATTACAAAAATAATTATTTCAGATGCAGTTCATTTTCATCTTTATCAGTACATTAAAAAGCAAAATTGCCGTATTTGGGGTGCAGAAAACCCAAACGTGGTATTACAGAAGCCAATACACCCATTACGAGTGACTGTGTGGTGCGGCTTGTGGAGCGGAGGTATCATCGGCTATTATTTATTTGCAAATTATGACAGCGCAACAATTACGGTCAATAGAGAGGCATATCGCACCATGATAACCGATTTTTTTGTGCCCACTCTTCTTGGTGTTGATGTGAACGATGTTTGGTTTCAACAGGATGGGGCAACTTGCCACAGATCTCATTTCGCAATCGATTTTTTGCGTCAAACGTTTGATGGCTGTTTAATTAGCCGAAATAGTGATGTCCCTTGGCAGTCAAGAAGCTACGATTTGACACCGTTGAACTATTTTCTGTGTGGCGCCGTTAAAGACAGGTGTTATGCCGACAAACCACAGACAATTGATCATCTGAAGGCCAACATTCGCGATGCCATTACCGAGATACGATCCCATACACTTGCAAATATGTCCGATCGAATTGGGTACAGAGGCAAGCTGCGGCAGCCATATGAATGAAATAATATTTCATTTCTGACCGGAACAATTATACTTCACAACAAAAAAATAAATTTGACAAAATTACAAACCGTTTTTGTTTTATTGCATTTTTAAATTTAAACTCTTAAATGGCCTACCCTTGGATATAGCTCGTCTCAGAATACCAACACGGTCGATTCCTGTTTTGTTTCCAGCTAATACGCATATATCCAAAATTTGTCACCTGTCATGATCTTATACACGGCTTTTAAAGACCCACGGTCGAACTTTTTAATCGTTTTCTTACACCAATCGACGCGAGTCTTTTTTTGAGCGATTGATAAATTATGGAGTAAACAACGAGAGCAATTTCCCTCTATCTCAAAATATGTTACATAACGACTTTGCATTAACAGTTCACGCACTGCTTCGATGTTTTGTGGCGCAACAACCAATTTTGGTCAATCATCACGGAATTCGTCGGCCAAGATTGAATTCATTGTGCCAACGATATATTGGTGGTGCTTTATCGCCATACAAAGAACTGTGTTCATCGAAATTTCCAGTTTTCAGTCAAATTGATTGACAGTGAGTTATAAAGAAAACAAATCGCACTTGTACATCAAAACGTTGTGAGTACGTTTATGCTAAATAGTTTCAAAGTTTATTATAGTGTTGCCAGATTTTAGCTATTGATATAAGTGTTGCTAGTTTCAGAAATATAAATAGTACCCCTTGTACTCACTTATCCGATTCCGCCCAATCTTTCACTGACGATTTGTATTCACTATGAGACTAAATTTAGAGACTCCTACTGTTAACATTTGAAGATATACCTAAATAGACATTACTTTGTATGGGCGTGGCACCGACCATTCGGAATTTTCGAAATTTATATAGCCTGTACTTCCTTCCAGATATACAGAGAAATACTGCAAAAATTTCAAGAAAGTCTGTTCAGCCGTTTAGCTGTGTAAAAGTTACAAACAAACAAACAAACATACATACATATGTACAAACACATTCATTTTTAAATATAAGGTATTCGATATGAACTTATTTAGCATGTAGAGCAGTGTTATCGCCCTCCAAATTCCGCACTATATTAAGTCGCCTTGTTTTCTGGAATGTTGAGGATCATTACCTTCTTGAGAAAAGTCTAAACGGAGTGAAATAATTTCTAAGCTGAATTTCTATACCGTTTTCTAAAAAACTAAGGCAATTAAATGCTTTTTTTGACACCCTAAAATGTGATCCTTCCAGGTGATATCACAATAAATTCTTATGAAATGATCGCAAGAGCATCTGCCTTGTTAATATTGACACATATATGTATTTATATGCTATGCTTATATGCTAGTCTGTACTTATGTAACATATTGTCACGAAAATGAAAATGCTAAAGACAAAACTCGCCACGTCAGAGCTTCTTATGAGCTTTTAGCTAAAAAAAATGTATTGACTTGTGTCAAGGCTTAAAAACTTCTAAAATTTTCTGCTCTAAATAAAAGTGCTGCCAATACATGAATCGGTTACTTTTTGTGTTATTTTAGACAACTTTGAATTAACGTCGAAAAATCGAAGATTCATGTCCGTACTAGAACATTCTAAACTAAGATGAAATACTATAAAAGCGGCGAATTGCGGCTGGTGAGTTAGTTAGTGAATTGGCTGTCAAGAAGTAAGGCGCAAATAAAAAGTGTTGTAAAAGTCAATTTGGTGTATTAAGACATAATGTATTAAAGTACAGTGGAATTAATAAAAAGAGACAGATAGTAAAACAACCAAAATAAAAGCAGTGTTAATTTTATTTTAACGCAAATTAAACGAACTCAAACGTTTTAATGTCAGCATTTGCCGTTTTGTTCTATTTATGGTATTACGAGTTTTTTCCTTATTTTGAGTTCAGGTCTTCGAATTCACACTCACTTTAAAGTATTGCTGCCTGATTTTTAATTTTATTCTACTCTTTCTTGTTCTCTTACTGCTGACACAGCAAGGCAATTATGTTGCTGTCATCCTCTCCCAACAGTTAATTATTACTTCCGTACATTGACTCGATTGACAAAACATCAGTGGCCACCGACATTTACTTTATGCCGTTCGTAGTTTTGTTTCGTATCTTTGTAGAGAAAACATCACATACATTCCTGTATAAACCCATGCATATGCCCCGTGTTGCCACTATTTTTCATTATATTTTTTTAATTTAGGAGATTTTTTTCTATGCCCCAATAATACGTACATATAAATTTACTTTCACTTACTTTTAGTTTATTTGAATAGCATAAAAATAGTAAAAACAAATTTCAAATTTTGCTATTATGTTCAAAATTTTAAATCATTCTCTCAGAGAGATAGAAAATAACTTAAAATGCGACTTCAGTATACTTACAGAAATATGGCAACACTTTAGTTATACCTTTGCACACTTACTTTTCCTGAAATTATTGTAGTTCAGTGTGTTCTTTATTGTCCTTCTCTTGATTGTTGTGCTATTTTTCATTTCTGTTACTGTCTGTTGTACTTCTGTTTTATTTCGTTAAAACTTGATTAAAATACAATGTTTGTCCAAAATCATGGCAATCAGTTTAAAAACGACAACAAAATTAAAGGCAACATAGTGGCAGGGTAAAAAAAAAAAAAAAAATACGTTTAAGTGTGACTGATAATTGTGAATGATAATTCTTAATCAAAGGAGATTGATGTAAGAATGAATGTTAATAAAAATTATCAGAAATGAAATACATTAAATTTTGAAAATTTGTTAATGAGTCGCAAATACTCCATAGACAGCTGTCACAGTTTCTAGAACAAAATAACCTGCTATACAAGTATCAATTTGGTTTTAAAAGAGGAAGTGGGACACGGGAAGTAGTTGCAAAGGTTGTGAACTACATATGTGATAGTCTAGACAGTGGATGTGGTGGTGTCGGTGCTGTTTTTTATGATTTTTCGAAGGCTTTTGATCTTATTGATCACAACATATTGCTTGACAAACTTCCATATTATGGACTACAAGAAAATGCTATCAAGCTTATCAAAAGTTTTCGGCAAAACAGGTTACAATATGTAGCAATTAATAATGACAGAAGTGATGTTGGCGTGGTTGAATTTGGAGTACCGCAGGGAAGTGTTTTGGGTCCTTTAATGTTCACAATATTCTTAAATGATGTATCAAATCTCAAGCTACATGGCAAACTTATAATATATGCTGACGACATTTGTCTTTTTTATCGCTACAATGATGAAGCAATACCGAAACCTCAAATGGAACATGATGGCGAAGTATTACTGGAATACGCCAGAATTAATAGACTATCCTTAAATAAAGACAAAACAAAAGTAATAAGTTTTCGTCCATACGCTTCTAGGAGTGAGGCAGTTTTTAAAATTTCTGTTGGTGATGCGGAAGTTAATGAAAGTGATTCGATAACTTATCTGGGTATGCTTTTTCAGAGGAATCTACAATGGAATAAACAAAAAAAAAAAGCTCCAGCCATGTGCATACTTTATAAATTTAAGATTGTATTTGATGTAAAGACTAAGCTTCTAGTGTATAATGCTCTTATTCAAAGTCATTTAAATTACTTGCCCCTGATATATGCCTATAAAAAAACATCTGATTTAAAAGCTCTTCAGAGACTTCAAAACAAAGCTCTGAAACTTGTTTCTAACGTTCCTAGAATGCACTCATCTATATCCTAATACCGAGATATATCAAAAACTATTCTTCCTGTTTTTGGATTGTACAAAATGCAATTAATATTTGATATGTATAAAGCTGTACGGAATACTGGGTATCGCTACATAGAGTTTACTATCAACCAGAGTTACTATAGTACCCGAAATAATACTAACTTAATGGTTAAGAGATGTCGGTTAGAAACTACGAAGCAACGTGTAGAGTATGCGAGATGTTATGAATACAATCATCATCAAACATACCCACAATTTCAACTTTTAAACCAAGACTTAAACGATATTTAGTTCAGGAAATAGATATGCTTCTGATGTAATAATATTGCATTTTTTATGAACTTTTGTATTATAAATTGCTCTCAGCTTAATGAGTTACTTAATCTTATATTTAGTATTTATATTTACTTTTTTTCTTTTTCATTGCCTTTTTTGTTCTTGTAAAATTAATTCATAATTGATGTATATAATTTTCCAACTTCCCCCATTTATGTCCTAGGGACGCTGGGGCACTTATATTATTTGTTGAAATTTCTTTGAAATAAAGGATTGAAACTAAAAAAAAAATTTCTTATAAAGGACTCAAATACATATATCAGCTTCAAAAGATCGTGATATTCATATAAAAAATATAAGATTTTTCTAAAAAAAGAGTTTTCAACATTGTTTTCATTAAGCCCAGTGGCTTTAATTCTTTGTTTTTGTTTCAATTTCTTTTATACCCTCTAAATAATAAGATTTCTTAAAGCTAACAAACTATGGGCTTGTTTTAATGATAAGCTTTCATTTGTTCAAAATTACTTATCGCCAAAAAAATTCCGCAAATTAAACGATAATTGTTGCAATCGGCTTAATCCAGAGAGTTTGCTAGTTGAAGTTCACAATTCATTTATGGATTTTGGCAATAATAAGTAGCTATCAATAGCATTCTAATATTTTATCAAATGAAGATACAAGCGAATGCTATACAACTACCGCACACGCAATGTTAAATTAAACATACAAATGCAGGCTGTTATAATGGCTCTAAAGCAGAGACCGTAACGCTTATAAGTTATATTAAAAAACGTATTTTTTGACGGTTATTTTGAGAGTTTTTCCAAATAAGGTCAGCAGAAAAAGTTATTTTTTAACGCAGAAAAAATAAAAAAAATAAAAAACTCCCATAGGAAGGGTTTTATTTTTTCATCATAAAATAAAACTCGTTTTTAATAAAGATCTTATTTTACACCTAATCCTGTATCCGCTGGAAATTATCAGTCCGTTATAAGCAGTGTTAGATGATTTTTGTAGAAAAAATCATGCGTACGTAGATTGTATAGGGTCCGCCATTTAACGTTTTTCTTTTAACTAGTGCTTATTTCGTGAATGGTAACACTTAGCTCATGTCTGATTTGACAGATAATTAGTTTTATCCTTCCGCTGAACGAATATGGTTGTGTATACGCTTCGTTAAGTAGGCCTGCGATCGACTTACAGAAGATGCCGATTTTGCCAAAATAAATAATCTTTTCAGATGAAGCTTATTTTGATCTTGGCGGGCAAAATTGTCGCGTTTGGGGCACAGAAAACCCCCACGCATACATTGAATAGCCGATACACCCAAGACGAGTCACTGTTTGGTGCGAATTTTGGTCCAGAGGCATAATTGAGCCATTTTTCCTCGAAAATGAGCAAGGAGTGGCCGTTACAGTCAATGGCGATCGTTATCGGGCCATGTTGAACGAATTTTTGTTCACAAAAATTGAAGAGGAGTATATTAGCAGCATTTGGTTTCAACAGTACGGCGCTAAGTGCCACGCAGCCGAAGCTACACTCGATGATTTGCGCCCTGTTTTTGAAGATCGCATTATCAGCCACAGAACTGATGTCGTTTGGCCACCTCAGAGCTGCGATTTGACACCGTTGGGCTATTATTTGTGGGTTGCCGTCAAAGATACGAGTAAGTGTTACGTCAACAAGTCAGAGACAATTGACGCTTTAAAGGCCAATATTCGTGAAAGTATTGGTGAAATACAGCTGCACACAATCGATAATGTGCTTAAAAATTGGACCGATGGTGTAGGCTGCTGCATGGCCAGCTGAGGCAGCCACTTGAATGAAATTATTTTCCATTATTAAGCGGAAGGATTGTACTTTCAAGTACAAAAAGAAATTTGAGAAAATATTTGGTAGATTTTTTTTTCATAGCATTTTCAAAAAAAAAAAAAAAATGTATTTGGCGGACACTTTAGTTAAAATAAAAAAAAAAAAATCTGGTGCTTGGTTTTTAATTAAAATCCTTTATTCAACACAGTTTTGTGCACCTCTGCTTCTAACCTTTTTACAGGCAATAACAATTTTCTATTCTTAATTACTCCATCTGTTTACAAGTTTGTAAACAACAACAATTAATCGACAGATCGTTCTACCTAAAGATCTTACAACCCGATCGTAGTTATAACATATAATCTTTATCCACACTTAACTCTCTTCACTAAGTTAGCACCAACTTAATTCGTTTTTTACTTCACGATTCACTTCACGAGCTTACTCCTTATAAACTCTCTTCACACAAACTGTACTCGCTGAGTCGTCATTTATACGAGGAAACAATTTGATGGGAGACATTTAGTTTGGTAGCAAATTACGGGTGGGAAGGGAGAATAGTTTTTGTCTTCGGTATTTTCATTGTTGATATTCATTAGCTTTACTTCTTTACAATAACAATAGTAATGGAATGTTGACAAAATGTTCGCCTGTGTGAACGCGAATGGAAAAAACAAAAGAGAATTCAAAATGTTTCCCTTCAGAATGTTTTTTCGTATAAACGGGGACTGAGTTTACTTTACTTAAACTACCACTTGTTCGCATCGATGTGCTTTTTATATGGCTAAGTAAACAACACATCGAAAGCTCTCGAACCTCTCGATATTTCAGGTAGATTCCATTTCTTTCTTTTAATTTCTTTTTAGTTCTTTTGTAGTCATGCGTATGTGAACATCTACCTCTTTCAGCTCTTAGTATTTGTTGTTGTTTGTTTATTGTCTGTTACTTGTTTTCTTTGCTGTTAGTTTTTGTTGTTGCTGTGTTATTTTTATTTACTTTATCTCTGCTTATATTTGTTGTTGTCGATTCTGGCTATTTGTAAACATCATGTATAGTTGTTCTTGTAGCTTTTGTTTATTTATTTTAGCGAAGTAATAAGCGCAGTGGTTCCCAATCTTATTTTCGTAACAATATCTATATTGTGATCAGACAATCACAATAGGCATGAAATTTCGATACGATAGCAATCGAATGCGGTAATCAGGAATCGATATAGAAAGCTGGAAGTGTGGAATGGAAGTGTGGAGGGCAGTTAAAATCAAATAGAATATTTTTTTTCGAAATTTTGTCCACTCTTACGAAAAGAGCCTTTAAAGCCCGACAAACACTATTGAACTGTAAAATAATAATGATTTAATAAATATATTTTTAACTATTTCTCCCGCTATATGTACAAAAAAAAACCTTCATAGTCCCTACTATCAGTACGAAAAAAAATAAAATATAAATGAAAAAGTAAAAGTTTAAATTAATGAAATTATACGGGTACACATGTTAGTATGTCTGTATGTAAATATGTATATGCAATATGAAGAAGACGAAATTTAATTTACGCCAAAAGTTTGCAACAATTCACCCTCATTATGTTGAGCGAAAGATGTTGCATACAGACAGCGCACTAACTGCCGCTCAAGCATCAATTTTATTGAAAACATAAAACGAGTGCAAGGACGACAGCGACGTAAAACGCGAAAAAGCATTTAAGGAAAATGCAATGAAGGGTAACGACAAGCGTATTTTCAATATTGCATTAAAAAAAGGAATATTTTTATTTTTTCCTTTTGCAAATGCTTTTTGTTTGTTTTTTCCCTTTTTTTTTAAACAAATATTTGAATAACTTGCACTAATAATAAGACTTAAAGAAGACAGAAGAAGAAAAAACGAAACTTTACTAATTGCAAAATATAATCCACAACTACGAGTATGATCGGCAGGAAAATAAAAATAAAAAACAGCAAAAGGAAATGTTAAAAAAAAGAAACAAAAATAAATTTAAAAAATGTAAATGCTTTTATAATATTAAAAACATTTGCTGCAATGAAATGATATTGTTTAAGACAAAAAAGAAAAAAAAAAGAAAAAAAATTAAATATAAAGAAAAAACGAAAGGAATATGCACAGAAAACAAGCAGCATACAATTGTTTGATAGACATTCAGTTTTTTTTTTTTTATAAATTTTCTAAAACTACAACACTACCAAATACAATTATAGACTTTAACAGGCTCAGTTCAAGAACTTATACTAATTGCTATAGAAGTGGCAGTTTTTTTTATTTCCAGTTTATTTTTCTTTTTAAGAATTAAAAGAATTTTTGTAAGAAAATGTTTATTCAGTTAAAAAAAAAACTTACAAGGCCTTAATTCTTTTTATCTTTAAAAGACTTGCTATTTTTATAACATTATTCACAGATTTCTTGTCGAGCCTTGTTAAAAAATTACAAACAAAGATAATAAAAAATTTTAAACTTATGAATACCAGCTTGATCAAAAAGTTCCCGGAACAACCCTCGTGAGACGGTCCCTTTGTTTCGATTTGAGTGGTACATCTATTGTTGATATTTCTGTTAAATCTTAGCGTTATAAAGGGTCCGCCAAATAATTTTTTTTTAAATGCTTTAAAAGAACTACTGAATATTTTCTCAATTTTTTTTATTTGAAAGTACAATCCTTCCGGTTAATAATGGAAAATAATTTCATTCAAATGGCTGCCTCGGCTGGCCATGTAGTAGCCTACACGATCGGTTGAATTTTTAAGCACATTATCGATTGTGTGCAGCTGCATTTCACCAATGGCTTCACGTATATTATCCTTTAAAGCGTCAATTGTCTCTGGCTTATTGGCGTAACACTTAACTTTGACGGCACCCCACAAATAATAGTCCAACGGTGTCAAATTACAGCACTGAGGTGGCCAAACGATGCGATCTTCAAAAACAGGGCGCAAAACATCGAGTGTAGCTTCGGCTGTGTGGCACGTAGCGCCGTCCTGTTGAAACCAAATGTTGCTATATCATCCTCTTCAATTTTTATGAAAAAAAGTTCGTTCAACATGGCCCGATAACGATCGCCATTAACTGTAACGGCCACTCTTGCTCATTTTCGAAGAAAAATGGCCAAATTATGCCTCTGGACTAAAATCCGCACCAAACAGTGACTCGTCTTGGGTTTATCGGCTTTTCAATGTATGCGTGTGGGTTTTCTGTGCCCCAAATGCGACAATTTTCCTTGTTTACATACCCGTCAATACCAAAATGAACTTCATCTGAAAAGATGATTTTTTTTTTTGGCAAAATCGGCATTTTCTGTAAGTCGATCGCAGGCCCAGATTCCTAGCGTTTGTTCAAGCGTATACACAACCACATTCGTTCAGCGGAAGGATATTCTAATTAACTGTCAAATCAGACATGAGCTAAGTGTTACCATTCACGAAATAAGCACTAGTTAAAAAAAAACGTTAGATGGCGGACCCTTTAGCTTGACATTTGCGAAAGCTACGTAGCCAAGACTACAACAATCCCCATTTGTGTTGGCGATTTTTTACAATTTTAGAAATAAATTTAAATTTGCAACAGCGAACTTGTACTAAATTTTGCGTAAAAAACGGATTTATTAATGCGCGAACGTTGAAAATATTGGAAAAGTGTTTCGGCAACAGAATAGCACATGTGGTTCAAAAGTGGTCGTGGGTCAATCGAAAATGACAGACCATCGACATCGAAAACTGACGTAAACATCGATAAAGTAAAAGAAATGTTGGTCAATAACCTCAGATGAACCATCAGAGAGATAGCGGATGACTTTAACATTGCCTATGGATCCATCCAAGACATATTGGTTAATGATTTGGGCCTTCCGTTGTGTAGCAGCAAAGCTTGTGCCAAAAAACTTCAATTTCATGCAAAAGAGAGACTGCGTTGAGGTTGCAAAAGACATGATTTGCGAAGCCGAATTCGATCTCATATTCATCAAAAAGATCATTATTGGAGACGAGACGTGGGTTTATGAGTACGACACGCAATCCAGACATCAGACAAGTGAATGGCATTCACTAAATGAACCGAGACCAAATAAATCCGTCGTTTTTAGTCAAAAAGAAGGTAATGCAACGGTGTTCATATATTACAATGTTGTAGTCAATTCATGAGTGCATCACGAATTTATGCCAGAAGGTCTGATAGTAACAAAAGAGTATTATTTGGGCGTTACGAGATGTTGGCGTGAAGCAGTTCACTGAAAAAGACCAGAATTGTGCACAGAAAACTCATGGATAAAGCACCGTCGCAGTGCTATCATTATTCGAGTTATTTTGACGAAAAATACAACAAATACCATTCACCGAATTCACCCGATCTGTTCGGCCTAAAAAACCATTACGAGGAACGCATTTCAGCAGCCGAGAGGGAATAATGGCAAAATTGCAGGAAGATTCGATAGACATACCGAAAACTGAATATAAAAATACTTCGAGGATTAGATCAAGTGCTGGCATAAGTGTGTTGTAGTCGGTGGGGATTTCTTTGAAGGGGAAATATAAATTTAGATGAATAAACTTGTATTTGTAATTCTTTGAGTAAAAAATTCCGGGAACTTTTTGATCAAGGTACTTAAATCGCTATATGAAGACGCCAGCAGCGGAAGTTACTGCATAGCTAACGAGAACTAGGTAAGCGAATAAATGAGAATAATTAAAGGACAAGGCGGCAAGGAGTGTAAGATACACAATCTCGGAGCACAGAGATATGCAGTGGAAACAAGACAACCTGGCAAGGATAACGGGGCAATACGGCCAAAGACTGCGTTTCTTAAAAACTATGCTCATAAGTGCAAACACAACAAATTTCTGATTTTTAACCATATATCAGCAACCTATTGTTGAAGTCGGCTCCTTCTGATACATCAGCGGCTCCCACAAAGATGGTTTAAACCGAATCAATACAACAAGACGAGTTTATGGAAAGCTAAAGTCGATGTGGCTATCGAATTATCTCATAATACGTCATGTTTAAAAGTTGTGTGTAATCTATGCTATTGTAGGGTTGCTATAAAGGCCTTATAAGCATTTACAAATCGATACCGTAGTACTCCTCTAACTGATTTGATATTCTCACAAATATTTCCCTATTTTTACATATTTTAAATTCCCTTGTTTCAGCATTTTCCGGTTTTCTTATTTTTAGCCTATATGGTTATATGGCATATTAATAGGGATAACCCTGTAGAGTTAGAATAGCGTGTAGAGAATTTTTCATAAATTGTGGATGTATCAAGATGGCATGGATATGAGGACATAAAATGTGATTGCATAGCAGATGAACTTTAGCAAGCACTTGGTATTCAAACGGATCTATTGGGAATATCGCTGATTTTCATCGGCAGAATAGGCGGCAGGTGTCACAAAAATTTCGCCGAATGGTGAACAAACGATGGGGAAATAAACCTTCCTGCTATGATACCAGGAAGATCTAGCCAGATTTTATTCTAGAATGTCTAGAATACATTTTTGGAATTCTGAGTTAATTCTGACCGTTGAACTGTTAGCAGCACGCTTAAATAGAGGGAATTCCATATAATGATTTTTCTGGAATGATAAGGAGCAGAAAAAGTATACGAAATACCTTATAAGGAGCTGCGAAGACCATGGTGCGGTAATGGACACATGATAATTAACCTATGGTAGCTAACCTAACCTATGCTGAGTTAAGAATAAAATGCTTCGTTGCGTTGAAAATCTGAAAGTTGACAGATTTATTAAGTTCTTTAGTAAAGCAACTCATGAAAAAAATCATTTCGTTTTATAAAATTTGTTACTCTTGTTGCCAAGAAAGTACTCTATACAGTTTTATACCGAACAAAAAGTCCATTTTCCATCACTGCTATCGGTAGTTCGTTAATTGTACCAAGCGAGTAATTGGTGTACCATTGTATTTTTTAGTCTGAAATTGTACCCAAAAAGTACAATTATACCAACTTTCGCAACCCTGGCTGGAATATAAAGACAGACAGGTAGACAGATGAAGTTTTACTTTTGCATGACAACACTTGGTCTCTCTTAGCAAAATTGCCAAACAATTTTTAGAAACGATCCAATTTTACAAACACGGCTCCTTTCGACTATTGGCTGTTTCGTTGGATGCAATATCTATAAGCAAGTCACCGAATGACTTTTTTTAAAGAAATACAAAATTAGCTTCAAAGTGGATCGCCTTAAAAAACGGGAAGTTTTTCTGAGACGAGTTTCGGCCATTAGCTCATAGATGGGGGAAAGATGTAAGCCAGTGAATTGATAATTTTTTATTTTGATAAAATTGTTAATTCGTTATCATGTTTGAGCCAAAAAAAAAGACCGAATCAGTTTGTTCTACCAATATGTAGATTCTTAATTTTTTATGTTGTAAATTAACAACAAAAGTCTTTAAATAAAAAACCCACCTCTGTTTTTTTAAATATAAAACCCAATAAATCCCGGGTGAGTTTAATTGGATTACCCAGTGGGTTGTCTACACTGTATGTTGCCCACTACCTAAAATGGCACAGTGAGAGCATGACGATCAGGTTGATCAGCTGTGCTCTTTCTCACTATAGCTGCCGACAGATGGAAGTCTTACAACATCAGAGTGGGATACTTGGTACAAAAGCGTAAGTAGTATAGGGTCCGCCAAATAATTTTTTTTTTTTTAAAACAGGGCGCAAAACATCGATTGTAGCTTCGGCTGTGTGGCACGTAGCGCCGTCCTGTTGAAACCAAATGTTGCTAATATCCTCCTCTTCAATTTTTGTGACCAAAAATCGTTCAACATGGCCCAATAATGATCGCCATTGACTGTAACGGCCACTCCTTGCTCATTTTTGAATTAAGCCTCTGGACCAAAATTCGCACCAAACAAGTAACTCGTCTTGGGTGTATCGGCTTTTAAATGTATGCGTACGGGTTTTATGTGCCCCAAATGCGACAATTTTGCTTGTTTACATACCCGCCAAGATCAAAATGAGCTTCATCTGAAAAGATGATTTTTTTTGGCAAAATAGGCATCTTCTGTAAGTCGATCGATTAAAGTAATGTCGCAATATTTCCCAGCGTTGTTCAAGCGTATGCACAACCATATTCGTTCACCGGAAGGATAAAACTAATTATCTGTCAAATCAGACATGAGCTAAGTGTTGCCATACACGAAATAAGCACTAGTTGAAAAAAAAAACGTTAGATGGCGGACCCGTTATATTGTTTGATAATTTCATTACAAATGAATTGCCAAGTGGATGACCGGCATATAGACCTTTCTGCTTACTTACTCAAATCACAACTTTATATTTTTTCGTACGATATTTGATTTGCATTTAATATTTGTATGACACATACGATAATTTCGTCAGCCATGTCATATACGATAAAATTATATTTGTAATATGGTATACTAAGTATAGTGAATATCTATATATTTTTTTACTATGTGGTCAGTCTGTCATTTTGTAATACGTTTTCATCAAAAAGTTAATTTCATAAAAAATGTAACATACCATAATTCCATGCAAAAGAGTCGACAAGCAATCATCAATTATGGGAGAGACAGCAAGCGATAGCCACATGCTATGCAGTTCACACAACGATATGTCTAGGAATTCAGTCGACTGGAATCATCAAAGCAACAGAAGAAGAGTTCGCTCAAGCCATACTATGTACTCGTAGCAAATATAATAATTTTAATAAAAAGCATACTTGAAAGCATGAATTTGCTAACAACGATTGGACAAACAATTCTATTCATATAATCATTAGAACACCTTTCTATCAATACTTTGATATGAAATGTATGGAATTAGTCAATAATAAAAATCAAATAATGAATAATGCAAAAAATTCGTTGTTTAACTTTAATCAAATTACTTTAATTTCTTTTTGTTTTTTTCTATGCAATTGGAGACATTCCCCGAATACTACTTGTCTTGTAAAAAAATAATGTTTCTAATTGTAGAGTCGATAAAATGAAATAAATAACTGTGCAAAATATTATAAGATTAACTTACTTGAGATTAATGTGAAATAAATGAGCTGAAGGAGCTGTAACAAAAAGTAAATGAAATATAATTAAAAATAAAAATAAAAAAATAATAAAAAAATTAAATCTAATAAACAAAACAAAATAATCACAGCCAACGGCAATATGTACAGAAAATTCGAATAACTCATCTATCCTTGGTGAGCAATAAGCATTATAGCCAGGACCCTACAAGCCAAACTAATATCTCTCATTAAGTGCAGGCAGATACATATACTAAAGTGTCCGCCAAATAATTTTTTTTTTTTTTTTTGAAAATGCCATGAAAAAACTACTGAAATTTTCTCAAATTTCTTTTTTTGTTTGAAAGTACAATCCTTCCGGTTAATAATGGAAAATAATTTCATTCAAAGGTCTGCCTCGGCTGGCCATGCAGTAGCCTACACGATCGATCCAATTTTTAAGCACATTATCGATGTGTGTATCAATACAGCTGTATTTCACCAATGGCTTCACGAATATTGTCCTTTAAAGCGTCAATTGTCTCTGGCTTGTTGGCGTAACACTCATCTTTGATGACACCCCACAAATAATAGTCCAACGGTGTCAAATCGCGACTCCGAGGTGGCCAAACGACATCAGCTCTGCGGCTGATAATGCGATCTTCAAAAACTGGGCGCAAAACATCGAGTGTAGCTTCGGCTGTGTGGTACGTAGCGCCGTCCTGTTGAAACAAAATGTTGCTAATATCCTCCTCTTCAATTTTTATAAACAAAAGTTCGTTCAACATGGTTCGATAACGATCGCCATTGACTGTAACGGCCACTCCATGCTCATTTTCGAAGAAAAATGGCCCAATTATGCCTCTGGACTAAAATCTGCACCAAACAGTAACTCGTTTAGGGTTTATCGGCTTTACAATGTATGCGTGTGGGTTTTCTGTGCCCCAAATGCGACAATTTTGCTTGTTTATATACCCGCTTCATCTGAAATTTTGATTTTTTTGCAGAATCGCCATCTTCTGTAAGTCGATCGCAGGCCCACTTAGCGAAGCGAAAACCCACCCCTTGGATGGTCAGTTGGCTGCAACTCCTGAACCAATTGAACTTTGTATGGCGTCATACCAAGGTCTTTATGCAAAATTCGTCTCAATGATGTCTCCGAAATGTTCAATTTTTGAGAACGTCGGTGAATTGATGTTGATGGCGCTTCACGCACACTTTCTGCCACACCTGCACTGTTTTTGGCTTTTCGCGCTTTGGTTTGTCGATGAGGATGCCAGTTTTTTTCACTTTTTTCACAAGATAACGAACATACGGAGCTGACGGTGCTTCTCTTCTTCCAAAATCCGTGCGCATTTTCGCACACATTCTGCAACATTACCATGATTTTCAAAGTAATGTCGCAATATTTCCCAGTGTTGTTCAAGCGTGTACACAACCATATTCGTTCAGCGGAAGGAAAAACTAATTATCTGTCAAACCAGACATGAGCTAAGTGTTACCATTCACGAAATAAGCACTGGTTGAAAAAAAAACGTTAGATGGCGGACCCTTTAAAACAGATCAAATATATGAATTTGATACTCACTCTCTCTCTCTCTCCCTCTCTCTCTTTGTATGAGTATTTGTGCAAATGAATCTGAGTTTTTTATTTTAAAAAGGCTGCTGTCTGCAGTTTTGAGCAACGAAAGTAAATGCATTAATTAAAAAAAAAAATGAGAAAAACCGCAACGTTTTTCCGTTTTTAATTTAATTTTTGCTTTTTTTGTTTTCTTCTTACAAATATGCAATGAAATATCTATATATTTCAACTATTTCTATATCCATTACATTTAATGATAATGATAAAACTGGGGGATGGCAAAATGATGCTACAATGCACAAGGGGCCAGCAAATTTGTTTTTAAGGACAGAAAATTACAGCTGCAACCATGGCAACAAAAATGCAATAAAAACAGAAAAGAAAACAAAAACAAAAAAAGGGAAAAATATAATTATTTTCTTTGGCTCAACGGACGAGTTAATGAAAATGTAGTCTTTCTTGTGAAATATCTTTCCAAACAACATTAGAGCAGAGACGGTAAGGAAATTCAACAAGCTGCAGCAAAAGGAGGGACGATATAACAGAAACTCATTGGAAAATAACCTTGGCAACATTCACTTGCTCTCAAAGCTATATACTTGTTGTGCAAACTAATAAAATATCTCCAGAACCATTACCCCATTTAAATTTGTCACCTACACCTACATTTCTGTGTGGAATGGTTATGAAGAGCGAAAGAAAATTTCTTAAAAATGCTTGTGTAGACGTATTGAGTTAAGGGCGTCTTACCTCGTAATTAAATATGCTTTCTAGGAATTAATATAATTAAATGAAATATTTTTCAACTGCTGTATACATACACATTAATTTGCAAAATAACAAAAAAAAAAACAAAAAAATATAAATTCATAATGCATACAGTCCTCAATAAAAAACAGTAATGAAATAAATAAAATTAAAAGTCAATGTATTATTATTATTATTTATTAGCGGAAATCACTCTTTGTTGTAAATTTACAATTTACTACATAAGTTTGCAAGACTTGCAAAGTCCGTTTGCAACAAAGAGTGAGATCCCCTATTATTTTTATTTTCGTATGGTATGTTGCGACAGGAGGAATGGGTTTTCAGCATAAAGAATATCACAAGGCATAATGGTTATCCAGCGACCTAGATAGACCATTTCGCTATAAGTCGTAAATTCCGATATTCCGATGGATATAAGTATACAGCAAGAAAGGTGCTGTAAAATTACAGACTATTGCTTAGTGGTGGCAAGGATTCGCTTACATACATATGTCATCGTGAGCAGTGCAGGAACTACACGTCGTTCTAAAATTGTATTTAAACGCCTGAATGACATCACATCTTACGTGCGGGAATCAGTATCCAGCACTAATATAACTTCATATCAAATCGCCTTTGCGAAATTCACCGGTGACCAGTCCTAAGTCGTTTGGAAAAGAAACTGGCATTAGCATTTCTACTTATAAGACTGACCAGGAGCGTCAGGAGCCCCAGGGATTTCAGTACCTGCCTGACTTTAGTAGACCCCCTTGTGGGAGCTTTGTGGTGGCTGGGGTTTTTAACCTAAATCGCAGGCAGAATGTGAGCTGGATGTGATATTACACTCTTAACCGGGTGTCGTGATCCATAAATTGGCAAAAGTTTGGTTAGTCTCCAATACTTACCCGAGGTGTAAAGGTTTGTGTCCAAACAACTCACTGCTGATTTTTATCATAGGTTGGAAGCGG
The DNA here is from genome assembly GCA_023159175.1 of Wohlfahrtia magnifica. NCBI lineage: Eukaryota > Metazoa > Arthropoda > Insecta > Diptera > Sarcophagidae > Wohlfahrtia > Wohlfahrtia magnifica. The sequence continues at coordinate 2,219,813 of JAKWBJ010000046.1, read as the reverse complement.
TGGTGGATGTATAATTCACACTTATGAACATGCCAAATGGTGCTTGAGATCCGCTGGGGTTCATTAGGATGTTAGCAGATCTGCTAAGCTATAAACCGGAAGGAGCACAATCGATCCTATGGGACGCAGTGTCCTGCAATAGTGCCTGGTCGATATAATGATAATAATGCGGAACGGTATGCAGTAAAGCACATAATGTTAAATGACCCAATATAAAATCGTAATAGACAAGGTCACAACTGAAGGCACTCTATCGTTCCATGCAAAAAAATGTTAAGCATTGTGTCAGAAGTAAGAAATATAGGTTACTTGCTCGTACTGTCTGCAAAGTTAGCAAAGTATTGTAGTTTAAGTTAAATAACCACAGTTGCTTTCGTAATATTGAGGAAAATTGGGTATTACAAGCAAAGTAACGATCACAAGTGCACTTCCAGTGTCACAGAACTTGAGTTGATCTGTAATTATTGCAAAATCATAGAAACGCCTGTGAAAAGTCCAGGGCCTTATAAATTTGGATGTCCTTAGGAGTAATCATCAAAATATGGTCATTAGTATGCTCAGCTTTATGTGATTCTATTGGAGATATTGAACTCAATAAAGCCGGAAGTATGTCAAAATCAATTCCAAAATGCTTAATGACTGTTCTTTTTTACATAGGATATCCAAATTATTACTGAGTTGGGTCGAAGAACCCGATTGGCCATGGCACTGCGACCTAAAAACATCTATTGTGTCAAAAGCTTTGAAGTCAGGCCCGCCAGCGCAAAAGCACAGCCTACGGTGGTAGAAATCGGATCGAGTCCATAGCCCCGAGCTAATGACTGACCAAGCGCCAATCGAAACAGTCGCTAAAAGAATATTCTCTACTTTGTGTATGAAGCCACTAATGTCTCCAATGGTAAGGCAACGAACCTGATCAGGCTCAAAAAATGGCTCCACAAAAAGTTCGTCTCCGAATGCTTACCAAAGCAATGCATTCACAGAAAATATGCTCCTTCGTTTCCTCGTCCTCCTTTCGTAGGTGACACTTTGAAACAGGTACCGTATTATGGTGAAGATAGTAATGGACTGTCAGGAAGACAATAAGATTTATAATAATTGTCTTCGCCTGTCTCAGACTCTGACATTGTACCCATTATAAAGAACATAGTTTATGCTCCCATTTTTCGGTCTTTCCCCTGGTCGTGGATCAGCTAATGCCACAGTACGGCTCTGGTCCCAAGAAGCTAATAGCCAAGCCCAGTCTTGCCAGTTCGTTATAACACCAGTGTGTCCAAGAATCTCAATGCTAGTGTGTAGATATTCGTGTTGCACTCGAGTACCTTTCTCGAGTCTTTATGCTCCAAAGAAAGGGGCTTATTACTGATGGGTCAGTTATTGCATTTTAGTAATTCAAACTTTGCTTTGTCCGATCATGCGTTAAGCTTAAAAAAATGAGTTTTTTGTTTGTTTTTGTATTGAAAGTTACAGTTATTAGTGGATAAACTACTATTTTTTCTTATTATTCATCAAGTCACACATCTGAGGTATAGATAGGACCACAAAAAAAACTAAAATTTCCTCTAAATTTCGATATTTAAAAACATGTCTAAAAAATAATGATGCAGGTTTTTCCAAATTTATTTTAATCGATAAAAAGAACAAAAATTAACAAAAAAAAAAGTAAAAGGAAAATAAACAAAAAGACACGGAAAATGAAGTAACAAAAATATACACACAACGATTTTTAATAACGGTAACAGTCCCATTTCGGCATCGAACGCTTGTGAAGTGTTAATTAAACTCAACATATTAAGTATTAAACACAAGGAAGCAGTTCTTTGAAGTGCAGGTAGTATGGTAATAATGATGATAATGGGTTCGAGAAATATCGTGCGACAATATAAATTTGGCTGTTAAATTAAGAAATAAGACAAAATCTTATAACGAAGCAGCGAAAATTTTAAATTTGGCCGCCAGTGCAAACCATTACAAGATATTACAATAACAATGGCAAAATCGAAAACAATGGTCACCCACTTGTTGATAGAAACCCCAGATTTATTCTTTAGGAAGTGCGAAAGAATCCGAGAAAAAAATTCCTCACAGTTAGCTGAGGCCATTGCCGCAAGATTAGGAACATCGGTACATTTGCGAGTCATAGCAAAACCGTTAATTTTAAACAAAAACCGACAACTCAGCTTACTTTTTGCAAAGCATCGATTCTATTTACTGATGAATTCGTATTTATTATATTTGGCAAAAGGTATGGGGAAAACCCAATATTGCTTTAATTTCAAAAAATTTTACTTCTACTGCTAGGCACGGCATTGGCAGTGTGGGTTTTGGATTGTATAGCTGCTTTAGGGTAGCAAAACTTGCCTTCATTAAAGAATATATCGATCGATTTCAATATAGGAATAAACTACGAGACAATTTAAAACAATAGGTCGATACGTTGAACCTGGGTTTAAATTAAATATTAGAACAGGTCATGCAGCCTTAGTTGTCAGAGATAAGTAATGTAAAGGGTCCGCCAAATAAATTTTTTTTTTCTTGAAAATGCTATAAAAAAAACTACTGAATATTTTCTCAAATATCTTTTTTTATTTGAAAGCACAATCCATCCGGTTAATAATGGAAAATAATTTCATTCATGTGGCTGCCTCGGCTGGCCATGCAGTAGCCCACATGATTGGTTCAATTTTTAAGCACATTATCGATTGTGTGCAGCCAATGGCTTCACGAATATTGTCCTTTAAAACGTCAATTGTCTCTGGCTTGTTGGCGTAACACTTATCTTTGACGGCACCCCACAAATAATAGTCCAACGGTGTCAAATCACAGCTCCGAGCTGACCAAACGACACCAGTTCTGCGGCTGATAATGAGATCTTCAAAAAAGGGCGCAAAACATCGAGTGTAGCTTCCGCTGTGTGACACGTAGCGCCGTCCTGTTGAAACCAAATGTTGCTAATATCCTCCTCTTCAGTTTTTGTGAACAAAAATTCGTTCAACATGGCCCGATAACTATCGTCATTGACTGAGTACAGCAATAATTCTTCAACAGTTTAAAAGCTTAAAACCAACATTATCGAGTAGATATCAACCATTGACAACAGTTTATTAAAAAGCGTAAATGATAAATTTGCTAAAAGATCGGGAGCCAGTCGAGCCAGTAGGGGGGCCATTTAAGCGACATAATTTTTAATTGTGACACGGAACCTATTTGTAAGAAATTGATATAAAAATATTTTTAATATGTATCTGAAAGTCTTTTTTTATTAAAATTAAAATGATACCTTAATATTGGACACCCTGTATTTAGTGTATATTCAAAATTAATAACGTTTTCCTTTTTCTGCCTTTTAAACAGGTAATATTTTGGAAATGTTGCTCTTGCCCAATTAAAATGTTGCACTTGATCTGCCCGAGGGAAAAAAGGACAATTTTTTCACAAAATTTTTCATACGAGGTGTATCATTTCGTCTCACCATTACTGAAAAATTGCATTGTTATTAAGATGATTCCAACACTTTAACAAAAATTAAATTATTAGGAAAGCTTTCATTTTTGGAGGTATAATCTTGACGTTGTGCAGTATTTTCTCACTATATAAGGGGTCCGCAAATTATTTTTTTTTTGAAAACAGGGCGCAAAACATCGAGTGCAGCTTCGGCTGTGTGGCACGTAGTACCGTCCTATTGAAACCAAATGTTGCTAATATCCTCCTCTTCAATTTTTGTGAACAAAAATTCGTTCAACATAACGTTCGTTCCCTGTAACGATCGCCATTGTCTGTAACGGCCACTCCTTGATCATTTTCGAAGAAAAATGGCCCAATTATGCCTCTGAACCAAAATCCGCACAAAACAGTGACTCGTCTTGGGTGTATCGGCTTTTCAATGTATGCGTGCGGGTTTTCTGTGCCACAAATGCGACAATTGTGCTTGTTGACATACCCGCCAAGATCAAAATGAGCTTCATCTGAGCACATCGCACACATTCTGCAACATTAAAATGATTTTCAAAGTAACGTCGCAATATTTCCCAGCGTTGTTCAAGCGTATACACAACCATATTCGTTCAGCGGAAGGAAAAACTAATTATCTGTCAAATCAGACATGAGCTAAGTGTTACCATTCACGAAATAAGCACTAGATGAAAAAAGAAACGTTAGATAGCGGACCGAAATAATACAATACAATACTTATAGAGGAAGAATTGTTACTCCATTTTTCTTTAAATATCGAAGCATTCGGTCTTTTATTAGCTTATTTAAAAACTTTTGATTTAACTTTTATTAAAATTTATTTTACACTTGACAAATTATATTGTGATTTAAAAAATTTAAGTTGATTCACTTTTTAGTTTTTTTTTTCTTGTAAATTTTTGCCAATTTCTGTTAATGCTCTAAACACATAGACGACGGCGGACTACACGACTACAATTGACGGCAACGACATCATAATTAGCAGCTGATCCACAAAAAATGACATTTCGATAACTAAAATTTAAAAATACAATTGCAGTAACATCTTTCAATAAGTATTCGCCTCTTTATATATTTTTACTAGCCAAAACCCGGCTTGCCTCGCTATCCGTATCTTTGTTATTTTCTTTCACTGTTACGTAAAATTTTTACATTTACTTCTCCAATTCAAGTCTCAGCCTCATTCAATTCAAGTTTAAATGTCTAAGATAGCCTGTGATTAATTTCAGAAAGTCTTAAAAAAAGCGCACATTTAATTTTATATATAAGATATATGTGTATGTAGACAGCTTTAGCCCGATGTGCTTAGGTAATGAAGCTTAAATACTTGTTGTTCTTCACTTATACAAAATTCAATATTCAGTATTAATGGCAGGCGTCATGTCGACTTGTCCAATCTCGCCTAGTTACTGACTGGTGATGCGACATTTTTTGGAACCTCATTTACAAACTTCTACTATTGACGTTATCAAGATATACAAAAATTAATATTAACTTTTTTACAAAATTCTGCTTTTACGAGTATTATATATACAGTGACTCCAATCGTACAAGAGCTTTTTTATAGAAAAGTCCACTAAATAATTGTATAGGCTTTTCGGAGTCTTTGTAATTCATCTAATATGAGCCTTAGTGAATAATAAGAGACCATCATTTTATCCAATAAAAACACTCATTTTCTCGAACTCAACGCATAATCGATCAAGAAATCGAACAATTACTGGTAGTTTACATATTCTTTCTAATGCAGAACAGTCAGTAAGCGACTAGGATTTGATTTTAATAAACTTAAGCATTCTTTCGGCTCAATGGAGTTCCATACTTTTGATAATGTCGTCTTAAGCAGAAGTAGGGTGTTAAAATTTTACTGATAAACTCTCCTATTCCTCGTAAAGATGATCAGTTACGTTAGATTTTGATCTCTGTGCAGCTGGCTTTGTAAATTTGGTTCAGGTACGAATCAAGCAGACCTTTGCATTACCCGATGTTTGCTTGGAATATTGCTTGAAATACTCATTTTCTCTGCACTTTGCTTCATATTTTCTTTTTGAATCTTGAAATAAACAAATTTGTCCACTTTATCTTAAAACTAACTATGAATTGTCATAACCAGCCATTCCAGACTGTATCCCAAATTATCCTTCATGCTTATCGGTAGTTTTTGTATTTTTATGATTGAATTCGGTTTATTTACAAATCAGAAAATTTCTTATGTCAAATTTCAAAAAATCAAATGCATTTTACAATTATGGTAGTCAAGCATTAAACACATAACCGACAGCGAGCAGCATGAAAGTTGTTGGCAGCATTTGCTACTATACTATTGACTTCATAAATATTTTGAAAGCAGCAGCGGAAGTAATAAAATTGTCAGCTGTTTTATTTGTCATAAAAATTTGTTATAGAAAATAATTTTTCAGTGGTGACATCAAGCTTTTCAAATCCACCAAAATAAAATCGCTTTTTTGAAAATATTACTCAAAAACATAAAAATTTATGGACTTATGTATTTAAAACTTAACTTATTTTCTGATAAATAAAAAAATTATTTTCACGTTTTTTTTTTATAAATAAAAAAAACTATTTTTACGTTGTTTTTATTATTATTTTTTATTGTGTTGGTAGCACTACTTTTTGTTTTGCTGCTTAAAAAAATAGAAATAATTTTTTTTTTTAATCAGCAGCATCTAAGGTTGTTGTCTAGGCTTTGCTGTGCTGCCTTCAAAATAATTGTTACGTTTATATGACATTTTGTCGTCTGCTGCTTGCTGTCATGTTATGTGTTTAATGCTTAATTTTAGAATCTTTCACTCAGGCCACTTTGCTTTGTATTTTCCACTTGTTTTTCTTCACTTCTCATTGTTTATTTTTTGAGTACGTACGTGTGAAAAAAAAGAGAAGAGCAACTTTTTGCCTGTCGATGATTTAAAGAAAACGGTAAACAAAAGGTAAAATTACACACACAAAGCTAATTACACACAGGCTACACACAATGACAAATTAAACAAATATATGTAATTACACACAAGGCGCAAACACTGGTGCGAGTATGTACTCGTATATGAAAATCGAGGAAAGTATGCAATAATTTTTTGTTTCAATTTAGCCAGTGCGTATGAGTATTATATACAATATGAGAAATAAATATTACGCATGCGCAACACCTCACAAGTTTTGTAAATGAAATAATATCTTATTCGTATGACTGAAGTCATTTTATTAAAAAAATTTAATAAATAAATACAAATAACAAAAATATTTGTAAGTAAGTTGTTATGCACAAGAATGAACTACTCTATTGCATATAATAATTGTTTCCTTAAACGATTTTGATTTGTTTAAATGTTTTACAGAAGAAAAAAGGATAAATATTTCAACATGTTTCGCTGCTTTACATATAAAATACCGTACCCTTAAGACTATGATCATTACATGGCTTTCTGACTGTCAAAAAGCTTTAATAGTTGGCACACGCAAAAATAAAATAAAATAACTTTTCAAGCCTACGAGAGTATATAAATTATTAAACCACTTTGCTTCTCCCCTAGTTTTCTTTATCAATCTCTTTTTTTTACTTAACACAACGGCATAAATGATTTGAAAATATCGAACAATAACCAAACGAAATTTAATGAAAATGAAAATAGCGGTGGCAAATAAGAAAAGAAGCAGAGGAGAAAAAAAATTGCAAAAAAAAAATAATAATTGACAACGTCCTATAAGGGAGTGTGGAAAGAAAATGGACGAAAATTGAAAGAGTTTTTCCTCAATTTAATTTAAAGTAACAACTATAAGTGAATACAATTACGTATTCAATCGCATTGAAAATGTTTTATACGAAATGAAATCAAGTGCAAAAATGAAAGCGAAGAAAAGTGCACTTTCCTCAATTGAGATAAATCTCGAAGCAAGTAATGAATGCTACGAGAGCATTTTTGGACTATTGAAACGATTGAAGGCTAGAGAAGATGAAGAAGAAAAATCTTTAAAATATTTTTCATTTCTACAGCAATATTAATGAGAGATAAAGTAAAAGGCAGAAAGATTAACCTGCCTTTCAGTAAGGCTGACAGACAGCCTTTAAATGTACGAGTGTATGCTTTCAATTGAAGGAAAAAGGGGATATTGCTTTGTTTGCTCGATATTATTTAAAAAAGAGAAGATAAAGCTAATTAAGTTTAATTAAAAGGATCAATACGAAATTCTTTATAATGGAAAGCTTATCTGATGGCATTCAATATTAGATGAATTTATTAAACGAAAAAATTTTATGGACTATGTGGGTAAAGAAAACAAATTTCTAAAGTACAAGTTTGAAAACAAATTACTGGTCATAGGATATGTAACAAATCTAAAATGAATGTAAACCGACTAGTATTTGATATCATTCATAGACAAAATTTGCAAAAAATCTAAAAAAAATAAAAAAAAAATAATTTTAAAAATTATTTTCACATAAAGAGGCACTAGAGAATAAATGGGGTGAGCCATTTAAAATTTTAAATTTAAAAATGCAATAAAACAAAAACGGTTTGAAATTTTGCTATTTTTTTTTTTCCTTTTTTGTGAAGTACAACTGTTCCGATTAGAAATAAAAAATTATTTCATTCATATGGCTGCCGCGGCTGGCCTCACAATACCTAGAGATGTGATTCTACTCATATATCGAGTAAATACCAGCTAAATACCGGGTAAATTTATTTTTTGGGAATTTTAAATGCATCAACAACTGGCAACTCCTCTTTGTCAAGTAGCTAAAACATCAACAGCATTCCTTTGACTGCTTGTTTTATTATATGGGTATCAATTTTGATATAAATCCAATTTGGAACCGAGCAAACTATAGTGCTAGAGAGGATTTGTGAAGTAAAAATTTTGAGCAGCATAGCGAAACGTTAATTGACTACTCCATGCGCTTCAGCAGCCACTGAACGCTCATTCAGCACTCAAAGTTTTATCAACTTAAAAAAACGAAACAAATAAGTTGCACATAATGTGGGAAATGTAGGCCTTATACCACATAATTTGAATCCTTGCAATAAACACACATGGCAAAAGGAGATTTCCTAAAAAATTGTTCCGGCTGAGTATGAAATTATCCATACTGAAGCAGCACCTTCCACTTCCCCTGGTATCCCCAATTTTACACTTCAAACTTCTTTTAATTATTTTCGATGTAAGACTGACAATGACAGTGATAGTGATTTCGATTAATGTATTATAATATTGCTACATTTTTACCTTAAAAACGTCTATTTATGCGTTCGTAGATTGTAGTTAAAATAAAATAAATTTTGTTTGGTTTTAATTAAAAATCCTTTATTCAACATAGTTTTGTGCATCACTGTTTGAAACCTTTTTACAGGCAATAACAATTTTTATTCTTAACTTCTCTGTCTGTTTACAACTTTGTAAACAACAACAATTGCTCGACAGATCTTTCTACTTAAAGATCTTCCAACCCGATCGTAGTTATAACTTATAACCTTTTCAACCAGAGGTTATCCACACTTAACTCTCTTTACTGAGTTAGCTCCAACTAAACTGATTTTTTACTTCACGATTCACTTCATGAGTTCACTCCTTATAAACTCTATTCACACGAACTGCACTCACTGAGTTTACTTTACTTAAACTGTTAGCTGTTCACATCGATGTGCATTTTATATGGTTGAGTAAACAAAACATCGAAAGCTGTCGAACCTCCCGATATTTCAGGTTGATTCCATTTCTTTCTTTTAATTTAATTTCCTTTTTCCATAAAATTTATTATAAAATACACTAAATTTTTGCTGTTTATTCACTAAATTTTCTACAACTAGTTGCTGGTTCATACCTACCTTTTAGGTAAATACCTGGGTATTTACCCATTTTTACTCAATTTCCCCATTTTTCCGGGTATTCGCCAATCGGGTATTTACCCTTTTCCCATCTCTAACAATACCTCATTCAATCGTACCAATTTTCGTGAACTTTTTCGAGTATATGGGCTCGTATCTCGGCTATGGCATTACGAATGTTGGCCTGCAGAGCAACATCTGCTCAATTGTCTCTGGTTTGTAGGCACAACACTTGTCTTTAACGGCACCCCACAGAAAATGATCCGACGGTGTCAAATCGCAGCTTCTTGGCGGCCAATTGACATCACCATTTCGGCTAATTAAACGGCCATCAAACGTTTGACGCACTAAATCAATTGTGGCATGACATGTGTAGCAAGTTGCACCATCCTGCTTGATCTACATCCATCGATGTTTGATTTATATTCATTGTTATTTATACTTATAAAAACGTTATTGTGAGTACGATTGATTCCGAGCAGTTGGATTTGAATGATGTGTACACACTTATACCTATAAATTCATGAGTGAGTATGATTAGCGAAAAGACGATTCGTTGCTGATCACTGTCGCATACCCACAATAATCAAACGAACATCTTCGTTACCAATGACAAAAAAAAAGGGAATCACACACCTAATGTTGCTGCTGCCTTTTACTTTGTACGCTTACATATACCATACATATAGGGTGGCCACTTTGAAAGTTTAAATTTAAAAATGCAATAAAACAAAAACGGTTTAAAATTTCGCCAAATTTATTATTATTATTATTTATTTTTTTTGTGAAATACAGTTGTTCCGGTTAGAAATAAAATATGATGCGGCTGATCTCATAGTACCCCATTCATTTGGACCAATATTCGAGAATTTTTTCGAGTGTATGTGTTCGTATCGCGGCTTTGGCATCACAAATGTTGGCCGACGGTGTCAAATCGCAGCTTTTTGGCGGCCAATTGACATCACCATTTAAGCTATTTAAACGGCCATTAAACGTTTGACGCATTAAATCGATTGTGTCATGAGATATGCGGCAATTTGCCACATCCTGTTTAAACCAAGCACTTTGCTTATCAATATCATGAGGAGCGGGCATAAAAAAATCGGTTATCATGGTAAGATAGGTGTCTCCATTGACCGTAATGCTAATTTTTAAAAAAATATGGGCCAATGATGCCTCCGCTCCACAAATCACACCAAACAGTCACTCGTAATGGCTGCATTGGCTTCAATAAGACCACGTTTGGGTTTTCTTTGCTCAAAATACGACAATTTTGCTTATTAATGCACCCATTAAGATGAAAATGATTTTCGCAATGTAGTTGTGCAATTTCCGATCAGTTGTCTTTGTTTTGGAAATAAATTTCCAATAAATCAAAAACTTGCTCAAGCGATCGATCGATTCGTTCCGTTCAGTGGAGATAATATACAGAATTTTTTGACAGAAATATTGCCAAATTCGAAGATACCACTGTTTCAAATTTAAACCGGTAGATGGCTCACCCGATACAACAATCGCAATATCAGTAACAAGTTATATTTTTGTAGGTTAAAAGTAATAAAAAACTTGCTTCAAATTCGTTAAAAATCCTTTATTTTATTTGACTGAACATTTACTAAACCAAAAGACTATCCGACGAATAATATTGAAAAATAATACAAACTGTCAATGCAGTTCTTATAAAATAAAGAAAAGTAAATTACAGTGAAAGTTCTCTTAGATGGACATCACCCGTTCACAGAAGATTCCCGCCTATGGGGTATTATGAACTCGTTGTTATTATTCCGACCAGGCACTATTATAGGACACTGCGACGCATGGGTTTTATTGTGCCCTTTCCGGTCTATGCTTTGTTTAGCTGATCTAAAACCATAATGGTAGATATGCCTGCCTATGCGAGCCTATATCTTCCCAAATATTTCGATCTAATCAATAAAGAAACCCACCTTTACACAATATGTGTTACACTGTCTCTGATGCCTGTGAAGTACAGTCTTCAAACATGCACATCTATGACCGCCATCCTCTTCAGATGCGCTTTCAGTTTACAATGGAATGTAAGGAAATCCGGTACGAGTTTTATGTCCGGCCTGTCATTTTTAAGGGCCATAGAGTGAAGTCCAAATCGCCATCCTAGAGTGGCGAAGTCTTCTTTGAGTATTTCAGTGTTTCAAACAATTGACAGTTTCTCAGCATTTGATAAGATTGAGGATGGTAGAAAGTGGTGCTGTACAGTAAGATTCTGAAACGATCTAGGCTGCCATGGAACCTTTTCTAGTCAATGCATCCACTGTTTTCTTACCATCTATCACTCAGTGTCCAGGTACCCAAAACACCTGATACTTATTTTTAAGCGAAAGCCGTTGCAACGTATCGTATCAATATTTGTTTTAGACATCATACGAATCGAGCCAAGTGCCATTAAGACAGCTTGGCTATCAGAGAATTTATCCACTGATCTCCACTGATCTTAGCGCACTGTCTAGGTTGATCTCCGCACATATAGACCGTGATCTCGGCCTTAGATACGCACAGCGATCTCCCCAGTGTGATTGATAAGATGTATTTATATGACATAAAGGATGTGCGTAACGGTATATTTTTAATCGTTGGGTTTTGAAAAAAAAAATAAAAAAACGCAGCAAATGTGTTACGGTGCCATTTAGCTTTGAAAGATTGTTGTCCTTCACGCGAGAAATTTTTCCCCACCAAAAATTTTCTAGTGAAGGTAAATCACTAGATCTTGGCGGTCTTGTTAAAAGCATATGTTAAAGTCTATTTTCTCTTTGTGCGGAAAAAAGTCGACAACCATCGCATGGTAACTTGCTCAATTAACTGTAACGTTGCGATTTCCGTTCTTGCTAAAGAAGTACAGTGACGCAGGTCTACAAACCACATCAAATAGTGCATATTTCAGAGTGGATTGGCAGCTCTTGTTCTGCCTTTGGGTGCTCTTCACACCAAATTCGGCAGTTTTTTTTGTTACGTAGCACACTGTAATGTTTGAAGTACTCCTCATACTCATACTTATTTGATGATTTTTATTCATCTGAACTCATTGTGTGTAAATGATGCAATATGAATATGATTAGCATATGAGGTTATATGCTTGCTGCAGTACTTTTCATTTTCTTTTCTTTTGAAAAATATTGCTTGCTTACTTGATGAGTTGTACTCGAATGAGTTGAATTATCCGAACCATTTATGAGTATTATGAGTATTTTGTGATGAATAAATGACTGCTCTAAGTATGAGTACGACTTTTGATTTATATTTATTGATTTTTATACTTATAAATCAACGTTATTGTGAGTGTAAGTGGGTCCGAGTAGTTGAATTTTAATGATGTGTACACACTTATGTTTATAAATTCATGAGTGAGTATGATTAGCGAAAAGACGATTCATTGCTGATCGCTGCCCACACCCACAATATTCAAATTAAGATCTCCGTTGTAAATGACATAAAAAGGGGAATTACACAGCTAATGGTGTAACTGCCTTTTACTTTGCCCGCCTACATATATCACTCATATACTCACATACATATGTAACAGGTCACTCAATAAGTCCGTAGGAAACGTAAGAAAAAAACAAAATTTTGACAAAAGTCGATTTTATTAGAAAACATAGTTGCCTTCGAGGGAGATACAACGAGTATAGCGATTTTACAACATTCTAATGGCACTTTTATAGTATGATTTCCCGTTCCCGTCAAAATATGACTTAGTTACAGCGATTACTTCATTCATTTATTAAATTTCCTTCCAGTAAGCGTTCTCTTGAGATCTGAAAACAGGAAAAAGTCGCTGAGAACTAAATCTGGAGAATACGGTGGATGGGTAAGCAATTCGAAGAGAAGTTCATTAAACTTTGCCATCGTTTTCACTGATCTATGGCACGATTTGTGCGCTCACGCGACACCTACTTTGAACAGAGCTTTCGCATACCCAAATGTTCGTGTGAAATGGTAAAAACTCCATCACCTGATATCTGTAAACTATCAGTTAGCTCTTGCAACTTTAATTTGCGATCATGCATAACCAATTTTGGTATTTTTTTGATGTTCTCTGCCTCATTTGGGCTCCACTGCACTCTGCATCATTTGTGCTGGTACGACCACGTTTAAATTCAGCAAACCCCTTCTCTACCATTTGTCTCGATGGAGTAGAGTTCGGATAATGTTTATGAAGCCAATGTTTGGTTTATCAAAACCCGATATTTACTTTTTACCATATTTTACTTATTTGTTTTTGTTTTTTTTTCAATAACAAAAGTTGCTTCACACAAAATGTTATAACTCACAAATCAATGGTCATATTGCCGTCAAATTTATACACGTATCGGTTGAGAGTCAGTACTTAAAAAAAAATTATATGAACAAAGTTCTAGTAACGCCATCTATGTGTTATCCTACGAACTTATATGATATTCGAACATACAAAACAAAATGGGTCTTAAATTATCGTCAGTGTATATGACTTCTCCGGCCAAGACAGCTGTCCGTTAATAGAGCTTTCACTGTATTTTAAACATTTCTTTTTATTTTCTAATCTTATTAAATTTTTGTGGTGTTTCTTCTGCCAATTTTTTTAAATTTTTTCTATAATCGATGACCAATTTTTAATATTTATTAGTTTTATATCAATTCGCATATAAAACTTGTTCTAACCACATATTCATAAAAACACTTTAACAAATAAAAAATTATAACTCTGTGACAGTTATAAAGGATTTGAGTTTTTCATACAAATATTTGAAATTAGAATTAAAAACGATTTTATTAAAAGAAAGAAAAACCGCAAATAAAATTCGGAAACGCATATGTGGGTATTGAGTTAGAAAAATGTGAAGCTTTTATGTCTATTTGACTCCAAATAAATTTAATGAAATATTTTTTACTACATATATAAAAAGACTAAATGTTCGAATAAAGAAAAACAAAAACTTTCGATTTTCTTAACTTTTAGCATTGAAATCAAATCTAAAATTTTTAATGTGTCAGTAGAAATTTTCAGATTTTCTATGATTCTTATAAACAGAAAGGTACACAATACGAGGGCGGATTGATACTGAAGCTACCTAAGTAGGAAAAAAACATTTTTTTTCAAAAACCATTCATTTCTCAACATAGTCTCCTTTTAGCTCAATACACTTAGTAAGACGATTTTCCAACTTTTTTATACCATCTGAATACTACGATTTTGGGAACTTCTCAAAATACGCATTAGTTTCGCTAATCACTTCTTCGTTTGAGATGAATCTTTTTCCTGCGAGCCATTTTTTCAAGATTGGAAACAAGAAGAAGTCACTAGGGGCTAAATCTGGACTATAAGGTGGATGATCAACCATTTCGAAGTGGATTTCTCGTAGTTTTAACATCGCATCTAATGCTGTGTGAACAGGTGCGTTATCTTGAAGAAAGAGCACTTTTTTCTTGTTTAAATGTTGTCGTTTTTCCTTGATTGCATCAACCAATTAATCCAATAATGCACGATAATACTCTCCTGTGATTGTGGATCCCTTTTCAAGATAATCAATGAGCAATGCAACCCAAAATACAGTGATCATAACCGTGCCAGCCGATTTCTCTGTCTTCGCCTTCTTCGGAGCACTTCCACCAGCTTCCACCCATTGCTTCGATTGATTTTTGGTTTCAGGTGTGTAATGGTGGACCCACGTTTCATCAACAGTTATTAATCTACGCCAAAAATCATCAGGATTATGCTTATCATATCCAAACACCGCTGTGAAATGATCTTTTGAACTCATTTTTGTTCAACACTGAGCAAACGCGGCACCCATCTTGCCGATAGCTTTTTCATATGCAAACATCCATGCAAAATGTTGAACACACTTTCATATGTTATGTTTACCATTTCAGCAATCTCACGTATTTCACAACGATATCGAGGATTTTCTTGATATTTGCTTCAGTAACCACCTCTTTTGGCCTTCCTGTTGATGGTATGGTTGCAGTGCTTGTTCGGCCCCGTTTAAAGTCAGCAATTCAATATTTTACCACATAATCTGACGCAGTATTTGCCGTAATGTTTACCAAGCTCTTCTTTTGTCTCCTTCGCCGTTTTGCCTTTCAAATGATAGTGTTTAATCACTACACGAAATTCACTTTTTTCCATTTTCCAAGAAACACAAAAGTTGCTTACTTCAAGCGACTACAACAAATAAACTAATCGATGAATTTGGCTAAAATTTTAACAACTCACGTTTGACAGATCGTTATTTCTAAGAAACAAAAAGTTTTTGGGTTTGTGCTAGCATCTAGCGCTAGGTAGCTTCAATATCAATCCGCCCTAGTAGATACCTGCATGAATGCCAATAAAAGCAAAATTGTATATTCATTTTCAAGTGAATTAGTGTTGTGACCCCATTCATCCCCTGAGGAGTTCCTCTATTCGACATTCTCTGTCTCCGTACGTGCCCAAAAGAGAAGTTAAGCAGGAGCTCTATGAAACCAACCAGGCCAGAATCAACTCCAAGGTCACGTAGAGCTCCGAGCATCGAGTTGGAACAGACATTATTGAAAGCCCTTTCAATATAAAGAAAGACGGCAAGGGTGTATTCCGTGTCATGTAGGGACTTTTCCATTTTGCGAAATTAGTGAGTGGAGCGCTGTCTCAACTGATCTACCTCTCGTATAAGCATGCTGAGAGATAGACAAGCCCGAAGGATTGATAGATTTCCTAAGATAAAGATCAAGAACTTTCTCTAGTGTCTTCAATAGAAAAGAGGTCAGACTAATGAGTCTAAAGTCATGGGGATTAGTGTGTGATGATCTTCCAGCCTTGGGAATGAACACCACTTTCGAACATAGGTCCAGACAAGCATTATAGATTGCCAACAGTCAAGGAAGAACAAGGTCCTTCCCGTACTGGATATTAGACGGTCCGGGAGTTTTGAAAGGTTCGAAGGAACCAAACGCCCAGAAATTATCTGACGTGAGGAGTGATACCCATTTATGGGTTAATCAGCTTGGGTGGCAACCAGGTCCGTGAATAGGTCGTGCGTATCAGCAATTGAGCTGGTCCAGCCAACGTCAGGTTTGCGAATGCAATAAAGAGATCTGCCGGTGGAGTTCAACACTTTGCGAAGTCGACTGACCTTGGAAGAGGATTCAACGCCTTCGCAGAAGTTCCTCCATGCAGACCGTTTCGCACGTCTAAGAACATACTTCAGCTCCCTTTTCTTGGATTTGTACGACTCCCATTCGTTGGTTGCCTTGGCGCTATTGAAAAGCCTACCACACAGGCAGCGAAGATCCTCGACTTTACAGTTCCACCAGAGAGGTCTATCACTGCCCCTATACACACGAACCGCGTTGAAAAGTAAATGCACTGTTCTGTCAACATACGCATAGTTCCGAATAGGAGGAGAAGACTGTGAAAGACTAGTTCCAAGTCTCACCCTAAAAAGCGACCAATGAGTACTCAGGGGAAATTGGCAAAACGACAGAGAAGGTTATGTACCTGTGATCCCATAATGAGCATTTATCAGACACATACCAGGCCCTAATAAAATAAGATGCGTATTGACTAATCAAGTTGATGTCCAATATAATAGAAACTTGGAAATAAAGTATCCAAATTCCTGTGAACACCCACTTTTTTAGGAATACTCGGTTCACATAATACATGCCATCGAAGCCAGAAAAGTATGACATTATAATCTTTCACGGCGTGTGACTCGAGAAATTCGTACCCTCTCAAAAGCTCAATTTATACAAATAAGCCAACTGATGGTGATGGCCAAAGAAATGTAGGCGAAAAGGTAGTCATAGACCTAACAATCTACAAAAGTTTTTCCATATATTTTGTATAGTGATACCTGAAGGTCCTTTCACCCTGTTAACGGTGTAAAATATAAATTGGCTTACCATTTCCCCACAAGCTGAGAAACAAATGTCGTCATCAGTGGTGCCAGATGATTTAGATTAAAAATCGGTATATTTGGAATAAAAAATTTTAGAAACGATCAAATGCGATATCTTGTCGCGTCTCCCCTATTTTCCGTACAATACTTATTCCACTTGCTTCGACATATACAATATGATTTGGCAGGCCACCGCTTTACTTTTTTCGAAGAAATTGAAAATTGGCTTCAAAATGGGATCGCCTCAAAAGACGAGGAGTTTCTTTCGAGATGAGATTCGGAAATTACCTGAGAGGTGGGGAGAAGTTATTAATTATAATGGACAATATTTTGATTTATTTATTAATTTGTTATCTGTTAAAATAAAATAGGTTTTTTGAGCTAAAACAAAGAACCGAATTAACTTGTACTCCTAATAGATAAATTACACGGTGCGACAAAAAAGATGGCAGAAGAAGTATTCGTTTTTGAAATTTTCGCAACACCCCCAAAATCTTGAGTTACGGGTAAAAAACCAGTTTTTCGAACCTTAAGGCACTTATCAGCTCATATATTAGCACATGTAGCATATATTTTTGTTCTTTTTTTACATGAGATCAGCACCCAGGGGATGGTCCCTACTCATGCATTGCATGAGTATATATAGACATGAGTGTTTATAGACGTTAGATTTAAATTTACTGATGTCGTAAGTGGCATGGAGTACTTTCAGTAGAAGATTGTTCCACAACCAAACAGAGCGACCAAAGAACGAATTCTCCCTATAATGCATTGTGCTATTCATTGGACAATCAACTACAAAGGGATGTGCTCTATGAGATATACAAGTACTATGTAAAAATATATGATTTTTAGGAATTAATTCCTTAATTTCGTTAGAACACATTCCGTTATAGTGCAGATAGAACAATGAAGCACACGCCACATTGAGACGGTGCTCCAATGAATCGGTAGAGTTGGCTAGCCTACCATCATTGATGAACACCTTCGCCCTCTCCTGTCGCGGTCGAGAAGCTCCAAAATAGACTTCGAAGCACCGGCCAATACATGAGAGTTGTATTCCATTTGTAAATATTAAAAAGATCAGATGGAGTGAAGTATTTCTTGCACCGTATCAAAAAACCAAGACACTTGAATGCTTCTTTCGACACTTGAAATATGTAATCATTTCAACGAACTTCGCAGTGAATTCTCATGCCGAGAACATCATGAGCATCTGATTGCTCAATATCTACATTACCCATATATACAGATGACAGCACACCACCACGTCTGTGTGTAAAAAAAATGTATATTTGGCATATGTTAGCTGAATATTACCCGATTTTAATCCGATTTTTTGGATTTAGAAAGAAGAGAAACAAACCTGATATATATGTCGTTTAAGTAGCCTTGAAGAATCTGGGTGTCTTTCTCAAGCAAACAGATTTTTCGTCCCATTTTTCCACATTTTTATATTCGTTTTTGGGAAAATTATATTAAGTTATGAATCAAACGAGACTTATATTTAAGAAATCCATTGGAAATTGACCGAGTTATTAGGATATAACTGAGTTATTACCAGTCGTTTCTTTCTAATTACAAAAGTTACTAAAACAAATAAAGTTGCCGTGCATCTAGATTTTCCTGAAAAATTGCAATTTTTTGAGCAAAAATCGGCAAATCGACATTTTGATAATTTTAAGGCAGAAAATCGGCAAAATACCAATAAGTCGGCAAAATGTCGATAAATTGGCAAATATGGCAAGCCTGGTCGTCATATAAACAAAAATTATGAGTAGTTCTCAGAAAGATTGAAGCGTCTAAAAGTTCTGTGTAATAAGAAAACGGTAATTAAAATACAAGAAGGTACCCGGGTACCATGCCATATATATAAGTCTTAATGATGTCAATTTATTGCTCTGAAAACCCAGTAGTTCTTCTTTCGTGGAATAATGGCTTTTCTCCAAAAATGAAAAAGTTAATCGATCAAAACGGGACATATAAGCACGTTTGAAATATAAGAAAAAGGAGCTTAAAATTTGGTCAAATTTTTAACCGAACTTTTTGCGAACACCAATATACATTTCATTTCATTTATTTTATTGTAATTAAAATACAATAAAAAATATATAAAAAATATTTAAAAATATAAAAATTATACCAGGAAAACAATATCTTTTGGAAGTGTTGACAATGATCTTGTGCACCGCCCCCCCCCCCCCCCAAATGTATAAAAAAAATTAAATATTTAACCTATTCTTTGCTGCTAAAGTTCTTAACCGCGCATTTATTTTCAGTTCCATCAAATCTACGCACAAAAGAGCGTATAAGTAATATTTAATACAATATATGACATTAATATTGCTCATACGTCTGAGGGAAAACTGAGAGACTGCGTTTTGATTCAAATCAAACTTTTTTCTGTTTAGCAGCTTTGGTATTCTGTGTTTTAGTTCCGGTCAGTTTTTTAAATTTTTATTTTTATTTTCTTTGCAGTACCAATATTCGATCACACCGTAACTAAATGTGGGGGCGTATTCTAATTGCAGAATAGAGGTGACTACTTTTCTAATCTCTACATAAGATGACGTATAAGTAATATGTAATACAACGTATGACATGAATATTTCTCATAAGTCTGAGGGAAGATCGAGAGACTGCGTTACGATTCAAATCAAAAATTTCTCCGTGTTGTAGCTTTGGTATTCTGTGTTTTGGTTCAGTTCAGTTTCTTTCGGTTGTTCATAGTTTGCACTAAAATTTGCTTATTTTTTACTTCATGCGATCCTATGTTTTTTAGATTGTTGTTGTCTGTTGTCTATTGTGTTTTTATTTATTTATTTTTTTGAAGTACCAACTTCCGGTCAAAACGTAACTGAATACAAAGACTTATTCTAAACTAATGGTGTTAATTTCATAGAGCAATTGTTTTGAATTCAATTCATACGTATTCAAACGCCTTTGCTTTAATCGCCAATGAGACACCGACGAAAGCCCATGTGCAGAGAATGTACGAATATTTGTTTAGGCACAGAAAAATAATTTAAAAAAGTTCTTACGATCTTGCTTTTAGTTGTCACTGAAACAGCGACAAATGCACATGTGCGGTGGATGCTTGTTGATTTTGATTAAATTTTTGTAAAACATCAACTTTACTTCTCTGAGAGATTAATTTTCACGTTCTCACTAACAACTACATATTTACTTTTGCACATGCCTGCTCTAAACGCAGAATAGAGGTGAATACTTTTCTAATATATACACAACATGACGTATAAGTAATATTTAATACAACGTATGACATTAATATTGCTCATACGCCTGAGGGAAAACTTAGATTTAAATCAAAATTTTCTCCGTATTGTAGCTTTGGTATTCTGTGTTTTGGTTCCATTCAGTTTCTTTCGGTTGTACGTATTTTGCATTAAAATGTGCTTATTTCTTGCTTCTACTTCTTACAGTCCTATGCTTTTAAGATTATTATTGTCTATTGTGCGTTAGCATCTACCGCGCAGAGTTCTTCGATGCTAGATCTACCAATGCCAACCTCACGAATTGTCCTTCTATGGCAGTAGAAAGTTTGGAAATATAGTAGTCTGATTTGGCCTTCTTGATAAGTCGATTGGTTGTTCTACGTGATGCTCAGTACTCCGCATATAGTCGCCCTGTTCTAAAACGTTTCCACCGGGCATATAAATGGTCCATTCGATTAATAGCCTACTTTATATCCCGATTGAGCCAAGGCTTATCATGCCGATTAACTAATTTCGTCTCAAGATTGTATAAATGTTATCTATTTTGTTGTAAAGAAGAGAGTTGGTCATTAACAGAAATCAGACCATATAGGAAACTTCGATCTATATTAGAAAACTCCTCTGCTATTGTGCCATAATCAAGGTTCTCAAATTAAGATATCTAACAGCTTGCTCAGGCAGATTCACATGAAACTTATACTTCATAAAAATTAGATCATGACGATGTTCATAGAGTAAAATCTTCGAAAGATCACTGACAAAAAAAAACAGATCAAGAAGTGTGTTGTTGGTACTTGTAAAATAAGTAGCATTGACTGTGTTAGGAGAATTAAGGCCAAGTGTAAGCATGTTGTCCGTTAGATAAGGATTAACTAAAATATTTGAATTGAAATTGTCTGTAATAATTACATTTTCATAAGAAACCCGTGTCCGCAAAGTGTTCATAAAACTGCCCATACAAATACGATTATTAGGTCTGTAAACACAACTAATAAGTAATTTCTTTCGCTCACAATATAAAGGTTCCGCCAAATAATTTATTTTTTTTTTTTTTTTTGTTAAATGCTATAAAAAAAAACTACTTAATAGTTTCTCAAATTTCTTTTTTTATTTGAAAGTACAATCCTTCCGGTTAAAAATGGAAAATAATTTCATTTAAATGGCTGCCTCGGCTGGCCATGCAGTAGCCTTCACAATCGGTCCAATTTTTGAGCACATTATCGATTGTGTGCAGCTGTATTTCACCAATGGCTTCACGAATATTGTTCTTTAAAGCGTTAATTGTCTCTGGCTTGTTGGCGTAACACTTATCTTTGACGGCACCCCACAAATAATAGTCCAACGGTGTCAAATCGCAGCTCCGAGGTGGCCAAACGACATCAGCTCTGCGGCTGATAGTGCGATCTTCAAAAACAGGGCGCAAAACATCGAGTGTAGCTTCAGCTGTGTGGCATGTAGCGCCGTCCTGTTGAAACCAAATGTTGCTAATATCCTCCTCTTCAATTTTTGTGAACAAAAATTCGTTCAACATGACCCGATAACGATCGCCATTGACTGTAACGGCCACTCCTTGCTCATTTTAGAAGAAACATGGTCCTATTATGCCTCTAGACCAAAATCCGCCCCAAACATTGACTAGTCTTGGGTGTATCGGCTTTTCACTGTATGCGTGCGGGTTTTCTGTGCCCCAAATGCGACAATTTTGCTTGTTTACATACCCGCCAAAATCAAAATGAGCTTCATCCGAAAAGATGATTTTTTCGGCAAAATCGGCATCATCTGTAAGTCGATCGCAGGCCCACTTAGCGAAGCGTATACACAAGCATATTCGTTCAGCGGAATGATAAAACTAATTGAGCTAACTAATTGAGCTAAAAAAACGTTAGATGGCGGACCCTTTATTTCAATAAATAAATATTCTAAAGTACCCCCATTTGGCAATACCAACAACCACGTCATTCGTAGATTTACATAAAACTTTAGTAGCTACACCACCATAACCATTTCTATCAGCATTGCTTATATTATATCCTTGCAAATGAATCGAAGAATCAGTGAAATTAGATTTAAACTACGTCTACGATACACACATTACATCAACACTGGAATTTTCGCATACAAATCTAAACTCATCAATCTTAGGTCTTAAACTTTGGGCATTGGTCTGACAAATTCCACATAACTTCTTCAAAAAAAAAAATATAAATAGGAAATAAGCCCCCAAATTATTTTAAATGACGATTTAAATCAAAAAACATAATTTCAACTTAAAACAACTCCTTTGAATTTATTTAACTTTTAAGAACCCAACACAGTCACTTTTTTCTTAACTTTCCTAACAACTCAATTAATAAACTGCTGGAGAAAATGCATTGATTGTGTGGTGTTTACTTGTATATGCGTATCATGCTTATGCGATGAATTTGTCAAATCATCACTTTTTCTTGTTAAATTTTCACATCTTTAGCAACTCTTTATCAAATGTGTAATAATAGAAATAACAACAACTATAAATAAAAATAAAGTCTTTAACAATTTCTATATATAAATACGACATTCAGTTACTAAACAAAAACTGAAATCTTAAAGTTAATCTTCATTTTTCTTTTATATTTTGACTTTTTCATTTTGCAAGAAACATGGTGAAGTAAAAAAAAAACTGAAGACATGCAAATGTAGCTTTTGAAATCAATACATTTTATACATGGACATACATAGATATATACATATATATATATATATATATGTGTGTATGTATCTTGTTTACCACAATACTTGGTTAACGTTTTTAGAGAAAACTTTTTCCAAAAGAGCATTTTCACAACACAAGTAACATTTAAAGCAATGATCTTAGCAAAAAAATATATATAAGAAAACTAAGAACTATACAGTATTGAATTTATAAAAATATTATCCATCATAACATTCCAAAAACAAAAATAACTTAAAAAACTGGCAACATATGTTACCTAAACATCATTTGCAGTAAACTAAACACTGAAAGATGCTTAAGTTATTAATAAAAACAGAGAAATAATTCCTACTGTTAGTGGTGCTCCTATAGAGGATTATGTTTTATCTGCAGAGACTTAAACACACGAGTAAAAGACATTGGAGCGTTTGTTTGACGTTGTCACTATGAAACGTTCATCTATGAATAAACATCACAGAATCAGTAACAAGTACAAAATTTTATGAAATTATATCATCAATGAAAAATTGCAACGACATTGGCGACATTGTCTGTTATGAGTCTACTACATGCTGAAAGATGCACGATTTGGTTTGCTACGCCCATTTTGTTAATTTAAGTGATAAGAAAACATTATTGAAATGTGTTAATTGATTCATAAAAATATATTTTTAGGTTAACTCATAAAATAAACAATACCTTGCCGGTGGCGTATTTGGACGACATTGTCATCAATGAATTATTGCCACAAAATCAAATCAAATTTTACATCAAATCAACTCAAAATTGGTATGAAATTATCATAAATGATGAATTTTCATAACAATGACATAACCAGAAGAAGTTATGTATGACAACGTCATTGTTTTGTCTCACTACTAAAGAAAGATGAAATTTAGTCTTTTATGCTGAAAGATGCAAGCTTTTTTCTGCTACGCCTGCTCGCTAACAAATAAAGCATTAATGATTCTCGATGATATATGTTAGAACTCACTAATACACGAATGCCTGGAGAATTACTTCATAAAATCAACTATGACACCAACGAACATTCATGCTCAGTCATCATTGGTTTGTAATCTTCACAGTTTGGCACGATGATTTATAATGAAGTTCGACACTTGGTAAAAAAAGAGTTGAGAAGAGAACGCTGATTCTAGCCCAAAGCACTGTCCTAACAACACGTGTAAAACTTCAGCTTATCCGAGATTGTTATCTAATGCTATGTTGGTCAAGGCCAGAATATACCTGAACTCGAAAGATCTTTTGTGCAACCAGATAAGTTCACTACATCAGATTATTGCTGCAATTAAATCCATTCATCCTGTTTGGTGGGCGAAGAAATATTACTTTTGGAGCTACCGCAGCACTTACCAAAAACCTCATTCTATCGGCCGAAATAGCTGCGCGCTCACAAAGTACGTCTTCAGTTTTCACGGCATAAGTCGAGTAGAAAATACATAGATCATCACAAACATTTTCCAAAATACACTGATGGTATCTAAGAACACAATGGCAGGTAAGCTAACCTAACCTAAGCTACCCTAAGCTTGCTCTTATTGAGCTGCAATGGCCTTCTGGATCTACCGGGAGAAAACGAAATCAAACATCTCTCAAGCCTCGTACTAAAGGCCATTAAAAAAAACACAACTTCTCCTCAGTTAAGGAGTAATCTTCCTTTCGAGCTCCAATATTCGCTAAATAGTCAGCTCTTTCGCCCATGTGGCAATCCTCATTAACAGGAAACCAACTTAAAAAAATCCTGTTGTTAACGTCAAGTTCGTTGACAGTTTTCAGGCAGTTATTACCAAGCTTCGATCTAACACTTAATACGGTAATTTCTCATTAAGTGAAGAAGTTTCAGTATAGTTTTCCATTTTGAATGAAATTAAATACCTCGGAGTAATCAAGTTCTTTCTTCCGAACGACTTGAAAGTGAAAGAAGCTTATGAATGCTTTTTAAAAGTGTATAAGAAATCTTGGGGCGTGGTGTAGTGGTTAGAGCGCATGCATAGCAACACGAACTACCGAGGTTCTAGCCCCAGCAGAGAACA
Organism: Wohlfahrtia magnifica; assembly: GCA_023159175.1. Taxonomy (NCBI): domain Eukaryota; kingdom Metazoa; phylum Arthropoda; class Insecta; order Diptera; family Sarcophagidae; genus Wohlfahrtia; species Wohlfahrtia magnifica. Next base: position 2,194,631 of record JAKWBJ010000046.1, on the reverse strand, counting down.
TGACGAAAAAAATGTAATTGTGGTTTCGACTGCTTAATAAAGGGGCTTCAACTTTCCTCCAGACAACTCCATCTAAAGAAATAAAGAAGAAGCCCCCAGAACTTTTCCGCATACCTCTGACGATGACGACAAACATAAGACGAATGATCAGCAAAACACGCTACCAACTGGAAAAAAATTAAAATGCTAAAGTAAAGATCACCACCAATTAGCAAGGATCTTCAGCACTACACCAAATCATATGGAGAAAGCTACAGCGTATTAATCCTCGGTTTATCTTGAAAAATTAAATGCATTAAAGAAACTGAAACGAAGCAATGAATGCTTTGTGGAAAGCCATTATGCTCCCTAGAGGAGTGACGGAGGAAAAAAAGTTTCCACACAATAAACTAAAAAATATATTTTTCCTGTTTATAATATGAGTATGAAACATGTGTAGTCTGTACCATTCGGAATAAAAAGATATCATATACATATACAGTGTGAAACAAAACCAAGTACATTTTCTGGAGTTGAACAGAAGTATAATAATATATAATATAAAAAATCTGTATACGCAACCAAATTAAACAAAACTATACAATTTATTCTGTCGTGGATTGTATCTTGAGCATTGATACATATACGAGGGCGGATTGACATTGAAGCTACCAAGCGCTAGATGGCAGCACAAACACAAAAACTTTTTCTTTCTTAGAAATCACGATTTGTCAAACGTCAGCTGTTAAAATTTTAGTCAAATTCATCGATTAGTTTATTTGTTGTAGTCGTTTGAAGTAAGCAACTTTTGTGTTTCTTGGAAAATGGAAAAAAAAGAATTTCGTGTAGTAATTACACACTATCATTTAAAAGGCAAAACGGCGAAAGAGACAAAAGAAAAGCTTGATAAACATTACGGCGAATACTGCGTCAGATTATGTGGTAAAATATTGGATTGCTGACTTTAAACGGGGCCGAACAAGCACTGCAACCATACCATCAACAGGAAGGCCAAAAGAGGTGGTTACTGAAGAAAATATCAAGGAAATCCTCGATATCGTTATGAATGATCGCCGGGTCAAAATACATGAGACTGCTGAAATGGTAAACATATCATAACGTGTGTTCAACATTTTGCATGAACATTTGCATATGAAAAAGCTATCGGCAAGATGGGTGCCGCGTTTGATCAGTGTTGAACAAAAACGAGTTCGACAGATCACTTCACAGCGGTGTTTGGACATGATAAAGCATAGTCCTGCTGATTTTTTGCATAGATTAATAACTGTTTATGAAACGTGGGTCCACCACTGCACACCTAAGACCAAAAATCAATCGAAGCAATGGGTGGAAACTGGTGGAAGCTGATGAGTGTGCTCCGAAGAAGGCGAAGACAGCGAAAACGGCTGGCAATGTTATGGCCACTGTATTTTGGAATCACAAGGAATATTGCTCATCGATTATCTTGGAAAGGGATCCACAATCACAGGAGAGCATTATCGTGCATTATTGGATCCATTGGTTGATGAAATCAAGGAAAAACAACAATATTTAAACAAGAAAAAAGTGCTCTTTCTTCAAGACAACGCATCGGTGCACACAGCATTAGATACGATGCTAAAACTACGAGAAATCCACTTCGAATTGGTTGATCATCCACTTTATAGTACAGATTTATCCCCTAATGACTTTTTACTGTTTTCAAACTTGAAAAAATGGCTCTCTCACACGAAGAAGTGATTACCGAAACTAATGCGTATTTTAAGGAGTTCCCAAAATCGTATTATTCAGATGGTAGAAAAAAGTTGGAAAATCGTCTAACTAAGTGTATTGAGCTAAAGGAGACTATGTTGAGAAATGAATGGTTTTTGAAAAAAATGTTTTTTTTACTACTTAGGTAGCAATATTTTCAATCAGCCCTCGTATATAAACCTGTCTAAAAAACAGACAAAACGAAAACATTAATGTAAATGATCATACCATTTCTTGTATTCATCCATACACGCATCTCATATGAGTATTTATTATACACACGATTACTCAATGTACTCTAAATATTTTTCCATATACATTGATACTTATACTTCGAATGTAGGAGTAGGCGCCCACCCAAATATTTTGATAGCTATAGCATATAATATGGGTACAAACATGTTATTTAAGTAAGTTGAGATGGGTATACACATGGGTATACACAACACCCAAAAATATGGATAAGTATTTAAATATACTCTGTCTTTGAGTACTTATTGTCATTCTCTGGTGGAAATAATTTACGTGGTGGCGGACGGTCCACACTTGTTAAAAATAAAGAGCACATCAAAACTAGAGCTGCAAAACAATCAATAGTATCGATAGTTTTGTTTTTGACTGACCAGCGATAGTTTTTTTTCACTGTCGATACTATCGTCAAATTCTAAGAGTAAGTAAGGAGGAGGCCACTAAATGTAGTCAAGGTCACATTTGCCAAAAAATTTTCGCTCAGGTTGTTAGCCGTCTGTAAACCTTCATAGTTACGTAGGGACACAGGTTAACAGTTCTTAAATTTGTATTTACTAAACTCATATGAAGTATGAATTGTAACTAAGATATGTCCTTACATATCATAATCATCGTTTCGTCAGATCATAGCATGTTATTCTAACTATTACAGTGCCGCTTTTGCCTCCGTCTGCTCAGAAACGATACATTTCGAGGACTCTTACCCATAAGTCTAACTTCCATAAGGTTTTTTCTTATTGTGCGACTCGAAACAGGAGAATCAGCTCATTTTTGGGGCTTCTTGATGACTTGGAGGGATTAATCTTAGACGTACGAAAAGTTTGCTGAAACTGACAGTTGTTCAACTGAATCTTATTAATTACTTTAGTTTTGGAGCATTTCATGAACTGAACAATTTTCGTTGCATATAAGGATTACTCATCCATCAAAAATCTTCAATACCTCAAATTTAATGACATACTGAAAAAAATAGTGTCCCTATTATTTGTTTCAACACTGAATATTATGTAGGTTTTTACAGGCACTCCAAAACATGCACTTGGTTTTGCTCCACACTGTATGCATTTGACCATAGTCTTCAATGACAAAACTAATGCAACTTCCTTTTTAGATTGTAACGTTTCTTTATTATTTTCAATATTATCTCTAAAGATAAACGTATACCATTACGTCTATATGTTATATCACTTCCTTAATGTCACTGAGATTTCCTTTTTATAAAGTAAAAGGACTTGCAATGAGAATATGAAAGAATCGACAAAACAACACCAACAACAAATATCAATTGAATTTCTTTATGTATATAATTTTCATATTTAAACGTAGCAATATGTGTATGCAGGTAAGAATGCATGTATATATGTATTTACAATAAGAAAAGATGGAATATATAATAATATTGTTATTAAGACTGGCGTTGGTTTGTTTTAGAGTATTAGAATATAACAAAAGGAAACAAAAATCAAAATAAAAAATAAAAAAATTCCTCAAAAATCAAACTTTAAAACAAAAGTTGAAGTGATGAAGTGACAAAGTCAACACTTTTGCAATTTTATTTTTTAGTTTAACGCATTCTTTTAGTCATCACCTACACACACCTTTAGATTAACAAACGTAGTTTAGTACTAATATTGTTGCCACATGTGTGTTACTTTTCAATACATTCTTGTCTAAAACTAAGCTTTTCACTTCACTTAACTTTCCAATCAAATAAGTTTTCGAGTGATTTCTCAACGCGTTTTTTTCTATTGCATTTCAAATGTTAAAAACTTGCTCGCTTTTATTTTTCTTTTTGCTTCGATATGTGAAATTCTTTAAAATCCATGCTCATCCCAACTGATTGTTTCTTTGTGCTTTAATTTTTTTTTTTTTTTTTTTTAAAGTTACAAATTTATAACGACATATATATGTATGTATGTTATACATGTGTATATTTAACTTGATAAAACCAAGCTTTAGTATCCCTTAATTTTAATTTTTTAACCATTTCCCACTTTATCCCTTTTATCCCTTTATTGTCGCAGACCCAACCTTTTTTCTAGGAAGACGCTGAAAAAATTTTTAAGATGCTCGGTTAAGCCTTTTAGTTGCATATAATATTGCTTTGTTTCAGTTTCATTAATCAAAGTTGATTTGTCAAGCTAAGTAGATGATAAATCCACTGTAGCTCCCCTTCATATGATTGTGTAGTGGTGAAGATCCTTGCTAAGTGATGGTGGTTATCTTTAGTTAGCATTGTAATTTTTTCCCAATACGTGGCGTTTTCTCATTCGTCAATTTATGTAAATTTAGTTTATTTTAAAAAATAAATTCGATATATAAAGATAAACCGCCATCATTCCGATTATATACACAAAAATTTATTAAATTTTAGGTAATAGTGCAGCTCATAACTATTATGTATAAGTACACATATGTATGTAATGTTACCTGTGTTTTACGGAAGTGAAACTTATTTAACATTTAGAAGTATTTGCCAACAAGTCTTTAGACTCATAACATCAGTAACACGAATCTTTATTAGTTAACTTACTAGTAACCCAGCGAATAAAACGTGGAAAATTGAGGTGCAAATCAGAAATCAGCCAAAAATAACACAATGATGCCACAAGAATGGAAGAGCGTTCAAGTTTTCGCAGTGGACAAAAATCTACCAAAATACCTACAAGTTCTAAGACTGTGTGAATACAGAATTTTTAATTGGGACAATTTTATTATTGTGTGCTAATTTGTCACAATAAAATTTGTGTCAGATTGGTATATTTCTGAGTCAATCGTGTGATCCCAGCTTAAAGAATAAAAAATTTGAATTATGAATGAAATGAATGAATTATGACTGAATGACTTATTTAATTATTACCAATATAATAAGCATTCTTTAGAAACATTTTCATACAATAAGAATTTCTAATGCATTGTTGAAAAGTTCTTGTGAATTAAAATTTTCTAAACAATTTTTTAAACTAAATTAAGAAAAGCTTATATTCTACTATTTTTGTAAATTTATTCGCAAGTTGTACTGTAATTTGATTGCTATATGGTATGTTGGGTCAGATGTTCGCTAAGCACTTTATTAAACTCCCGTCTGTTGGAATTATATTTTTATGCTGCACTCTATATGAACTTTATTGCCGAATCCAGTACTTGCATTTGTTGTTTTCCTTTTTATCACTTTTCTATTTCTATTTCGTTTTTAAATACAAATGTAAACATATTCACATAATATTGCCACAATAGTACGTATGCAAGAAATTTATAAGTAAATGTCTTAGAAATGTTTACTCAGTACTTTGTAATACTCAGTCTGTTGGAAAAAAACTTAGCACATTATTGTGTTATTTTATTGCCGCAATACGGTTTTCTGTTTTTCTAAGCAAAAAACTAAGCCCTGTAATAACTTCATTGTCATATCTATTTGTATTTGTTCTTATCTCTATTATTTTTATTTCTTATTTTATCTAATTTTATAAGAATAAAACTCTAAAGAAAATTAAGTTACAACAACGTAGCAGACATGTTTATTTTGAATGCAACACTGAATTATGTGTAGTATTTAAGAAAAACGGGCATAAAGTATTACTTGCAAAATGAAATGCTATTTGTGAAAAATATACAGACGCCCTTGTGTATTTAACTTACATACAAACGAAAATCTCTGGTTCATAAGTAAATCCTAAAATTTTTATAATTGTGAAATTACTATAGGGTGGGCACTTGAAAAGTTTAAACTTAAAAATGCAATAAAACAAAAACAGTTAGAAATTTTGTCCAATTTATTTATTTTTTCTTTTTGTTGCGAAGTACAACTATTCCGGTTAGAAATGAAATATTATTTCTTTCATACGGCTGCCGAGGCTGGCCTTATAATACCCCATTCGATCGGACTAATTTTCGATAACTTTATCCAGTATGTGGAGTCGTATCTCGGCAATGGCATCACGAATGTTGACCTTCAAATGCTCAATTGTCTCTGCTTTGTCAGCATAGCACTTGTCTTTAACGGCGACCAACAGCAAATAGTCTAACGGTGTCAAATCGCAGCTCCTTGGCGGCCAACTGACATCATTATTTTAGCCAATTAAACGGTCATCAAACGTTTGATGCAATAAATCGATTGTGGCATGAGATGGGTGGCAAGTGGCAGCATCCTGTTAACACCAAACATTGCTCACGTCAATACCATGAAAAGCAGGTACACAGAAATCGGTTATTATTGTGCGGCAGGTGTCTCCATTGATCGTAATGATTGCGAATATCAAATATGGTCTTCACAAACCACACTAAACAGTCGCTCGTAATGACTGCATTGGCTTCTGTAAAAGCACGTTTGGATTTTTTGAGCCCCAAATTTCCAATAAATCCCAACGTTGCTCAAGAGTAAATCGATTTATTTCGTTCAGTAGAGATATTATATTGAATTTTGTGACAGAATAGAATGACATCGGTATTGCCAGATTCGAAATAACCGCTGGTTTAAATTTAAACCGATATTTTGGAAACTCGTGGGTTTGACGCCTGAAATTTTTTTCACAATTAGTTATTGATTTTTCAATTGTTTGCTATGAGATCCGAATTAAATTTATTTCAAGTGAAAGAAAAACTTTTAGATTTTTAATGATTTTTGACTGTGACCGAACTTGCAAACATCAGTACAACTAAACATGTTTTTGGAACAGTACTATCCTACAGAGGAGCAGAGCCGCTAGAAATACAATAGATCATATGGAAGCTAAATCAAAAATTGAATATATCCCTTTTTGGTTCCGTAGGTCTTACTGCAACTGCGGTCAAGGTATGTTCTCAAGCTGGAGTACTATCTTCCCTATTAAGGTCTGTCCTACTTAACGATCTAATTACAATCCTTAATCGGAAGAAGTACGATTTCATTGGCTATGCAGAAGACTTTTTTCTTTTTTTGGGGAGTACATTGGCTTCCTACAAAACATACGAGGGCGGATTGATATTGAAGCTACCTAAGTACGAAAAAACCTTTTTTTTTTTGTTCAAAAACCATTCATTTCTCAACATAGTCCACTTTTAGCTCAATACACTTAGTAAAACGGTTTTCCAACTTTTTTATACCATCTGAATAATACGATTTTGGGAACTCCTCAAAATACGCACTAGTTTCGGTAATCAGTTCTTCTCTTTCCTGCGAGCCATTTTTCAAGTTTGGAAACAGGAAAAAGTCACTACGGGCTAAATCTGGACTATAAGGTGGATGATCAACCAATTCGAAGTGGATTTCTTGTAGTTTTAGCATCGTATCTAATGCTGTGGGAAACGGTGCGTTGTCTTGAAGAAGGAGCACTGTTTTCTTGTTTAAATGTGGTCGTTTTCCTTGATTGCATCAACCAATTGACCAACTGATGCACGATAATACTCTCCTGTGATTGTAGATCACTTTTCAAGATAATCGATGAGCAATATTCCGTGTGCATCCCAAAGTACAGTGGCCATAACCTTGCCAGCCGATTTCGCTGTCTTCGCCTTCTTCGGAGCACTTCTACCAGCTTCCACCCATTGCTTCGATTGACTTTTGGTTTCAGGTGTGTAGTGGTGGACCCAAGTTTCATCAACAGTTATTAATCTACGACAAAAATTAGCAGGATTATGCTTCATCATGTCCAAACACCGCTGTGAAGTGATCTGTTGATCACTCAAAACTCGAAACACTCAAAACCGTAATTATTTTTTTTCATGTCCCCTGCTGGGACATACGTGCACTTAACCAGCACACCACGCTAAGAAGTTATATCCATGATTATCAGGAGCAGTCATCTTGTGATGATTGATGAACTGATGCTTGACTCCCTGCACCTAATATAGGAATGGTGTAGAGTGGAGGAGTTATCAATCAAATGTGCAAAGACAACCATTGTACCATTTACTAGAAAGAAGGAAACATAAATTTTACGAATAAACTGAAATAAGATTTCCCTCAGGAAAGTGTGCATCACCTTGAACAGGAAGTTTACTTGGGAGTCGCACATATAATAAATGATAAGAAAAGGAAGAAAGAGCCTTTTAGGCGTTGTGGCCTTGGCCTAAAAATACCTAGAATGACCACTGGTCAGACTTACAATACTATACGGCACTCTCGTACGGTGGGAATATACTAGGCAGACTTACAGACTTATGCATCACTGGGGCGCTCAATTCAAACGATAGACATGAATGCAATTGTGAAGCTTACAACAATACTATGGCTATGTAAGAGGAGGCCACTATGCGGGCAATCTCTATTCAGAGAATAGGTAAACTTACAGCAGACAACCTTATTGGACATTTTACGTTGAGCGGTAGTTGAGAGATCACATGGTATCTACATATGTACATTCAGAAGGTCAGAAGATATAGGGTCATCTTCCCGACAAGGGAGGAGTAGTTGCAAGATGACTCACAAAATTCGTACATGAGTGGGTTCAAAGCACTAGAAAGATTGGGTACAGGATCCAGGGCATACAGATCAATAACTTTGAGCAGGCACACTACAATTTTCCAGGCGAAACTTTATGTAATATTAGAAATGATGGATCTAAAGCGCTTCAAGGATTGTGAACAAAAATAGTGGGGTACAGCGCATGCAGATGAACAACTTTAAACAGGCACACCTTAATTTTTTACTCGGAACTATAAGCAATATTAAAAACTATTAAAATTCTATTCAAATGAATCAAAGTACTCAATATCAAGTTAGGTGTCTGGACATGAGGGGTACAAGTGAAATAAAATTGCGGACATCTATACCGAAACACATTTCGGCTGAGCGTACTTTCACTGGAACCACCGCACAATCAACAGGAGTCACCTGGAAATATAAATCTTAAGGAAATATTCAAACGACACTAGTGGGCTGAACCATTTGTGAATTTCTATGCTAAGACAGCTGAGTTTGCTTTGAAATTGAATCGGAAATCCAAGTAACACTTTCAGTAATAAGTACAAGTGCAGAATGGTCATATCCAACACAAGCACCTGCAGATTCTATTGGCCGTGAGTCCGGAGTTTTTTGGGACTTGAGCTGGTAATAATCTGAAGCCTCAGGGAACTAGATCACTGCCCGACTATGGGCTGGTTGTGGCTTATATCCAAATCGCGGGAAGATCGCTAGCTTGGTGTAGTGTTACACTCTTAGCCAGGTGCTATGAACCATAGATCCGTACGAATTTAGATAGTTTTTGAAACTTTAATAAGGTGAAGGTGATATTGAAATAACATGCCTTTTAATTTTTTACTCAAATGTGTTTTTTTTATTTCTATTTCATCTTCTTTTTCCTTCTCTGTCCTTCCGCTCTCTTTTCCTTTTACTATTTTTCTTCATTCCTTTTTTTCTGTTTCAGTGAAAGGTCATTCCACAGTGGGCCACTCGGTGGTGTACTTCGGTACCGCCTTTCATATCCACCTACCTTCCTGTGTGGGGATGTTGGTGGACACATTGTATTCATACGTGCGGTATGCCAACATGGCGACTTACCAGCAGATTCGATTGTGAGAAAAAAAGAGTCAATGGAGCACTAGATCACAAGCTGTATTACAATGGGGCATAGCAAGTGCTGACTACTACACTCATATACGCTAAATGAGCAGTACTTCTTCGTAAAGGAAGAAACAATAGATCCACGGTGGTTGCAGTACAAAGGCCAGCTAGTGTAGGACCTAGCCTTCATTATGCTTATCAGAAAGATAGTTTAAGTATCTGTAGTTTGTCGCAGGGTATTTTCAAATCTATTTAACCATTAAAAAAAGTTTCTTATTAAAATTATACTTTTATAGGAGTGCCAAATAAGAAGTTTACCTGGCATATGGTAAAATTTTTACTTTCTTACAAAATGTTTTTTATTATTTTAATAAGTATTAATTGTGTGCGCATATACAGGCTACAAGCTTTTAAAGAAACTATGCTCGAAAGCAAAAAGTTCTTAAAGAAAACATTAAAGAAAAGCAAGTAAAGAAATAAAAAATAAAAAAAATTAAAGGTTTTCTTTTAAAGCCCCAACATTAATTATGCCTCCATGGGTGTTTTTACTTTATTTCTCTTTTAAATCATTTATATTCGTTAAGATTTATTTACATTAAAAGAAAATCGAAATAACAAGTGAAGAAATTATGGTCAAGTACGACTTTGTGAGGCTCTATAATGCAGTTCCGTTTTTGGAAGCATAAGTATTTGCCTAAAATATTGGAGAAATTATGAAACGCCCAAGTTTAGCTCTAATCGTTATCATTGAGGCTACCTACTCGAAGTTTTTAGTTGGTTGGTAGGTCAATGTGGTAGTTCAGTGAGCTCAAACAGTTAAGTAGAGTCGAAAGGACACGTTTTGACAAAACTACACCAATCGTTATATGTGTTGTCATGAATACGACTGCAGCGTTACACTCAGTCTACAAACGCGAGATTTTTCAGTAGGTTATGAGGTCTCAATCGGATTAATTACTCTCGTAGGTTGGCTAATACGACAGGGAATCCTTTTCCCCGTCAAATATAGGCCATAGTACTTAGCCAGCTACAAGTATCTATATTACGCTATCTATTCTTAGGATAAGATATAGGGTCGGTAAATTTGAGGTTAGGAAGTAAATTGGCTTAAAAATATATTTTTTTATTGACAAATTCCGTTTTATTCATACCAATATAAAATAAAAATATGGGAATAATTAATGATATACGATGTCGGACAAATGTCCACCTCTAGCAAATCTGCAGACGTTCTTACTTCCTAACCTCATATATTTTTAATATCAATGAAACGAGCTTTGTTGGATAGAAAATTTTATGAAATCAAGGTTTAAATGTGATTTCAGCCGTGTGGCCGCTATAGCGGACATGTACAAGGCGCAATTCGGGACTCGAATGTCCTCAACCTTTTCGCAGCATATGCAGCCGTATTTTGCTAATAACTCTTCAAATGTTCATTTCCTGGTGCTCAACTGTCTCTAGTTTATCGAAGTATACAAGTGACTATACACAACTACAAAGAAAATATTCCGATCTTGATGAATGCCGTGCGCTGTATTGCATGTGGCTCCGTCCTGTTGGGACCACATATCAACAAGATTAGTGCTTGTAAATTTGTTACCCTATATTGATACGCAACCTTGCTGTGCAGCACCATTTACTACCACCCTCAATCTAATCAGGGATTGAGAAATTGCCACAAAAGGGATTTCGCCACTTAAGGGCGGCGATCAGTTCACAATTTGGGCGTCGTTCTGCGGTTCTCAAGTATGACAGGCTGGAATTAAAACTCCTAACAGAGTTACCTACAGGCCACTGTGAACAAAGAACGTATCTGAAGATAAAGGCGGTGACAGATGTGGATGTTTGTAGAATGGGCTTACAGACATCAGAGACAGCGGAAAACTTATTATATGAATGTGGGTTTTTGATCGGTTGGTTGGAAATGTTTATGTGATGGTGGATATGAATATGAATCTACCATTAAGGCTTAAGATCTGCTGGTCTTCAAAGCAGTAGCTCTGCTGAACAAACTATAGGGTAGGCAATTGAAAAGTTTAAATTTGAACCAGTGATTATTTCGAATCTGGCAGGACTTATGTCATTTTATTCCATCTAAAAATTGAGTACATTATCTCCACTGACCGAATTAATCAATTTACGCTTGAGCACCGTTAGTATTTAATGGAAATTTAAATCATCTTTTCGGATGAAGCTCATTTTTATCTTGGTGGGTACGTTAATAAGTAAAATTGTCATATTTGGGCTAAAAAAAACCCAAACGCGAGTGACTCTTTAGAGCATCTTGTAGAGCGGAGGCATCATTGACCCATATTTCATATTTCGCAACCATTACGGTCAATGGAGATAACACCTACCATGATAAACGATTTTGTGCCCACTCTTCATGGTATTGATGTTAGCGATGTTTGATTTCAACAACATGGTGCAACTCTCATGCCACAATCGATTTATTGCGCCAAACGTTTGATGACTGTTTAATTAGCCGAAATACTAATGTCAGTTGGCCGCCAAGAAGCTGCGATTTTACACCACTATTATCTGTGGGGCACTGTTAAAGACAAGTGTTATGCCGATAAACCAGATACAAAAGCATTTGAAAGCCAACATTCGTTATGCCATTAAAAAGTTCTCGAAAATTGATCCGATCGAATGGGGTACTGTGCGGTCAGCCTCGGCAATCATATGAATGATTTAATATTTTATTTCTAACCGGAACAATTGTACTTTACAACAACAACAAAAAAACACAAAAAAATGACAAATTTCAAGCCGTGTTTTTTAATTGCATTTTTAAATGTAAACTCTTAGATTGCCAACCCTTTATAAACCGGAAAGCGTATAATATAATTCGTATGATTATATTAATAATTGAGATATGAAAAATTTCTGATCATGTCCCTTTACGGTTTGACAGTGACATTCTGATCATCATCGTTTTATTAGAAATATGAGCCAATCACTGCGTAAGTTCATAAAGCGCACAAAACAGTCATTTTGTTTAGATGTTTCGACATAAGCTTGTGGATTATCCTCACTCCAAAAGTGACAATTCTGCTTATTTACATAGCAATTCGACCAATTCAATTTTCTTCAGCGAAGAAAAAAAATTTATTTATTCTGATAAAATTTTTGAACAATTCGCAAGCGTTGGTCTGGAGTTAATCTATCCAAAATGAGATATCAAGCCAAACTAAACAAATAGCAACTATCACCTGTTAAATCGGTTGACAAATATAGCAGTGCTGTCCAGTCGAAGTTCTGAACCTCTAAAAAAATACCCGATAGAAATTTCGGTGGTATCGGTGCTGAGGATAGGCGTGACAGACATTCTGGTTTCTTTGATATTGTGCATGTAAAGGATACTCGATATCAGGTATACGCTATCTGTTTGACCAATGTCTTCATAATTGACAAAAACAACAAACTCTACATTAGTTTGCTTAACAACATGGCAAGTGTATAATACTCAGGTTGGGCACTTCTGTCACAAAAACAACTATGTACCTGAGTACAGATAATTAAATCAACAACAACAACACAAATAAAAAGATTTACGTATAAAAATAAATGGTAACAACAAAAACAGGCAGAAAAGAAAACAAGCAACAGACAATAACAAACAACAAGAACTGAATGAAGTATATGTTTACATTCGCATGGCTTCATAAGAACTATATAAAAGTGAAGGAAGGAAATGGAATCTACTTAAAATATCGAGAGGTTCGAAAGCTTCGAAAACTTTTCATATAAACAGTGCATCGTTGTGGACAAGCAGTCATTTTATTCGGTGCTCTAAACTCATCATGAAGAAAGTTTATTGGTGTAAACTCAGCCAGTAGAGTTTGTTGGTTTGAACTCGAGTTACAAAGACCAGTTTAGTTCGAGCTAACTTAGTAAAGAGAGTCAAGTGTGAAGTCTGGTTAAAAAGGCTGTGATCGAAACCGGCTTAGAAAATCTTTAGATAGAAAAAACTGTCGAGTAATTGTTGTTGTTTACAAGGTGTTAAATAATAGAAAATTGTTATTTTTAGTAAAAAGGTTACAAACAGTGGAACACAAAACTGAGTTAAATAAAGAATTATTAATTAAAAACCAAAGAAAAGAATTATTTTATTTTAATTGCAATCGACGAACTCTTTTATTAGGCGTTTTTAAAGGTAAAAACATAACAATACAGTATTTGAATTATGGTTTATAACAAAAAGTTTTTTTGTCTTAGCTCTGACTATGGGAGGAAATGGAATGTTAGGACTTAAGCCTTCTATATTATGTGCAGCGCGATCACAAGACCAACTCATATCTAAGACGCTCTTGCATGATAGAAGGCGGTAGATATTGGTCAGAGTATGGGAATCTGAATACTATATAATAGCATCACAGAGTGGTCTGGACACAACGATATCCATAGATATTATTACCATAGGCTTAGAGAGTCGGTAAAAAAAATTTATTTTTAAGTTCGTTTCAGCCAAAGAAAATTACAAAATTTTGAAAGTGCTGAGGTAACACTTAAAATATTTCCTTTTTAATTTAAAGGCTCCATGTGTAGATTGATGTAATTAAACTGGATTCTGGCCTAATTAAGTGTTTCGAATATAGCCACGTACAAAGTAAATATCAATTTACAGCGTAGGGTATAGGAATGTATGTCTTCGTAAGTGGAAAAAAACAACAAAACGAACAATTTTTATAAAAAATGAAAAAATATTTTAACAAGAAAAAAAATTTAAGAAAAATAAAGAAAAAAGTAAGAAAAAAATATAATTTTTATGTTTTCGGAAACTTAATACTGGAAATTTTTTTATTAACTTTACTTGCAGTCAGCAAAAGGACATGCATATTAACAAATGTTGAAAGGTACGGATATTAAGAACAAAAGTAGCAGCCTGAAGGCTGATGCTTCATGTTCTTAACTATTTGATTAAATTCAACATAAAACGTTGCTTAAGCATTTGCATTTATTTCTTGTACCGGAAATGACAGTATAGCACTAAGTATCTTAAATAAAATATAGGGTCCGCCAAAAAATATTTTTTTTTTTTTTGAAAATGCTACTGAATATTTTCTGAAAAACTACTGAATATTGTCTAAAATTTCTTTTTTTATTTGAAAGTACAATCCTTCCGGTTAATAATGGAAAATAATTTCATTCAGCCTCGGCTGGCCATGCAGTAGCCTACACGATCGGTCTAATTCTTAAGCACATTATCGATTGGGTGCAGCTGTATTTCATCAATGACTTCACGAATATTGTCCTTTAAAGCGGCAATTGTCTCTGGCTTGTTGGCGTAACACTTATCTTTGACGGCACCCCACAAATAATAGTCCAACGGTTGCAAATCGCAGCTCCGAGGTGTCCAAACGACATCAGCTCTGCGGCTGATAATGCGATCTTTAAAAACAGGGCGCAAAACATCGAGTGTAGAGTCGGCTGTGTGGCACGTAGCGCCGTCCTGTTGAAAACAAAAGTTGCTAACATCCTCCTCTTCAATTTTTGTGAACGAAAATTCGTTCAACATGGCCCGATAACGATCGCTATTGACTGTAACGGCCACACCTTGATCATTTTCGAAGAAAAATGGTCCAATTATGCCTCTGGACCAAAATCCGCACCAAACAGTGACTCGTCTTGGGTGTATCAGCTTTTCAATGTATGCGTGCGGGATTTCTGTGCCCCAAATGCGACAATTTTGCTTGTTTACATACCCGCTAAGATAAAAATGAGCTTCATATGAAAAGATGATTTTTTTTGGGCAAAATCGGCATCTTCTGTAAGTCGATCGCAGGCCTACTTAGCGAAGCGTATACACAACCATATTCGTTCAGCGGAAGGATAAAACTAATTATCCGTCAAATCAGACATGAGCTAAGTGTTACCATTCACGAAATAAGCACTAGTTGAAAAAAAAACATTAGATGGCGGACCCTATATAAGAAAACTTAAAGAAATAAACAAATTGTTACCAAATTTGTCGCGTTTAATTTGTTAGTTCGAATAGTTTTGACAATTTTAACAAGAGAAAGATATTGCTAACAACCCTATTTACATTTGATCAACTTAAAATTAATTTTTTGGTCAAATATAAGAACTAGATTTTTTTTGAGATTTATAACTTTGAGTTGACAACACTGCTTAACAGCTGATAGTTGCATTTTGTTTAGTTTGGTTTGACATTTCATTACGGATAGACTTACGCCAGAGAAGCGATTGCAAATTGTTGATAGTTTTTTGTTGTAATGATATTCAAATTTTTTTTTCGTTGTATTCTTAAGACCAGTACTCAAGCCATGAGCTACTCATGCAATGCATTTTGCTGGTACTAGGAAAATAGCGTACGTGAAGTACTAAGGAGTGTGTAGTGTTCATGGACATTAAATTTAAATTTGCTCATGTTGTAAGTGGCAGGAAAGACTTTTGCTGGCAGCTTGTTCAACAAACAAAAGTGCAACTGAAGTACTAATGTTCCCTATAATTTGTTGTGCGATTCGCTGGACAATCAATACAAAGAAATGAGCTCTACTAGAAGTACGGGTATTACGAAAGAATATGTGATTAATTGGAATTAATTGTTTTATTTCTACACTGCTTCTCAAATGAAGCAATGACTTGAAAACTGTTATGTGGATTGCGCTCCAAGAGAAACAACAAAAAAACGTTGGTTTGGTGACTTCAAGCGTGGTTGTAGAGATACTGATGATGCAGAATGGTCGTCCAAGTGAGGCGGTCACTCCAGAAAACATAAAAAAAACCACAAAATCCTTTTTAATGATCAACGAGTGAAGTTGCGTGAGTTACGAGTAGCTGGCATAGTAAAGATATTCAAAGAATGTGTTGGCTTTATATCGGATGAGCATTGGACTATGAGAAAGTTCCTGACTGACCAAAAACAAGAACGTGTTAATGATTCTGAAACAATGGCAAAACTGCATGAATTGAACTTCGAAATGCTCCCACATGCATAGTATTCGCCAGATTTGGCTCCCAGCAACTACTGGCTGCTCGCCGGTAAGAAACTTCGCACGAATGAAGAGGTTATCGCTGAAACTGAAACTTATTTGGATTCAAAAAATAATTCATTTAACAAAAGTGATATTGAAATGTTAGAGCGGCGCTGGAATGAATGCATTTCTCTGGTATGATCTTGAGTTGATGAATAAGAATAATTTGGAATAAAAAAATTTGTGTCTTTGTTAGACCCGAGACTTTTTAACCCATGTTAACCCATGTTTATGTTTTGTTCCTCTTGAACAGAATTTGTATTCAAGACATGTTTGAAAATTTGCTCACTTGAATTGTAAAAATTGCAAACAAAAGTTATAAGAAAGAAAATTTATATAAAGAAAATCACCAAATAAAACAAGAAGTTAAAAGATATTGGGTACACAAATTAATAAAGACGAGTCTTAAGCTTGAGAAATGCATTTAAAGGGTCCGCCATCTAACGTTTTTTTTCAACTAGTGCTTATTTCGTGAATGGTAACTTAGCACATGTCTGCTTTGACAGATAATTAGTTTTATCCTTCCGCTGAACGAATATGGTTGTGTATACGCTTGAACAACGCTGGGAAATATTGCGGCACCACTTTGAAAATCATGGTAATGTTGCAGATGAAGGTCATTTTGATCCTGTCGGGTATGTAAACAAGAAAACCTGTCGCATTTGGGGCACAGAAAACCCGCACGCATACATTGAAAAGCCGATACACCCAAGGCGAGTCAATATTTGGTGCGGATTTTGGTCCAGAGGCGTAATTGAGCCATTTTTCTTGAAAAATGAGCAGGGAGTGGCCGTTACAGTCAATGGCGATCATTATCGGGAAACGTTGACAGAATTTTTGTTCACAAAAATTGAAGACGAGGATATTAGCAACATTTGGTTTCAACAGGACGGCGCTACGTTCTACACAGCCGAAGCTCGATGTTTTGCGCCCTGTTTTTGAAGATCGCATTATCAGCCGCAGAGCTGATGTCGTTTGGCCACCTCGGAGCTGCGATTTGACACCGTTGGACTATTATTTGTGGGGTGCCGTCAGAGATAAGTGTTACGCCAACAAGCCAGAGACAGTTGACACTTTAAAGGACAATATTCGTGAAGCCATTGGAGAAGTACAGCTGCACACAATCGATAATGTGCTTAAAAATTGGACCGATCGCGTAGGCTTCTGTATGGCCACCCGAGGCAGCGATTTGAATGAAATTATTATCCATTATTAACCGGAAGGATTGTACTTTCAAATAAAAAAAGAAATTTGAGAAAATATTCAGTTGTTTTTTTTATAGCATTTTCAAAAAAAAAAAAAAATTTATTTGGCGGACCCTATATTATAATAACAAAATGAATTGATACATTATTCAACGTATTGTTCATCGTTAGCCCAAAAGAACTGCCGCGGTTTTGAGATAAAGCATGAATCAAGCCAATTACTTATACCCTGTTCTGAAGTGAAGCGTATTCTAGTAATGGCGTTCTGCAACAAACGAAGCAATTGGTAGTCAGAAAGGGCAAGATCTGGGCTATAAGGCAGGTAAAGTCAAAAAATTAGTTTTTGATCGGTCTTACAACATGTGGCCGAGTGCCGTAATGATGGAAGATTATGGCCTCGTGTCTGGTCGAATAATCTGGTAGTTTTTCATTGTTTGCTCCCTTTTAACGAAATAATTGTGTTCGGTACAGATCCCCTGTAATCGTGTGACCCGATTTCAACAGTTCGTTACACAAAACACCCTCCTGATCGTACCAAATACAGAGTATTACCTTGGCGTCCTAAATATTCGGTTTTGGCTTGGATTGGACGGCCTTTCAATACACAGATGGAAAAATCACATTTTCAAATCGAAGTGGATCGTTGTTGAAATAAAATTTGTTGCAACTTGGATTTATTTTATGGTAACTCAACGGTGAACAACGTTGAAAGTATGCAAAACCATATTAATTTAAGGTATTCATCTCAAAAATAAAAAGTTTTTTGTTAATTTGAAAGTATTCAACATTGAATTCAACATAAAAATGTTGGATTTCTAAATAACTTTAATATCAAAGATAACAACCGCAAGTTGAAAATGTTTCAATGTCGATTTTAAAATGCCAAAATATAAATTTCAAAGCGTACGTTATTAAATTAAAAATGTACATTTTCGATTCAATGTGTTAACACTTTAGAAATTATAATGCACGTTGTTGAATATACTTTTAATGATGAAATAACACTAAATTAACACAATGCCCCTGTTATTATAATTTTCATATTCCTAAGTGTTCTCCTCTTATTCCAAGAGTAACTGAGTTCTCGATTATTTCAGCTTGAGCCATAGACCTTAGATATCCTGCAATTACTCCTATTACTCCACGAGCTTTCAGATTTTACCAAGACCCATTTTCTTGCCTTTCTGAAGAGTTGGCCCATTAGTGATCTTATCAATCGTATCATAGGCAAAGAATGCAGTCTTGCCAGTTCGCCGGCAACTTGTTTGCCGCTTATATTGCAGTAACCAGTTACCACATATCTGTCCATAAGCCCCTAAGAGCTGTCATACTGTCACTAATCAGTCTAAATCCCTCCGTCCCATCAGAGCCCTATGTACCCTCTGTCAGTAAGTACAGCCAGTATTTTAGCATGGAAATATTATTTTAACAAACTATATATTTTTCTATTATTTTTTTAAGCAACTCCACTTTCAGCAGAAGTATTTACTTTGGACAATGTCATCTGTCAAAGAAATTTATTGTATTTGAAACTAGAAATATAAAAGTAAGTAAAAGGTTTGGATATGCACTACTACAGTAGTATTGATAATCCAACGTTGAAAAAGCTTGACACAAAAATTCTACAGCTTTAAAGTAAAGTTGTTTCACTTTTATTTAAAAGTGTTTCTATTTTGAACCAATGTTGAACATTTTTAATTTAACGTTGCACGTTTTTGAATTAAGATTTAAAATTTGCGATTATAGATTTCCCAATCTAAAAACAAGTACGAGCAGTTTGAAATCAATGTTGTTTCAACTTTGATTTTGAATCCAAATCGTTTTTAAGTTGAACGTTGTTGAATTTACATTTTTCTACCTTGGCTAGTTTTCATAGCTGTTTATTGTTAATTTAAGGCTGCTTTTGTTGAATTTCTTTTTTTTTTCCCTGGGTGTATGATTTTTTGCGCTTGGAGTTTTCGAAATGCATCCAATTTTCAGCAGCAGCAACAATACGATATAAAAACTACTTCTATTTGTAGCGTACAAGCATCATTTCCGACAAGCAAAATCGCCTTTCAACGTCTCTCGGCTTCAATCTATATGGGACCCACTTTTCTTGCCTATAAACGAATCCGAATGCTTTTAAACGAAGGGAAATGGCTTGTTGTGTGACTCCCAAGTTCTTCTTGCGTTTGACAACAATGTTCGTCGAGTAATGCTTCCGATTCCTCATCTTCAAACTTTTTCGCTTGACCAGGCTTCTTCTTGTCTTCTGTGTGGAAATCACTACTTTTGAATTACGCAAACCATCGCTAACAAGTTTTTTGATATGTTTTTTTCCCATGAATGTAGATTATCAGACTTCCCCGCGCAACATCTTTTTTTTGGCATAAAATTCGACTTTATTAAGCGTTTAAAAAGGTGTGTGTTTACACTTTGGAGTCTATCGAATACTGAATTATAAAAACTCCCCGAAAACATACCATTTTTGTTATTATTGACACAAACCATATGTGATAGTTATGTCATATGTTGTCCAAATTGACATTATTAACTTGTATACCCAATATAAAAAAACATTTGCCACCAATATAACTAAGAAAAGAAAAAGATCCATTATAAGTTTTCTAAGCTACAACTCATTTAAAAATTGCTAAATTTCGGTTTAAATAGGATTAGACGTTTTATTTCTTTTGGCTTTAAAAGTGGCTTTTGTTAAACTTAAATACATACATACATGTGTATATATGTATATATGTATGTATTTCATTTAGTTTACTTACACTATCAAGCTAATGAAAGAACTAAATTCTGCATTAAGCTTTTAAACTTCAGTCAATCTTGATAATCCTTTACGAAAGAATTGTTTCGTTTTTTTTTTAATTATTTTACAATAAAAAGCATAGGACTGACTGCAAGTTAATGTTAAATCAGAGTCAAAGTTTAAAATGAAATCGCAGAATTACAAAATCATTAAATTTTCTCTGTAGGAAAAAGACGAATAAGTTACTTTTTTTTAATAATTCGACTTAAGTACATATACCTGGTACTCAGCTTAATAGTTATTATTTTCTGTTTCCAGAGAGGATTTCAACGAATTCTTGATTTGACGGTTATGATTAAAAAAAAATATGCAATTTATTTTAACAATTTATTGGGAGGGTTTTTATCGCTCATACTGTGCAACAAGTGTAATTGAAATATTTCACTGTAAATACTGCTCTAAAGATAAAACAAAAACAAGCCATAATAACACAAAAAAATGTACAAAAATCAAAAAGTCAGTACAATTAAAAAGCATGCAATGAAGTTAGTAAAAGCAAGAGTGAGAGTCCGGAAACTGTCAGTTCTGTTAAAAGACGAAACGAGCCATGCAAATTCTTTTGTAATATCAACCAATAAAAACTCACACATACAAAGACTTCACACATGCACTACTGCCACCACCACTACCACTACCACTACCGCACACCACATAATACACAGCCAACAGTTAAAATGAAAACAAAAACGAGCTGAGAGAGCAGCAGAGCATAGCTGAGTAAACAACATACACAATGTTAACAATCGTAGAAGACCAACCACGTATGTGTGTGGATGAACTGCTAAAAAAAGTACCAACAATATACTCATGCACACAAAAAGAGTTTTTCTACTGCAAAAAGAAAAAAGTGTCATTGTTCTCATTGTACGAAGGCAACAACGTAAAGGATTAAAAACTGAATGTGTTTCTTCTATTTGTCATATGTGCAATAGCAACAAATACGAGTATGAAAAAGAATAACAAGTGATATGAGTTAAGTCCCCACTTTACGATGACCTGCGCACTATAATAAGCCGTTTTGAAAAGGCACAAACAGAGTTACAGGCAAATTTAGACTGACAATAGACAATATTTATTTTCATTGATTGAGTTATGTGAGGATACATTATACCCTTTTATTGTTTATAAGGTTTGTTTAGCGCAAAGGTACTTAGAAGGTCAGGTATCTCTGCAAAAGTTACAAAATTTACATATGTCCCATCACCGTTTTCATATTGTTCCCACTCCATCCATGGGCTCTATTTCTAAGTCCGATTACACTATGCAAGAAGCAAAAATACTGTTACGCCTTACATCCAAATTTATCAGCATTTCAGATTCTGTGGATAAGCTTTTTTTTGGAATTTTTTTTCTAAAATATGAGTGTTATCGAAGGAGATATAGTTCCAAAAGTCTGCGATTTAACTTAAGGCAACATGCTCTCAAATAGGTGAAAATATCTTTTTAAAAACCCTTTTTCTATACCTAATATCTTCGTTGGTATCTACCAAAGATGCATAAGTAAACGCCAATCTCCAAGCATATTACTGGTACTTGGACTTATCGCAAAGGACAACTAACCTGCAAGAATATCCTGACAAGAATTGTACTGTAAAGGGTCCGCCATCTAACGTTTTTTTTAACTAGTGCATATTTCGTGAATGGTAACACTTAGCTCATGTCTGATTTGACAGATAATTAGTTTTATTCCTCCGCTGAGCGAATATGGTTGTGTATACGACATTTGTCAATTTAAAGGACAATATTCGTGAAGCCATTGGTGAAATACAGCTGTACACAATCGATAATGTGCTTAAAAATTGGACCGATGGTGTAGGCTACTGCATGGCCAGCTGAGGCAGCGATTTTAATGAATTAATTTTCCATTATTAACCGGAAGGATTGTACTTTCAAATAAAAAAAGAAATTTGAGAAAATATTTGGTAGTTTTTTTATAGCATTTTCAAAAAAAAAAAAAATTATTTGGCAGACCCTTTACCTGAAATATCGAGAAATTCGAAAGCTTTCGATGTGTTGCTTACTAGGCTATATCAAAAGCACACCGATGCGAACAGCAATCAGTTTATGTGTCGTAAACTCAGCGAGTGCAGTTTTAAGAAGAGGTAACTCAGCGAATGTGTTATTGGTGTGAAAAGAGTTGATAAGGGGTAAACTGGTGAAGCTAGTAGTGAAGTAAAAATAGTAAAAAAAAGTTAAGTGTGGATAACCTCTGGTTGAAAAGGTTGTGATCGAACATAAGTTATAACTACGATTAGGGTGGAAGATCTTTAGGAAGCAAGATCTGTCGAGTAATTGCTGCTGTTTACAAGATTGTAAACAGACGGAGTAATTAAGAATAGAAAATTGTTATTGGCTGTAAAAAGGTTACAAGCAGTGGTGCACAGAATTGTGCTGAATAAAGGATTTTAATTGAAAACCAAACACAAATTTTATTTCATTTCAACGACAATCTACGAACTCATAAAAACACGGTTTTAAAAAGGTAAAAACGTAACAATATAAATAATAAATATAAGAGTCTAAGAATTGAAAAAATTTTCATTAATTTTTCATTATTTAAGTCGCAGCCAATTAAGTTGTTTATTAAAAAATATCAGGAAAAACAAATTAAAAAACGTTTATATATCTTTAAACAAAAAATCTTAATTGTATTTTATATTTTTTAAGCAGTTAAATAATAGTTTACACTAAAAGTCTATTTGATAACACTTTCTCTTTATCTCTCTCTTTGAATAACAAAAATAATTTAATGACTTAATTATTTAATTAAAAATCAAAGCATGATTGCAAATCAAAGCATACCGATGTACAGATTTTACCAACAAATTAAATTCCTTATAAATTTTATCCTCTCTTTACCAACATTTTAAAATGCCACAATGCCAATACTAAATAAAATATCAAAAATTAATCAGTTTAAATTACAAATATGTTGCTTTGTTTCCTTTTCAATTTTTTGCTTTTTTTGCACTTGACTTTTATCAATAAATAGTTAAGCATTCTGTCTGTGTAATCTGTTGTTGTCGTTGTTATAGCTTTACGAGACAGACAGTCAGACTCAGTCCGACAGTCGGAGTTAAAATTCTTAGGAAAAAAAACAGTAAAATTTTATTTTAAATTCAATATTCCTTTATTAGACTACATTTAGTTTTTATATTGAATTGAATCGAATTATATTTTATTAATGAATATTGACATATTGTGCTTTTATTATGAGTATGAATAAAAACAACAACAGCAATAGAAATAATGAACTAAAAGGTTTGGTAAAACTTAACACTTGTACTGGTGTGTTCGATTTATTAGGGTTGCACTTAAAAAGCATTAAAAAAATTTTGATAAAATTTTATAAATTTGTTGCAGCTTCATCTCATACGGCTTCTAACACTGAAGAATAAAAGTAACGATTAAAAATGTATCGCGTGGGTAGTCTATCGGTTTAAATTTGAACTAGCGCTTATTTCGAATCTGGCAATACTTATGTCATTCTATTCTGTCACAAAATTCAGTATATTATCTCCACTGAACGAAATGAATCGATTTACTCTTGAGCAACGTTGGGATTTATTGGAAATTTATGTCCAAAATAAAGACAATTGATCGGAAAACGAAAAATCATCGAAAATCATCGTTTCGGATGAAGCAAATTTTTATCATGATGGGTACGTTAATAAGCAAAATTGCCGAAAACCTAAATGTGGTCTCACAAAAGCCAATACATCCATTACGAGTGACTGTTTTGGGCTGCTTCTGGAGCGAAGGCATCATTGGCCCATATTTCTTTGAAAATGAGATCGGTCAATGTCGGTGTCTCCATGATAATCGTATTTTTGTATGCCCACCCTTCATAGTATTGATGTGAACGATGTTCGGTTTGCCACACATCTCATGTCACAATCGATTTATTGTGTCAAACGTCTGATGGCCGATTAATAAATAACCGAAATGGAAGCTGCAATTTGACACCGTTGGACTGTTTTCTGTGGGGCGCCGTTAAATACAAGTGCTATGCCGAGAAACCAGAGAAAAGTGAGCGTTTGAAGACCATCATTCGTGATGTAATTGCCGATATACGACCCCTTACACTCGACAAAGTTCTCAAAAATTGGTTCGATCGAATGGGGTACTGCGTGATCAGCCGCGGCAGCCATATGAATGAAGTAATATTTAATTTCTAACCAGAAAAATTGTAAAGCGTGTTTTTTATAGAGGTATAGAACTTAAAGTTGGCATTACTTTTCAAGATGGCGACCAATTTAACAGCTGTCCAGTGATTTATTCTCAGTTTGGTTTGGCAATTCATCATGAATAGACTCACGCCCGGCGTAGATTTGTCGAATGGGCCCAAACGAGACTACCGTTGTTTCCGATTTGCATAAGCGAATTTTATTTAGCGATGAAGCGCACTTCTGGTTGAATGGCCACGTCAACAAACAAAACTGCCGCATTTGGAATGAAGGTAATCCTCAAGTGTGTGTGGAAACACTGTTACATCCAGAAAAATTGATTGTTTGGCGCGATTTATGGGAAAAAAACGATGGTGTCCCGAACGTTACAGTCAATGGTGATCGGTATAGAGCCATGATTACTAACTTTTTCATTCCTGAAGTGAATAACCATGATGTCCAGGAGATGTGGTTTCAACAAGACGGCGCAACATGTCACACAGCTTGTGCCACAATAGTTTTATTGAAAGACACGTTTGGTGACCGCCTAATTTCACGTTTTGGAGCTGTAAATTGGCCTCCAAGATCTTGTGATTTAACACCGCTAGACTACCTTCTGTGGGGCTATGTAAAGTCATTGGTCTATGCGGTAAAGCCACAAACGCTTGACCATTTGGAAGACAACATTCGCCGTGTTACGGCCACAAATGCCGGAAGAAGTCATCGAAAATTGAACGTCCAGATTCGACTACATCCGCGCCAGCCGTGGCGGTCATATGCCAGAAATCATATTTAAAATGTAATGCCACAAGATTATCTTTCGGATAAATAAAATTCATGTCAATCGAATAATCCATCGCTGTTTTATTGCAACATAAATTTCTATACCTCTATAAAAAACACCCATTACTTCGTTTTTGCTTTAATGCATTTTTTTATTTAAACTTTTAAATTGCCCACCCTATAGATACTTCCATAAAAGTACTACAGTAAGTTGATAAGTATATTGTAGTTCTCTTGGAGTTAATGTAATTACTTGTATAAAGTTGGGTTCACACGATTGACGGGCGCAATGCACAAATTGTTGGTATGGCAATCGTAAAGCAACATGATATACAGTTATGCGGCAATAAAAATGTCAGAAATCTACTATTTATTGAGTTCGTGTGCCATAAGCATAGCGCCATAGTCACACCGCAACCAAAGCAAAATACGATTATGACGCCACATAAGACCACGTCTACTTGAGCCTTAAATTGGAACAATTTTAATAGTTTGTGGCAATAAAACATTATACAAATTGTGTCATATTGGTGCAGTTGCGACAATTATATGACTTTAGCTTAAAGGACAAAGTTTCTTCCAAAGACCCTTAGAATTACCAGCATGTGTTCTACAAAGTAAAGCTTAGCTCAGCTACTAGTACAGCTTCAGAATTCTTCTCAGATTCTTATTAACCGAATGCTTTTTTATCTTAATTGTGATTAATAAACTTTTGCCGCTTTGTTAGAGCTTTTGAGTTCTTCACACATTTTGTACTAATCTTTGGCGTGGTATAGTGGTCAGAGTGCACACATAACAACGCAAGCGTCTCAGGTTAAAGCCAAGCAGAGAACATGACAAAAAATAATTTTAATTGTGGTTTCGAGTGTTTAACAAAATGACTTCACACCAAGCCCCACTGACCATCCAGCTTACCTCTGGCTATGATGACAAGCATCAGGCGAATAATCAGGAGAAAATGCCACCTACTGGAAAACATTTCGATAAGTGAGGATCACCACCGTCACAAGGATCTTCACCACTACACAATTATATTGAGTGACTACAGTGGATTAATCACCCACTTACCTTGAAAGATCAAATTGATAAATGAAACTGAAACATAGAAATCCATGCTTTGTGGAAAGTAAATGTGTTACCTAGAGGAGTGCAGCACTGATGATTACAGCTACGCTCAGGTCCACTCCTTCGAAGGCTTCCGGCGGTTCTGATGGCTAGGCAGATGACGGACATGTCTGCGATCAGATTGAGGATGGCAAGGGCATGGCCGGGTATTTGAATACGAACTGCGAACTCTTGTGGCTGTGATTACTGGGCACTGGCGAGCTGGTGCGCACGCTAGGGGATTGGGTCTGCCGCTCAATGAGTACTGTACGGGCTGTCAGAATGAGAAGGAAGAGGAGACTGTCGAGCACTTCCGGTACTACTACTACAAAGGGATGTGCTCTACGGGAAAAACGGGAACTGCGTGAAAATATATGATTATGCGGAATCAAATTCTTTAATTCGTTAGTACCCATTCCGTTATGGTACCAATAGAACAACGAAACACACGCCACATTGCGATGATGCTCTAAGGAATCGATAGAGTTGGCTAAACTACCGTCATTAATAAGCATCTTCGCCCTCACCTCTACATGGTCGAGAAGTCCCAAAATAGCACCGGCCCATACACGAGAGTTATATTCCATTTTGGGTCGGATATAGGTCTTGCAAATATTAAGAAAGTCAGATGGAGTGAAGTATTTTTTTCACCGTTTAAAAAAGCCGACACAAATCTTCAAAAGACTCGGCATACGATCAAAAGAATATGAATGACAAATGTTGCTGTCGTCTGCGAAAAAATAGACAGGATTGGAAGTGAGAAGAAGAAAGTCGTTAAGAAATATTAGAAATAGCGTTGAGGAAAAAAGAGAGCCTTGCGTATCCATGAATTTATCCTGAACTCGTCGGATGAGATCCTATCTATAACCACTCTTATAGAGCGATCTCTGAGAAAGCTCGATATAAATCGAGAGAAATGACCACCAACACCAAAGGCAGTAAGTTTCGATACTATTGCCTCATGCCAAACTCTATTAAATGCCTTGGAAATATCTAGAGCCACAACTTTGCTCTCACCAAAACCATGAATGGACTTGTTCCACCTCTCGGAGAGTACCGCCAGCAGGTCCCCAGCTGAACGGCCCTTACGGAAGCCGTATTGACGATCGTTCAGCAAATTGTTGGATTCCAAAAATTTCGCAAGATGATGATTCACAATACTCTCCATAACCTTGGAAAGGGCCGAACAGACTGTTATTGAGCGGTAGTTTTCAGGGTTGGAAGCCTCCCCTTTTTAGGGATTGGCGTTACGTTAGCAACCTTCCGGCAAGATGGAAAAATACAGGCGCGATATGACGCATTGAAAACGTTGGCTAATGGACGAGCAAGCGTCGAATAGCAGTGCTTCAGGACCAATGCTGGTATGGCCCAGAAGACTTTTCAACATTAAGATTTGCAAGAACAGTTTTTACAGCACGGGCTCGAAAGTATATACTACGCATAGTCACTGATACGCTTTCGAGTGCGGGCAGTGAAAGAAATACTTGCAAATAATTCAGCTAAAAGGTTTGCTTTTTCAACCGGGTTCGTGAATGCTCGGTCATTCTTTGTAACAACTGGAATCAAACTAGCGCTATTCCTAAGTCATTTAACGAACGAACAAAAGCTTTTACTTCTCCTACGAAAAGTATGAACTTTACGATCAGCGCCTTCAGATCGTAAGAAGCTTTTTCACGAAGATCTCTCCTGTTTGCTTAGCGAATCAGTAAGGTCGCATTTATTATTGCGCCAATTCCTGAATGCTTCCTCTCTAGATCTAACAGCCAGTCGGCATGCCTGATTGAACCAAGATTTATTTTTCTATTTAGTCGAAATCTGTTTGGATAGAATAAACATATCCATCCCCAGCCTTACTATTCTAATGACCATCTCTGCCATGGCATCAACATTTGAGTCAAGGAAACAAAGTTTGCAATTAAAATACCTAAAGAAATCATTGAGCTCAGCCCAACGAGCTTTTTCGTAGACAAAAACATAGCGTCGGGCGGAGAACGAATAAGAGGCAGAAATGGTACAAATATCTGAGTTAGGTGCAAGAACCTCAACGTTATACTTTTCAGAGTGTGAAGTGAGGAAAAGGTCGAGGGTGTTATTTTGATACCTATCTACCCACGATATATGTGTAGGTTCGTTCACTAGTTGCACAAGGTGACTATGCGCGGCAAATAGCTCAACGTATTGGCCTTTAAGAGTTGTGCGGTCAATGAATTAATTATCTACTTAGCTTGAGAGATCAAATTGATAAACTAAACTGAAACAAAGCGATAAATGCTTTGTGCTGAGCCAATATACTTCCTAGAGTAGTGACGGCGAAGAAAATGTACTCAAAATTATTTCCCACAATCTGTGAATAGCCTTCTAAACAGTACGAATTTGGAGGTTATAAAATGGGTGAACCGCTCTTATGCATAACTGACCAGAAACTCATTTTGATAAAAAAAGCTGTCGAATCGACATATGAAATATTGCAACATTACTTTGAAAATCAAGGTAATGTTGCAGAATGTGTGCGATGTGTTCAGATGAAGCTCATTTTGATCTTGACGGGTATGTTAACAAACAAAATTGTCGCATTTGGGGCACAGAAAACCCGCACGTATACATTGAAAAGCCTATACACCCAAGACGAGTCACTGTTTGGTGCGGATTTTGGTCCAGAGGCATAATTGGGCCATTTTTCTTCGAAAATGAGCAAGGAGTGGCCGTTACAGTCAATGACAATCGTTATCGGGCCATGTTGAACGAATTTTTTTTTAAATTGAAGAGGAGGATATAAGCAACATTTGGTTGGACGGCGCTACGTGCCACACAGCTACACTCGATGTTTTGCGCCCTGTCTTTGAAGATCGCACTATGGCCACCTCGGAGCTGCGATTTGACACCGTTGGACTATTATTTGTGGGGTTCCATCAAAGATAAGTGTTACGCCAACAAGCCAGAGACAATTGACACTTTAAAGGACAATATTCGTGAAGCCATTGGTGAAATACAGCTGCACACAATCGATAATGTGCTTAAAAATTGGACCGATCGTGTAAGCTACTGCATGACCAACCGAGGCAGCCGTTTGAATGAAATTATTTTCCATTATTAACCGGAGGGATTGTACTTCAAATAAAAAAAGAAATTTGAGAAAATATTCAGTAGTTTTTTTATAGCGTTTTCAAAACAAAAATTTATTTGGCGGACCCTTTAATTATTTGTATGATAAAATGTTCATATAAAAATTGCTACCACCCTAATAGATTACATAAAAACACATGCAATAAATCTTGTATGAATTGTGTGAAATGTATATTTTGAAAAATATATTTGAAATAAATTACATAATCCCACTTAATACGTTCATATTAGCAATATAAATTCAAAGATAAAAAAAAAAAAACATAAAAATCTCAATACAAAAAAATATATTTTTTTCATTTATTAAATTTATATACATATTTACTTATATATATCATATACAATATACTTATTTACACTTATTTAAATGCAGATATGCACGGACATATAAGCACGTTTACGAGCCACTGTTGTACAATATATAGATACATATGTATGTATTTATTGTATACAATAAAAAAAAACAAGTATGTTATTGCAATTTTTATGAACATGAGTTTTGAATAGTTATGGAAAATTATTCAATAATAAACACGATTACATCATTAAACTCAAGTAACGAATTAATACCGAAACTAAAGAATTTATGCCCTAAAGCCAACATGTATTTAAAATCTCGTCAGGAGACGAATTAAATTTTTTTATATTCAATGGTGTATTTGACGAACTAATACAGCTCTTCATGACTTCTAGAGTATACATATTTGTGCTTCTTCTAGAGGTGGAGTTGTGTTAACTGCTTGCATACAAAACCTATAGCTGCCAAGGAAAATTTTCATAATCACAGTTTTGAATTTTGAATAATGAAGGAAGCTTATATCCTCTAAATGGTTTATCCAAGAAGCTCTAGATACCGCCTAAGAAGAAAAAAGGGCAACCTCAACTGCTTTTTTGCTACTCATATCCACTCATGAGACTATAAGTATCAGTGAGTACACATCATTCAAACACATTTATTCATAATTGTTGGTAGCAATGAGTAGGAATCAAATACTCACATCATTCATTTAGTTATCTGAAAATACTCATAATACTAATAAGTGATGCGAATCATTCATGAGTACACATGCGTATTCATGAATATAAGTATTGCCTATTCAAAAGAAAACACACATACACACAACCTTTTAATGAGTATTCAAATATTCAGCAAAAAATAAACAAAGAGAAATAAAGAGAAAACGTGTGGGAAAATATAGTACAAAGTGGTCAGAGTGAGGTACTCTCATTTAATAACACAATTGTAAAATGCTTTCATATAAGTTCGCCGTACGCTGCTTTAGAGCACGAATACTTATGAGCAGCCATTCCAAGTATGAATGAGTATGAGTATAAGAATTTATAAATCATGATTCGACTATACTCATGCTTTCAATATTAATTGCTCATCTCTAAAAGGAACATCATCAGGTGACGACACCACTTGGTAAAAAAGAAAAAAAATCTAGAAATCTGTGATACGTTAAGATTCCTCACCATTTTACCAAATAGGAAATGGAGGAGGCGTCGTATAGCGGTTGGAGTGCACGCATACAATACAAGTGACCTAGGTTCGAATCACCAGCAGAGGACATAAAGAAAATAAATTAATTTCGGTTTCAAATGCTTAATAAAGCAACGTAAACCTAGCTAATACGGATGCGAGCTGCAGTAGACTAATCTACATAGCTTTAAAATCTGCTGGATTATTGAAACTGAAGCTAAGCAATACACGTTTTCTGGAGAGCCAATAGGCTTCCCTGAGGAGATATGGAGAAAAAAACCAAATAAATAGAGGATGTTGTTTCTAGGCAATGACAGATGGCCGTACCATTCACCATTCTTCCTAAAACTGCTACACTAGACCCTATCGAATTATTAGCTGGAATAAAGTTACATAACTACCTACACTGCTTTGATTAGAGCTTCAAAATCCATATACCAGATAGAGCATAATGTCAGAATGGTATTCCACTTGCTTGCGGCAAGTCATAGTCTAATGGTTAGAGTGACCGCAAACACAAGCGGCCAAAGTTTGAATCCACAGCAGTGTACATTCTAAAAAGTTTCGAGTGCTTAATTACGAGAATTACGATGATGAGAAACATCAGGTGAATGATCAGGAGAACAACGCCGCCTACTTTTGGAAAAATGCATTGCCAAGTTAGGATCACCACCACCTCTTATCTAGGATCTTCACCACTACATAATTAGTTTATCTGTAGCATAGATAGCGTGTGGGTGCCTAAAAACGAAAGCATGTTTGCTGCATATCGGTTGAGCTTGCGCGTACAGCTCACAACTTATATCATTAAGAATAAAGTAAAGACATTGAAGAGAACGTTGAAGCAGATTTAGCAGTTAATTTCAGACTGCGTGTCGTCATAAATAAACGATGATGATGATAGTCTTAACACAATTCCGTTTAGCGTCGGGAGTTTAAACTTCCCCAATTTATATATCCTGGAGAAGAGAACTAGCTCAGTCGGACGCCCAGGAAGAAAGCCTGCCAAGCGCCGACTGCATGACCTCGCTAAAAATAGGGAAGAACCGCCCCGACACGAGAATCACCAGATTATCCGCATAACAAACCACCTTCCTATTTTCCTTCTCAAACCGTCTAAGGATTGCGTTTACAACAAGATTCCAAAGTAAGGGCGAAAGTACAACTCCTTGAGTAGTACCGCGAGACACTAGTCTCTCAAAGCATACCTCATCAAGTTCCGAACGGACAATTCTACTCTTAAGTAATTATCCACTCAACTAGGAAGTCATTGACGCCAAACCAGTGCTTGCCTAATCGCTTCACATTCAACATTATTGAAGATACCTTCCATATACAAGAAGGCAACAAGGGTAAAAATCCCATAGTGCAAACCTCTTTAAATGCGCCCACGATCTCATGCAGAGCAGTCCCAACAGACCTACCCCTCAGGTAGGCATAATGAGCCACACTAAAGGTTTTTAACAAAAATGATGACAGATTGATCGACTTAAAATCACCTGGCATGGAGTGACAAGACCTATCGGTCTTCGGTATGAGCATCACTCTCACACTTCTCGACGCCCTAGGCACAATTCCACCAAGAAAGCAAACCCTAAGGACAGATGGGGATATTTGGTAACATGGCCGTAAAAATCCTATCCTGGCCTGTGAACTTATAAAGACCCAAAGAATTGAACCGCCGTAGGATAAGTAAGAAAAAAGAAAAATTTTGACAGAACTCGATTTTATTTTCCAACATAGTTGCCTTCGAGATACACCGAGTACAACGTTTATCCAAATTTTCAATACCAAAGTTTTATAGCACGATTTCTGTTTCTCGTTAAAATAGGCCTCAGTCAACAATTACTTCTTCACTGGACTTAAATATCTTTGCAGTAAGCATTCTCTTCAGATCTGAAAACAGGAGAATGTCGCTGTGGGCTAAATCTGGAGAAAACGGTGGGTGGGTTAGTAATTCGAAGCCCAGTTTATTCAACTTAGCCATCATTTTCATTGATTTGTGACACGATTTGTAAGCTGACGTGGTAACCACTTTGAACAGAGTTTTCGCATACCCAAATGATCACGCAAAGTGGTAAAAACACTATCTGATATCCTTACAATGTCAACTAACTCGTGCACCCTCAATTTTCGATCGTTCGTAGGTAATTTGTGAATTTTTTTAAGGTTTTCCGGAATAACAGCCTCATTTGGGCATCCACTGCGCTCTGCATTATTTGTCCTGGTACGACCCCGCTTAAATTCAGCAAACCACTTCTCTATAATATTTCTCGATGGAGTAGAGTTCAGATAATATTTATTAAGCTGTTGTTTGGTTTTCACTGTATTTTTTTATCAAAAAGAAATGCTCAAAATTCACATTTTTTCCGTTTTTTTTTTTTTTTTTTCAACGAAAAAAATTGCTTCTTAAAAAATGCCATAACTCACAAATCAATAGTCAGATTGCTGTCAAATTTATACGCCTATTGTGTGAAGTTTAGTAGTAAATAAAAATCATAGGGTCACGATTCTAGTAACGGCATCTATATGTTGGTCCATGGATTTATTGAGTGACTTGATATTTTACGGCAGATATCATTTGTAAATAAAGGAAAATTCAAAATCAATAACAATTTTTCTTTTAATCAGCGAGAGGCAAAGAGCTGCTCATCTCTTTTATTTTGACATGCACGTACTCTAACGCATAAGCAAAGAATAATCTATAAATCAACAAAGACAAGAGAAAATAAGTGGAAAAATACAGTGTAAATTGGCCTGAGTGCGAAGCTTTCAAATTACTACCATAACTGTAAAATGCATTATTATTCGTTTGCCTGACGCTGCTTTACATTTTTAATTTGTTCTTATTATTTTTATAAAAAAAAGCCAAAAGTGCAACTCTGCTCCAGGTTTAAACAAAACAGATTTAAAAGTCTTGTAACTTATTATTGCTTCGCTCTTATCTTTATTTTGTTACACATTTAATCACTAAAAGTAATCATCAATTTTCACTAATAAACAACACAATTTATTTCGTGAAATGATCAAAATGGATGAAAACAACAACAGCAGCTTTAGCACATAAGATCCAATCAACAATAACAACAACAACAAATTTCAAACAACTGTACTAATTATAATCACGCAAATAATAAGCGAAAAAAATCCAAATCCAAATCCATACAAATGTATTTCAACAACACTAAAGAGATAAGCATGAAATACATGGTAATACATACAAGCAGTTTCAATCTATTAAATGGAACTGGATGGTATGTGGCCACGAGCATTCATATCAATGCATGCACATATGCTTAGATTTAAAGGTTATCAAAATTCTGAAAGCCTCTGGATGAAAGACAATACCAGTTTTATTCAATTTTAAAGCAAACAAAAGACTTTTCAAACAATTCTGTACACAACTACTACTGCCATAACTATTGTAGACTAACTAACAGCTACAATAACAACAACAACAAGAAGACAATATTGCTGTTGCATGCATTCGAAGTAAATGAGCTTTGGAAATGGCACCATTGCTATCTTCATGCTTGCATTGCAAGCAATTGCATTATTCACATACTTGTATTTAGAGCATGTATACGCACACATACACGCACACACACACAGGCAGACAAACGAAAGCGTTAACGCATTCCAATTGTGTTGTGTTATCATAATGCGGGTTACCATTGTTATTAATATCGT
The DNA here is from genome assembly GCA_023159175.1 of Wohlfahrtia magnifica. NCBI lineage: Eukaryota > Metazoa > Arthropoda > Insecta > Diptera > Sarcophagidae > Wohlfahrtia > Wohlfahrtia magnifica. The sequence goes on along the minus strand of JAKWBJ010000046.1, from coordinate 2,159,810 downwards.
TGGTGAAATGTGGGGTGAAAAAAACTATTGCAAGTCTATTACGAGGTTCAACCCTTCCGCCTATAAAAACCTGAATGATGCTGGCCACATCGGGATCTCATTAACCAAAATTCTTTATTTTTTCTTTATATTCGAGTAACCAACCTTTTTTAATGATTCCAAATTTCTCCCGCAATCTTGCTAACTGGTCTTACTTTACAAATTGCGAAATTTTATTTTCTCTTCGGATGTGTCGTAATATCAATTTTATCTTAAGGTGCCTGGTGAGAGGAATTTTGAGAGATAAACACACCAGAATGATGACAATTATGATAGCTAGGGCATTAATAATACCCATGCCATCAAGTGCTCTGTTCATTATTTTGAACTGATATTCACGCATTAATGGCTTTGAGATGTTTTTCTTCGTCCCTCGCCTAGGAAGCACACAAATCTTAATCACCTTGCCGAAGATCTGGGATCCTCACTAGCTTAACAAACACAACAACAATAAAATCGCCTTCTCAATTGTTTTTCCATATCTCGACCTCTATCGAGAAACACGCGGTCATAAGCAATCCTTCTTTTAACGAATCATGACGAGAGATGAGAAATGATTTCTTTTCTATCAAGCAAAGAAAGAAGTTATAGGCTCCAGGAGATACGCTCACGCCAAGAGTCTAGTCAAGGCATACTATAATCTAAGTTTGATGGGACTGGGAATGCATAAAGAACCGAGAAATGTTCGAAAGAAATGCCACTGTCAACAAGGAGCTTAGCTACACTGCTAGAAAGAGGATATTAAACTAAAACGACCAATTCGACATGTCCAAAGAATATCGCTGCACACCTCATAATTGATGCCGGACTCCAAGAGTTCAAATGGAAGGACTTTCAGCAGCTACCGTATTTTCCTTGCACCGTCGCATTACCATATTTTCTCTTCCCAATTGAACCGTAAGAGTTGCATCACCTTTATAAAATTCTTTGGCACCAGATTGGGCGACTTTTGGCGGAACTGCAGTTATTACTGAGCACTGGGTGGCTGGTGCGCACGCTAGATGTTTGGATCTACCATTCAATGACTACTGTAGTAGAGTCCAGATATTATGGCAGTGTCCAGATATTTCGAATAAAAGGACTGTTTTCCTTGGCAGTCCATTTTTGCAGCTGATATAAATGTCAGCAGACGGTCTTCCTTCGTGCATGCGTCTGGTTGGTCCTTTTTGGTCCGCAGCGCAGACATGCAGGTCTACCTGGACGCTACCTTCTATTGACATCACAGTGGGAACAGTATTGGAGCCAACTACGCTGAATTCGTAACTGCCTACCCGTTAAAACTAACAAACTAGCCCGAACTTCAATAGAATCTATGGGACTAGAATACCTACTAAGGATAATTGGACTGCGAAGTCTATTCTTAGTGGTCAAGCGATCACAATCTATATCAATGACTCGCAGACAGTGGCGAGACACAGGATCAGGTTTTTACTCTGCTGAACGCGGTCTCTAAGTCTTTCTCAGGCTGCTCGTTGACTGCACTGTCTGCGAGGTCCAGGATTGTGCCTTCGATATGGGAGTTAGGCTTGAAGGATTAAATCTCAAAGCCTTGGATATTAATATTTACGTAGAAAGTATTGCATCGATCGATGCTCCCAATTTCAACGTACGTCGGCCAAAGTGTTCCTTCAACTGTTTTCGCTCACCTGTCCGAACTTGGGTCACACCGTATTGTTCTGATATTAGTCTCGAGACATGTGTGGTTCGAGGTAATGATTTTGCTGATGGATAGGCTACGAAAAAGTCACCCATGAGTGTGGCTCTTGTACAGGAAGACGTACATGTCTGATGAGTGGGCGTGTGGAATAGCAGTGCGCAACACAACCTTCTCCATCGGTGGAAAGTACAAAGACTCTTCTGACTTCTGGCGAATATAATAAGCGGGAACGGTATGTTTATACGTATATCGGAGCGTATAGATTACCCATGTTATGGCTAATGTTGAACCTCTTTTGTGACTGCTCCATCACTCTGTTGCAGCTTAGGCTAAGGAATCTCGGTGCTCGTCTTTTACATGATCTGTTCTGTTTTAAGAATATATCACTGACGAATCAGGTCAATCAGGGGTACCGGTTAGCTATTGCGAGGACCACGTTATATGTACATTTACGTTTAGGAATGGCTTTACTCAAACTCTATCATACTTGACTTTGGGACCTTGCTGTGATTTTAGGTTCTTCTCCGAGGGCATCAGAATGGGTAATTGCACAAGAAAAGACTCAAAGTTAATATTAAAATAATTAAATGCCAATTATTTTCTTTGTTAAATCAAAATGTCAGATTAGGTAACATTTTTTGTATGGCAGTAGGATAATCAGCATTCGTTTGCTATTAAACTTACGAAATATCTGTGGAAAATTTTTACCTCAGGGCAACACTAACACCAATTAAAGCATATTGAACACACTAAAAGCACCTTCTGTTAATGCCTCACTCTCTTAATCATTCTCTTTCTCTGCCTCTTTCTTTATGTGGCAATAATGCATATGGTTTTGCTGCCATTAAGTAAATCAAATGCAAATGTATGCAGTTTGGGTGAAACAAAGAAGTTACATAATTGCGAACATTAATAGTCTGCTCTCGTTTCTTACGCAGAGATACGTAAATATTTGGGCAGAGTGTTCTTTTTAAGTACGTATGTAAATGACTTTTTGTATTAGACTGTTTGTGTGTGTGTGTGTGCATGTAAATGGTAGACTAAACAAATCCCTAAACTAGTGGCTTCTCAACTACAAATTTGAAATGTCATTTAATGCATCCTGACATAAACAAACCCGCCATGTGACTTTATTTAACGTTCAATAATTTACCATTTGACCACAAACACACACACGCACACGAACTATCTCTCTCTAGCGTAACGTTTGGCCTACTCACTAATGTAATTGACGTAAATATGATCTATTTGTATGAAGTACCTTGAAGTAGTGGAGCGAAGGACCATTTAAGTGAAATTCTTATTCTCTAGCCAAACGCTTTAAAGCCATAGAGATAACTTACCAAACATCTTCGCTTTTACTCTGAGGCTACCTGGCTCTTGGCATTATTTTTCCAAACGGAAACAAATTAATGCTTACAAGATGCCAATTTAGCACCATATTAGCCCTGGATAATTGCTCCAAAGCATCTGTGCTTCGCAAAATCAGATATAAACAATAAGCTCATTAAACCGACAGCGACATTTGTAATATAACAATCAGTATAGAGAAAGAAGCTCAGAAACATTCAGATGAATCAAGACATATGTAAAGTCAACTCGCTCATCGAACGCACGTCAAGAAAACTCTTGCGCTAGGTCCTACTCAGTGCAATGCAATCTGTAGTTTCATGACAGTTTCTGTGTGGGAATAAGATGTTCCCGATCACTATGTTCTTGATGCTGCATAGTTTGCTCAATACAGTTTAAATTTAACAACAAATTTATTTTTTTGCTCTGAAGTACAATTGTTCCGGTTAGAAATGAAATATTATTTCATTCAAAAGTCTGCCGCGGCTGGCCACACAGTACCCCATTCGATCGACAGTTCTCTTTCCATCTTGGCGAGGCACAAGCCATGCTATTTCAACCATGTTTTGCTCTGAATCATAATCACATTCGCATCTGCATCATCTACGTTGCCCCCTAGATGACAGCCATCGGGCATTTCCAGTCCCATGATTTCATCATACGCGGTGCAACACTAATCAGGACCAATCATAGAGCCCTTCGTTCAAATTCTGCTGACAGAGCTACTGACTAAGCAGCAGGCCAGACATTCTTTGTTCCATAGTATTTGTGCTATGTTTCTTGTAAGGTAGACAGAGCCTTGCTAGCTAAAAACATAGACAGTAAGTAAAGTTGTATGTAGTGGGGTGGTGTAGGGGCTGGAGTGTATTCATGCAATACCAGACCACGCAAAGAACATAACGAAAAAAATAAACATTATGGTTCCGAGAACCAGGCAAATCTGTATAAATAAGCCCCCTGACTTTCAAGCTAACATCTGACGATGATGACAAACATCGGAAAAATTGAATTGCTATGTAAGGATCATCACCGCCACTTAGTACGGATCTTCGCCACTACATAATCATATATAGGCGAGGTTCAGTAGACTAATCACTTAATTAGCTCGAAAATCAACATGATTAATAAAACTGAAGCAAACCAATGAATGCTTTGTGGAGATCCAATATAGAACATATTGGGGAGTGACTGTGCAAAAAATAGGTAGTCTGTTGAAAAGGATTATGTAAGAAAAACTTAGAAAATAGAACTAGATCAGCCATTCTACTAGAAAGAGGCCGGACAACATCACATGCATGGCATTAGAGTAGAATTCTTAGGCTCAAGGTAATGTGGTCGACTAAACAGCAACTGGAAACGCAAGATACTCCAAGATAGTATACCTTTACTTGGGAAAGTATGAGAACAACAGCGACAAACCGAGTAAGATGGAGATACTTTGTGGAATAATGTTGTAGAACAGCAATAACCAATTTTTTTTTTTTTAATCAAACTGAACAGTGTGGATGCTGCAATGTAGATATGCAAGTGGAGGGTGATTTCTAACGCAGTAGGATGGCAAACAAGTTAGAAAGAATGTCGGAAAAAACAATGGACATTCCAGGCTTATTTAAAACATTTTAAAATGGATAAAAAGATGTCGTGGTGAGGTAAAGTATGACACGGTGTTACAAAATAAAAAAACCAACTTTATATACCTGATAGGTGCTATCGGATAGAACAAGGATCAGTTTTTCGAATTTTCGAAACACCTTCAAAATCTCAAGTTACGAGTAAGAAATGGCTTTTTAGGACCTTCATGCAAGTATAAGCTACTAATTTATCTAAATATTACTCCATGTTAAGGTCCTCGGATTCGAAAGGAAGAAAAATAGACCTTTCAAATGATTTGTATGCCTTTTAAGCAGCCTTGAGGAATCTGGGTTTGTTTCTCAAACAAACTCATTTTTCATCCAATTTTTTACACTTTTTTAAGTTTAAGCTTTTCGACCCCGCATTTTTATCAACAGTTAAAATATATTATTTTAGTGATACCCGTAATATCTAGATAAATTAAGAATTTTATATTTCAAATTACTGGGCTCGTTAGATCGGTAGCTATTCAAGGTTGTTTATAAACAACTTTTGGCTCGTATGGTGGAAACTAAAGTATCCGCCATTTAACGTTTTTTTTTCAAGTCGTGCTTATTTCGTGAATGGTAGTACTTAGCTCATGTCTGATTTGACAGATAATTAGTTTTATCCTTCCGCTGAACGAATATGGTTGTGTATATGCTTGAATAACGCTTCGTTAAGTGGGCCTGCGATCGATTTACAGAAGATGCCAATTTTGCCGAAAAAAATCATCTTTTCAGATGAAGCTCATTTTGATCTTGGCGGGTATGTAAACAAGCAAAATTGTCGCATTTGGGCACAGAAAACCCGCACGCATACATTGAAAAGCCGATACACCCAAGACGAGTCACTGTTTGGTGTGGATTTGGGTCCAGTTTTCTTCGAAAATGAGCAAGGTGTGGCAGCAACTTATTTATCTTCCACCTAACATGCGCTTATACACAAAATACTCAACCATTTATTTACAACTAAGCACGATCTTACTTTATAACTGCAAAACTATAACTATATCGACGTAGACAAAGCGGCCTCCTTTAATACCTAAGTGCCTACAGTTTAAAAAGTTCCGGAAATGTCTCAAACGCTCTCAAATCCTCTAGTTGATGTCCGTTAATTTAAAACATGTAAAATTGTGTTACCCAATAATGATCGAATTGGCAATGCCGTCAAATATACAAATCAATACGGCATGACCAGAGTATCACATTAGCAACCTTTTTTTATTTATTTATTTAAATGAGGTCTATGGATACATTTCCTTACAGACTAAAGTAAAAAAAAGCAAGTATAGAAAATTCAAAAACATTAATTCATATATAAAATAATTTTTCTCTTTACAACATCAATAGAATCACAGAAATCAATTAGGTGATAAAAAATTATTAAATTTCAAGCATATCTGACGAAAAGAGTCGTTGTTCGCATAGACTGATCGATAATACTTTAAGGTTAATAGTTGAATGTTGTGGGTTGGTCTAGTAGGAACATTGGGCATTATATGACTTAATAGGAATTCCGAATCAATGTTACTTTGAATTAAACTCCACAGAAAGGAAAGGAAATACTCAGCATAGTTCGTTGGCTTTTCAAAGTAGGTAATTTAATAAGTGCAGCCTGCTTTCATATGCAGGAAGTACATACGAGTTCCATCCAAGTCCTCTCAAGCAAAATAGAAGAAACTGTTTTTGCATCGATTCAATTTTGTTACTGTAAGTATTGAAGTAAGGGTCCCATATAATAGATCCGTATTCAAGGATTGGTCGAACTAAAGATGTAAATAGAAGTTTCGCAACATAAGGATCGGAAAATTCTTTCGACAATCGCTTCATAAATCCGAGTACACCATTAGCTTTAATCACCATCATTGAAATATGATCATAAAATGTTAATTTATGATCCAACAAAATTCCAAGATCCATAATGCTAACTACTTTATTCAGAACATTTTCATTAAAATAATAGTTGGTATCAAGTTTCGAAGAACGGAAAAATGACGTATGTTTGCATTTTTAATATTTAATATTTAAATAAGTATTCAGTGAAATAATTAAACCAATAGACTAAAGCCCCACAATACAGCTCCAAAGGCAATGATGTGGTGTATTTTCTTTTTAGGCATTTCTATTTTCGTGACAATATCTTAATTACGTCAATTGCATCATAACTGTCATTTTTTGTTACTTTTCCCATTTTAGGAACTACAATTAACTTTTTTACTGCGTAAAATCATAAGCTGGCCCCGTTTGTTTGAATCAAAATGGATAAAACATAAAGTTGCTTATAAGCAACTTTGTGGTCGAAAGGGTTAAATGCGTGTTTAGGCACTACTTTATATGGGAACTGCATCATTAATGAATTAACTAAGAAATTAATTAATTAATTTAATTATGAATAAAATTAGTCATTGATCTTTTGAATAAAGCAACTTATAATCGGTTAGTATGCAGCTAAGTTATAATCTTATAAGTGCATGAAGGTGCGAAAACCCGTTTTTTCCATAACTAGAGAGTTTAAAGGTGTTTCGAAAATTCCAAAAACATATCCTTGTTCTACTCTATAGCCCCTATCAGAAAAAAAGATCACTTGCCAAGATTTTTATTTATTTATTTTTTGGTCACACAGTGTTATTTAACTTAATTCCCGAAAGTCTGGTAACTTCATTAACATTCCATATGTAAAAGGTTGTCTGGTATCATAATTTTAAATTATTTGAAAGTAAAATTTTGAAAATATTAAATCAAAAAAAAAATAAATAAATTATTCAATAATTAAATTAAATTTTCTAAGGCTATAAATATTTTTGTTTTATTTATTGAAACTTATTTTTTTTAACTTAATTTAAATTAGATAATTTATCAAAATTCGAGCCTTTATCTATTGTGGCTTCATTAATTTTGAACCATTAATTATATTTGTCTAGGCTATAGATATAGACAACAAGCTGTTAAACTTAATGCCATAGTGCATCGTATCATTTTCTTATTAATAATGTTGCCCAGCTCAAATATCAACAGTCCATAATTCATTTAAAAGAGACTACGTTTCTACTTTGACCTTTTTCCTTATAAAGAAAAAGATATCGTTCCCTTAGAAAGTTACTGTGTTAACTTGAAACTTTTCGAATTAATAAATTTCTCTGTACTTTCAAGGTAAAGGTTGGGCCAATAAAATTGCTTTTATCTCCATACATCATTACAAAAGCGAAGAGAACAACAACAACAATAACAGTAGAGTATTTGCAATCGACCATTAAGTCCTTACAATGGCAATTATTTAATCGAAACACTTCTGACGACAACAGCAATTTGTGTAAAAACACCAGGAGTACGTACCCCTAACAAACGGTAGAGTCAGAAAGTATCACTTTTAGTAAAACTCATTTATTTATAAGGAAGAGAGAGAGAAAGGGAGAGAGAGGGAGACAGAGTGAGATAGACCACTACTGAGACATTATCGACATAATGCCGGAGTTTATTGTAAAACAATTATAATAACAACAGCGTTCAAAGGAACAAACCAAATAAGGCAAGAAATAACCAAAGAATGATAAAAAACAGTATGAAACTGTTTATAGACAAAGAGGACAACAATGACAGCAACAGCGACAGCAACTACTACAGGAAGTTACTAAAGACACAAGAAAATATTTTTAAGTGAACTTTTATTTTATTAAAACACTGCACATACGAGGGAGGATTGATATTGAAGCTACCTAAGTAGGAAAAAAAACATTGTTTTTTTTTTCAAAAACCATGCATTTCTCAACATAGTCTCCTTTTAGCTTAATACACTTAGTAAGACGATTTCCCAACTTTTTTATACCATCTGAATAATACGATTTTGGGAACTCCTCAAAATACGCATTAGTTTCGGTAATCACTTCTTCGTTTGAGATTAATCTTTTTCCTGCGAGCCATTTTTTCAAGTTTGGAAACAGGAAAAATTCACTAAGGGCTAAATCTGGACTATGAGGTGGATGATCAAACAATTCGAAGTGGATTTCTCGTAGTTTTAGCATCGTATCTAATGCTGTGTGAACCGGTGCGTTGTCTTGAAGAAAGAGCACTTTTTTATTGTTTAAATGTGGTCGTTTTTCCTTGATTACATCAGCCACTTGATCCAATCATGCACGATAATACTCTCCTGTGATTGTGGATCACTTTTTAAGATAATCGATGAGCAATATTTCATAACCTTTTCAGCCGATTTCTCTGTCTTCGCCTTCTTCGGAGCACTTCCACCAGCTTCCACCCATTGCTTCGATTGATTTTTGGTTTCAGGTGTGTAGTGGTGGACCCACGTTTCATCAACAGTTATTAATCTACGCCAAAAATCAGCAGTGCTATGCTTTATCATGTCCAAACACCGCTTTGAAGAGATCAGTCGAACTCGTTTTTGTTCAACACTGAGCAAACGCGGCACCCATCTTGCCGATAGCTTTTTCATATGCAAATGTTCATGCAAAATGTTGAACACACCTTCATATGATATGTTTACCATTTCAGCAATCTTACGTATTTTGATCCGGCGATCATTCATAACGATATCGAAGATTTTCTTGATATTTTCTTCAGTAACCACCTCTTTTGGCCTTCCTGTTGATGGTATTGCTGCAGTGCTTGTTCGGCCCCGTTTAAATTCAGCAATCCAATATTTTACCATATAATCTGACTCAGTAGATTTGCCGTAATGCTTAACAAGCTTTTGTTTTGACTCTTTCGCCGTTTTGCCTTTCAAATAATAGTGTTTAGTCACTACAAGAAATTCACTTTTTTCCATTTTCCAAGAAACACAAAATTTGCTTAATTCAACCGACTACAACAAATAAACTAATCGAAGAATTTGGCTAACATTTTAACAGCTGACGTTTGACAGATCGTAATTTCTAAGAAAGAAAAAGTTTTCGTGTTTGTGCTGCCATCTAGCGCTAGGTAGCTTCAATGTCAATCCGTCTTCGTACCTAAAGTGCCTCTCCACCAAACTAACAAACATATGCTACAAAAACAGCTGTACTGAGAGTCTGATAAGGGGTTTCATTTTGATATGTAAATATATTAGTACACTCATACCTCTTTATACGACCTATCTTTATACGTCATTTCGCTGTTTAAATTATGGCACCCATTCGATTTATGGTGTAAATTACCACTTTTGTCTTTTTTCTTCCGTCACTACTCTTTTCACAAAGCATTTATTGCTTTGTTTCACATTTTTTCAAGCTGATGACTAATTCACTGTAGCTCTCCTCCATATGATTGTGTAGTTGTAGAGATCCTTGCTAAGTAGTGGTGGTGATTCTTAATTAGCATTGTAATTTTTTTTCCCAGCAGGTGACGTTTTCTCCTGATCATCGTAGGGGAGCATCTTCTTTATTTTTTAGATGGAATTATCTGGAGGGAAGTTAAAGTCCCCTTATTAAATACTCGATAGCTGAATAACATTTTTTTCGTCATGTGTTCTCATAGGTCTTAAATCTGGGCCGCTTGTGTTGCATACATACGTTCTAACCACTACACAGAAAGAATATTCATATTTTTAAACCGAAGTGGGTTGTTGTTGAATATGCAATTTTACAACTTCAATTTTTTTAACGTTTTTCGACTTTGAAAGTTTGTAAAACCACATGAAATTGATGTACTCATCTTTAAAACAAACATTTTTTGTTAATTTTAAAATATTCAACATTTAATTAAACGTAAAAATGTGGGATTTCTGAATTAGATGAACAACAACCGCATATTGAAAATGTTTCAATGTCGATAAATATATTTAAAAGCGTAGGTTGCTAAATTCAAAAAGTAAATATTCGATTCAATGTGTAAACATTTTCGAAATTATAAGGCACGTTGTTGAATATATTTTAATGAAGAAACAACATTAAATTCATGTTGGTCTCATATTTAAAACTCATTATTGATTTGAGGTTACTCATCTTTGATTTAGTCTTGTGGTACTTAAATTTAAAGCTACGCGGCCTTAAAATAGAACAAAGCTATACAAACCAAAAGTCGAAATAAATAAAAACTAATTTTTGTGAAACGAAATTAGTTTTGATGATACTGAAATCGAAATAAGCCCAATAAAAATTTTCACATCATTAATAAAAGATATTAGTTTATTACTACTGTGGCCAATATTACTAGGTAAGTAAATACATTTAAATATATTTTTTCTACACATGCAGTCTCGGGCAGCGGCAGGCAATATGCTAATAGCACATCCTATTAAAGTTAGGAGTACCGTTTTCCCATAAAGCACTAATTCCTCGTAAAATTCAGTGCCCATTCATTTAAATATAACACTTCTAATTGTTCTCCTGTCCAATTCCAAGAGTAGCGGAATTCACGATTTATTCAGCTTGAGCCATCGGCCTTAGATAACCTGCAATTACTCCCATCACTCCATGAGGTTTCGGATCTCATAGAGACGCTTTCTCTTGCCTTTCTGAAGAGATATTTTATTGGTGTTTTAATCAATCATTCCACAGGTAAAGACCTGTGACCGAATGCGGTCTTACCGGTTCGCTGACAACTTTGTTGCGGCTGACGCATAAATGACCCGTTACCAAGCATAATTAGACCCCAGCGACAGTCTTACAGTATCTAAAATAAAAAAATAGATCGTTGGCCCCTTCCTTATTGCAATAATCTAAGATCTAATTGAGTAGCCCTAAGAACAGCCAGTATTTTAGCCTGGAAATATCCTATTTATGAAAATATTTTTAAAATTCAATATCTCTTTTAGCAGAAGTACTCTCATTGCACGATGTCATCTATCGAAAGCATATAGAACTGCTGTTGTGTGAAATTTATGTATTTCATATCCTTCCAAAAATCTTATTGTAAATTATTGATTTCGAATAAAATTTATTTAACAAATTTAATGTATTTTGAAATGAAAACATCAAAGTCAGTAAAAGGTTTGAAACTGTACTACTACAGTTAAGTTGTGTTATGTTGATTTGAATATTTTCAACTTTCATTTAAATAATAATATAGAACATTTTTAATTTAACGGTGCACATTTTTGAATTAAGAACTACCAGTTTTTTAATTTTAGATTGACCAATGTAAAAACAAGTATGAGCAATTTAAAATCAAAGTTATGTCCACATTGATTTTGAATCTAAATTGTTTTTACATTGAAAGTTGTTGAATTTACGATTTTCCACCTTGGCTAGTTTTCATAGTTGTTGCTTGTTGATTTAAGGTTGTTTTTGTTGAATTTCCGTTGTTTTTTCTGTGGGTGTGCACCATGTCACCCCCTCGTTATACCGCAAGAATAATCGCTGTTTTTAATTAACATATTCACCTCATTTCACCATTTCACGGCATTTTAATTTACGGCCTACATTGTCAGAACTTATCTACGCTGTAAAAAGAGGTATGAGTATATCTTTAACCAAAATAATCAATTGCTTATTTAATAGTAAGGAGAAGAATATACCATTACTAACGGGAAACAATATCTAACAAGTGACCGCCATGGTTTGGGATAAGTCAGAATATCCATCGTCCCTTCCGGCTTTCTTTCTAATATATTATAATAGAAAGCTCTCTCGATCAACATTCTAACGTCCACACAGCCCAGTTTGCTTAAAAAAATTGTTTATCATTTTATCATCGTTTTATAACAACGTTCCACAAAGTGTCTCCATCCTGCTCGGTTTGTCACTGTTGTTCTCACACTTTCCCAAGTAAATTATATCTTTGAGTATCTGGCGTTTCCATTTACTGCTTAGACGACTACATTAGCTTGAGTCTTTAGTGGCATAACTTGTTACTCCCTGTTGCCAGATCATTTTTTTTTTTTTATTAAATTTTCCAAAACCAATTCAGATATTTACAGCTGTATGTCCTTGATATCTTCAAGTATTCCAACTTTGAGATCCTAAATCTTACTTTTCAAGCAGCAGCAAAGAAAAAGTCTAAAGGCTTTAAATCCAAGATCTCGATAGCTAATTGCGATCGCCTTTTCAAGAAATCACAGTCAGGAAACTCCGTCAGCAAAAAAGCTATAGCATCGGTACTTATGTGGCACGTAGCGCCATTTTATCTCCAAATCAGGCCATACAAAATCATTAATCACCGCTACAATTGATTCTGCCATATTTGATGGTATAATGACCAGGTATAACTTACTTAAATACTTGAATTCATCGACACAAGTGAAGATTGAAGGGTTTTATATGCCCATAGGCAATACATTTTTGAAACCACAAATCTGTTTAAGTCCATCTATGAACCAAGAATTATTTAACCATAAATTTCTTTCTAGTATAAGGACACAAAAGCTTTCACAGGGCATTAAAGTGGTCAACATAATGTCACTTATACCATTAAGGGGATTGCCATTAAGTACGCACAACATATTTATTTGCCTCACCATGCCGATAGCTTTTAAGTTGGAGAGGCCTGAAAAACTAGAAGCATTTTTATTGGCCTACTGCATTACTACAAAGTCTAATGAAGGAATGTGCAGAATGGTCGTAACTGCATATTTGGGATCGGTACGAAAATAAGCTGACAGACCCTACTCAGTAAGCCTGCGTATTGCAATAACCTGTCCTAGGCAATTACGCCACAGCAGCTTAATATGGGTCATATTATAGTAATAGAAGTCAAGTAGTTCATTCCGGATTTTCTAGCCCATGTTTTACCATAAAAGGCGCTGCCTTGATGGCAAAATAGTTTTCCCCATGTAAAAGTCCTATTAAGATATTTGATCTCATCTAAGACGCCAATAGTCGAGTCATTAATTTATAGGTTCAGTGAGTCTCAGAGCCTTAGCCCTTGAAAATTTGTAAGATTCTTGGTCGGCAGTTGACTGAATGAATGAACTACAAGATATCTGATGTTAATATCTGGATCTGTACGAACAGGCTGACGATCATAGCATTCTCCGGTGTCTACTCAACATCGAGGCTGGTATGGAAATGCTGGGCATCTCTAAACGATATAGCGAGATATTCAGAGCTGGAGATTATTCGGATGAGGGGTCATGCTGACATTCGGGGTCATTGTGTAGCGGACGGACTAGCATCTCTGCCACTTTCTTCTTTCAGACTTCTGGTCTTGCAATATGTTAAACAAAGCACAATAGCGGTGGTAGAAAATGCCACCTGCTCTGTATCGAAACAAATCTGGCCATTATAAATATCGGACTCGTTCGGGGTCTATCACGGGGGAGCCGCGACATATGTTGCGATTTTTAGTGGCTCCTATTACTGAGCACTAGGTAGCTGGTACGCACGCTAAGAGTCTATATCTACCATTCAATGATTACTGTAGGGGTTGTCACCTTTTCTGGGGATCACAGTGAGATCAGTACTGAACCGAAGCGAGCTTCGTGTATGGCTACCCATTCTAACTAACTAACAAAATAGGGTTTATAGCCAGTTACCTTTCACTGCACCAGTTGAAAGTAAAATCATTTTGCATCCGCTTCGATATAGTTACGCTTTCTCATCTAACCACCGAAATGACAAGATTATCGACATGCCCAAAAGAATGAAACACCACGCTTATTAAAGGCCAGTGTCTTAAGAGGAGGTAATATAGGCAGCCCCTAGTAGACCTGATGGTCTAAGGAAACATCAATTTCTGCCAATACGTCGTCGTTCTCAAAAACTCGGTCATAGCATGTTTATCAAATCGAAAATTATGCTTAGAGATCTTAAATAACTCTCACAGTTTTTTTCTTGCCTAGGATAACTTAGATCAGCGTTCGGCAAACTAATAGTAATGCATTTTACAATTGTGGTAGTAATTGAGAGTCTCTCACTTAGGCCGCTTTGCACTGTATTTTTCCACTTGTTTTCTCGTTACTTCTCTTTATTTATTTTTTGCTTATTGCTTGCCTATGCGTGTGACTACGTACGTGTGAAAACAGAAGAGAAGAGCAGCCCTTTGCCGAAATCTGACTTAGACTCTAGGATTGATGTTAAGATCGATTTCCAAGCTATTGCAAACGAAATAAAGGTAAAGATTAAAAGAAGATCGGTCTTGAACGATTAAAGTTTATTTTTTACAAATACAAATTATATTATAATTTTTATGAGCCAAGTAACTACTATCGCAAGCTTGTGGGAAATCGAACGCGCTGACAGATGGGCTCGCTACTCATTAAACCGCCCGCTCAACCAGGATTAAAGTTTTCTTAATCACTTTAAAAAGAAAAAAGTTGAGTGTATGTAAATGGATTGTACTATTGTGAATGGATTATTTTATTCAATTCATTTTGAACGTGTTTATATTTATACCATTGACGGAAAACAATTTGCTTAATGAATAATTTTCGTTTTGTTTTTCATCAAGAGTATTCCATAGTAAAATGCAAAAATAAAAAATAATAATTTTTAAGTATTTAACCGATATGCAGTTTTTTTAAGGGATCGGGCTTAAGATTTTGTTTATTTTTGTTTGGGATTTTATGTTAAAAGTGCCAAAGGATATGTGAAAATGTATATACACAACTCGTATGAAAAAGACAAACCAAAAAAAGAGACAAAAGAAGCGAGATGGTTAGTAAAAATGTACTAAATGAATATGCTGTAGTATACGGAAAAAAAATATGGAAAAACAACAATAACTTATAACATAAAAAGAGTAAAACAACGACAAAATAAAAAAATAAAACAGAAACACAAAATGAAAACGCTTAACTGGATTAAATTTAATTGTGTGGCATAAAGAGATTGTTTTTCATTTCATATACAACATTTTGCTTTTTTTTTTTTCTTTTAATTCACTGTTCCATTTATCATCACAAATTCCTTCTTTTTTTCTTGTTTTTATGATTTTTATTATTTAAATTTTTAAAAAATTGCAAGCCTTTAGGCGTTGAATTTTCTGTTCAAATAATGAATTTTTTTATAATCAACGTATGTACAGTGGCTTCAACTTAAAATCGGACACTATACCAAAATATTTGTAATCGTTTAAAAATCACACATTTAAATTATATCGGGTCCGCCATCTAACGTTTGTTTTTCACCTAGAGTTTATTTCGTAAATGGTAACACTTAGTTCATGTCTGATTTGACAGATAATTAGTTTTATCCTCTCGCTGAACGAATATGGTTGTGTATGCGCTTGAACAACGCTGGGAAATATTGCGACATTACTTTGAAAATCATGGTAATGTTGCTCACATCCTACTCTTCAATTTTTGTGAACAAAAATTCGCTCAACATGGACCGATAACGATCGCCATTGACTGTAACGGCCACTTCTTCGAAAAATTTTTCGAAGAAAAATGGCCCAATATTGCCACTGGACCAAAATCCGCACGAAACAGTGACTAGTCTCGGGTGTATCGGCTTTTCAGTGTATGCGTGCGGGTTTTCTGTGCTCCAAATGCGACAATTTTGCTCGTTTACATACCCGCCAAGATCAAAATGAGCTTCATCTGAAAAGATGATTTTTTTTTTTTTTTTGGCAAAATCGACATCTTCTTTAAGTCGATCGCAAACCCACTTAGCGAAGCGTATACACAACCATATTTGTTCAGCGGAAGGATAAAACTAATTATATGTCAAATCAGACATGAGCTAAGTGTTACCATTCACGAAATAAGCGCTAGTTGAAAATAAAACGTTAGATGGCGTACCCTTTACTTACAACTATTAAATTTTAATTTTGTTTTTTATTCTTAATAGCTTAATATATGTATAATTAAAATTCAAATAAACGCTTTCCATAACCGTTTTTTATTAGTTTGATTTTTAGCAACAAAATTAGTTTATTATAGTGTCCGAGTTTGGCTTGTAGCCACTGTATGTTTATAAATATGTATGCTTTTGGTAACTTAATACTTAAATATGATTACAATTTTTACAATAGAAATTATTTTTAGTCACTCTTATGTTCAAAGTTTAGTGCAATTGATATTTGAGCCGTTCAGTGCACACATCGATTAACTCCACTTTTTGAATTTTTCGAAATTTTAATGTCAGACTACTGTAAAGCACACTGAAACTAAGCTATAAGCTCTGCTTCAAAATGATAAGGTCACCTTTATATTTGGTCAATTCATCCAAACTATAAAATGTTATGTATGGTTACCTTATAAAATAAAATCCTACGTTCAAATAAGTGAAAAATAAGCCGGTTTTGCTCTTAGAGATGTACCGTTATATGGAGTTTATTTAAATTTATGTACAATCAAAATAATAAGGCCAATTAATCTGATCAGAAGGTTAAAGAATTGTTATATTTTTTTTTTTGTAATAATTTATAATTTAAATAATATCTGCGCCCTTTGTCCAGAACGTTGGAGCGGATTTCGCGCCAGATTACCACTTTTAATTCATCTTTTGTCCGGTACTGTTTGTTGTCTGCTTAAACAGGGATTGAGTATGCGTGGAAGGGCGAAAAAACTGTTTGTTGTCTGCATAGACATTACGCACAAGCAGTCCCCACAAAATTTTCCATGGGGTTTAAGTCGGGAGAACGTGCTGGCCAATCAAGTACTTTAATATTGTGCTCCTCAAACAATTGTCTGGTCGACTTGCTGACGTGAATTGCTGCGGTATATTGCTGAAAGATGAAAGTTTTGTCAGCATTTTGGGCCAAATAAGGCAGCAAACGTTCGGACAGAAAATTAGAGGTCCCGGGTACCATGTGAGCTAAAGCCAGCCCAAACCATCAAACTGCCACCGCCGAAATTCCGTTTGAAAAAAAACAAGGCTCCTTCCTTAAATCTCGCCAATAGCAATTGAAACCATCTGGTCCATTCAGGTTAAATTTTTTATCATCAGAAAAAATTACCTACAAACACCAAATGGAATATCTTATAACCTTTTTAAAAAATGTTTACCTGATGCCAATTATTTGTCATGCTATTTTTCGCAAACTCCTTACGCTTCATATTATGCTGCTTAGTCAGACAGGAAATTTAAAAAAAAAAAAAAATTATTTTCTTCGAATAAGGTTTGGCTGGGTGTTAATTCCTCTTTTATTGTTACTGCACTTTTCATGGAATTCGAGGCCTTTCGTGAAATTAGCCGAGTTTCACGGGCATTCAGGACCTTTGGACGACCCGTGTTTTAAATTTTCCATAATTTGCTCTCTTTTTGAGAACATGTTGCACAACACACAAAGATTGTCCCAGTTTTTCGCCATTCCACGCATACTCAATCCCTAAATTATGAATTAATACAAAAAAATAATAATAATAACAAATGTGATACCTTCTGATTAGATTAATTGCTTATTAGTCACTGACCTTATCATTTTGACGCATTGAATTTTGCACTTATTCACATAAATTTAAATAAACATAATATAACGGTACATCTCTAAGAGCAAAACCGGCTTATTATTCACTTGTTTGAACTTAGAATTTATTTAATAAGGTGACCATACATAACATTTTATAGTTTGGATGAATTGAGTGACCTTATCTTTTTTGTTTATTCAAAACAAATTTTTTTGGTCTTAAGTATTAACACTACTAAGTGTTGGCTGACATAGCACAAAAAAAAAATTATTATTTCTCATCATAATCTGCTTCTTAGCTCGTTAATCTGTTTATAGAAAGAACTGCCGCAGATTTCATAATTGGAAACAGAAAATAATCAGAGAAAGCGAAATCTATCGAATATAGTGTGTGATGAAGCAATTCACATTTTAATTCATTATTATTTGAACATCGCAGTAGTGGGTGCTTACAACTGGTGCCTTATCTTCCTAAAACAACATTTTTTTCCGCCAAATCATCATTCAAATGCTACAATAATTTAGCATGACATTCGTCACTGTTTATTTTATTTTTTTCAAAGATAATGTAACTGATTTTGCATATTTGAGACACATTAATCCCAATTTCGATCACTATATTGACAGTTACTTTGTCGTATCGACCTAAAAGCCATGCTTTATTTTGGTAAAATATCGCTAAACATTGTATAGTGTCCGCCAAATGATTTTTTTTTTTTTTTTTTTTTTGAAAAGAAACTACTGAATATTTTCTCAAATTTCTTTTTTTATTTGAAAGTACGATACTTCCGGTTAATAATGGAAAATAATTTTATTCAAATGGCTGCCTCGGCTGGCCATGCAATAGCCTACATGATCAGTCCACTTTTTAAGCACATTATCGATTGTGTGCATAAAAATAAATTTATTAAAAACCTATTAACGATATTATCAAGGCTACGTTTACCAATATGAGCACAGTTTCAGTTAATTTAAGTGACATTATTACTTAATTTATTCTGATTTCATAGATGTCTCAAGTTTTACAATAAAAGTTTTAAAGTTTCTTCTTTGTTTCTTATGTCCTACTATGGAGTTGAACATTTGCTCTTAGTCTTTTAATTTATTCCCGTTTATTATTTCTACAGCTTTTGCCTTAATTTTTCAATGTGCTGCAAGGAATGCCACACATTTAATATTTTTGTTATTCATAACACTCGCTACTTAAAAATCTCAAGTAGTGGGAAAGAGCGCCATGAGTATGAGTTAATTATTAGTTTACTTATTAATTTATAATTTTAAATTTAACAAAATTAGTTGTGATTTAAATTTTGAATATAGATTTCTTGGGGGAATAGAGATTTGATATTGAAAAAGTAACATTAAGCTTCGTATGGAGTGTGTCTCGCGCCTTTTAAGCATAGAAGTTAATTGATGTTAAGACTAGTTTTGATAAAATACAAGAGATTCTTAAATCAACTAAAATTGTTAGCCATTAATCAGTAACGTTGGCTCTTTATTAGGTCTCCTGCATTGTTTTTAAATATGCTGTATATTCACTTGAAATTGAATATAAGAAGTAATTCTAATGCTAATAAAATAAATTGTTTGAAATTAAATTTATGTGGCTGTAAATCTTTTTAAGTTGGTCCTCCTTAAACAGGAGCTGGCAAAGTAACGAACGAACGCCATAAACAAACTATGGCAGACAATAACCCATGACAAAGGAGTAGGCACAGGCACGTAAATATATTGTAATAATATTAATAATCATTTTTAATTACTCTTTCTCTTTATTATGCCATTTTGATATACAAGAGAGTTGTTGAGAGAGTTGTTCTCAATTGCTACAGATTTAATATACTTTAGTATACAATCTACGTACGCTGTGGTTAAGGAGCTCCTTTATATCTTAAACTTGCCATCTAAAACAGAAAGCTTTCTAAAGGAAACTAAATCTTAAGTAAAATAATGAAATGTGGTCATAATGAGTTGTTAGAATGTATAAAATCCATGTCTTTATTCGAATGTAGAGTAGAGTGGGTACCACTAAATTAGATGAATGTTTGAAATAAATGTTACACGTAAAATCATTAATTAAAGTGTATCACGAATGACAAACATATTTTTGCGTTCAACTCTGTTTCAATTGGCACAAAATGACATTTGAAGACAAATTAAGCCCAAGGGTCTCCATTGGCTGATAAGCCACTTAACATGTTGTTTAAGTTAATTTTAATTAAACATAAGCGGATACTTGACAGAATGACTCACATTACTTACTTTTGAGTTAAAACCATATTTAGCACATAAGGCAACTTAAGTAGAAAACACTAAAGTGGACGCTGAGGAATTGCTGCTGGTGGTCAATACCGGAAAATAGTTAGAAAAATTAAAATGTATCTAAAGTGTGTCGACCATAATGTACGATGTTAATTGTGTGTCACACCTTAACGTCAAGTTTTTTGCCCAACTTAGTCTGACATTTCTTTGCTTCAGTGTTTGAAAAATTCAAATTTGGAGAGGTACACAATTGAGCAGTCGCACCTTAACGTCAATTTTTTGCCCAACTTAATTTGACATCATTTGACATTTCCTTGTTTCAGTGTTTGAAAAATTCAACCCTGGAGAGGTACATAATTGAGCAGCGTATTAAGATTGTTGAAGCTTTTTACAAAAATCGGCGTTCAAATCAATTTGTGTGCAAATTTTAGCCAACCGAGTCTGTTGGAGGTGTGAAAACGCCTGTGCTTGCTCGCCCAGTTCACTCTGCGGAAAACATTGTTGTTGTGCGCAATAGTGTGACAAAAGAGCCCTCAACCTCTACTCGTCGTCATCGTCGATGATAAAGGACTTCCTGTGGCCAGAAATTGAGAATATAGAGCTGGACGATATGTGTTCCCAACAGGATGGTGTCCCTTGCCACACAGCCAACGAAATCATGGCTTACTTGCGCGAGAAATTCAATGGACGTGTTATCTCATGTCGTGGCAATGTTAATTGACCGCCACGACCATATGATTTGACACCGTTGGATTTTTTCTTGGGGGAAAATTAAATAGAATGAAATAAACTTGTTTGCCAGATGTTCCAGTAAGAAACTATTTATCAGCAGAGTTAGTAAAAGAAATCTGGACAGTGGGCTCAATATTATTAAGTTCGCAAATATTGGCCCTTTGAAATAAAGACCATTTGTTTTGGGTACCTGGACACTGTGGAATAAGTGACAACGAAGCTGTGGATGCATTGAATAAGAGAGCATCCGTGGCGTCCTATATTTGTTTACTAGTTTCTGTTTACTAGTATTTCCACACTAGACGAGGATTGGGAATTTGGTAGATGCTTAAAACATTGGAACTCTCAAAGAGGACTGAGGTCCACTAAGTGGCGATCTGCCCGATGTTTTTCTTTATAGCAGACAGAATGTTAAGCTCCTTACTTCGCGTTATTGTGAATTGCGAGTGTATTGGATTATACTTACAGACTCCATTAATACCGTAACACTTATTATATGAATATGGAAGTGTTTAAGTTTCCTCTTAATAAGGAATATAGCCACCGCCGAGATATCAAAGCACCAGATCTACTGCCCTTCATTAGGAAAACAAACTGTAGACAGAAAAGGGCATAATGGATCTTATAGAATAATAATATTATTTATTATTTGGTATTGTTTTAGAGGTTCATAAATTTGAGTTGGCAACACTGCTTTATTTAACAACCAATTTAACAGCTGATTTTTGATATTTGTTTAGTTTGATTTGACATTTCATTATGGATAGACTTAAACCAGAGCAACGCATGCAAATTGTAGAATTTTTTTTCACAATAATGGTTCTGTTTGTCAAATTTATCCTCACTTCGTAAAGCCTTTTTTTGGTTGAATGGATACTCAACATCATAACATAGACAGAAAATTACTATTTGGTGCACTTTAAGTTCTGGCCGAATCATTTGTCTATATGACGTCAGAAAGGATGTTGTTCAGAATATAGCATTACTGCTAATAGCGAACGCTATGGGGACATGATTAGAAATTTGTTCTTACCTCAATTAGCTGGCATTAATCTCGCTGACATGCTGTTTCAACGGGACAATTCCACTACTCAAAAAACTTTTTGATGAAAGTAATGAAATTTCAAGTAATGTTCCAATTAATTTGCCACTAAGGTTATGTTAAGTCACTTATTAACGTCGGTAAACCAGAGACAATTAAACACCTGGACATCAACATTCGAAGAGTTATTGGCGAAATACGGCCGTATATGCTGCTAAAAGTTTGTGAAAGTTGTTGTTCAAGATTGCGCTTTATACGCGCCAGCCGTGACGGCCACATGACCGAAATCATATTTAAGCATTAATGTCATAAAATTTTCTATCCAACATTCATTCATTTCACAAATAAATGAAGTTAATAGAGTTGCATTTGCTTGCTTCCATAAAACTTTATATCTTTTTATCTCCTTTCCATAAAACTTTATATCTCCTTCTAAAATCGTTTATAATTTATCAATAACAAATAATATATCATTACAACCTCGTTAATCATACGAGGACGGTACTTCATATGGCCACAATAGTTGGTTCCGATATTTTATATTCCGTTTATTAATAAATTTGCATTGAAAAAAATATTGACCTTAAATTAAATTGTTAATTTTATGATTATACGCTTAACTGGGTTATAGACCAAAGATACTTATTATTTTATACTTATGCGTGGGTAGTTTACTGATTTTTTGAATGGAATTATTCAAATACAGTCTTGTTTGGCATAAAACCAAAATTTTTTTATTAACTTCTGTGTTTCTAGTAAACATGTTTTATTTCATAGCAATCATCTTTTAAATTTATTGCAACAGCTTCATACATACATATTATACCAGCAACTATATACATACAAGTTGTTGTTGCAAGTTATCTTCACTTAGGGGAATCCCCTTGATTGGAATGAAAATATATATTTTGGATATTTATGTATTTGTTTGTTAACAATGGCAAAGCAATAGTTTAGCATAGGAAATAATTATCGAGTTCTTAAGGAAACTATTGAAAGTATTCTTAACGAAGACAGCGACTCTGATGCTAGTTATGATTTGGTGACAATTCCTCCAGACCCTAGTATTCTCACGCATGTATGGCTCCGCCATCTAACGTTTTTTTTTTCAGCTAGAGCTTATTTCGTGAATGGTAACACTTAGATCATGTCTGATTTGACAGATAATTAGTTTTATCCTTCCGCTGAGCAAATATGGTTGTGTGTACGCTTTTTTCGCTTCGCTAAGTGGGCCTGCGATCGACTTACAAAAGATGCCGATTTTGCCAAAAAAAATCATCGTTTCAGATGAAGCTCATTTTGATCTTGGCGGGTATGTAAACAAGCAAAATTGTCGCATTTGGGGCACAGAAAACCCGCACGCATACATTGAAAAGCCGATACACCCAAGACGAGTCAATGTTTGGTGCGGATTTTGGTTCAGAGGCATAATTGGGCCATTTTTCTTCGAAAATGAGCAAGGAGTGACCGTTACAGTCAAAGGCGATCGTTATCGGGCCATGTTGAACGAATTTTTGTTCACAAAAATTGAAGAGGCGGATATTAGCAACATTTGGTTTCAACAGGACGGCACTACGTGCCACACAGCTGAAGCTACACTCGATGTTTTGCGCCCTGTTTTTGAAGATCGCATTATCAGCCGCAGAGCTGATGTCGTTTGGCCACCTTGGAGCTGCGATTTGACACCGTGGACTATTATTTGTGGGGTGCCATCAAAGATAAGTGTTACGCCAACAAGCCAGAGACAATTGACGCTTTAAAGGACAATATTCGTGAAGCCATTAGTGAAATACAGCTGCACACAATCGATAATGTGCTTAAAAATTGGACCGATCGTGTAGGCTACTGCATGGCCAGCCGAGGCAGCCATTTGAATGAAATTATTTTCCATTATTAACCGCAAGGATTGTACTTTCAAATAAAAAAAGAAATATTTTTTATATAAAAAAATTAATTTTTTTTTTTTCAAAAGAAAAATAAATTATTTTTTTTTTTTTCAAAAGAAAAATACATTACATTTTTGTTAGTTTCACTATACCGTAACAAGTAAAAATAATATTAAATTTTTAACGGTTGGCCTTAAAATGTGTAAAAATGTAACATTTTCAAGCACGCTTTACCAACATTCAAATGTTCAGTTTAGATTAGGGATTCTGTTCGTAAATCCACATACATTTCTATCTATTATCTATTCGCAATAGATTAAAAAAAAAAGAAATTCTTTTAAATTACTTTTAATCTGCTCATTAAAATTTGGGGTTTTATTGCCATATATATGTGCATACTTACGTATACATATACAAAATTCTTCCCGCTTCAACAATTTTGTATGCAAATTTTTTTAATCCTTTTAACTATTTCAGGGTTAAGTAAAATTAAATACCAGAAAAGAAGCAAAAAAACAAAATTAAATTTTTATGGTTGTGAAGGAGGGAAAGTTTTTATGGTAATATGTCATTATACGTCTTAATTTACAGGCAGATAGATTACGTTTTAATATTTTTGCTTTACAATTTAAAAATTTTAGAACCGATTTTGGTTTAAAAAAATTCAACATGAAGAAATTTAAAAATAAAAATGAATTAATTGTGAAACACCGACTAATCATAGGTGGGCCCCATCTTCCAGCATAAGGAAATTCATAAATATGCATGGAAATCACTAAGTGGCAACTCACACAATCAGATCGATGACATATGTGTGAGTAAAAGATGTAGATCTTTGGCGGATGAAGAAATAAAGCATACGCTGACATCGGCAGTGATCACGAGCTTATCACAAGCGAATTCAGACTCAAATTGAACGGTCGAAGAAGAAACATTGGAGTCACAAAACGAATGCGTCTCCGAGTACAGCAACTCCAGAGCAACACGCCCAGGAACGCATTGGCCATGGAAATACGCGAACAGTTACCAATAATCAATCAGGTCGCAGAAGAAACAATGGATATTTGGAATCTGATCTTTAACAGGAGGGAACCTAAATTTCTGCTAAACAACAACAATGTAACGAGGCAGCAATACCAGCAGCTGGCGAAACAGGTTAAAATAGCTGCAGGAGGAGACAAAAGAAAGTTCCTAGAAGGTCTAGCTAGAACAGCAGAAGAAGCAGCTGAACATTTAGCATGAGAAAACTAAACTAGACGGCAGACTATTTCACAAATAGAAAGTGTAGACGGAACCAAGCAGTTACACAATTGTATCGAACAGTGAAGTACAGATGCAAAGATGGAGGGAACATTTCGAGGAAATTAGCAAAGTAACAGACACATATGAATACATCGAAATATATCAGAACAGCCACAAGCAATAACGAAGTTGAAAAATAATAAAGCTGTAGGCGAAGATGGCTTACAAGCGGAAATCTTATGGGCAGACATTACAACTGCAGCTGAATTACTACGGCCTCATACCACATCGGCAAGGAAGCAAGGGAGTCTGGCATCAATTTGGAAGAAAGGCATTGTTATGAAACTGCCTAAAAGTGGCGATTTTAAAGATTTTAATAACTAGAGAGGAATTACTCTGCTTAACACCATATACAAAAACTACAGGGAAGGATTCAGAGCAAACTAGAGAACATATTGCGAGATGAACAGGCAGGTTTCCGGCCAAATACCCTACGCATCATATTAGAACAGTCTCTAGAGTGGCATCTACCTCTATACCTACTGTTCGGCCACTTCAAGAAAGCCTTCGGTACCATTAAAAGGACTGCTAAATGGAAGGCATTGAATAGGGAAGGAGCACCCTAGAAAATAATCCGAAAAATACGAGCAATGTATGAGAATGCAGGACCCTCAGTTCTTCACAACGGAATCATCAGCTAACCATTCAATACCAATGCTGGAGTAAAGCAAGTATGTCCACTCTCACCTCTACTATTCACCATCGCACTCGATGAAATCATGA
This sequence comes from Wohlfahrtia magnifica, assembly GCA_023159175.1. NCBI lineage: Eukaryota > Metazoa > Arthropoda > Insecta > Diptera > Sarcophagidae > Wohlfahrtia > Wohlfahrtia magnifica. Next base: position 2,133,983 of record JAKWBJ010000046.1, on the reverse strand, counting down.
GCGAGTCTGTTCACAAAGGAGAGGTATAACATGGAATATCTTACGACAACTCGAGGATATGGATTATACACATGATAATCTGCCTACTCTCACATAAGATCTCCAACATGCAGTGAAAATTAAATGACCTGGAAAATGCAGAGAATTAACAACAATAGCACGTAAATCGTCATACTACAGGGCCAGCCAATAGTGTATGTAGATAGCATCTGTTATCTAGGAAGCACAATGGCAACAATCGGTGGTGCAAAAATAGACGTTAACGACAGACTCAACAAAGCAAGGTCATACCTATCCAGGCATACCAAGCTCAGAATATTCAAGGCATGTGTAAAGTCAATTCCGTTGCACCGCAGTGAAATCTGGCTTGTGTCTTACACCATCACGCAAAAGCTACAGGTATTAACCAACAAGTGCCTTAGAATCATATGCAAGATATTCTGGCCTAACACCATAAGCAACATAAATCTATGGAATGTAACAAACAAAGAGCCCATAGTGAAGCAGATAAGGCAAAGAAAGTGGAGATGGATCGATCATACATTAAGGAAAATCATAGTAATATTACACGGGTGGCACTTGAGTGGACTCCTCAAGGATCCAGAAACACCTAGCGACACACAATTATCTAAGAACTAAGGCAAAACAATCTTACATGGCAAGAGGCAAAGACAACAGCAGCGAATCGCGTAAAATGGAAATGCTTTGTAGAAGCCCTATGCTCCCAAGAGGAGTAAAGGAAAGAAAAAAAAATTGTGAAACATTGGGCCAATAGTTATTTAAAATACTTGTCATCATTAGCATTGATATTTAAATTATTATTTTTTTTTTTTTTCAATAAATATATTTCGTGCCAACAAGCAGCTCTTTTCTTGAGGCCAAGAACGATTTGTGCAAATTTTGGATATCCTTTTCTGAAGTGAAGCGTACTCCTGTGATAGTATTTTGCATCTGTTCAAATAAGCGGTAATCGGACAAGGGAAGATATTAACTACTATTTTCCTAATAGTTTTTAAGTGGTCTATCTATATGTGCCGAGGCGTTTTCATTGACTTTTTGACTCGATTTCGAAAAATGGGTGTCTTAATTGGTCTCACATTTCGTTCGATTTGACACCTCCCTATTAGTTTCTGCGGAATCACGGTCTATGCTGATAAATCATTAACAGTTTACGTCTTGTAGGCCAAAATTGTTCGCGTTATTCACGGCGGGCGGTCAGCAATGCAAGAAAAAGTGTCACGAAATTGGATGTCCAGAATGCGCTTCCTCAAGAACAGCTTCTGAAATCATTTTTAAATGTTAATGTTACCTTTCGAATAAAAGTTTTTTTGGATTTAAATTAAATTTTTTACTTGTTTTTACAATTTAAGAGATTATCAAGCTTTCGAAATCACCGTAAACCATATCACATGCAGTACTTAACGAATTTACAGATTACACTTACTTACTGCATGACTCTTAGGCCTCAAGATGATAAAAAAAAATTTGTAGCGAGTTAACAACACTGGACTATAGCAAAAAAAAAAAGCCTTTAAATAAAACTATATGGAAGACAGTGATTTTGATGCGCTGAGTTCAAATCCGTTTTCAGTTTTTCCCATCGGGCTCAATTTTTTGTTTCTGGTGTGGATATATTACCGCTACTCTGTTTTTTTTAATTCTTAAATTATTCTGACCTATTATTTTATCAATTTATTTATTTGTTTTACAATAATGTTCTTAAAAAAACTTTAAAATTTGTTTACTTAACATTGATTTAAAAGATGAGTTTTAAGCTAAAGTTTGTTTAGTGAATTATTCTTCTTCTTAGCTATTAAGTGTTCATTATATTGTTTTTTAATAAAACCTGCATTAAAAAAACTTTAGTTATAACGAATTTTTTTTTTGAATTTCTTTACATTCTCTTATAAAAAGGTTTTACTAAAACGAAGCTTTTTTATCCTCTTAGATTCCTTATATCGAAGTTTCACTATATAAGAAAAATGGGTTTCATCTTCAGTGAAATTTTTAAACGAACTTTTTTGAACACCTATTATTTAATAATATTTTGTTGTTTTTGATTATTAAAAAATTTTGATTTTATGTCAGAGCGAATGTATCATATATGCAGACATGATACATTCGCGTTCAAAAAAAAAGCTAAAAAATTTTGTTTTCGGCTAAAAAAATAAGCTAAAATTTTAAATTGTTTTTTAACATATATTTTTTAAGTTGGTATTAGATAAGGTTAATATAGCACTATACGAGTATATATTGTTTTCTTTAAATCCAAAGTAAAAAAAATTGTATAGTATTGATAAACTTTTAAACCTACTTAATCAGCTTAAAAGTTAAACTATTAATTCGTTCCATTAATAGTTTGACTTGATCAAGTAGGTTTATATATTGGAGAATTGGCTACATAAGAAAAATGTGCGATTTGGTGTGGGTCTTGGCTAAATTTTGTAAAAAATATGAACTGCAGGATTTTGATGTGCAAACTAACATACACGGAAAAAATAATTTAAGATTTTTATGCATTTTTGGATAGATTGAGTGCGAGAAATGACTAAGAACACTTGACATTGTGGTTCTGAACCCAATAACACCAATATTAAATTTGTTTGTTTGTTTGCCAATCACTCATATCCGACTGAACCGATTTTGTTAATATATTGAAGACAGAAATAGTCGATGCTGTTTTTTTTAATTGAGCCTGAAGAAAACGGGCCAAATAAGCCATATGGGTTGTCACTTAATATAAAAAATTTATTAAATTGGCAAACCTAAAAGTGTATGAATAAAACGAAGAAATAGTTTTGGACTTTAAAGGATTTTTTTATTTTTTATTAGACATCGGAGACGACTATACTAGTAGCTTTTCGTCTGAAATGACATTTATTTTTTCATTTAAAGCAATTTTTTATGGCCAACAGTCATCTTCTACTTCAAACGTCTCTACATTTTCCTTGTAAAAACAAATAGGTGGCCCAAAAACTGATAGTTTCGGAATCTCTATGTATATAGATTCTCGGGCAACACCGTATGAGTAAAGATAGTTTTAAATAAGGAGGTTTTGGTAAAGTTTCATTTTATTATTTTTATTATTATCTTATATTTACGAGAGTTGTGCAGAACCTGAAAAAAGATAAAATTCGGTCTCAAGGGTGCATGAATTGCAAGTTCCCAGCCAATTTTTGGCAGAACAAAAATGTCCATTGGCATTGTAATAATCTAACGTTAATTAGGATTTCTTTCACTTAATATCCTCAATTCTTTTTATCCCCCGTACTGATACACTTAAAAAAATATAAGCGACGATTTGAAAAACTCCATTGGCCAGAAATGTAAATCGATTTAGTTTTGTCCGATTTATGGGAAAAATTGTAAATGAGTAATAAACAGAAAAAAGGCGATTAAGTTCACAATAGTAAAGAACAGTAACATTTCTTGAGACATTAAAAGAAACAAATCTATAATCAAATTAATCTTGTTTATTTGCTTACGGCATTATTTTTTCTGACAAAAAAAAATGTTGCACTTCTTCTGTTCCTTGTCGCTAAACATAGTCTAAAATGAAGATATTCTAGAATTTTCAAAAGGCAACATTTTAAAAGATAAACACAAAACTCTTCCTTTGTATTAATTTTTTCTTCTCTTTTTTTAATGAATGCAAAAAAAGAGGAACGACAAAAAGGAGCAATATTTTCAATTTTTCTGTCAAACTCAAATGAAAAAGAAACTATTATTTCTGTGAGGTAGAGCTGCAAAACTATCGATAGTCGGCCCATTCGATAGTTTCGAAAGTGTGCAAAAAAACTATCGATACTATCGATACTATCGCATTCTTTTAAGTACTACGTGTGACAACAAAATTAGAATTTAAGTGAAAGGGTAAAGAATAATAATAATACATATACAGTGTTGGAACGAATAATAGCAACAGTATCTTTTTTTCCCATATGTCATAAAATTTTATGTATTGAAGGCTTTTGATGGAAGAGTAATCTTAATATATAGCGAAAATGTTCAGACCATGAAGTGCTCCGAAACTAAAGTAATGAATGCGATCCAGTGAAAGAAAACTGCAGAGACTATGGGAAGAAAGCGTGAAACAACTGTCAGTTTTAATAAACTTCTAATTGGTACCTTAAAGATCATCACAAAACCTTAAAAATGAATTTATAGCTACTGGATCAAGTTGCCCAACAAGAAAAAAAAGGAAGCTTGACTTATTATCTAACCAAACTTATTAAACCAAAACAAAGTAAAATAAAGGCAGCTTTGCTTTTTTCTTTATTTGTTTTATTTATTTACATAAAATACACCCCTGATCTAATGGTTTTTAAAAAATTTCAAAATCAAAGAAAAGCATACGACTGCCAAATTTTTATTTGTATTTGCTCTCAATGTCGCACGCTCTCATAACATATGGAATTTGCACGATACTATCCGCTCACTTCTACACGTACGCTCACTTGTACGACTTGTATTATCGTGTAAATACTACTTTAGAATTTTCCGATAGTATCGATAGTGAAAAAAAACTATCGATGGTCAGATAAAATTAAAACTATCGATACTATCGATAGTAATATCAATTGTTTTGCAGCTCTACTGTGAGGCTACAATCTTATAATTTTTCGATGACAGACTTTAGAAGGCTTGTATTATTTTTGCTCTATTGTTCTTTTTTGTCAAAATGTCAGAAAAGGCCAAAAAAAAGCTAAACGAATTTGTGAAAAAAGCTAAATATTAAGCTAAATGTGAAATTTCGAAGCTAAATCGAACTTAAAAAAGCTAAATTTAGCTTAAAAAAAAGCTAATATGGTCACACTGCATATACATATGTGTGGATTTGTGTTGATTTATACTATTTTTGTACAATGAAAGAATCGTACGAGTATTTGTCCTAACAGCTGAATATGGTGAAGCAACAATAACATCAAGAAAAGTAGCAAAGAATCAAAAAAAATAAATAAATAAAATAAAATGTTTACAGAATTTCAATTTTCGCAAGCGAATTTCGAAATGTGTCTGGCAATTAAATATTAAGCAGCTTCTTCTACCGTATACAGTATTTACTTATGAAATATGAATATTGTAGTAGACTTTTTATCTCCAAAATATTTCCCTGCAAGAAACAAATGTTTGTGATTTTCTTCCGTTTTACCTCTTACTCTTCTCATATGAGTTTTGAGGTTTTAATAGTCTTGCTTCTTAATACGAATGAAACTCTCTTGTAATACTTTTGATTTGGCGCATGTGTTATTAAACTAAATGAGAGTTTTATGTACAAATTCTCCCAAATTTTTGACAACTCTCACATTTTCTAGGTGTGCGTCATTTGAGAGTGAGTGTTTTTTTTTGTCTTTAACGCACTTGGTGTTGTTAAAGTACGATGAATGACCTTGCAGCAGGAGATTGAAACTCTTCTGTGTCTCTGTTTTCAATCTTCCACTGCAGTTTTGAGTTTGTCGTTTAAAAAACTAAAATTAGTTTGGTTCTAAAGTTGAATCGGTATTGACGGTGACTCAGTGGAAGCAAATAATTATTTTTTGTAAAAGAAAATCTTGTAAAATAAGATATCGTCTAGAATATAATAAAACAATTAGAATAGAACTGACCTTTAATTAATTAAAATTAAATCAAAATAAAAAACATATAAAAAAATATATTTTACATTTTACTTAAATATCTTTAAAAATGTGTACAAAATAAGTGTTTATTTTACTATAAAAAAAGTAAAAAAGAACAAAATAATGTCAAGTACCTCTTCAGCCACCTAAAAGGAAACCTAAGTGCAAACATTAAAACCAACTCATACTTTTAAATAAGATTACAAAAAAAAATATGAAATAACAAGTGAAATGAGAAATAAATTAAGTGTATAGACTTGCCAAAAACCCTTATAAAGGGAAAGAGACGTAATGTGTATATGATTTTCTTATATATTTTTTTTATGTGAAGTAATTTAAACTTTGTAAACAAAATTAATGGAACATGAGATGCCATGGGAACAAATCTATAAGCGAATATGTTTTTCAGATCACATACCTTCAGACTTTTATGAACTTATAATATGCAACAGACAACAGCGTACTTATTTACAATTTTAGGTGTAAGTAAAGGGTCCGCCAAATAATTTTTTATATTTTATGAAAATGCTATAAAAAAACTACTGAATATTTTCTCAAATTTCTTATATTATTTGAAAGTACAATCCTTCCGTTTAATAATGGAAAATAATTTTATTCAAATGGCTGCCTCGGCTGGCCAGGCAGTAGCCTACACGATCGGTCCAATATTGTCCTTTAAAGCGTTAATTGTCTCTGGCTTGTTGGCGTAACACTTATGTTTGACAGCACCCCACAAATAATAGTCCAACGGTGTCAAATCGCAGCTCCGAGGTAGCCAAACGACATCAGCTCTGCGGCTGAAAATGTGATCTTCAAAAACAGGGGCGATGGGGTGTAGTATCGGTTGTGTGGCACGTAGCGCCGTCCTGTTGAATTTTTGTGAACAGAAATTCGTTCAACATGGCCCGATAACGATCGCCATTGACTGTAACGGCCACTCCTTGCTCATTTTCGAAGAAAAATGGCCCAATTATGCCTCTGAACCAAAATCCGCACCAAACAGTTACTCGTCTTGGGTGTATCGGCTTTTCAATGTATGCGTGCGGGTTTTCTGTGCCCCAAATGCGACAATTTTGCTTGTTTACATACCCGCCAAGATCAAAATGAGCTTCATCTGAAAAGATGATTTTCTGTAAGTCGATCGCACGCAATATTTTCCAGCGTTGTTCAAGCGTATACACAACCATATTCGTTCAGCGGAAGGATAAAACTAATTATCTGTCAAATCAGACATGAGCTAAGTGTTACCATTCATGAAATAAGCACTAGTTGAAATAAAAACGTTAGGTGGCGGACCCTTTATTTTTTATTGGCAAACAAAACTAAGGCAGTTGACTATTTTTACAAGAGCGTTCAAACTTTAATTTGAAACAAAACAACAAAAACTTAATGAATTAAATGAAATTAAGTACTTTACTTGTTAACACTTTAATAGCATAAGTTAAGGTGAGCTATGGAGCCCCGATAGCTTAGTACGTAGTGTGGTAGTCTATCAGCTCGATTGTCATGGGTTCGATTGCCACCATGGACTCTGGCCACTATGCCGAACATATAGTCTTAGTTACCCTGTCTGTAATAATTACAATATAATTTGTAATAAAATTTTAATTTAAATAAATAAATATGTTGAGCTTCAGTTGTTCAAAAGTTTTTAAGTTGTAAGCATAACACATGTACTTAAAGAAGACCCAAAGAAAAATGTCCAACAGCATTAAATTCCACGATTTTAAAAGCCTACAAACCGGTCCAAAACATTATTACCAGAATGAGCTTTCAATAATTCGATGGCTTAGCGAGAGGGTGTCCGCCCGGAAGGTATACTACTGTCTTTTGCCGCCATTTTGGTAAACATTAGTCTTGACAGTTCATATTTGGCAGTCGTGAAGTAGAGATGTGTCTTAGTCGTTAAAATATTTTATCAAAATCAATCATCGATTACTGTGACGATGAGAAAGTTACGTTAAATTTTTGGCAGTAACAACGTGTCAACAAGACGCACCATTTGTCGTGTAGTGAATGATTTTGAAGAAAGAGGGACTGTAGCTGATAGGCCCAAGCATGGACCACAACGTACTGCAAGATCGGCTGAAACATGTGTGACTAACATGTGGATTCAACAAGACGGTGCCACATCGCATACAGCCAGGATTACAATGAAATTATAGCGAGACCTCTTTCCACAACAAATTATTTCAAGGAATGGTAATATTGATTGGTCTCCACGGTCGCCTGATTTGACTACTCCGAACTTCTTTTTGTGGGGATATCTGAAGAGCAAGGTTTATGCAAACCAACCAGAAACGCTGGAGCAACCCAAACTAAATACTCGTAATGAAATTAATGAAGTACCGAGTGAAATGTGTGAGAATGTAATGAAAAATGTGCTTAAAAGGGCTCGCATTTGTGAGGCTAACAGAGGCGGAAATTTATTTGATATTGTATTCCATACATAATCACCGACATTAAATAAAATATTTATCAAATATAAGATCCAGTCTCTTTCATACGAGTATAATCAAAAATCATAAACAAACAAAGTAATATACCTTCCCATGGACACCCTGTATTACCATTCTATTAAAACCACATATTTTTCATGCTTATCTCATAGATTTTGATGAGATACACTATTCACTGTAACAACAGCTCATAACTTTTTAAAGCAAATACATTCCTATAAATCTGCTTGCTTACAATCCAGACTTGATAGTAAACTTTTGTAAATTTATTAGTTTGTCTGCACATTCCGCAATTTTACTTACTTACTAAACAAGATTTTCCCCTATATTAGGTACTCGGTTAAGTTTGATTAAAAATTAAACACCTTTTTCTTATATTTGAAACGAGCTTTATTACACTAAATATGTGCAGTTTTGATCGATAAACTTTTGCCATTTCTGTGGTAAAACCACTGTTCCTTCAGTGTAGAACATCTAGTTTTTCTAAGCACAAAGCTGATCCGAGTTCGTTTTGTAGATTTTGGAAATTTACACTAATAAAAGAATTCTGCAGAGATCGAAACAAATGACAATACTAAGATGTAAGGTCCAGGTTGTATATGGTGGATGCATCACCTTTTCTGTTGATCAATACTGGCTGTTAGTTGTTGACTGTAGAGATCAAAATCGAGCTGTTGTGGCGTGGAATGTAAGACACCTACCTAGTATCCGAGAGGTCTTGCTCTTAATCCCAGCCAAAACCATCTGAGAATTTTCAACAGCGACATCACCTCATAAAATTAGCTAGAGCGTAAGAAAAATCTCTATAACTAATGCATTTTTCGTTTGGATTCGGAGTTAAACTGCCGGTCAGCTCATTAAATGAGGGAAGTTCCCCTTGTTCCAGTTGGAATGTTGCAGGCATTAAGATTGTATGTGAGATCAGAATCAATCGTTCGGCCAGGCAGTAGAAGCTCATAATGAACAATTCTCTTCCGATCTCATCAGACACACAACATTACTTTTTTCAATATCAGTTCTGGCTTTGCCACCGTCTGCGAAGCTTAAGCTTGCTTCGTCCATAATCTTTTTTGCACATTATTTTCATACGTGATCCACTTTTCACCTGCCTGCAATCATTCAGTTCAGAAATGTTAAGTCATATGGCACTCAAACGTCGAGTTTTTGTGTACCCAACCCAGTGTTGCCAGAAGTAGGGAAAGTCCTCAATTTCACAAGTAATAACTTTGCTATATGAAGCCACAAATGTTCTGCATCAGTTAACGTGTTTCTTTTTAATTTTGCTATGTTGTTTTGGATTTAATCGTGTAAATGTAACGGCATATTTGGTGTTACCATATGGTAGTCGTGGGTTATTTCAGGTTAAATTTAAAACCCAACATATGATTTTTCTATGGAAACGAATGTTGTTTTTTCTTACCATACATTTTAATGAATGAAATACGTTCGAATTTTTGTAAGGGAAACTTGTTTAACGTGTATTTTTTATATTTTCGTATATTTTTTTGTAAGCGTAGGTATTTTTCAAAATATTTACTGGCAACACTTATCCAACTTTCTTTAAATGAGTGATAACTGTTTGGTAATAAATGCCTAGTTTCTAGTCCTCTAGACTTTCTCAATTTATTTCTATGAATTCATTGACGTTATTAGTGAACACAGAGAGATGCATCTTTAACATCAGATGTATCACATCTAAAACGAGTAAACCATTTCGCTGCTATTTTTCTAGTTACAGTATCGTCTCTGTGAACTTCACAAATGTTTTCAGCTGAATTTTCACTATGATTTGAGCTTAGATAACATTTCTCCGAATTATGCGATTTGTATAAAGCATTTTTACAAAATGAAGCTTAAAATATCAAACGTTTCAAACGTGCTATAGTGTTGCCTTATGCAGTTAATATTACGAGAGATATTAGATTTTAGAGCCAACTATCAAGAATTTGTAACCATATTTTTAGAGCACCAATACAACAATAAATACTGAGAGTATTACCAATAAATCTAATTCTGTAGATCAAAAAATAGATTTAAAATTTATAAAAACAATGAAAAAATGAAATTTATTGGAAAATTTCTCAGCTCGAATTTTATTGGTAAGAATATAATTTCTTAAATTGAATTGGAAGCCAGTCAGAACAAAAGTTTTTTTTTTTAATACAAAATAAAAAAAGTAATAAATAAATCGTGATGAGAGCTGAAAATGATAAGGCATTATTGTTTAATATCCCCCCTATTTGTAAATGATAATCATTTTTTGATTGTCTTTTTTCGTACGTCCTCTTATGATACGAGTGTTTAATACCGACAATATTATCACATCATTATTGTTGTTAGAAATTGTTTTAAGATATTACATCTTTTTTGTCATAAGTCTTTCCAAGCATTAGCAGAAAAAACATACAAACAAAAAACAGCTTTTTGTTATTATTGTTCTTTTAGAAATTACGTGATATAACGAACATTGTGTTGCTTAAAAAATAACGAAAAAAAAACTTTGCACAACTTGTAGAAATGCCAGTTCATCGCAGAATAATGAAACAAGAAATTAAGAAAAAATAGAATTTGCCTGTACCGTACATACGGTAACTTTTATCACATAATTTATAATAAAACTTGAAAATTTTTATGTATAATCTCCTTGCTGTACCTAGTAAAGGAACTATGTGGCTACACACAGTGTGTCTGGTTGGTTTTGATATGGAGAACAGCTTTAAAAATAATTCGCTTTTCGTGTGTAACAGTATAACTTCTTATTAAGACACAGGTTGCAATTTTTACAATTAAATTTGGCAGGAAGGCTTTTTTTCTTTATTTTTTTATTTTTTAGATGGAGTTGTTTGGAGGGAAGTTGAAGCCTTTTTATTATTAAACATTCGAAACCACAATTTAATTTTTTTCTTCGTCATGTCCTCTGCAGTGGCTCGAATCTGGGTCGTTTGTGTTGTTATGCGTGCACTCTAACTTCTAAACCATGCCACCCCCAGGATAGAAGAGAATAATAGTTGCTAATAGATTTTATTTTGGCTTAGAAAGCCGTTTCAAAACAAAACTCCCCCTCGATAAACGAAAATCAGACTGTACAAAACGCTGACACTGCCCGTCTTTTTATATGGCACAGAAGCATGGGTATTTGCAAAAGTTAATGAAGCTTTTCTTGGAGTCTTCGAGAGAAAAAATTTCCGTATATTATATGGGCCCGTCTGCGCTTGAGACGAGCATACGCATCGAATTAATCACACTCTTTATAAGGTTTATGGTGATATCAACGTAATGAGACTCATCAAAGTACAACTTTTACGTTGTTTCCTGGGTTCCAGCGAAAAGACCTTCGATATTTTACACGAGGGGAGGCGCAGAAGTTGACGACCGAAATTCCGATAGAAACATCAGGTTGAAGCATGGTGTTAGTAAATTAAGAAGAGAGCAGCGCTTGAAATTCTATTCTAATTTAGGCTAAATACTAGAGGGTTGTAATCAGAGTTAGCAAAATTACGGTTTTTTTAACACAACCCACTGGGTTTTATTGGATTCTTTGATGGATTTTATTGGGTTTAATAACTGCTTCCTAATTTCAATATTTTTTATTTGTTAGTAAAATTACGTTGTTTAAGTATTCATAATGCAAATTAACACTTTTGTTCGGATCAAGGCCACGTTGTGTACTATGGGCTGATAAAACAGACTGCAATGACTTCGTTCGAACCGTGCATTATAAGAAAAACCGCCTGAATACAAAAACCAATATGATTAAATTATTCGTTTGCATGACAAATGACGCACCCGGCGTATTGTCCGAACAATGGCTCCCTCCGACTGGAAGGTATCACTCTTACTTATCCAATTCCGCCCACTTTTTGGCTTATGATTTGTATTGACCACAAAGTTATCTGGGCTAAATATAGAAACTATTACTATTACCGTTTTAATTACATTGACATGTAAATAAAACTTTTATATGGGCGTGGCGCCGCCCAGCTGAACAAAAACAATCAGTGAAAATACAACCTTCCAACGCATGTATGTTTTGTAAATCGGTACAGTGGTTCTCGAGTTATAAAATGACGAACATAGCAGAATCAATTTTATTCATACAAATATAAAAAAGAAATGTGGTAATAATATGGAAATATGGTAATTAATTATAAGATGTCGGGCACATGTCCACCTTTAGCACGTCGGCAGACGTTCTCTATTTTCACAAATTCTTGTACCACATTTTGCAACAGAGCTTCGCTTATCTCTTCAATGCAGGGCCGAATTTTATCTTGAAGAGTGTCAATTTTTTGTGGTTTGTTCACGTAAAACCGGTCTTTCAAATGGCCCCGGAGAAAATAATCCAGCGGCGTTAAATCACTGGAATGAGGCGGCCAATTGTCATCGCCAAATTGAGATATTACACGAGCGGAAAATTTCTCAAGCAATAACTGAATAACGAGTATTTGGCTGGCTATGTGGCTTGTGGTGCCGTCCTGCTGAAACCAAAGGTCACTGATGTCAACATTAGCCAATTGTGGCCTCAAAAAATTAGTTGTCATGATTTGGTAGCGCCATACGGTCACTTTCTTTAGATGTATTGGTTTGTGGATTTTGTGGGCCACATATGCGACAATTTTGTTTGTCGCCTAAATTGCCACCTAAATTGCCGCCTATATTGCCGACTAAATTGTCGCCTAAATTGCCGCCTAATTTGCCGCCTATATTGCCGCCTAAAATGGTTCTCATCATTACAGACAATTTTGTTGAAAAATGCGTTGTTTTCGTTCAGTTCGACGCAAACAATGGTCGACTGGCTTTAATTCTTGAACGAACAGTATCGTGAGCCTCGATTTAGCGATTATATTACGCACAGCGGTTTTAGAAGGACCCTGATTACGAGGAAAAGTTGCTCGAATTTTACGAAGTGATATAGTAAATTTTTCTGCATTTTGACAGTAAATTTAAACAACAATAAGCTTTGTTCAAGAGTGTGGTTATAGAACTAATAAATAGTTAAAATCTGACAGCTCAATTCTTGTCATTTCATCATTTGACAGCCAGTTTACTTCCTAGCCCCAAATTTTCTCACCCTGTATATAGATATACAAAGAAAACCTTTGTAGGTTTTTTTTTATCTAAAATGCTCGTATCTTATTTACAACACAAATAAGTATAATTTACCTATTAGGAGTAAAAATTAATTTGGTCCTTTCTTAAGCGCAAAAAAGATAATGAATTAATAAATCTATCAAAAAAAAAAAAAAAAAAAAGAATTGTATGAAATCACTTCTTACATCATTTCCACACCTCTGAGTCAATTTTCGAATCCCGTTTCAGAAAAACTTCTCGTATTTTGAGGCAATCTATCCTTGAAGCCGATTGTATATGTCTTGAAAAGAAGTGATTCAGTGACGTATTAAAAGATATTGTATCGGTTGAAACGACCGTCAATACAAATCGTTAGCCAAAAAGTGGGCGGAATTGAATAAGTGGGCGTGGTACATTCCATATAAAATAAATTCAAATTTTTGAATATCTTTGGAACGGTAACAGTAGAATTTTTTGAATTTGGTCTAAATAACTTCGTAGTTAATCCACATCTTCAGTCAAAATATGTGCGAAATTGAATAAGTGGGTGTGGCACCACAAATATAACGTAAATATTAATTTTTGTATATCTAGAGAACGGAAATAGCGAAAGCTTATAAATTTGGTCAAAATAACTTTGTGGTCAATATAATTCACCAGTCAAAGAATGGACAGAATTGGAAAAGTGGGAGTGGCACCTACCATACAAAGCAAATATTTATTTTTATATATCTCGGTAACGGTTAGAACAGAAGTTACTGAACTGGGTGTAAGCGATTTGGTAGTCAATACAAGTTATTAGTTGAAAAATGGGCGAAAGTGGATAAGCGGGCATGGTACCTCCCAGACCATGTATATATTAATTTTGGTATATCTTCAAAACGGTAATAGTAAAAATTTCTAAATTTAGTTCAAACAACTAGTCCATAAAATATCATAAGTCCATAACTCGATGAGATTGAATAAGTAGGCGTGACAGCTGCAATTCATATTAAACATTGTTTTTGAATGTGTGGAAAACGGCTACTTTTAAAGATTCCTGATTTATCCATATCAGTCAAACAGCGGGAAAGAATGGAAAATCGTGTATTGCATTTAGCACAACGCGTAATAGCTATTTATATACATATTCTTATCGATTATATATAGAAAATAAGTTGTCATGAGAAACACATTTTATAGGTATGCAACACAAAGCCACCCAGTAACGCGGAGAAGGGTTACTCTAGTACCCAATAAAACCCGAGTGGACTAAATTGGGTTACCCAGTGCGTTGACAACCCTGGTTGTAATGTAACCTCTAAAGAACAAGGGTTAATAATTTCTTGAGTTGGCTACCGAAAATTGTATTTCCAAAAAAATTTTTATTTACTAACAATAGGACATTTGGCCAAGTTGATAAAATACAAAATTAAATGCAGTATCAGCATAATTCTGGTTGCCTTAATGAACTCACACTATAGCATTCATTTATGCACTCAATTCTTTCATCATCTCTATATGACTTAAAACTATCGGTTTTTAATGAAATGATTTTTGTTTGAATTTGAAAGAAATGAAAGAAGTAAAAAATCACATTTGCTAAGAAATTATGTCCATTTGTGGTTTTTGCAAGATAATAAAAGAAAAACTGTTTTCAAATGTCAGCAATTTGTACTTCGTAGCACAGGTTAGTGTACGAAATTTTGTCATGGACAAAAGGATGTAAGTGTGTGTGTATGTGTATGTCAGTATTGGTTTGTCAAATTTGACAATGACATTCTGATGGTTTTTTCATTTGACAATGATGTTGCCGTTTTGCATTTACACCATCTTTCAATTTGGTTTTTATTTAAAGCCTTTTTGCTATTTTTTGGCTTGCCTTTATACGTTATGAAAATTACAGTCTTACTTAAGGTGACCCATAAAAGTCAGTCAAGAGTAGTGTAGCCTATACATATTTACTTGTTTCTCTAGTTGTATTCAGTTCAGTTGAGTTTTTCATTCGTTCAAGTAGTAACTAACAATGAATGAAGAATGCTAAACGAATGTCCTGAAATTCTTAACATTGTCATTGTTGTCTGTTGTTGTTGCTACAGTTGTTATAGCCAACAAGATGATGGGGATATATCCTGCTCTATCTCTCTGTGTGTCTTACTAAAGTTCTAATCATTAACATTATCGTAACCATAGACTCCTTCATTTACATGAACACACATGCACACACATGTCTAGTAATGCCCTATACCAGTGGTCAGCACAAAGAGGAGATATGTATGAGTAGAATTTTAGTATGGAGAACTAGCACATACACTTGTTCCCCCCGAACGTAACATGTGCCGACAACTGTTCTATTCTAATTGCATTTATTAGTATTAGTAGATAGGCCATGCTTGTATGATTCTTACTGCTGCCTATTCTTTTACAGTACAACACTTGTATGTGCGATCTAGGCAAGTAAATCACTCGTTTTCTATGTCCACACGTATTGGTATGATTTTAAAATGTTTAAACAGCCACAATGGCAAGAAAAAAAGAAAGAAAGACAATCGTAGTGCAGCAAAAGGCTCCGACATTTTAAAACCACAGGCCATCTCAATGCATTTTAATTTACGGTTTTTGCCTATTAATTCTATAGCACTTACAAATGTATGCTCGGCATAGAAATTTTTTTGCTTAATTGTAAGTTTCCTTGTAGCTAAAGATTAGCAGAACATTTTTAGGAAATCTTTTTTTTTTTCCTTTGCCTGTAAATACCACTCTACAATTCTGTTTGCATGGAGATGCAACTTCAAGTGGTGTAGCATTTTTGCTTTAAGGCAGATGAAAATTGTTAGCAAGCACAAATAGCAAGTGCATAACAATGCTATAATGCAACAGTGCCATATCTCGCAAAAAGAAAATTAAATTTGACAAAAGCCGATTAAAGTTTTGAAATATAAGCCTCAAAATTGGAAATGATGATAAATATTAATTAAAAAATATATTCGAATTTATTTTTTTTCAGTAACTTAAGCGATGGGAAATGCAACAAGGCAACAATTGCCATTTGAATAATAGAGGGTAATATTGTGCTTAAATGGATTAATAAGTGAGCGCATAAAAATAATTTTTAAGTATGTATGTGGCGGTTAACAAAAAAAATTTAATCATATACTGTTTGATAAATAAAAAAGAATACATCCTGTGACCAATCCAATACTAATTTATATTTTCGTTTAAAAAATTACAATAGATTTGTACAATACAATTAAAAGTTTTTCCATTCGCTGTTCTTAACCCAGTTCATTGACAAATGTTTCTCAACCAAGACATTTGTTTGCGTCCAATTTCTCTTCGACCATCGATTCTACCTTCAACAAAGTGACCAAAATAAGCAGTTTATCGTCTTCTAACTGTCTGAGGATATTTTCTGCGACATAAAACTTCATTATTTGTTATGTGGTCTACCCAGAAGATTTTCCAAAGTCTCTTACATATCCACATCTCAAAAGCTTCCATTCCGTTCATATAAGTTACTTTCAGTGTGCATGTTACATTCACAGCCATATAAGAGAACAGACCAGACCGTAGCATTTAATCATAATTTTTCTTTTAAATCGATATAACGGGCAGCCTCTTACACCCTAAAGACACTACCATAATATGCATAGTCTAGCTTCAATGACTGAGCGACTGTGTACTTCCCACCTGACCACGACATTCCATTCCACATCACCTTCGAATATTTGGCAAACATATTTCTGATAAAACAATCGAAGACGACTATTGGAAGCGAAACGAAAAAGAACCTGTAGAGTTTAACCGTCACTCAGTTTGTGGCAGAAAACTCGAACGTTTGCCTTTAATATCAACAGCAAACCTTTAGCGAACCTTTATCTAAAGCGAATAAATATGCTTTGCTCTCTTCCGGTTTTGCTTGTGCTATCTTCTGTTATTGCCTTTACTTTTGCTTTTGCATTTTTGTTTTTCACCGCACAATGCTAAAAACAATAAAATAGAAACAAATATGGAAAAATAGCAGCATATACGGTACGTGTGTTCATACGCCGCCGTTTCGGTGACGAAAAAATCATGACCATAAGAATATTTTATATGAATTGAGAAGAAACAGAAGTCCTTATGAAATGAATAGCAATGTTCTGTGCTCTTTTAAGCATTTTTGTTCAGTAAAAACAAATATTTTGTTTTTAAAATTCTTCACTTATAGCAAACAATCACTTACTGCGAATCTCAAGTCAAGCAGGTTAACAAACTTTTCGTTAAGTTTCGCTCAGTTTCATTTGTTAGTCGTTGTTAAACCACAATGTGGACGAGGTTTTTAGTCGTTTTAAAACCTTAGACGATACACGTGGATCCTCCACACCAGACCAGAGACTAAACACCAATCAACAGAGTGGGTTTCTCTGACTGAATTATTGCCAAAGAAGGCCAAAGTGGGCTTGTCTTGGAATGCACTCGTTATAGCTCGCATTGATTTATTCGGTCGTTTTAATGAGGATTAAAAAAATGACCGCGTTTAACCCAGAAAAAGATCTTTTTTGCCAAAACTATTTAAGGGTGCACAGATGTGAAGTTTTCTTGGCAAAAATTCTTGAATTTAACTACGAACTGCTCCATCATCCGCACAATTTTTCAGCCACGAATGACTATTTCTTGTTTCGAAACTTGAAAAAATATCTCGGCGGTACAATGAAATAATCACGCAAATAAATACCTGTTTTGATGACGCCTATTTGGAAATGATTAAAAAATTTGAAAAATGAAGTCTAAAGAGGTCAAAGGGGGGGATTATGTTGAGAAATAAAATGATTTTTTATTAAATAATTTGTGTTTCATTCTATAATTCACGGACTTATTGACCTGCCCTCGTATTTAAAAAATAGTGATTGGAAATATTTACCTCATCATCCTTATAATCCAGACCTTGCCCCGTCCTACTACTACTGATCGATGCAGAACGCTTTTAATAGAATGCATTTCACTTTAAAACAAGATATTCGAAATCAAATGGAATCAATCTTTGCTGCAAAAATGGGGCAAGGTTTTGAATAAAATTATTTTGTTTTAATTATTTTATTTATATTTTTATTTTTAACAATAGACGCCCAAAATTATTTCCAAAACTCACATGTTTTTAAGTTGTGCTACTAATTTTGTTGTACGAAAATCTTCGGTTACAAATTGTGGGTAAATGGCTCTAAAATGTAATGTCTCTGCTAATCGCATTATTATGTGAAAATAAAACTGTCATGTTTTGCTTTTCTATTATAGAAACGGTAAGAAATCGTCGCGCCAGAGAAAATCGTGTTACAGGGCCAACCTGCGGTCAGTATGGAGAAGCTCATGGCAAACCAAGCTCAGAATATTCGTCTCATTTGTAAAGTCATTTCTGTTGTACAGCAGTGAAACATAGAATTATGAAATTTGACAAATGAAGAGCCCATGCTGAAACACATTTGGCAAAGGAAGTGAAGATGGATTGGCCATACCTCAAGGATAAATCTCCATAGTATTATCAGGATGGCCCTTGAGTGGAATCCTCAAGGATCCACACCTGGCGATGCACAATTACCCAAGAATTAAGGAAAAACAAAACCCCGGTTTTTTTGGGGTTTTTGAGGGGTTTTTCCGAGTTGTATTGGGTTTTATAACTGCTTCCAGATTTTGTTTCTTTTTGTTTAAAACCCAACACAGCGGGTTTTATTTGGTTTTTTGAGGGGTTTTTTTCGGGTTTTATTGGGTCTTATAACTGCTTCCAAATTTCGTTCAATTCTAAACTAGTTTTTGTTTGTTAGTGCAAATACGTTGTTTTAGTATTTCTAATGCTATTTTAGGCTCTTACGGGAATCATGGCGGTATTGTGTTTTATAAGCTGCTAAAAATCGTTGGTCGGAGCAGACTGTAATTACTTTGTTTAAGCCATGCTGTCCTCCGTTAAGCTGTCTATTAGAACAAAGTACTTAATGAACGCTAACAGTTCTTTGGCAGAGGGGTGTCTTGCTTCATTGCTAGACTCACCTGGTCTAGATTGGATGGTAGGCGTCCCAATCAGTTGCTTAAATTGGATCGTGGAAGCATCTCCTCTACTGTGTCTATGCTCATCGGGCATTGCGATATGGGTAGGTTAGGCGCTTAATATTTAATGACTTCTGCAGCGATTGTAGATCGATTGAGGATTTGCCAGTGTCCGTCTCCAGCTAGACGTAGATCGCTTTCACTTGACTCACTCTTTCTCGATAGCTTATCAAAACTATGGACCACTGATATTAGGTTAATAGTCAGGTTAATAGTCAGGTTCATTAGACTGTTGTGCTTCTACGTGAGTCCTCTGGATGACTTCATGTGTGCTATCACAAGGGGCCGCTATGTGTGCTCTAGTATGCTTTAGCTTTACGAGGCTGCCACTAACCTGACCTAAACCAGGCATTATGAGAAAAAAGGTCGGAATGTAACGAAAAACATGATTAAACTGTTTTTTTTTTTTTTGCATTTCAAAGCTCAGCCTCACATCGCAAATATTGGCAAACAATTGTTAGAAACGACCAAATGCCACATCTGCCTATTCTCCAAACACTGATACTTCTGACGGTTATAATATCTTTTCACATGCCACCGAACCACTTCTTGTGAAGATATTTAAAATCGACTTCAGAAGACTACAAGTTTTTATGAGACGGGATTTGAAAATTGGCTAAGAGGTGGGCAAACGATTTAAGCAGTCATTTGATAAATTTTTATTTTAATAAAAAAATTAATTAATAATCTTTTTGGAGTTAAAAAACAATTCCGAATCAATTTGTACTTCCAATACGTAAATTATAATTATTTTTGTTATAAATAACCTACAAAAACCTTTAAAAAAAAAACCCACCAGGGTGGGTTTAATTATGTCACCCAGTGGGTAGCCAACTCTGCTTATATGGGAAGAGGCAAAAACAAGTCCTATGCTCTCAAGAGGAGTAACGTAAAGAAAAACAAAAAAAAGAAAGCGTTTAAGATTGTTGGGAAGTTTTATTCAGTTTACGGAGACGATGCCGCTATGGTCGATCAATTACTAAAAAAGTCGACGAAATTAGGGAAAAATTGCTAAAAAACCGACACATCACCAAAAAAAATTTGCAAAATCTTTACTTGTCTCTAATATTTCACTCGAAAAGTAATTTCGTGGCAAATTTAAATCGTAAGAAAATATGTAATTTGACTTACTTGTTGTAATTCATTAGAACACCAAATAGAACAGGTATCAGATACAGTTTTTTGTCACACCACCAAAGTTTTTGACTGCTTCTGTAAAAAAAAGAAATCGTGTTACTAAGTCAATTCTGAATAATAAAGTAATGCAGAGTATGGAACTGTAGTTCAATTCTCTATATTTTGCTCTTGACGTTTTAGTGTCAGTAGTGACATTTGTCGAATGTGGAAAGTTTCGATAAAAGTTTTATTGTTAATTGTTTGCTAGAAGTACTACGGCAAGCAACATGCAACTCTAACAGAAGCATATAATAATAAAGGCGAAAACAAACAAAATACTTGTTTAAAAATGTTGTTTTGTTCTACAACAACATACTTACATACACGACAGTAAAAAAAATATGTCAATAAAAACTTTCTTCAACAACAAAAGCTACAAAATCAGCAATAATGTTTTCATACTTAACAACATAAGGAGAATGTGACAATAGCCATAGCCATAACGCAGTAATATTTGTCATTTACACTCATACGAGCATAAGGCTCATATTATTCGAATAAAAACAAAAAAAAAAAACGAATAAAACAAGAATGAATAAAATAGCAGAGGAAACTTCTTATTCTTAAGTGCAGTCATGAACAGTTAAGGTTGTTGTTTTTTATTGTATATGTGTCATGTGGCATCACAGTTAGTACAGGAAAAACAATTCGCAACAATGGCTTTTTTTCATTTTAGTTTTTGTTCAACTTTGAGGAAAAATAATTGTAAATGATAGAAAACTCTCAGAAAAGTGTTACAGCAAAAAAAGTTATTAAGTGTCAACAGTTTTTTTTTTATTCTCTTAATGATTTTCTTTTCCTTAACTTGTAAATCGTTTTTCTATTATAATCGCTGTTGAGCAAACATATTGCATTTTACACGTATTAAAAGCAACTAAGGAAGTATTATAGGAAAAGAAATGGGATCCCAAGTCGTAGACATATTATGTATTTAATGACTTCAAACAGACTTTTTTCTTTTTTTAATTTTTTTCCCCGTTACAACTCTTGGGAGCATATGGCTTTCACAAAGCATCTCCATCTAACATGGTTTACAGCTGCTGACTTTGCCTCCTTCCATGTTAAGTTATTCTGTCTCAGTTCTTGGATAATTGTGCGTCTCCAGGTGTTTTTTGGTCGACCACGATTTCTGAAGCCTAGAGGATTGCACTAGAGTGACATTTTGGTGATACATTCCGGACTTCTTCGGATGGTGTGACTGATCCATCCCCACTTTCTTTTCCTTATCTGTTTCAGTATGGGTTCCTCAGTTCTGTGTTACTTATGCATATGATTCTGAGGCACTTGTTAATGAATACCTGAAGATTCCGTGTGGTGCTTTTCGATAAAAGCCAAGTTTCACTGCCCTACAGGTGTACTGATTTAACACACGAGTTGAATATTCTGAACTTAGTCCGTCTGGATATATGTGAGCTTCTCCATACTGATTGCAGTTGTCCAAATACAGCTCTCGCTTGTAGCCATTGTACTTCCTAGATAGCAGAAGCCATCTAAATACTCGACTGGCTGACCCTGTAGCATGATGTTTTCCGTGCTCGAATTGTTTATTTTCATGACCTTGGTTTTCTTGATGTTTATCTCAAGCCCAACACTACGAGCCAATCTTTCTAGGTCCTCCAGTTTCGGCTGCAATTTGGAAATCTTATGCGAGAGTAGACAAACAGAACAGAACAGACTTTGCTCATTATGTCATCCAGCACGATGGTGATAGTGGGCAGCCTTGTTTAACTCCAGCATTGGTGTGGAATGGTTGACTGATGTTTCCGTTGTGAAAAACTGAAAGTTCTGCACCCTCATACATCGCTCAAATTACTGGAATTATCTTCTGGGGTACTCTTTTGGTTCTTAGTGCTTTCGATATAGCCGTTCGCCTGATGGTATCAAACACTTTCTTCAAATCGACGAACAGTAGATACAGGGAGGTACGTCATTCTATGCACTGTTTAATGATTGTTTGTAAAGTGTTGGCCTGATCTACGCGGCTTCTATTCGGTCTGAAGTCAGCTTGTTCGTCTCGCAGTATGTTGTCTACTCTGCACTGAAGCCTCCACTGTATTATGACAGCAGGTATCTTATATATGGTGTTAAGTAAAGTTATTAGTCTTTCAAGACGTCACCTTTCGGTAACTTTACAATGATGTCCTTCTTCCACGTAGGAGGCAGCCTCTCCTCCTCCCATACTGATGTGATGTGAGGCAGTAGAACTCCAGCTGTGGTTTGGATGTCAACCCGTAGAATTTCCGCTGGTAGTCCATCTTCGCTTGCCGCCTTACTATTTTAAAATTACCAATCGCCCCTTTTATCTCATTCAGATTCGGAGGGTTGCATGGTATTCTTAAACTGTTATCCTCATCGCTGTCCTCAGTATTGTTCGTAACGTTACTAATTTCATTGAAATATTTTCTCCATCTCTGTGTTTGTTCATCTTTGTTCGTTATTAGTGTACCATTTCTATCAGCAACAGCTTACTTACACAGCTTAATTACACTTTTGATTAGTAAGATATCTAATCGTCTGGTGTTGTTTTCTCATAGTATTCTGGGCAGCTACTTATTCTGCTGCCATTGCCAGTCGTTCCAGGGACTTTCTTCTGTCTCTTCCTGCAGCTTTCTTTACTTGTTTCGCAAGCTGATGGTGTTGCTGCCTCAAGGTATTGTTCCTATCCAGCTGCAGTTTCAGTTCTCTTCTTTGAGAAACCAGGTTCCAAGTGTAATCTGATATCTTCTATTTGGTTGCACCACTCCAAACGTTTCCTCCACGACTTGATTATATATTGCTTTCATATCTTCCAATGAGTGACGTTGGTTTGTTGGTAGCCGTTCACGGATTGCCAAGATTAATGCGTGCCTGGTTGCATCATTCTGGAGTTTTTGTAGGTAGAGCCGTATTCGTGGTCACTGCCGATGTCAGCTCTTCTCCTATTTCTGACATCCGATAAAGAGCTTCTCCATATTCTACTCACGCATATGTGGTCACCGCAGAGGGATGTCCAGGTGTATGTGGTTATTTCCTTATGCGGGTAGATGGTGCCGCCTATGGACTAGTTGAAATGTCTAGCACAGTTCTATTACTCACTCTTCGTTCTTATTCCTGACTCCACAACCGTGCGTTCCGATGATGGACCGGATATTAGTATTGTCGCTACCTATCTTCGCGTTAAAGTCACCCATGAGTATGATGATATCACCTCTTCGATTTTCCGTGATGGATGTTACCTGTGTGTAGAATTCATCTTTATTAGGTTTTTTAGCGTCTTCCGTTGGGCTATAGCACTGCACAATGGTAACATGTCATCCTACCCAATCCTTGAAGCAGGCCATTATCACACGATTCGATACTGGTTTCCATGTTTAAAGGCAGTTCTTTATTCTCTTTGATATTATTAGTCCAACTCCACTTTTGCCGTCTTTTGTTCTTCCACTGTAGAGTACAGTATTACCATTTGCCGTGACACGTTCGCCAATAGACATTCCACCTCATTTCCCTTATACCTAAGACTTCGATTTTATACGCCAACATTTGATTTTCAAGTTATGCAAGCCTGGATGCTTCTCGAAGAGTTCGTATATTCCATTGCGCAACGTGCGTCCTGTTTCGTGTGCCGAAGGTTGTTGCCGTATTTTCCTTTCCATTATTATTTTGCCTTGTTTTAGTTACAAGCTATGTAGATGATTAGACTACTGTAGTCCGTTCCAGGATAATGGGGCTGCCATCTTAGCGCCGCCTAGAAACGACGCTTCCATTGTATTGCATTGTGTACTGGTGAGGATCCTTGCTAAGTATGTTGGTGGTGATCCTTACTTAGAACCGCTGTTTTTTTTTCCCAGTAGGTGGCGTTTTTCCTGATCATTCTTGTGATGACTGTAATCGTCTCTAGATGTGAAGCTGGAGTGTC
This sequence comes from Wohlfahrtia magnifica, assembly GCA_023159175.1. NCBI lineage: Eukaryota > Metazoa > Arthropoda > Insecta > Diptera > Sarcophagidae > Wohlfahrtia > Wohlfahrtia magnifica. The sequence goes on along the minus strand of JAKWBJ010000046.1, from coordinate 2,109,708 downwards.
ACGAAGGCTTCCTTTGAGTGTTTTTGCCCGGAGGGGTTGAAATCTCTTAATGAAAAAATCAAAAACCCCAATTAAATTTTTCTCCTTTTATATCCTCTACTGGGGCTTGATGTTGGTTGTTTGAGTTGTCTGCCGGCACTCTAACCACTACACCACCCACCTCACTGATGTTTAATATGCGGTTATTGACCAACATTTCTTTTACTTTATTAATGTTATCATTGGTTTTCGATGTCGATGGTCTGCCACTGCGTTCATCATCTTCGATTGACTTACAACCACTTTTGAACCACTTGTGACACTGGTAAACGATAATTTCCTTTAGCGAATCGGTGCCGAAACACTTTCCAACATTTCCAACGTTTGCGCAACATTTTTACGTAATTTAATACAATTTCGTTGTTGCAAATTTTAATCCATTTCTAAAATTGTAAAAGGTCGCCAACACACTTAGCTTTTGCAAACGTAGCTTTACAAATGTCAAGCTATGATCAAGGTGGTATACTGAATTTTGTGACAGAATTGAATGACATAAGCATTGCCAGATCCGAAATAACCACTGGTTCAAAATTAAACCGATAGATGGCCCACGCGATATATTGATTGTGCTCACTATCGATAGTTTCCCATTACTAATAACAACTATTTAAGTAATACTATACTACAGTATGGAGGTGAAAATAAAATAAATACGTCATAAAACTGTGGCATATACGTCAACAAACAAAGGGTGGTAGTAAACTATCAAAGATAGCCCCTCTTAAAACTATATGTATATTGCATTTCATGTACAAACAAAATTTATTTTTTGTAAACTTGTGTAATTAACGTAATATTTGTTTTTTAATATAAATTTTAAAGAGAGACTTTGGTAACAGTAATAATCAATCTCTTACTGAGGAATTATTTATTAATTTATTTGATGGGCAAATAGAATTTTTAAATGATAATGTATGTAAGATGTCTGTTTTGTAAATATGTACCAATGAAAACAAAAATAATACGAAATAGCAAGCCATGGTTCACAGCAGATATAAGGAACCTTATTGATGATAGGAATCGTGCATATAACCGATGGAAACGATTCAGAGCGCCAGAACTCTATGCTGTTTTTAAATCCTGTACAGCTGCCGTTAATATGCGAACAAGGAAGGCCAAATCAACATTTTATGGCAATAAAATTACGTGAGATTCGGAAAGTGGGCATTATTGGAAGTGGGAATGTCGGCACATATGACATTGATGTGGATAAATTGGACAATCAATTTGCTAATATACATTTGCCTCCAATTAACACAGATCTTTATGAAAACTTGGAAGTGCGTAGCCATCCGAAAAATCAATTTAATTTTACTCACGTTACGCAAGATGATGTGCTTCAATCATTTTTACTTATCAAGTCGGATGCTGTTGAGTATGATGGATTACATCCAAAATTTATTAAGCTTATACTTCCATATACGCTGTTGTATTTACTCACGTTTTCAATATGATATTGACTACTACTTCTACTTTTCCGACTGCATGGAAATCTGACAAAATTATTCCTATTCGAAAACCCGATAAAAGCTATAGATCTATTAAAATTTTACCATATCTTTGTCTTTGAAAAATTAGTTCATTCACAAATTAGCTCTTATTTCTGTGCGCAATCCTTGTTGAATGATAGACAATCTGGATTTAGGTTCTTTGGTCATTCTCGACCATTCCAAACCTTTCGACACTGTACCTCACAGTATTCTTTGCCTTAAACTAAGAAAAATATTTAATTTTTCTTCAGCAGCATTGAAGTTTTTATCATCAAACCTTAGTGACAGAAGTCAGAGTTTTTTTTTTTTTTTGAATCTAATATATCGGAATATTGTTTAATTCCTAGAGGAGTACCACAGGGTTCAATACTTGGTTCACTTTTATATTCTATTTAGGCAAATGACCTTCCGAAATAACTTGAACATTGTAATATTCAAATGTATGCTGATGTTCAGCTCCATATAAGTCGTAACATATCAGATGCTTTAAAGTGTATACAATCAGTGAACCATTATCTTCATAAAATTTATCTGTGGCCGTCTGCATATAAAGTTTAAACCCAAAAAAGTCGGTTGCTCTGGCTAACGTTTTTTTTTTTTTTCAACTAGTGCTTATTTCGTGAATAATAACACTTATGTCTTATGTCTTATAACGCTCATGTCTTATTTGACAGATAAT